>CAVMJV010000033.1:1478333-2217500 GCA_963681835.1 Meloidogyne enterolobii | reverse complement strand
TCCAAGTACTAAGGAAGCCCAGCGTTGCTTAACTTGCCAGATCGGACGGGATGGCGTGCTTTCAACGCGGTATGGTCGTAATCACTGTGTTTTCAATTTCTCAATATTTAAGAAAAAATTCTCTAAGGCAAAGTGGGCGGGGCTATTTGTTGTTCGCTGTTCGCGGGAATGGTTTAAGGCAAAAAGAAAATGGGCAATTATAAAAATGTGTGGGAGGAAAATTAGGATTAAAAAAATTTTTTTGAAGAATTAAATTTTTTAAAAAAAATAAAGCTTATAATAATAAACTTTAATCTTTTTTTAAATTTAAAGTTTATTATTATAAGCTTTATTTTTTTAAAAAATTTACTGTTATTATTATATTAAGCTTTATTATCAGTTTATTTTAAAGCAGCTTTATTCTAAATCTGATAATAATCATAAGCTTTATAATCCTAATTTTTCTCCAGCTGCAATATTTATTTGGCTCCAGACAATTGTCAGGATTGCCATTGATAACTTTTGTGAAAGTGCCGCTGATAAATTGTAAATAATTTAGATATCTTTTGCAAAGGAAATTAAATATATAATAAGCTGTCATTAATTTTTAATTTCAGATTATTTTCGAGATTTTATTCCAAAATTATCAATATAATCAATATTAATGACAGCTTAATTACCCGCAGACTGGGTAATTCCAGCTCTGCTAACTACCTAAATAAAAGATATCTGGTTGATCCTGCCTGAACTGATGTGTTCATTTCAAAGATTAAGCCATGCATGTATAAGTTTAATCGTTTTAACGAGAAACCGCGAAAGGCTCATTACAATGGCCATGATTTACTTGATCTTGATTATCTAAATGGATAACTGTGGAAAAGCTAGAGCTAATACATGCACCAAAGCTTTGTCCTCACGGAAAAGCGCATTTATTAGAACAAAACCACGCGGCTTCGGCTGCTTCTTGTTGACTCAGAATAACTAAGCTGACCGCATGGCCTTGTGCCGGCGGCGTGTCTTTCAAGCGTCCACTTTATCAACTTGACGGGAGCATAATCGACTCCCGTGGTGGTGACGGATAACGGAGGATCAGGGTTCGACTCCGGAGAAGGGGCCTGAGAAATGGAACGTGAGCTGGGTTTAGACCGTCGTGAGACAGGTTAGTTTTACCCTACTAAATACTTGTTGCTATGATGGTAATCCTGCTTAGTACGAGAGGAACCGCAGGTTCAGACATTTGGTTCATGTGCTTGGTCGATAGGCCAATGGCGCGAAGCTACCATCTGAGGGATTATGACTGAACGCCTCTAAGTCAGAATCCCGCCCAGTCATGATAGCAATATATATCGCTCTCCGGTGTCGGAAGGCAAAATGTATGCCACTTTTTGTGGTAGTACAAGCCCCAGTATCTGGCATTTTCTTTCTACTATAATTGGTAGTTGGTTGCTAAAAGCTTAGCACTCCACGTGCAGGTGTAACGTCGGGGCGCAAAATCACTTGTATACGACTTGAATACTGGTCAGGGGGTTGTAAACAGTAGAGCAGCTCTTCGCTGCGATCTGCTGAGACTTAGCCCTTGATCGGATGATTTGTCTTTTTTATATACTATAGAAATGTTTATCCAAGTGCCGTAGGCCAGAGTGCATTGTCAAAAGTAGACCCAGGCAATCAAATTTCACCAGGCATTTTTGGTTTATGAGTCTGTGACGATCCGATTAAAAATTGCCTCAGGCAAAGTAGACCAAAGTGCAATTGACCAAGTGTCGTAGGGTTCAGGCAATAGGGTTCCCCCAGGCAATCAAATTTCACCAGGCATTTTTGGTTTATGAGTCTGTGACGATCCGATTAAAAATTGCCTCAGGCAAAGTAGACCAAAGTGCAATTGACCAAGTGTCGTAGGGTTCAGGCAATAGGGTTCCCCCAGGCAATCAAATTTCACCAGGCATTTTTGGTTTATGAGTCTGTGACGATCCGATTAAAAATTGCCTCAGGCAAAGTAGACCAAAGTGCAATTGAAAGTAGACCAAAGTGCATTAAAAAAAGATTACGACACCCCCGATTCCCAGGACGTCTCCGTTCCAAGTACTAAGGAAGCCCAGCGTTGCTTAACTTGCCAGATCGGACGGGATGGCGTGCTTTCAACGCGGTAAATTGCCTCAGGCAAAGTAGACCAAAGTGCAATTGACCAAGTGTCGTAGGGTTCAGGCAATAGGGTTCCCCCAGGCAATCAAATTTCACCAGGCATTTTTGGTTTATGAGTCTGTGACGATCCGATTAAAAATCCCCCCCCCAGTCAATCAAATTTACCCAAGGCAATCAAATAATCGACTCAAGTAAAATATATACTCAAGTAAAGGTATGTATATATAAACTACAATTTATAAAAAAGTTAAATAATTGTTTTCTATAGACTCAAGTGTGTTTTCTTAGACTCAAGTTTTTGCCAAAGCATTAAAAAAAGATTACGACACCCCCGATTCCCAGGACGTCTCCGTTCCAAGTACTAAGGAAGCCCAGCGTTGCTTAACTTGCCAGATCGGACGGGATGGCGTGCTTTCAACGCGGTATGGTCGTAATCACTGTGTTTTCAATTTCTCAATATTTAAGAAAAAATTCTCTAAGGCAAAGTGGGCGGGGCTATTTGTTGTTCGCTGTTCGCTGGAATGGTTTAAGGCAAAAAGAAAATGGGCAATTATAAAAATGTGTGGGAGGAAAATTAGGATTAAAAAAATTTTTTTGAAGATGTTTCGACTATTGCCATGTCGAAGAAAAAACGTCGAAAGACCGAAGAAGATTAAAGTGTAAATTAAAGATAAAAATCTATAAAAATTTTATTTTCCCATAAAACCCCTTACATTTAAACATTTATCTTTAATTTTATTATTCATTTTTCTAATGCTCCCTTTTATCGTTTCAATTACTCATAAATTGTTCCTCTTCCATTTATTCTTCATCTTTCCATTTTATAATAAAAAATGGCTATTACACTAAAAACTCCATCTCCTTTTTGCTGTTATAAAATAAATCACTAAACAGCTTTTTGGTGTTCATTCTTATATTTTTACAATAAAAATCAAAGTCTTCTCTCTCACTTTTAATCGTCCAATATTTTTTAAATTGTTTTAGCTTTAAATTAATTTATTTTGTTGGATAAAAATTAAAAATTTAATTAAATTGAATTTACATTAGAATTCCAAGAAAGAGGAATTTTAATTAAAAGAAGTTATACTAAAATTTCAAAAGAAGAAATTTTAAATCAAAAGAAACCAAGAATCCTATTTCTTTTGACATGGGGGCTCAAGCCTAAAACGACAACCGAACAACAAAATTCATCAAAATTAATTAAAAAGAAATTAATTAATTTTAGAAGAAATTAATCGAATTAATTAAAAAGAAATTAATTAATTCTAATTGTGGAAACAACAATTTGAAATTATTGTGGAAACAAAAAAAAAAAAAAAAGTTTTTGTGCTACTTTAATTCAAATATTGGAATTTTTGGTCAAATTATTGGAAAAATTGTTTAGAATTGTTGGGAAAAAAATTTGTAAGTTAATAAATTTTAAAAGAAAAATTTATTAAAAAGAAATTTTGAAATAAAAATTTATTAAAAAGAAAAATTTAATAAAAATAAAAATGAGTAAGCCCTTAAAATCCGCTACAAAAAGAGCGGCTGAAAGTATACAGATAATTTTGGACCAGCCGGTTCCAAAAGAACCGGAGGAAGAAGAAAATCCAGACTACCTATTAGAAGTTTGTGAAACACTGGATTTGTTAAATAATGACATAGAAGAGATGACGGACGCCTATAATGATTTAAAAGAGGCAAATAATAAATGGTCATCTCTAATACAAAGAAGTACTCAAATTGAAAAACCACTAAATGAAGCTGCTTATGATGAAGCGACTAATCTATATAAAATTGATGATACATTAAATGAAGCTGGAAAAAGGCTTAGAAAATTAAAAGAATCAGAAAGGAAATTAAAATTAATTAGAAGGAGAGAAGAAAGGAAAGAGAAGAATCTGACGATGAATAATACCAACGGCCAAAAGTCGTTTGGTTTTAGCTTTAAACCACCGAGACAAGAACTCTCGAAATTCTCAGGAAGGCATATAGATTGGCCTGAATGGTGGCAAATCTATAATGCTACAGTTCATGAAGCTGAAGGAAACGATGAAGTTAAACATGCTGTACTCAAGCAGTGTGTTATTGGAGAAGCAAAACAGTTAATAGCAGGCTTAAAATTAACTGATTACGATATAGCCATAGAATTGCTTAAACAGAAATATGGCAATGAAGAAGACTATACGAGAAATCTACATTCACAACTTGAAAATTTAGCTGTGTGCCAAAATTTTCAAGATTGTAGAAAGTTTGCAATAGAACTTGAAAGGATATGCAGACTCTTAGAAAACAATGATCAAAATATAAATGGTCAAGGAGTTTGGATGAGCTTAGAAAAAAAGCTTACAATCCCAATTTTAAGAGAAATGCAAACAAAGAAGGCATTAGCAAAAACAATGAATATAAATTGGAACACTGAAGCATTTCGAAAAGCACTCAGGGAAGTGATTGAAAAGGAAGAAATAGTCCTTTCAATTCATGGAAAAATACCTGAAAAAAGTGGAAATAGAAGTGAACCAAAAAATTCAAACAAAAATAGAGAAAAAGAGTTAAATAGAACTCTTGCTAATGTTGAAGTAAAAAATAAGAAGGAAAAAGATAAAAACAAAATTGAAGGGGGGAGACGTTCACCAATATACCCTTGTATATTTTGCGGAAAGAAAAACCACTGGGGAGATGAATGTCGAAAAATTAACTCCGCTAAAGAGCGACGCAAGAAATTAATCGAACTAAAAAGATGTTTATTTTGCATAAAACCCGAACACGAAGGAAATTGTAAAAAACCGATTAAATGTTTTCACTGCAGAGAAAAACACAACACAGCTTTATGTGAAGAAACTTACAAAAATAAAGAAAATAATATTAAAATAGAAGGAGAAGTTTTACAAAATTCTGCTATTTTACGAAAGCCTCGACAAAAAAGAATACTACTTTGCCGAGAAGCTGTTCTATTCAATCCATCTAATCCAGACAAAAATTATAAAGGAATCGTTTTCATCGACTGTGGTTCGCAGAAATCTTATATCAGGAAGGGAATTGCTCAAAAGTTAGGATTGCAAACTTCTCAAAAAGAAGTTCAAAGAATCCAACCTTTTCCTGCTAATCGTTCCCCAGTGATTGAATTTAATGCTGAAATATTCAGATTAGGAATAGAAAAACATTCCAAAGGACAATTGATTGTTGAAGTTGGCCAGTTAGACAATTTGAACAGTTTGATTTCTCAAATGCCTGCAGTCTTAACACCTGAAGATGAAAATGATATAGATCTAAAATCTAATAAAATACCTCATTCTTTAGTTGAGCCTGATGTTTTATTAGGGGTGGAATACTTCTTTGATCTAAACTTAGTTCGCAAGAAAAAATTGAATTGTGGACTTTGGCTCGCTGATAGCGCAATTGGTCCCATAATTGGAGGAAAAGGACAAATTTCCAATAATAAAAATTTTCCCTCAATTGATAGATCAAATGTCGTTATTACCGAAGAGGATGATTTTGGCAATGACACTTTAGAGGATAAATTAGAAAAATTATATTCCTTAGACAGTATAGGAATAAATGATATATCTAATCAAAAATTAGATGAAAAAATAAGGAATGAATTTGAATCGAAATTAACCTTTAAAAATGGACGGTATGAAGCTGGCTGGTTATGGAAAGATCCCTGTCCAAAACTGCCTAGCAATTACCGAATGGCTAAATCGATGCTTTTAAATCAAATAGAAGATAAACAAAAGAAAAATCCACATCATTTGGCGCTCTATGAACAGACATTCGCGGACCAAGTGGAAAAAGGAATCATCGAAGAAATACCAAGAAACCAAGATGATGGTGGACAAATCCACTATTTGACGCACTTTCCGGTTGTAAGAGAAGATAAAACTTTTACAAAATTCCGGATCGTATTTAATGCAAGCGGAAAAAGCCGGAAGGATAATCCCTCTCTTAACGATTGTCTACACCAAGGCCCCGTAACAATACAAGATTTATGCGGATTACTTATGCGATGTCGTCTGCCCACGTATCTAATAGCAGGAGACTTGCAAGCAGCTTTTTTACAAATAAGCTTGCGACACGAAGACCGAAATTGCGTTAGATTTTTGTGGGTTAAGGACGTTAAAAAACCAGCCTCGTCCCAAAATGATGAGGATTTGAAAATATTCAGATATGCCCGAGTAACCTTTGGCGTTAATTGTTCTCCCTCCATTTTAGGAATGACGGTAGACTATCATTTAGCAAAATATGATAGCTCAACTGCTGATAAATTAAAAAAGGCAGGTTACGTCGATAACTTCCTAATCGGAGCAGAAGAAAAATCTGATGTTGAAAAGGATATCTTGGAGGCGCGAAAAATATTTCAGGAAGCCGGATGGAACTTTCGTGAAATATTTACTAACGCGACCAAACAATTGAATGCTATACCTGTTGATAAGCTTCCTATAGAAGCGAGAACAACGAACTTACATTCAAGCGCTAAACAAAAAATACTAGGAATAATTTGGGATACATTCTATGATGCACTATCTTTAAAACTCCCTGTACCAAAAATGACTGAGGAAAAGCAATGGACAAAAAGAAAAGTACTAGCAACTATCGCTGAATGTTTTGACCCTTGCGGCCTCATTTCACCCGCTCTCCTAAAGGGAAAATGGTTGATGCAAAAATTATGGGAAGCAAACCTTCCTTGGGACAATGATTTACCTGAAGATTTAAAAAAGGAATGGGAAGAAATCGCCACCGAATATTTAAATTGTAGCATTATAAAAATTCCTAGAAGAGTGCTTTCTTGGAAATTGACAAAACAGACAAATTTCCAATTATGCGCATTTTCCGATGCTTCAGACAAGGCATTAGGATTCACGATCTATCTCCGCTCTCAAAAAGGTGCGGATATCGAATCGACTCTGATTTTCGCTAAAAGCCGAGTAAAGCCTAAAGCGCAAATTGGCAAATGCGAAGCAAAATTAACGATTCCACGGATGGAACTTCACGCCGCTTTAATAGCCACAAAAGCGTTGGAGTATGTTGAAAATATGCTCGATATAAAAATTAATAAAATGACGCTATGGACTGACTCTCAAATAGTCATTCATTGGCTAAAAAGCACATCAGAGCAAGAACCATTCATAGAAAGACGTTTAAGGCCTATTCGAAAAAATACGGTCAAATACATCCGAACCGAGGAAAATCCGGCGGATATGACGAGTAGGGGAATTCCTCCGAGCGAATTAGCCAATAATGTCTTATGGTTCAAAGGACCTGAATTTCTTCATGAAGAAGAGAAAAATTGGCCCAAAACAGAACTCGAATATGTGCCGGGTGAAAGGGTAGAAAAATTAAACCCTCAACCATTTCATGAAATGTGTCTGCCAATAAAGGAAGACGCTTATTTGGTTGAACCTGATCGATTCTCTAGTCTTAAAAAACTAAAAAAGACTATTGTCTACATCTTTAGAGCCATTAAAATAAAGGTTATAAAAAAGCATAACCCTAAAAATGAAAATTTAATAAAAATAAAGGAAGTAATGGAAACAAAAGCTTGTTATCCCAAACCTTCTGAGATGGAATTAGCTGAACAATTTCTGATAAGAGAAAGTCAAAAAATGAATCCTCCATCAGAAGATACAATTCAAAATCTTCAATTGTTTAGAGACAATGAAAATATTTATAGGTGTAAAGGAAGAATAGAATTAAGTAACCAAAATGAAGAAACAAAATATCCCATTTGGTTACCGAAAAATTCATCTCTAACCGATTTGATTATAATAGAAGCACATGAAAAAATGGCTCATTCAGGAACCAATGTCGTTCTTGCCACAATGAGACAAAAATATTGGATAACACGGAAAAAAGTTGAAAGGTGTGTGAAAAAATGCCAAATCTGTAAAAGATATTGGATTAAACCGTACGCGCAACCTCAATTTCCAACTTTACCAATCGAACGTGTAAATCCATTTCGCCCATTCATGCATTCCGCGGTTGACTACTTTGGACATGTGACTATAAAAACAACTAATGGGGACCATCAGAAAAGATGGGTTGCGGTCTATACTTGCACAAGTACCCGCGCCGTTCATCTTGAAGTAGCTGAGGATCTTTCGGCGCAAGCCTTCCTACATACATTTAGACGCTTTATAGCTCAACACAAAAAGCCTAAATTGATGATATCTGATAATGGAACTAACTTTAAGGCCGCTGAAAAGGTTCTTACAAGTATTTGGAAAGAAAATCAAATCCAAAAATATGCGTCTGATCATGAAATTAATTGGATTTTCGTTACTGAACGAGCACCTTGGAAAAATGGGCTAGTAGAAAGGATGGTCGGACTAATAAAGTATTCATTAAAAAGAACAATTGGTAAAAAATTGTTGTTCGAAGATGAATTTCGTACTTTAATTAATGAGATACAAACAATTGTTAACTCAAGGCCATTAAACTTTCTACCCGATTCAGAGCATGTAAGGTCATTAAGGCCATTAGACTTTCTTATCCCTTACGAAGAAGGTAACGCAGATTTCCCACATTTACCAAAAGTAGATGTTGAGGACCCCGATTATTTACCTGAAAAAATAAAAAATAAAGATAAATTAGTAGAAGAATTAAAACTGGTATCTAACAGATTAGACCTGTTTTGGAAAATATGGTCTAATGAATATTTACTAGCGCTTCGCGAAAGGAAAAATTTTGTCAAAAATGATAAAACCGCAGAAAATTCTCCTCAACTGGGAGATGTTGTTATCATCAGAGATGATGATATAAAAAATCGAGGAATATGGAAGTTGGGCATAATCGAAAAATTACTTCCAGGAGGAAGAACTGCAGTTTTAAAGACAAAAAACGGGGAAACTCGAAGAGCCGTCAATGATTTGTTCTGTTTTGAAATAAATGGGCAAGAAAAAATAACACCTGAAAGAAACGAACAAATTGTTGAAAATAAATCTAAAAATAAAAATTTAAAAATTAATAATAAAATTAATACATGTCTTTGTAATATTATAATTTGCAGGCCAATGGAAGAAGGAAAATCAGAAGCTTCTTTGGACTATGATGAACAACACGAAAATTTAATTAATAAAAATGATGTAGTTGAAGAACCACCAAATAAAGTCGTTAAACACGATGAACGTAATCTGAATGATCGATTAAAATCCTTTGTGTCAAAAGTGCAAAAAGAGAAATTACCACAAAAAGAAGTAATTAAAGAAGTAATTCCTAATCAGGCAGTTGTTTGCACATCCCGACTGGAAAAGTTACTACCAAAACCTCCATCGGAAAATAAAATTAAAGAAAAAACTGACCAACAGTCGGTTAAGGATAATAATATTAAAGAAGAAAACGAGGGATATGCACTTTTGCATTATGGTTGGTCGGTTATGTACGGTTGTTCACCAGGTACACAACGACACAAAAATTGTTCTTCAATAAAATTAGGCAACATAATCGATCTTGCAAGAAAAGAAGAAATAAAAGAAGATTATTCGGCTCTACTTAGTAAAACAGTTGAATCTCTCATACAAGTAATTTTGTGCTTCTGGGCTTTGACCAAAATTCGAAAAGATTGGTGGAAAAACAAAAATGAAAAAACCATCTCAGTAGAAGCTGGGATGGAATTAGTGGATCAAATTTTGAAGGCTCAACGACCAGCACATATTATTCGAATCATTGAAAATAATTCAAATAAAATTTACCCGAAAGGGAAATTAGATGAAGATTTTCGGCCTCGGAAAATTAAGCCGGCTTTAAGCCTTTGGAAGGCAGCCTGCGAGATGGCTGAAGAATCATTCGACACTAGGCCTTGGTTGCCAGTTCATTTGAGAGGTCAAAATAAAATGAATGAAGAAAAGCATGAAATAATTCTACAAATAATTGAAAATGTGGAAAACTCTCTAACTTATATGAGAAGTATTGAATTCTTCCCAAGAGCAAAAACAATATTAAATGAAGTAATTATTGTTGGGGACTCTAATGCTGAATTCTTGACTAAAATATTCCACCAATGTTATTGTATCGTTCCAGCACCGTTAAATGAAGTAAAATATATATTTAACGACAATATATTCTTAAATCCGAAAAATAAATTAATAATTATTATTTGGATTGGAAATGATTATTTAAATCAAGGAGGTCATCCTGAAGCATTTAAAATGCATTTAGAAGACTTTTTTAAAAATTGTGCCGAAAAAATCGGAACAACAATAATATTACCGCCGCCCTTTAATATCAACGCTATAAATTATTGGGAAAAAATTAATATCTACCTTCAAAATAAAGGTAGGACAACAAAAGGTGGTAAATATATTTCCAACGAAATTGGAAGCAAAGAAGCGATTAAAATGAAATTAATCAATAATGAAGGAACAATAACAACAAAAGGAATTGATGGAATAGTTGAAAAATTAAAAGGAATAGAACCTCGATTAATGTCTCAAAAAAATATTAAATTATATTATGATGAATCTGAAGATGAAGAGCAAAGTGTAAAAAATTATAATACTTATTCTTACCATCAAAGTACATCAAGAGGGAGCTCCAATTCTTATAAAAGAGGAAGTTCCAATTCTTATAAAAGAGGACAACACCGAGGTTGGAGAGGAAGTAATTATTCAAAGGATATTAGCCCAATCAGAAACACCAGACGATTCAATATCGTAGATAGACTTTCTTTTGTCTCTATGATCATGATTTTGGTGCTTGGACTCGTTTTGTTTGTTCCTTTAATAAAAGGTAATGAACCCATGATATGCCCACATGGCATTAATTCTAAAATATATCATATAGGCCATCCAACGGAGCATTGCCAAGACCTGTTTGTTCATGAACGACAAACGATAAAAGATGTCAGTCTGGAAGTTTATAGAGCTCGAGATGCCACTCCATCAATTTCTGGATGGCACTGCACAAAAGTAATGGAAAAATTAACCTATTATACAAATTGGTTAAATTATAAAATTATTTCTCCTATTCAGAAAATCGATCTGGCGATCACAAAAGAAGATTGCTTGAAGATGAAACATTTAAATAAATGTTCAGATGCAAATAATAATCTTTTAATTGGAGATGATGATTCAAAAAGGACATTAAATATAATTCAACCAAAGTTTGAATATTTTTCTGGCGGAAAAGAAGCTTCCGTAATTAATTGTTTTTTAACAAAAATAAATATTTTCTTTTTCCCTAATCAGGAATCAATTGAAAATCCAATGTTGGAACTGGCACACTGTAAACTTTCTGAAAACGAATGTGTGTTAAAGGATAATTCTGTACTCATCTGGAATTCTCCAAAAGAGAATCAAAGATGTAATTATATAAAATTGGATACATTCAAAGGAACCATGTATGATAAGTGGTTCTTAAATAATGATAACACTTTTTCTTTAAGCTTCACCAAACCTGAAACTATGACTGACTGTGAAAAAGAATATGTTAAATCTGATCAACTCTATGTTATCAAAGTAGTTGATTACAAAGAACATTTTTTAGAAGTCAAAAACAAGAAAAAACGTTCTTTAAATAAATTGAAAAATAAATTGGAAAATTTAAATTTAGATGGTTCAGTACGAGTTTCACAATTCTCTGCTGGTGAAACAGCTCAAAGATTAACAACAGAAATTTTGTTAAAAAGAGCTTATAATCATTTGGCTCAGACAATTTGTAAGATTAATGCTGAACCACAATTTATAACTTCTTTAGATGCTACAACCTACGCACGGAAAAAATTTGGCACTCCTTATATCGAAGCTGAATGGATCACTGAAGATACAAAATCTTCAGAAGCGTGGATTGAGGAACAAGTGGTCACTCCTGAAAATGCTCATGCTCCCGATGACCAAAATAACTCTCAGAGGGGGAGTGTTTCGACTATTGCCATGTCGAAGAAAAAACGTCGAAAGACCGAAGAAGATTAAAGTGTAAATTAAAGATAAAAATCTATAAAAATTTTATTTTCCCATAAAACCCCTTACATTTAAACATTTATCTTTAATTTTATTATTCATTTTTCTAATGCTCCCTTTTATCGTTTCAATTACTCATAAATTGTTCCTCTTCCATTTATTCTTCATCTTTCCATTTTATAATAAAAAATGGCTATTACACTAAAAACTCCATCTCCTTTTTGCTGTTATAAAATAAATCACTAAACAGCTTTTTGGTGTTCATTCTTATATTTTTACAATAAAAATCAAAGTCTTCTCTCTCACTTTTAATCGTCCAATATTTTTTAAATTGTTTTAGCTTTAAATTAATTTATTTTGTTGGATAAAAATTAAAAATTTAATTAAATTGAATTTACATTAGAATTCCAAGAAAGAGGAATTTTAATTAAAAGAAGTTATACTAAAATTTCAAAAGAAGAAATTTTAAATCAAAAGAAACCAAGAATCCTATTTCTTTTGACAAAGAATTAAATTTTTAAAAAAAAATAAAGCTTATAATAATAAACTTTAATCTTTTTTTAAATTTAAAGTTTATTATTATAAGCTTTATTTTTTTAAAAAATTTAATGTTATTATTATATTAAGCTTTATTATCAGTTTATTTTAAAGCAGCTTTATTCTAAATCTGATAATAATCATAAGCTTTATAATCCTAATTTTTCTCCAGCTGCAATATTTATTTGGCTCCAGACAATTGTCAGGAATTGCCATCGATAACTTTTGTGAAAGTGCCGCTGATAAATTGTAAATAATTTAGATATCTTTTGCAAAGGGAATTAAATATATAATAAGCTGTCATTAATTTTTAATTTCAGATTATTTTCGAGATTTTATTCTAAAATTATCAATAATCAATATTAATGACAGCTTAATTACCCAGCAGCCATTTTTTCACTGAAAAAGAAAATTTTGACTTTAAATTAAAGCCAAACTTTTTTTAAATGTGATTAAAAATATTTAAAAATAAATTAGCATTAACTAATAAAAATATGATGAAGATAACTTTAAAAAACAAAAAAATTTAATCGGAAAAGTCAACGAAAAAACAAAAAAATTTTTAAAAATATTTATTTCTCCAATAATCAAAAACTTTATATTTTTCATCTCAACTTCTTCTAAGCCTCCATCTTTCTTACTTTAACACAAACAATCTTTCCATCCTTCCCTTCTTCATTGCAAAATGAGAATCTCACATTTGGATTGTGAATATTCTCAAGTTGATATTTTGTATATTTAACTCCATTTAATTGTTCAGTAATCTCAACCTCTTCAGCCATTTCATTTAATTCAAATTTTGTAGGCGAAGAATAATGTAAGGTAATATTAGCCAGCATTTTTGAACAATCTTTGGCTGTTGATATATGCTTAAATTTAAATTGAGTTAATTTGAATTAATTAACGGTCTGTATCCCGTCAATGAATTTTACGGTAAAACAAGATTAAATGCTAAATTTGAGTGAATTCGAGGGCTAATTTCAAGGGCTTTCAGAAAGCATAAAACAAAAATTCAAAATAATAGATAAGGTGTAGAAAATTTATTCTAGTCTTAATCTTGTTTTACGTTGATTCTAAAGTTATCGAGATCTCATAAAAGAAACGGGATATGAGCACGAGATATACCCACTTTTGGAAACACAAAAACAAAAAAAAACAAAGACTTTATGTCAGCATAAAAAGGGGAATTTTCCAACTCTTGAGAAAGTGGAATTAAAAAACTAATTTTTTCCTAAACCTAATTTTGAGCCATATTATTGCAGAAATAAGTAGAATGAATTACTTCAGCCTCATTTTTTCTGGGAATGAAAAAAATGAGAAAAAATGTGCCACATTAGTTACTCTAATAGAAGCCCACCTCTTGTAGACGCCCACCTCTAATTCTAGCCCATCTGATGAGACCCAATGAAAAATACAAGTCCAGAGCTTCTATTAGAGTATTTACGGTATGTATTATATTTCCCCTAATTTAAACTCACTTTGATTAAAGAATTATAAAGCCATCCCGTCTTAACATTTTTCACACGAATTTTTGGTAATTTATTGCCTCCACTTACTAAAATACCGTGTAAACGTTGCACATTAATGTCATTCAAATTGATGCTGAGATATTCCGAAATTGTCAAATGATTCGAAACAAATTTCCAAACATTTCCAAAAGAAGCCTCGTTGGAGGATATTTTCGGTTTTTGAATGTGAAATAAAAGTTTGTCGTTGTCAAACAATAAATTAATTAATTCTGGATTAAACACAACTCCGTCAAATGAGGCAAATTCAAAAACACAGTCGGAAAGTTGCTCCAACCAGTAACCAACAATAACCATTTTTTCGACATTTTTTGGAAAGATTGGCAATTTAATGATATAATAACGAGGTTCATTGTCCAATAAATACTCAGAGGTCCTCTCAATACAAACATAGAACTTGCTGGGAGATGAAGAAACGTTTTGATAATAATATAAAAATACGGGAACGAGTCTGTTTATAATGTTCTGATACTGAAAAAAAATTAAAAGTAAAATGGTACTTGTGGGTTATCTATACAGTTTTTGAGGACAAATTTATGCGGACATTTTCTAAAATTTTAAACCCCTGTAGCTCAGTTCATGATGTCCCAACGGACGATTTTGGTATGACTCGACTCAGCTCGGGGTTATCTATCTATACATACTTTATTTTTTACATCTTAAACAAGAAAATTGACTGGAAGAACCAAATAAGTATCACTCCCCCAACGTTAAAACAAGACGAAATTTTCGCTCAGCTGTTTCTTGTTAAATCTATACACAGGGTAAATTGAATGAAACCGAGAAGGAGACGAGCAGTCCTTACAAAAATATTCGTAAATACTAGTATGGGATAAGCCACAAGTACCCTTCTGGACATTAAAAGGAAAAACCCAGAATTTAATTTTTACCCTCTTCTTAAAAAAGGCTGGCAGTATATATCCAACAACTTCGGGGTCAGGTTCAAGCAATTCATATGAGTCCAATTTTTGAAGATTATCATTCTAAAATTAAATTTTTTAAAGAAATTAAAAGTTAATGGATACTTTATGGATATATCACCTCCCCACCCTTGTTAGAGTCTCATGAGTTTTACTTAATATGTAATAATGACCAGACTTTCTTACTTCCACAATTTCGATTTATTTCCCTGTGGCTTATTCAAATGTGAGATATTAGAAAGAAAATGATTATATTTTTTTGCAATGTCACCAAATCAAGGAAATTAAAAAAAATATATTAAGTAAAACTCTGAGACTCAAAATAGGGGAGGGTGATATATCCATAAAGTACCAGTTAATGTTTACAATTGAAAGTTTATTGAATTTCATTCTATAGCACAATTCTTGCTCATTTTCGTTGATTAAATTGTAAAAGTAAATATTTGTTTGTTTAAAAGAAGTTAATTGATTAAAATTGAGACATTTTAATACATCAAGTTTTGCTTGGTTTGGAAGAGAAAACATTTTTAATTGTCTAAAAAATAGGGAAAAAATTTTTTTGAGATAAACTAAAGAGAAGCAAAATGTGGACTATTTTTGAGTAATTTTAGTGATATTTTGGGTGGATGTTAACTCGAGGAATTAGAATTTACGGAACAGACAGTTCGCGGAACAGACAACTCACGGAATGGCCAAATCACGGAATATTTTTAGAAACAGAATATTTTTAGTAATCATAGATTTTCAGAATTTTAAGTTGTTTTTTTAAAGTATTCTAATTTGTTAAAAAAGTCTCATTTTTTAAAAATATTCAAATTTTCCAAAAAATTCCTATTTTTAAATTATTCCGTGTTTTGGTCATTCCGCGACTTGTCCGTTCCGTTAGTTAGCCCGACACGGATAATTATCTCAGCACATTTTTTGACAAGAAAAATTTGAGCTTAGGTGTGTTCATGAGTCGAAGTCTTGGATGTAAGGGATCGCAATTCCTATGAAAAGTACAGCCCAAATAGGCGCGCGGTCTTAACGGCGCAGAGCCATAACTTGCCTCAAATTTTCGAAGCTTTCCAAATTTAATATTAAACGATTCCACTTATCGAGCTAAAGAATTTGGGAATGTTGTGACTTATAGGGGGTTTTTTTTGGCTGGACCGATTTGGACAAATGAGGTGTCATTCGAAAGAGCTCGCCGAGCTGAGTCGAACTAGGGGCGAGTGGAGTCGATCCGACAATCAGGGACCGAGATACAGACCCCTGAAGTTTGAAAAAGATAAGGGGGGAGTAAGCTCATTTTGGGGTGAAAAATTCGAAAATGCAAATAATAGCTCATTCGACTCAGCTCGTCGAGCTGAGTCGAATGACACCAAAATCAGCTCGATATCTTGATTTTGAGCCAAGATAAACAGGTTCAAAATGGTCAACATAAACCTATGGAGCGTCGGCGAGGCGCTTGTGCGAAACCCCGCGCTTCGCGCGGGGTTTCGCGTCACGCGCCTCGCGGGGAGTCAACGGTCGCTGGGTCTGGGTCAGTAACATAAACCTATTCCTATCTCTCTTGCTCTGGGCGTATTTGGGCCTCCGTAGCAGCAAAAACCTCAACAATGACCATAGGTAAGGAGCTAAAACAAACGATCATAACTTTGTCAAATCAAGTCGGTTCTCGGTGATTTTGGTGTCATTCGACTCAGCTCGACGAGCTGAGTCGAATAAGCTATTATTTGCATTTTCGAATTTTTCACCTCAAAATGAGCTTACTCCCCCCTTCTCTTTTTCAAACTTCAGGGGTCTGTATCTCGGTCCCTGATTGTCGGATCGACTCCACTCGCCCCTAGTTCGACTCAGCTCGGCGAGCTCTTTCGAATGACACCTCATTTGTCCAAATCGGTCCAGCCAAAAAAAACCCCCTATAAGTCACAATACCCGAATTTGGTACCAAAATTGATAAGGGCCAGAAATTTTCCAGCAAATTATGACTTTGCGCCGTTATGGCCACGCGCCTACTTGGGCGTGTCCCCCTATGAAAGTTTGTTGAATAAATGAAAAATAAAAACAAAAAAATGAGAAATTAAATTGAATGAGAAATCTTTTTAAACAAAAAAATAAGAAAATAGGTAGAAAATTTTAGGATGGTCATCTAAATAAAAAAATAAAGGAGTGGCAAATAAATGTTAGAAAAGGAAATTTTTGAATTTGCAAGTTAATTTCCCCGTTTTCTTTTTCTCATTGCCTATTTACATAAAATGAACGTCGATTTTTTTAAAAAAGAGGCGGGCGTTCCTTCTTTCAAATAAACAAATTTCGTTTATAATAAATACAAATTTTTAAATGAAGATTGGTAAAGAAGGAAAATTAATCTGAGATTCAAATAGGTGTGGGTGAGGGGCAGAATATGAGCAAAGTACGAAAATGGGTAAGGGGCTTGGAGGGATTAAAGTTGCCGGATTAAAGTCTCCGGATATAACGTCCGAGATTCAACAAAGATTTCCAGATATAGGACTTTTTCGGAAGCCGATCTCCACGAATCATAAGAAACGTAGGAAAAAGTCTGACCATCATAAGGCAGTGAAGTAAAGGTGGTGATGAAAATAAACAAAAAATCACTTTTCAAATCCTCTTCTACATTTTTCTTCAACTAAACTCCTCAATTATTTGCCTTAGAAATCATAATACAAAATTAATTTTTAAATATAATTTTTATCAAAATCGAGGGAATAAAAGTCGATTAGATAAAAATAAATCCGAGGGTCAACAATATCGGATTTTTAGACTAAACTAAATATAAAATTAAATATAGAATCAAATCAGAAATAGAAAGAGTCGGCGGTTCTTGGAAAATCTTTGGATATACAATCAGTATCTATACAAAAATTTAAGATATCCTGACTTTCCCGGCTCCAATACGAAACCGCCAACTTAAGTTACATTTAATATGTGGGTAATTCTTAGGTTAGACCCCCACCATTTTTCTAAATTCCTTTGCGGCATCTGTTATCTTGTTACAAATAATTATATATCATTCGAAAGAGCTTCCCGACCCGAGTCGGATGGAACTATAATAAACGAAATCCGACTTTACTGAACAAAGTTATGATCACTTGTTTTCCCTTGCAGAAGAACAAAGGCTTTCACAGAGAAGTCCAGATTCTTAATTTTGTTAAATATGTCCAAATCTACCGATATTAGTATCATTCTACCCAGCTCGAAAAGCTCTTTTGAATGATATTATGATCAAAATGGTTAGGGATTAAGGGAAATATTGGGAGTCTAAACGAAGAATTACTAAAATGTGTCCTTATATTGGATGTGTACAAAAATACAATTTATTTCAAAGCTGGACATTTGTCGTTAATATTCTCATCATTTCAAGCTTTCGTTCCATTTTTGGTGAAATTTTTCTGAACAAAAGTAAGAGTCCATTTCCTTTTACTTTATCCTTAACACGAGTAACGACAGCCTCAGCAACCTTGTCCATTGAATTATTTTTTCCGATAGGGCAATATAATCCAAAAGTTTCATTTTTATCAAAATGTTTGTGAAAATCCTTTGAATGAACCCACAAAAAATAATTAGAATTACAACTGATGGAGTCATCTATTTTGACGCATGATGGCAAATTTCGATTAATTCCAAAGTCGGGGGCTGTTATAAATTTTTATTTATCTTATAGCTGGGTCTAACTAGTATACTTACTAGAGATCGAGCTGGGCCTGGACCAAGGCCTGTGTTTTTCCTGTACTCAGATTCCAGGCCCAGGCATTTTTTGATATTCCTGAGTTTTTGCTGGGCCTGGGTTTCTCCTGACTGCAGGCCCAAAACTCGGCCCAGGTTAATAAATCAAACCCGGTACCTAGGAATAGGCCCAGGCTTTTCAAAAATCTGATCTCTAATACTTACATATTTTGCAGTCCATTACGTTTCCGGAATAATTGAAGAGTAATCCTGGAAGAGTAAGTGCACCAATAACAATAACTTTAACCCAGTTAGGACAGCAGCAACAACAAGTATTAGTCCTATCACTAAAATTTGGCCTATCTTCTTTATAAGAAGGTCTCTCTCTTTCATATTGTAATAATTTCCTGTTGGGTTTTTTGATAGCAGAACTGTTGAATTTTATGTTTATTTTAGTTAAAATTTAACTAATAACCTTGCTTGTTTTGTATTAAGCTGAGAAGTATCAATCACAACTTAATTTTTTTGATTTTTGTTATCATTAAAGATATTCGGGGGTAAAAAGTTTAAATTGGGGTTAAAAGTGTAAAAATTATAGATAAGCGAGAGCCAAATTTAACAATAAATACCTTCCTCCACACACTCTTCCTCACAATCTTCTTCACATTCCTCTTCAATTTTTGGCTTAATCTCAGATTTACCAAACATTTTATCTTGGTTTTCTTCTGTCAGTCCTTGCAAAACAGAAAATCTATTTGAAGTATCCACTTTTCCTAAACCATCGACTTTCCCTTTGTGCGTGATTTTTGGATTTCCATAGAAAGGAACATTCGGGTATTTTACTCCATTAGCATTTTCATACGATGCCGGAGCTAATTCCCCAACATTTGAAGAAGTTGGTTGAATTGGAGCAACACTTTGAGGCAAATTCGCTCCTTTAAAAATGTATGTAATCTACATTTTAGAATAGCAACACTAAAACCCCCACCTTCAATCCCTTCAGAAATCAAACAAAGAAATAAAATAAAAAATATTTTTAACTTCATTCAAAAAAAATTTTAACTTAATATTAATTTAGACGTTAAGAAAATTTACTCGAAAAAAAATTTTAAAAATAAAATAATGAATATTTGGGTAGTAAATAAAGTCTTTTAAACAAATTTTATTAATAAAGAATACAAAAAAGTAAATAAATTTATTAGGAAATTTTTATTGCCGGTCACAAGCTCATGAGTGTATTTTAAATTTGCACTTTACAAACCGGATATTAAAATTTGCCCTTTTTGGGTCCTTGTGATTTTCAGACAATTTCCCTTTGAAAGGACATCCCTTACTTAAAATACCAACATTCAATCCCTTCAACAATCAGCAAAAGAAATAAAACGAAGGGTATTTTTAACTTCATGGGGGTCAAGAATTATTCGAAAAATTTTTTGAAAATAAAACTTAAGTAAATAAAGGGCTTTTAAATAAATTTTAATAAAGAATAAAAAGGAATAAAATATTAAGAAATTTAAATAATATGACGGTCACGTGGACATAAATGTCGGTAAAATTTGCCTTTTACAAAATATATTATTTTAAGTTTGCCCTTTTAATTTCCTCGATTTTGAAATTTTCCCTTTGATTTTTAAAGAGTGCAATATGAAAGTGCAAAAAAACAAATGTCTAATCTAAAAAAGTAAACAAAGCTAGTAAGGTCAAATTTAGAGATCGGACGAATAGCCAATTTCGAATTCTCCTACTCAATTTTTACGTTTAATTTATTTAATTTTAAATTTTAAAAATATATTATATTATTTTATGAATTTATTATTTTATGAAAATTGATGGACAAAGTCTGTTTCGACTTATGGTACATCTGTTTCGACTTATGGTACCCAGAAGGATGACAGGAAATGATGAAGAAATTATGATGAAAGTGGAAATGATGAAATAATGAAAAAAAATGTAAGAAATTATGATAAATGAGAAGGCGCTAAATATACAAAGAATTAAAGGGTAGAAGCATCGAATCGGGTTTCCGATTTTTTTAAGATTTCCGAGTTCCGAAATTTTGGAAAAATTTTCGATTTCCGATAATTTTCATATGATATTTCCGACTAAAGAGTTCCCCAAAATTTTGGGCAGAGGCGCTGAAATAAGAAAAAATCTGGCTCATTGGCTTTCCAAAATCCTCAAAATTTTTGCCTCTGGCGTTAATAGAGGAAGCTTTGATCTGGGCTTGATCGAGGGATTTGGGCTTGACCCAGAGAGGTAACGGTGACATGAGGGAATTTGAATATATTAATTTTGTTAAAATTAAAGTAATTCGAGGAAATATGGACTATTAAGGGGATATCACCAATTTGGATGGAACAGGAGAGATTAGATTTATATTAAAGGTCGGAATTTTGAAAAAACCGGGACCGGGAAACGGGTTCTGAAGGACGACCGGGAGGGACCCGGACCGGTAAAATAGGGAATTCCCGTTCCCGGTTTCATCCCGGTCAAAAATGACCAGGACCCGGACCGGGAAACCGGGAAATTAAAAAAATTTTAAATTCATTTAAAAATTTTAAAAAGTTATCGGAATAGTTATTTATTGAAAAATCTAATTTATAAATAGAAGAATTTAATAAATCAGTAAAATAAATCAATAAATCAAATGTAAATTCAATAAATTAAAACATAAAGCGGATTACGTAGGGCTAAAGGGATTTGAGAGGCTAAATAATAATTGTGGGATATTATACCTATATCACCTGATATATATTCAAATCCCTTCAATTGGAAGGAAATGATATCAAATGATTAAGGCAGATCTAATGGATTTAGAGGGATAATGATGGCTTAATCACCAGGTCCCTTGATAAAATCAAAATAGATATTAATTTCCCTCAACATTTCCTCCAATAATACCTCCAAATTTCTCCGTTCCAAATTCTTCCGCGAAAATTTTGAGAATTTTGGAAGGCCAAACAGCCAAATTTCTTCCGTCTTCAGCGCCGCAGGCGAAAATTTTAAGAATTTTTCTAAAATCTCCAATATTTTTAAGTCAAAAATCAAAACGTCAAGCAAAGATATCTAAAATTAGCTGTTAAAATTTTTCCCGGTCCAAAAAAGCCGGGATCGGGAACGGGTACGCAAAATGAAAATTAACCGGCCATGACCTGGACCGGGAAACCCGGGAATTCCCGATCCCGGTCTCATCCCGGCGTTTTCAAAAAAGCCGGGAAAAAGGACCGGGAAACCGGGAAACGGGACCAGGTCCCGATACCGTTCCGACCTCTAATTTATATCTAGATTTAATCTTGAATTTTACATTAAAGCTAATCTGCAAAGTCGGATCTTGTCTCTGAAGTTTCCGCAATATTTAATGATACTATGCATTTTCGGTTTATGTATGCCACTTTGGTTGTCATACTCTGGCGTTTCAAACACAAACACTTATCTTTTGATTGTTAAAGTATAAATTCGTGTATAGCGGTAGACAAACAAGATCTCTTAATTCTTTCCCAATATTTTCAATTTTTCTTTTAATTTTAATGCATGCTTTTTCAATTTCCTCTCGTCCTGGCAATAAAAGTAAAATATTCCCAGTAATAATATCACAATGAAGCGTTAATTTCGGAATACTAAACACTCTGATTGGGACAAATTACATGTCATTCGACTCAGCCTCTTTTTAGAGGTTTTGAAATCGCCTTTGGCGCATTCAATCCAGTGCGCGGAACAACTGATCCCGTTGCCGGAACAACATCCCCGTCAGCGGGGGATAGTTTTCCATTAACGGGGAAAGTTGTTCCGTCAACGGGGTATAGTGTTCCGGCAACGGGGGAAGTTGCCCGTCAACGGGGAAAGTTTTCCTCTGGAGACGAAAATTCCTAACGGAGACGAAAATTGCGGAGACGAAAATTCCGTTTATTTCCTTGGTGACGAATATTCCGCTGGAGACGAAAATTCCGAAAATGTTGGAGACGGAAGTTCCGAAAAGTCTTGGAGACGAATGTTCCAGAGACGAAAATTCCGTACACCGGCTATTCGATGTTCGCTGTTCGCGAGAAAGCTTTAAAGCAAACAAAAAATGGGCAAGTCTAAGATACGTGTGGAGAGGAACAGTAGGATGAACAAAATTTTTCTGAAAAATTTTAAGTTCATAATTATTGTAAACTTTATTGTCATTCTGTTGATTCTCGCTGAAATACATTTGGCTCCTGGCAATTGTCAGGAATTTTGCCGATAATAACTTGTGAATCTATAATTATAATTAATTATTAAGATGTCTTTTGCAAAGGAGTTTATTATTTTATTAGCTGTCAATAATCTTTTATTTTCAGATTTTATTTTCGGGATTTTGACTCTAAAATTATTAATGTAATCATCATTAATGAGAACTTAATAGCCAGCAGCCTCGGTAATTCCAGCTCTGCTAATTACCTAAATAAAAGATATCTGGTTGATCCTGCCTGAACTGATGTGTTTATTTCAAAGATTAAGCCATGCATGTATAAGTTTAATCGTTTTAACGAGAAACCGCGAACGGCTCATTACAATGGCAAGTAATTGGTAGCATTTGGAACTGCAATTGATTGCGCCCAAAAAATCCAATGATTATATGGCACGTAGTGCAGATGGTGACGAAGGCGGGTCGATATAATCGATCAAATAGTTTATTTGACCCTATCTGAAAGGGCGCTTTGATTTTTTTCATCATTTTTTTCTTACCTCAATATATAAATAATGGTCAGTCTTTTCTTCCTCGTTCAATTCCACTCTTTTTACCTGTGGCATATTCAAATAAGAGGACAGACAACTGTTACGACCCCGGTTACGTAGAGGAAGCTAACAGAAACGTTTATTGCACAAAGAAATACAAAGCAGGCGAAGGTTGGGGTATGAAGAAGAACTAAAACTGAGACTCAGAACTAACTATTGGCTGGGCTTTTATACTAATCACTTTAAGGGCTGACGCCCATACACAACACCTCCCCCCTTAAAAAAAAGGTTCGGCTTCACTTAAAGCCGAAGCTTTACAATATACTAACACTTTCCAGCCAAACAACAAACAAAAAATACATACAATAATTTTGGGGGAATAAGGACAATGGGAACAAAAAATACATACAACATTACAAAAAAAATATACAACAACAATATTATCACAAAATTTTATATATGTGGCTCATCTATGTCTCCATATTATTATCGTCTTCAACATCTTTCATATTTGGATTGTTCCCGCTTTTGTCCTTCATCTTTGACTTGATCCTCTTGGAGTTGTCCACACTGCTATCACTCGATGAAGTTACACTGCTTTCACTGGACACTTTTTCTTCACTAATATTCATATTCCGAATATCTTCACTCAACAATTTCTTTTTATTGTTCCACTCATCTCGACGGATCTCTTTAAATGTCCGGGTCACAATAATCTTCAACTCTGACACTTTGATTTTCCATGCATTTTCCGTCTTTCTCACTACTTCTCCATGAAGCCACTCGATTTTACCACTTCTTTTATTGGTATTCTTCACTTTCACTTTTGTGCCGTTCGGAAAAGCATTTTTCTGTATCTTGAATGGTGCCTTCTTTTTATTCCACTTTTGGTACTTGGGCTTTTGGTTCCGACTTGACACTTCTTTCAATCCAGGCAACCCTAAGATACACACTTCACTATGCACTAGATGGAACTCCATAAAGACGTCTTTGTCTTTCACTCTCACTTTGCTTCTGAATTTTCCTTCAATTTCAACTTTGTTGTCACCCAGCCCAACACCACTGTAATTCACTTTTTCAATTGTTGGCTGTCCAATACTTTTCCACACTTCACTGGTGACAACATTGATCTGCGATGCAGTGTCTACAATCATTTCTACACTAAGTTCTCCAAACTTCACTTTTTGCTTTATCCACTCTTCTTTTTCCACACTTTGCATTGGATCGAAGATGTCCAGAATTGCACAATATGGAGAACCTGAATGATTATTATCATTACTCCACTGCCTTTTTGGCTGATACTGATTATTCTTCAAGAACTTACAATGCATACGCCAGTGACCAAAACGTCCACAATGACTGCACTTTTTCTCAATAACATTTTGTTGATACTTGACGTTTGGTTTGGACCACTGTTTTTTGTACTCACTTCCAATTTCACTTTCACTCTTTTCACAATATTTCACTTTTTCCACTGTGTTGACTGTCGGCACTTCTTTTTTTACTTCACTAATTTTCTCCTTGACAATATACATGGCTTCACTTTTATTTGCCAAATATGCCCGACACTCTTCAATAATTTCTTTCAAGGTTACTGCCTGTCCTCTTTCACTTTTACTTTCAACACTTTTCATTGCGACTTGTCGAACTGAGGTAGCATCACTAGGCAAACCTGAAATAAAAATAAGAATTTTCAATTCTTCAATCGACAAGGCCATTTCTGCACGCTCACATTGAGCATTCACTACATTCCCAAACTCAACAATATCTTGGAGGTCACTACACTTAACATTTAAGGCCTCGAACCTTTTCAACAATTTGGACCTATGATCACTAAACTCTTTCACTAACTCACTACAGAGTTCGTCAAACTTCATTTCACTCAACTTGGTTGGCAGCATTTTCCTTTCAATTTGGGCATACTCTTCTGGCCCCAATTTACTCAACAACAATCTCACTTTAGAGGATTCTGGCAGGGTTTTACCCTCCACCTCAAAATAGGACCGATGCCTGCCCAACCATGACTCAAAGGTCATACCACTCGTCAAATCAAAAACGAACTCACCAATCATCCCAACTAATTTGCTGTACAATTCGGTGTCGTTCCACTCACTCGGCTTCAAGAGCCTCACTAACATTTTCTCAAAGTGCTCTTGCTGAGCCTTCAACAATTTCTCCACTGTTTTTGCATCCATTTTGCACTCACTAAAAAATAAACTTTTTATCACTACACTTTACACTACAATTTCACTAACCTTTTTGGTTTTACTACACTACAATTGTCCACACAGATTTTCTTTTTCTGAACTGCACACAGCTTACGTTGACGAGCACTCACTGAAGTTGACGAGACTGTTGTCGAGACCAGGTTCTTTTTGAACACGACCGCGCCAAATCTGTTACGACCCCGGTTACGTAGAGGAAGCTAACAGAAACGTTTATTGCACAAAGAAATACAAAGCAGGCGAAGGTTGGGGTATGAAGAAGAACTAAAACTGAGACTCAGAACTAACTATTGGCTGGGCTTTTATACTAATCACTTTAAGGGCTGACGCCCATACACAACAACAACATGGACGGATTCAAAGAGGAAGAAAAGACCGACCACGGACGGACACGGACAGACAAAATACGGACGGACTCGTACAGACAAACACGGACAGACACAGACAGACAAAATACGGACTGACACAGACAGACAAAACACGGACGAACACGAGGGACATGGACAGACAAAACACGGATGCACACGGTGACACAAAACACAGACAAACAAAACACTGGCGGACTCGGACAGAAAAAACTCGTGTTTTGTCTGTCAGTGTGTGTGTGCTTTGTCTGTCCTTTCATTTGAATATGCCTCAGGTGAAACAAGTGGAATCGAACGAGGAACAAGTGGAATCGAACGAGTGAAACAAGTGGAATCGAACCCTTTTTCAGATAGGGCCGTTTATTTGATTCATCTGTTTATTTGATTCATTTTATTTGACTGCTTTGATTTTACCTATCCAGGAATGATATATTCGAATGATCGGTATATCGTTTCGCTTTTGCAGATATCCGCTGCTAGAATAAATTATAATGATTTCACTTATAAGAATGAATATACTAACATGAATATACTTACTCTTGTCAATAGATATGTAATTTAGACAAAAGGGGTCAGAATAAATTTATTTACAAATTATATCTAAACACATGTTAGATTTATATTTGATTTTTCATATAAAATTTGCCTTAAAATTTGCTAAAACTGATCTCGAAAAGAAATTTTGTTATGCCAGATTAATAAATATTTATCAAAATCTAGTGAAATGTTGATTAAATATAAATAAATCCATTGTTCAAGCATTTAGAATAATGCTAACTATAGTAGGTTGGTGATGCGTTACAACTAGTGTTCGGCAAATGGATTTTCCCAATACCATTACCAGTAGTACCGAAAAATACTGGTATTGAAAAGCACCGACGAAAAATTTTCGGTAGTACCGCGGTACTTCGATACTAATGTAAAATGACAAATATCTGATAATATCATTGTTTAAGCATTTTTATTGAATGTATTTGACACAGCATTAAATCTAGGAGATGAGTATACTTCGAAACAATTAATTAGTCAAAAGTTTTGAAGGATATCGAGTTTAAAAAAGGATTAAGGAGGATATGGTGTATTTGTAAGGATAGCAGGGATTCGAGGATATCCGTGGATCAAGGATTAAGTGGGATATCAGGGGATTGGAGGATATCGATGAAACGAGGAGCGGGATATTAGGGGATATGGATAGATAACTGGATTAAACCGCGGTAGTACCGAACTGTGCCGAACACTGGTTACTACAGAAAATCATACAACTCTCGATTTATATCTACTCAATTTAACGAATCCTTCTCACTTTTGGCTTGCTATATCGAGAGTCGCCTGTATACAAAAATACATTTAGTACAATGTTGGGTGTTTTGTCTTTAATAATCTCATCATTTCAAACACTTCTTCTCCCTCATTTTGTATCATTGGTGACATTTTTCTGAACAAAAGTAAGTGTCCATTTGTTTCTGTAACCATCCCTAACACGAGTAACAACAGCTTCGGCAACTTTGTCCATCGAATTATTCGCTCCAATTGGGCAATACAATCCAAAAGTTTCATTTTTATAAAAATGTTTGGCAAAATCCTTTGAATGGACCCACAAGGGATAATTGGAATTGCAACTGATGACGTCATTTATTTTGACGCATGATGGCAAAATTTCATTGATTCCAAAGTCGGGTGCTGTTTTAATTTAAATTTTAAATGCGAAGGAACACTTTTATCGAAATTTTTTAAATAAAAATGTCGGGTCCGCAAGTGTGGTTTGCAAAAGTCGGTTAACAATATTCCAACGTCAACAAGCTTATGCTTTAGCAATATATTTGTATTTAATCGCTACCGCCTAATCTCTTGGTTTCGACTCTCGGCCGAACGGTCTCGGGGTTGATTCCCGGTCTCGGTCTCGACTCTCGGGTTTTTTAACTCACGATCATCACTAGTTGTTAGTCGCTGTCTTTATTCCTCACAATTTTCGTCGTCAAAAGCAACTTATAGTAATCCAGACTGTAATAAGATTACCTATTTTGCAGTCCAAAACGTTTCCAATATTATTTAAGATTAATCCAGGAAGAACAAGTGCCCCAACGACAACAACTCTAATCCAGCTAGGACAGCAGCAACAACAAGTGTCGGTTTGATCACTAAAATTTGGCAAATTATCTGTTGTTGCAGCTACAGTAGGTGGATTTGCTTGTAATAATTTCCTGTTGGGCTTTTTGATAGCACCACTGAATATTTTGTTAATTTTTATTTAAAAATTTAATTAATAACCTCTTCTGTTTTGTGCTAAGTTGAGTTGTATCAATCACAACTTAAAAATTTTAATTTAATTAATTAGAGATGTGCGTGTCTCTGGATCATGGACTTGAATTTTTTAGTCTTTTCTAAACTTACACCCCTAAAAATTGGCTTCTCATATTTCTGTTTAACCACTGGGCAGGGGTTTGTTTATGGTTACCCCTAATTAACTACTTTTTTTAAATGCAGGCTCTGCTCTTACCTTCCTGAACACACTCTTCTTTACAATTTTCTTGACATTTCTTTTCAAATTTTGTCTTAGTTTCAGTTTTAGCAAACATTTTCTGCTGGGTTTCTTCTGTCAGTCCTCGCAAAACGGAAAATCTATTCGAATCATCCACTTTTCCTGCTTTTCCTAAACCGTTTTTTTCTTTTTTCGAGCTTGATTCTCCTTTTTTCGAAATTTTTGGATTTTCATAGAAAGGAATATTCGAGTATTTTACACCATTAACATTTTCATACGATGCCGGAGCGATTTCGCCAACATTTGTTGATGTTGGATGAATTGGTGCAACATTTGACGGCAAATTTGCTCCTTTTAAAAATTTAAATATAGTGGAACTCAGATTTATGTTATTCATTTTTTGACCTTTACTTTTACCCTCTAATGTTACACAAGTTACACTCATTTAACCTTTACTTTTACCCTCTAATGTTACACAAGTTACACTCATTTAACCTTTACTTTTACCCACTCCATGTTGTCCATATGTGTTATTATTAGAGGTTCCGAAAGCCTCTAATAAAGACTTTCAATCCCTTACCAACCTCCAATCTCTCCCAACTCTCCCGAATCACTCACCAATTCCATGCATTCATAATTCCTTATCAAGGATATAATACCCACCTTGAATCTCCTCAACAATCAAGTAGAGGAATAAAATAAATGTTTTTAAATTCATTCTGAAAAATATTTAAATTAAAGTTTAGTTAAGTCTCCCGATTTAATGTTACTTAGGCTCTCTTACGTTACCCTAACCCTTTTAAGAGGAAAAATTTCAATTAAATCCCTTAAAGATAAAAACTAAGAAATTGAATAAATAGAATGGGTAAGGGGAGGGAAAACCGGCTTTTATTAAGTAATTTTGAGAGGGAAATCTTACTTATGACTTTGGGAAACACAAAAAGGGAAAACAAAAAGGAAGGGGCTACGACTTTTCGTCAACGGACTTTCCGTCAATGGACTTTTCGTCAATACTTTTCGTCAATGGACGGACTTTTCATCAATAAATGATCGCTTTTAAAAAATTTAGAAAATTAATCGGCCTGTTCAAAGCCACAAATAACTAAATTATGAGCCCAATTTTGTTTAAGATTCCTTATTTCTTCAAATACTCTCGAATAACCTATGGGGCGTCACCAAGGCGCTTGTGCAAAACCCCGCGCTTCGCGCGGGGTTTTGCGGCACGCGCCTCGCGGGGAGTCAAAGGTCGCTGGGTTCTACACCAGTAACATAAACCTATTCATTTTTACCGATTTTCAACCTTGAAAAGACTACCTATCCTTCGTAGTGACACAATTGCTTATAACTGTGTTCAGGATTATCAAATAAGTCTAATTTTCAATCTGACAACACTTTTACATACATGTATCATCTTCTATTTTTCTAAAAATTAAAAAAACATCCACTCATTGACGGAAAGTCCGTTGACGAAAATTCGTGCCACCAAAAGGAAAACAAAAAGGGCATTTCTTTAATCAGAAGGGCAAAAAGGCACAAAAAAGATAGAAAAATTTAAAAAAAGGACAGGCAAAAAGGGCAAATTATCCATAGCCCCTTTGAATAAATCAAAAAGCCGATTTTTGTCATATTAAGAAATCATGCTTATTGACTTTTAATAATATTAAAAGTGCAATAAAAAAATTTTTTAAAGTGCAAATGCATTTCTTAACCTTTAAAAGAGAGTTTTTTTGATAAAAAATTATAAATAATAAGAGTGTTGGGAATGTTGGTATAAATAAAAAAAGAATTAGCAATTTTCATAACTTTGAAGAAAGTTATGGCAAAAACATTGGAAGTAATTCTACAAGGGGAGAAAAGAATCACGCGAGAATTTTTTTAAAGCTTTCCCTTTAACTTCTCTTTTGCAAAGCTCTTTGGCAGAAAAGTTGGCAGATGCGGATAAGCCGAGTGTTGTAGTCAAAAAATATAGCGCATAAAGTGATTTTACTTCAATTTTTGTGCTTTTGATAAATTTTTTGGAGACATTCTAAGGCTGATTCTAAGACTGAAATCCATAAAGTACCTCAATTCTTGAAGTACCTATTATTATTTATTCACGATTACATACTAAATCAGAACTTTTAGGTAATATTGTTTTTGGATTTTTATTTTTTTAAATTTATCAATAAACTTTTTTTAAAATGTAAATGGACCCTTTTCTCTAATTTTTGAATTGTGTATGTAGGTGTGTGAAAAATATTATAAATAATGAGGAAATTCATTTATAAATAAAAGAGAAAAGTTAATTTTTAACTCACTTTTTCATCACACGAACAAAAATACACACTGGATTATGTATCCTTTCAATTTTTATTCAATATTTATTATTCAATATTTATCCAATATAATTTCCTTTTTTAAAATTTCATACATGTTTTTATTTCAAAATAGATTTATTAAATTAAGTTACTGACGATTTTTTGCCTTTAGAGATTTTTACATTGTAGATGAGGTTTCTATATATTTTCGTTTGTGGCACCTGTAAGGATCGGGGGCGACAAATACTGCAATGAGGTTCATAGCAGTTGGAATAACTTTGCCGTAGAGACAAGCATTACTAGCGCCAGAAAGACCCCGTCTCATTGTCGAGTAAGAAATCGTAAAAAAGTAAATTAAATCGGGAGCAAAAAAATCAAAATTTAAAATGCAAAGAATATTAAATGGCAAAGAAGAAAAGAGAAATTATGTAAAAGGTTAAAGAGGACATGTGTTGAAAAACTAAAATGATTCCTAGATCCTAGGAATCACTGGATTCCTAGATCCTAAAACACGTATATTACAGAGGTTGCTGCATCGGATCGTGCAACGAACAGCCTTATTATAAAAAACCAGTTGAAAATAGTTTATAACTGCAGTTTATTGCCTTTAAGCTAGGTTTCAGAGGTATCGGGTTTAATTCATAAAATTTATACTATATACCGGAATTTTGTACTATTCCGTATTCCGTAACATTGTATAATAAATATATACGGTAGTACGTTCTCTAATCATAACACTAGTAAAAATTTGACAAATCTTGTTTAAAATTTATCGTAACAATTTTAAAATAAGAAAACATAATTTAATAAAGAAAATAAAATTTAATAAAGGTTAGTTTGGAAATAAATGATTAAAGTTGCCGAAAACTGAAAGAAGATAGGCCTCCGGGGAGAAAAAAGTTCCAGTTAGGCTGAACCAAAAGGCAGCAACTGGAACAAAAAAACCCCAGACAAGTCAGATCTCGCTTAACATCTTTAGGGTGCGTATAAACTGCGAAAAGAATAATTATGCATCCGATTTATTTGAATTTGGATCTAATGGGACTCTCACTATCTTTTACAATTTATGCGTCCTATGTTAAATTTTCGGTATTTTTGGATGGTTGATCTGAAATGTCGGTCTTCAAAACTCGTTACAACATTCCCTATATGAGGCAAAAATTTGTCTACAAACACATATCATTTGTCACGGTTACAAGATGAAAAGTATCAATGTTAACCCCAACCTTAAACCCAAAGACAAACCAATATTCAACTTTAAGTGACGCATAAACTGTGAAGAGAAAAATTAATGGGAAACAGTAATAAAAGTGAGATCCGACTAGAGCAAAAAGATCTACACAGAAATCAAAAGATTATAAACGTAGAGAAACCTAAAAAATCTTAAAAGTACTCTACTAACTTTGACCTCACTAACGTCAAAATTTCAATTTTTAAGATGTCGGGATCAAGTTAGGGAAATAAATGAAAGCCAACATCATCCATCCCATTGCAAAAACATAAACTTTCAGCGCAAACCAAATAAAGGCAAACCAAGGTCCACAATTTTCTTCTGTTAATGGTTCTTCTGGCCTTGATGATGATTCACCATGTGTGGAGCTTGATGGTGTACGTTTTTTGCGCGAATAGTTTTCTTTCAAAAAATTAACCGAGCGTTTTTTACGAGAAATCGTACATCTACGTTGAGGATGGTCATCTAAATAATAAAAAGATCAGAATCCCAATAGTTTAATGAGATAATAGGCTAAATCGAGAATTGACCTTCATGATCTGGATGTGATGATGTTTGACCTGGTTCAAAATGTGTATAGTATGAAAATAAATCTTGATTATTTGCATATATTCCGGTAATTGGAGTATTGAACAAAACTAAATTTAATTGAAATTAAACATTATGAATACCGTAAATGCTCTAATAATTATTCTGTCAAATATTACCTTCTACAGTGAGCGGTTAAAACAATAACTGCGTGAGTCATAAGCTTAAGCAATTAGAACACATGCAAACGTTGGGTTCATGTACCGCTCTTATGTTTCCATAGGACACCTATTCCCGCAAAAATTTTTTGAGAAGTTAGAGATCTGCCCAGTCAGAGTTAATCTACACACCAGAGATCGTACTGACATAAAAACAAATTCCCGATTTAGGGAAGCGGGAATTTCCGATTTTTTCAATGAACGATTTCGGGAATTTGTTGGGTTTTGGCGTGAATTTTGTTATTTCAAGACTTTTTTACTTATTATTCCTCTATAACGATAGATTTAGGGGAATAAGAGGGATATCGTGGACTGGGGGATTAGGAGGGATATCATGCGGTTTTGGTGGATTAAGAGGGATATCGGAGGATCTTGGAATTTGAAGATATTCCTGCAAAATTTGGGTGGTAAATAAACACTGCGCACACAAAATTTATTTAATTTTTCTGATAGACCTTCATTAATTTTGACAGCATTTTGAGGCTTTCCTTGTATTTTTTCATGTTTTTTCCCATCCTTTAGTCCATAATATAAATAAAACCAAAATTCATGAATTTTAACGTCTGATTCTTCGTACTTATCCGTTTCAAAATTTTTGATGTTCTCAGTTTTCTTTTTAAATTTCTTTGTTTTGCGTACTTAATATTAAAATAATTTCTTAAAGAGATGTATAAATGTTTTTGTTGCTTGAGTCGTGAGATATTTTAGTCTAGGCATTGCTCTGGGTTTTTAGTCAGAGTCTTGACTTATAGAACCATTCCAATTTCGCAAATTCATCCAATGGACCTTTCCGAAGTAGTAAAATTAGGTCCTTTTTCTCACCCACCCCTATTTGAGACAAATATTAATTTTGCTCTTATTATTTTCTGCGACGGAATGATCAAATTTCTCTCCTTTATAAATGTTGATTTTTGCAGTTGGTGTCTATTTTTCCTTCCTAATTTCTGTTTAATCGAATTAAAAAATGAATGATGACAATAAGTGGAAAATTAATCCGGGCTTAAATAAGGGTAAGGGCAGATATGAACAGTTAACTCAAATCTATGTTATACCATTCTTTAACTTGCCTTTATTTACTAGATTCTTAAACCAATTGTCAGCAGGTTTAAATTTTCTTTTATAGAATTCATCAAATTGTATAAAATGTTGACCACGTCTACCTTCCCCATAATAACATTTACGTCGCCAAAATATACGCTTAGCCATTGGCAATGCAACATGTATTAAATTTGAAAGACCATGGAATGTATAAAGTGATAAAGCTAATAACGATAATTCTTCATGTGTATTTTCCGTTCTTGATAATATTTGATTAAAATTTGTTAAATTTTTAAAAATTATTAAAAATAACCCTGAAATTATTTTCTCAGTAAACTTTGGACTTGAATTTAAAAGTATATTCTCAAATTGCTCAATTATATTCGTGGTACTTGTTAGCGAATTGTATCCATCTTCAAGATCATCGCTACCTATGCCGTCTATTCCTTTTATTAACTTTTGGAAAACACTTTTCTTTTCATAGAAATGTTTTGAAAAAGGTTCGAGAAACGTTAAATCTTCACAATTAAACAAATTTAAGAGAAATATATCCCTCAAAAGAAGTAAATAAAGACCGCCATTTGTACTTGCACTGACATATATGTTGTATAGAACACTATGATCTTTTTGAAAAAATTCGTTTCCAGTGAAGAATTTATTTACAGTTCCAAATGTATATCTGAGAATTTTATTCAAATGAAGATCCATCCAATAAATGCTTTATTTAAAGAGGATATTTATTAATATGCACAAATTTAGGTAAAAATATGCAAAATTTTTCAGAATATGCATTGATATGCAAATATGCACGAAAGTACCAAAAAATATGCTATAGGAACCTGTTCCCTAATGTTCGTACCGACGTAAAATCATAATTTTTGAGCATGTTAGCCCATGGCATATCCGAATGCAAAATATGCATTTGCATGTTTTGCCATTCCCTATTTAGTATACATAAATAGAATTTATTCCTCCCAAAAAATTTTTCGATTAAGGTTGGGAAATTTACCTAAAACCTGAAAGCTAAACTTCGGACTATTTTTTTAATAAGATATACATACGAACCGAGTTAGAGAAAATTCAGTAAACCCTTCCGAAAAGCAGGACGGTCATATCGGGACGGACATATGGGATTGGGGTGACAAAAATAATTTCTTGCGTGTTTAAATCTGTTCTAAAACATAAAAACTCTACTCCTCAATAGGACAATATAAGTACTTTCTAAGACCCAGTGGCCGTAGGTTCCCAAATCAGTAGGGTAACTGTTCGTACATTGAAATATCCCTATATGTTCGTCCCGATATGTCCGCGTGCCTTCCAAAACACAAATCAGGCTTTTTATCTTATCCATATCCCTGCTTTTACTTCAGATAAGTGATAACAACGCATAATGTTTTTGGTATAATAATAACAAAAGATCGTGTGAATCCTTAAGCAATCAGTTCAATAATAAAAAGGTCTTAGAACGGAATAATATAAATTAATCTAAAACAAGTTCCGATTTTGGCCCTTCAGTAAACTATCCTTAGCATAAAAATTTTTCAAGAGATCAACAACTTATGATTCGAAATCTTAATTAAAAAATAAAAACCTATGGCCTTCACGTAAATTTCTAGGGCAAATTTCATTTATCCAATTATACAAATTATCAAAAATTCCATTCATTTCAAACGTCCCTCCAGTATGTGTAGGGAAGGAGTAAAAGTCTATTTGTTCAAAATTTGTAAATAAATTGCTGGGTTCTTAAAATTAAAAATTGTTTTTGCTAAAACATTAATGCTTTTGTTAAATGACTCCGTTCAGAAAAAAATTGAAAAAAATTTTTTTAATATGTTCACCTAATTCGAAGGCTCTGAAAAAGATATTGTTGATATACTGTGCGTCCGAATTTGCTCTTTGGAAAATTTCTCTAATAATTTCCTTATCTATTGGATATACCACGTGTGAATATGATGATTCTGCTTTAAATGCCATCATTATAGAATATATTAATTCTTCCGAAACGATGGAAATAACTAAATTTCGATCAAATCCATTATAAGCATCAACTTGTCCGTTGATAGCTAATATACTGGAAAAATATAAAATTGTAAAAACTCATCGCAAAATTTAACAGCATTTTCGAGGCTCGCCTCGACATAAATTCCAAATTATTTTCTAATTATTTTAATTAGTAGGATCTCAATTTGTTCACCAGCCCCGAGCGACAGCCACTCAATTCCAGAGGAACGATGACCAGAATTTACAATACTAAAATTCCCATTTGCCATAATTTAATTTTCTTTTCGCTTTAAGTATTTATTTTTAACCAATATTAATGTTAATAACAATCCTTAGACTTTGTTCCTTTTCTTCTTCCTGCTTTTGTTTGTAAAATGTTTTGAGATTCAAGCGGTGTAATAAATATTAAAAGGAACGCATACTCCGATCGGTGAGAGAGCACCGCTCGAGGTGAAGAGGTTCCGTTTAGTCCGCTTATTACACAGATTGGGAAAGTTTAATCCATTAACAAAAAATGGAAGGAAAAAGGAATAATAAAAAGGATCGCTTCAATATCAATATGACTCATAATAATTTTCTTTTCTATAAAGACCTTTTTCACTTAAAAGTTTATTTTTAATTAACTAATATTTTATTTATTTAATTAATCTAAATTGTTTCAACCAAATTAGTGATATCGAAATTATATATCGAAATTATATATTTCAATTAACCTATACTTTTTCTTTGCTTACTATAAATGATAACTACATGAGAAATGAATCAATAATGATAACATATCTTAGATACTCGGTAACCGAGAGATGGATACTAGGGCAAAGTCGCTCTTTTAACGGACCCCGATCATGATTTTTGATTTTACACAAAGTACCTGCAACCCGCTTGAACCAATAAATGCTGATTGGAATATTGTTCAGTAAAGAATTTGTAAAATTTAATATCCAATTCCTCAGCACATGAAATAGACCAGGATTCTACTATGTCAGGAAACGACTGGGCTAATATCGCAAAATCATCGGAAAGAAACTAAATTGCGTGGAAATTTAAATAATTATTAAAAATTCCAGTTATTTGTCAAAATATTTTCTATGAATCTAAATATCCGATTCGAAATTTTCAGAAATTCGGATCAGATATTTTCTGTTATCGCTATTTCCTGTGACACCTCCATTTCACATGCTTATGTTTATATATGATGTTTCACTAATAAACCAGTTCCCAGTTAGTCAGTCTTTGTGAATATATGTGCCTATAAGGAAGAGCACACCGGTGTGGCTCAGTGAAAGTATAAGCTAGGATCTGGCCAACCCAATAGCTTTCCTTAGGGAATATAATGGTTTTATGCGCCTAGGTTTGGTTTTAGAATGGACCCAGCATGATTCCACTTAACTATACCTTATACTTTTTGGTATTCTGCTGTTTGTGTATTCCATTAAATCGGTCAAAGAGAAAATTTATTTCATCTTTTTGAAATACATTTTTTAAATTTTTAAAGTTGAGAAAGTTCTTTGTTCCGGAAAGAATTTCTGTCAACTTGTAAATGAGTTGCAGTTCCTGTAAATAGCCTTTATAGCTGGAATTCTAATCTTTGTTTATTTCCTTTAATTTAACTCAATGCCTATGATGAATGTGTTATAAATTTTGAAGCCAACGAAGAATTTTTTAATTAATCGTATATCAGTGTTCATAAGCTCGTGCCAAAATTTGTACACTAGTGATGGTCGGGATTCCCGGTCTCGGTTCCCGAGTCGGGAAATTTCCCGGGTTTTTTGAGCTCTCGGTCTCGGTCTCGGTGTTTTGGTCTCGGAAAACGAGACTAAATTTACACCCCTAATGACGGGAATTTTTTTAATTTTACTCGTAACCCTCGTACTTAGACATTTAATTTTTTAAGGAAAAGGGAAAGAAATATTTATATTTTCTCCCATTTTTCCTTTTGATGGTCGATGGTTGAGTGGATAAGTTGACTGACTTCAATTAATTTGCTTTTTGTTAGGTTTGGGTTCGAATCCAGGGTTTGGATTTAGGCTGGAAAAAATTTTTCTTTTCAAAAATAAATGTCTTTTAACTTTGATTTTGATTTCAAATTTATTTTTTTAAATATTATAACCTGAAAAGACATAAAAATTTTAATTGAATCATGAATTTTTTAAAATTTTCGCATAGGGCGCCTAAATCCTCAGTATACATACTCACTTGCGGCGTAGAAAATGGGAGAAATCTGGCTTCATGACCTCCAAAATTCTCAAAATTTTCGCCTGCGGCGCAAAAAATGAATGAAATTGGAGGATTTATCGCTTAAAGCCTTACAAAATACAAGAATTATCGTATACGGCCCTAAATATTAGTGGTATCAATGGACTTGTCGGATATCGGAGCTTATGGGAATTTGAAAGGATATGGAGGAAGGATATATAAGGGTATATCAAGTGATATCCCTCCTAATCTCTTGGTCTCGACTCTCGGTCTCGACTCTCGGTCTCGACCCGGGACTCGGTCTCGGGGTTGATTCCCGGTCTCGGTCTCGGTTCCCGACTCTCGGCTTTTTTTAACTCCCGACCATCACTATTGTACACATAGGAGGCCAGAAATAGGAGTGGTACGAAGTATGAGTATTGGATTAATTGTAATTTATGAACACTGGTCTTTATTACTCTCCAGCAGTGATGTCAAAGTTTCAAAATTTCTCTGGAACTAGTTCCACTTCCAGAACTAGGTTTTTAATTTTTGTAATTCCAGTTCCATTTCCGTAACTCCATTTTTGAAATTACTTAGTTCTAGTTCCAGTTCTGGAACTAGTTCCAAGCTAGTTTTAGTTCCAAATGTTTAAATTTTTTTGAATTTAAACTAGTTCCAGAACTAGTTCCAAAGCTAGTTCCAGGCATTTACTAGTTCCGTAGTTCTAGTTCCAAACTAGTTCCAGATAATCGTTAGTTCCGTAGTTCTAGTTCCAGATAATAGTTAGTTCCTTAGTTCTAGTTCTGGAACTGGAACTAGAACTAATTAGTTACGGAACTGGAACTTGATTGAAAAATAGATTGCCATGGCATTCTAATAGAGAGTTCCAAAGTATCCTTTTCTCCCATAAAATATGTGTTTAATGAAGAACTTAAATATCTACTCAGACTTTGTGTTGAAACCTTATTCCAAAAGCACTATTTAAAATTACACACCTCAGTGTTCTGGGTTGCTGCCATTAGAAGAAAAAAGTTCCTTCGCACATTCCGAGGAACCTGTTCCCTTGTTTGTGAAACGAGTTCCGAAATTAAACTGTTAGTTACCCAGAATCCAAACAAGTGAGAATTTTTAGTCTCCATAAATCTTATAGATTCAACCGCAAGAAATATTGGTTTTGTCAATAAAAATGCTCTCATAAAATTTTTGAAAATGTCAATTTTTTGTTGAACTTTAAATTAGATGAAATAAGCAAAAATTTGTAAATTCAATCTTAATTTAAAAATTCAAATTCAATTCATGTTATCAAAAGATAACATGAGAGAGCAAAACTCATGTTACCATCAAAGGAAAGAAGGAGAATACAGTGTAAATGAGTTTTGCAGAAATGATTTTGCGGACATATAGATGAGAGCTGGACTTTACCGGAGAGAGAAAGCATTGCGGACAAATATTTGCGGAGAGAGAGAGAGTTTATTTTGATCATCACTAGCCTATATCTTTAACTAAAAATAATATTTCACCAATTCGATTACTATATCTTTCATTTAACACATTGGAATAGCTAGTGTATATTCTATTTACACATTCAACATATCTATTGACATTAAACATCATCTCTCTGTCAACATCTCTTTCAAAATCTCCCCTTTCGCTGAATTGGACCTTTAAAATAAAAATTTTTGTAGGAGAATGTCCTAAAGACCGGACCGAGACGAGAGCTCAATCGAGATCTCCATTCTCGTACGACACTCCCAGCCCGGTCTCTAGAATGTCCCATATATCCTCTAATACGGCGTCCGACTATTTTTCGAACCTTTGATTAGCTTAATGCTAGAAATTCTATTTACAGGTTAAGAGTGGGTGGGCTATGGGCTACACAAACGATACCCCCATTTTTAGATGCCACGCTCTTTATAAGGTATTTTTCACACAAAGAGGTAAGCTATAGGGAGTTAAATCTATATTACGTTTTGATAGAATTCTCTGCAATAGTGTTAGGCAAACGCGATTTTTCGGTATCGGTATCGGTATTTTCGGTAAAATACCGATACCGCTGTATTTTTGATTGAGGCGGCATCGGTATCGTTATTTGGGTAAAAATACCGCGGTATTACCGAAAAATACCGCGGTAATACCGATTTCGGTAAAATACCGATACCGAAAAAATACCGATTTTTTTAAAAACTGTGCGGTACCGTATTCGGTATTTGGGTAAAAATACCGCGGTATTACCGAAAAATACCGCGGTAATACGGTACCGTGACCAACTCTACTCTGCAATAGTCAAGATTACCACCAAAACCGTAGTGGTTCTCGTTAATTCGTAACTATCCGTATTAATTCTTATTACTCATTGATCACTGATTGAAATGAGACAGGGCTAATCTTAGGCTCAAATAAAAGAATTCGGGATAACGATATTTAAGTAATTTTTTATTACTTGCTCATCATTTCCAAACAAGTGAGCTTTGAATTCTTTGCAATAGTCAAGAATACCACCAAAACGGTAGTGGTCGTTAAATAGTGCAAGTCCGTTGAACAAATGTTGAAGCGATTCCAATGGATCCATTTGCTTTTTGTTGGATTCATTAGGCAAATATTTGGTCAACAAATTCTTTATTTGTAGCCGTATTGAATCGTTTAGATTGTGTTGGGCATCACAAAAATGATTGAAGGAAAACAAAATGAAAATTAGGGAGAGGATGGGAATTTTTAGGGGAAATGTTTTTGAAATGAAAAGGCTTTTTGTCAGCTTCATTTCTGAAATTTAATTTTACAAAATCAAAATTTAAAAAAATGGCAGGAGGGAAAGGTATAAGGAGTCTCATGCCCGCCTCTGTAACGCCAACTCTCATGTATAAGGAATACTTTATAAGTTTTGCGTTATTTGAATTGAATATTGTTTTTGCGACTTATTTCATTTGTCGCTTGCTCTCGCCCATGAGTGAGACTTATAAAAAGTTGCGGACTTTCTTTAATAACCGAAAAATGTCTAAATAATTTAAATTTTAAAAATAGTATATAAAATTTATAAATTTAACATTGAATAAAATATACATTAATGAAGGGAGGGCTAATAAATTTTAGAGGGGGAATTCATGTAAAGCTTTTTGAGAAGGATTTTTTCCATCTATGTAGAGAGAGTGTGAATTAGAGAGGAAAAGTCTATCCTTAATTTTAGAGGCATTATTGGAAAGACTTTTTAAAAAAGTATTTCTTACGGAGACAATGAATTATAGCTGGCGCGACATTTGGGGATCCGACAATTGTGGACCCAACAATTCGGGACCCGACAATTGAAAACCCGATGGTGAGGATTGAGGACCCGATGGGTATTGTATACAATGTTCATGCTGTGTAAAATTCAATGGATGGGAGATGGAATTGAACCATCATGAAACGGCCCAAACTGAAAGCGCAACCGACTGTGCCACCATCCAACCCAATACTGGGTTATTTATTTTTATTTATATTACAATAATGGGGACCCGACCGAATCACAACAAAATCAGCTTGATTCTATAATTCAGAACAAAATCATGACAACTACTAGAAAAACTCTCTTTTAGTAGGAAAATGTTTTTTGTGTAGCACTAGTTTGGCCGGAACGGACCGTGACTGGAACTGAAGGACCGAAACCGGAATCAAAAATCACGGAATTTCCGGCCTACCGGAACCGGAACTTCCGGCGAAACACTAGTTGCTACGTAGGGTATGTCGTCAGTTAAAGGCTGAAAATCCAGCAACCATTACAAATAATTTTAGCTAACGTATATTTTTGTCCTCAATTTTTTAAAATTCTATTCCGTTCCCAAATGTCGTGTCCCTAAGTGTCGGGTCCCAAAAAGTCTGATCCCCAAAATAAAAATAGATGGACAAAATTAGAGGAGAAAATTAAAATAGATGGGCAAAATTAGAGGAGATGTCTTTAAAAATTGATTGGCTATAAATTTTAAAAATCAATTAAATTAATTTAAATTATTTTAATTAATTTATTTAATTTATTAATAAGGGCACATAAAAGTTTTATAATAACGTCCGCAAACCGTTTAATGAAGAAATGAGAGGTGAAAGTTTTTTTCAAAGAATTAACTGACAATGAGCATTTTTTGCGATAATTAGTTAGGCGCACAGTCAGTTTCTTGAGGGTCATCTAAATATAATTAAATAGTTTTTTCCTCTTATACCAATAAAACTCAGTGTCAAATGGCCGGTGGTCTGAAGAAACTTTAGTTTTTGAATGTACCCAATGATTCGAGGAATCGAGAAGTCACTCATTTTTAGCTAGACTGCTGTTCCTGGAACGTTCTGTTTTAATTAGAAATTTGCACATCTTTCAAACCTTCTAAAAATGATATCTCCCTGTTAGGCCAATTTTACACCCTACTCTTATTTATCTTCCTAGTTATCCTTGTTTTTAAATTTAATACTTCCCTCTCTGACCTAAAGGAAGTGTTTTTTGCCCCTGACCAAATGGAACATTAAAAAGAAATTTGAATTATCAAGCTTAATAAAAATATTTGAAAACCGGCTCTATACGCAGATCGTGCCGGCTTGAAATTTTTTCCTTACTTTTTTTACTGGGTATTTTTCCCAAGTTTTTATGCTTGTGATGGTTGCTATGAGGAAAAACAGAAAAAAGTTTAACTTTTAATGCCTGTCCGAGTCCGTCCGTGTCTGTCCGTGTCCGTCCGTGTTTTGACTGTCCGAGTTCGTCCGTGTTTTGTCTGTCCGTGTTCGCTCGTGTTTTTTTTCCGAGTCCGTCCGTGTTGTTTTTCCGAGTCCGTCTGTGTCTTGACTGTCCGATCTGTCCGTGTTTTGATAGCAAGAAGAAATAAGTCACCATTTTTTCTTTACGGCAAAATCACAAACATCAAAAATGAAGAGAAATATAACCATTCCAAGCCACTCAAAAAAAGTAAGGAAAAATATCAAGCCGGCACGATTTGCGTATAGGGTCTGAAAACCTGCAGTTAACATAAAATAATTGAGGAATAATTGAGAGACTAGGATTTTTGAAAACAAAAATAAAATTATTGCGCGGATCAAAAATCAATTGAGAGAAGCAAAAAAGAGACTATAAGATATTGATAAAAAATTTAATTTTAAATAGACAAATATTGTTGTAATGAATTTGCTTCCTTAATTAGAAATACAGGGTGGGGCAAAAGTTCGGCGACAAATGTTTTTAATAAAATCTATTGTAAAAAAATTTATTTAACATGAAAAAATGATAAAATATAATCAATAGGATATAATAATCATTTTATTAAAGTGATTTCTCAAAATGACCGCCCCTGACTGAAATACACGCATCCAAACGCTTAAGGTTGTGACTCACAATGGTCGCGCATTGTTCATAGGATATTTAGTTCCAGTCCCGCTCAAAACAATTTTCAGTTCCTCCTATGTTGCGTATCGGATTCGGCATACTTTTTGCTACAGAATTGCCCAAATAGAATAATCCACGGATATAAATCCGTTGAGTTTGAAGGCCAGATATCTTTCCCCCAAAAGTCAGGAAACAGCTCCCCCACAGAGCTGGATTGTCGTTTTGGCTCCAGCACAGGTACCCAATCCTGCTGAAGCGAGAAATGGTTTTCACCAAAATGCTATAACGCCCATGGATGCACAACCCCCCTCAGAATGTCATTTTTTTAGACTAGCATTAATTTTTACAGGCATCACTCTGTTATGGCGACCAGCTGCGACCAGGTGTTTAATCCTTTCGACATTTCTGAAGACTGATGCTTCATTCGATTGATAAGGAAATATACGGGGCTGATCTTTTAGCTCCAAAGTCTAAGCTTCACTCTGACAATTCTTAGGAGGCTCTTCGAGCTCATTCCGAGATCTGAGGCCGTTTTTCACATCGATTGTTCAGAAAAACGGCGAATTCGGCATTTGACTCCGTTCATGTTTTCAGACGTAACTGTTGTTAAAGGCCGGCCACTACTAAGGCGGTCCTGAGTATTTCCGAGCTCATGATATCGTTTTATTGCTTTGGAAACCAATATACGACAGATATCTAGCCGTCTAGCGATGTCACATTTTCGGACATTTTTAAAATACAAAGAAATAATAGAAGCACAATTCTTTAACATTCTGTAAAATTTTTACTTTATGAGATAGGAAAAAATTTTCAAGATAAAATTTGTAGAGCGCGAATCATAGAATATGGGAAATCTAATCAAAAAGCAAAATATAAAGTAAATTTTAAGAAAGGATAAAATAAAATTTGTCGCCGAACTTTTGCCCCACCCTGTACATAATTAAATACAGCTTAGTAAAACATGCGAAGTTTCCTTTAGTTAGAAGAGCTCCTTTCTGAAGACTAAAAGATTACGGTAATTATCTCCCTCATTTTTGAAATTAAGGATAACATCATGATAATAAGGAGCCGTTAATGATAATTTTTGAATTCCTTCGGGTTTCAAATCGGGGTTTCGAATCTTTTTTCGGATTTCAGGTCGAAAATGTCTTTACTTACTTGGCAATTATTTGAGAGATGGTAATTAATCAAACATATATTTTTATTTACATATTTATTAAGATTTGACTTTGCACAAAAATATTTTTTTTTTAATTTTCTTTATTTTGTTCTACATTTTTCAATCAGATAATTTAACTAAAAACAAATTTACAAAAAAATTTTTTAACATTTTCTATAAAATAAAACCTTCTCTTTCATCTTCACAGCTTTTGAAAGTTACTAACATATTTTTCTCATCTTTAATTTTTGCCCTTTGTGTTTATAGTGAAATGAGTCACTTTTTTACTACATATTTATTAAACAAAATTTTAATTATAAATTCTTATGTTTTTTCCATTCTTAAATATTTATTAGCATTATTTCTCATCTCAAAACGCAAATCACTTGTTGTTATGGTTAAAGGTTTAATGTTAAATGTGGGGACATTTAATGCCATTTTTACTGTTTTCTTTACCAAAAACGTCCGTGTTTATATAGCGTTTATGTTAATGATTATTTTTAATCATTTTTAGAATTATTTTTCATTAAAAAAATTATAAAAATGTATTTTCTTCCACCAGAAGTTAAAGTTGATATATTTAAATTTCTCAATTTCGATGAATTATTAAATATTCAACAAACAAATATTTATTTAAAAAATTTTATTAATGAACATAAAAACGAATTGGCACTAAAAAAATTCTTTTGGCTAACTTTTGTAATTTATTTCAAGTATTTTATTAATTTTAATCTCTTAGGGTCACAACAAGAGATTTTTTACAAAATTTAAATTATTTAAACCAAAGCCCAAAAATTACGAATTCGAATTGAGTGAAGATCTAGAAAAAAAGGTTAAAATTAATAGGTATTTTTATTTCAAATAAATCAATTTTAGTGGCAATGTGGGATAGAAGAATCAATTCCAGTGATTCTAAGTAGGGTTGGTCCCCGACCCCGACTAACCCCGACCCCGACCCCGAACCCCGACATTTTTTGACCTAAAACCCCGACCCCGACCCCGACATTCCCAACCCCGAAAACCCCGACCCCCGAAAGTTCGACCCCGACGACCCCGAACCCCGAAAAATTTTTATGCCCCCGACTCAAACTGCATTAATTAACTAGAGATCGGAACGGGATCGGGACTTTGATGCTAAATATATGAAGGAAAAGGGAAAGGAATATTTATATTTTCTCCTGTTTCCTTTTGTTGGTCGATGGTTGAGTGGTTAGGTTAACTGACTTCAGCCATCTAGCTATTTTGATAGGAATGTTGTTCGAATCCAGGGATGGAAATAAGGCTGAGAAAATTTTTCTTCTCAAAAATAAATACATATTTTTAAACTATGATCTTGATTTTAAATTTGCAAATTTATTTTTTTAAATATTTTACACTTGAAACAATATTAGAAATTTTAAACTAGTCATGAATTTTCCAAAATTTTCGCCTGCGGCGCAGAAAATTGAAGAAATCTGTCTCTTGGCCTTCCAAAATTCTAAAAATTTTCGCCTGCGGCGCAGAAATTGAAGAAATCTGTCTCTTGGCCTTCCAAAATTCTCAAAATTTTTGCCTGCGGCGCCGAAAATGGAAGAAATCTGGCTCTTGACCTTCCAAAATTCTCAAAATTTTTGCCTGCGGCGCTAGACTCAATGAAGGGATACAGAGGCTTTAGGAGAAATTGATGGATAGATGGATTTCTCCCGTTATCCTTGCAACTCCCCGATATCCCGTCAAATCCTTCTAAATCCCATTATATCCATCTTAATCCTCTGATATGCCTTCATATCCCCTCAATCCCTTTACATAAGAAGTGGAGTAAGAGTTACCTTGTGGGTTTGGGGATTTTGGGGATTATGAAGGATAACTTGGATAAAGTACTTCTTGCGCCTTCAACTAATCACGAATTAGATACAGAAAGTGAAGATATTGAAGATTAAGTTGATTTTTTAATAAAAATGTTGATTTTGTACAGTAATTTTGGATAAAAATGCTGGATTTTGTAAATTTTCACTTCAACCCCGACCCCCGACCCCGACCCCGAACCCCGACATTATTTTCAGCCCCGACCCCGACCCCGAACAATTTGAGCAACCCCGACCCCGACCCCGACTTTGTCAACCCCGAAAACCCCGACCCCCGACTTTTCCAACCCCGAAGGCTCGGGGACCAACCCTAATTCTAAGTGATATTCGTAATAGAAATATTGCAACGTTTCAAATAGATTATATTTGGGGCCGTGGTTAGTTTTTTTGTAGAGATCGTTATTTTCAAAAATCCTGAATTCTGGATTTAGGTTAGTGACCTTGACAGGATTCTATTTGGATCCAGGAAAAATCCAGGACGATCAAAAAATGCCTGGATCTGGACTCCGGATCAAGGAAAAATCCAGACTGGATCCAGATCCAACCGATTTTTAGTTTTTTTTGCTTTTGGGCAATTTGAAATTTTACCAAAGAATTTTCGCCCGTTTGAAAATTGGTTAAAAAATATTATTAAGAGGCAGCAATCTATTTAAAGTTACCAAACTTTCCAAAAAATATTAAAGAAATGAAGATTGCTCGTTATTTACTTCAACAATTTTTTGATGGTACCTTTCAAATTGTGCCTTTTACTGGCTATATATTTAATCCAAAAATGATCGAGCTATTATTTGGTAAAAATGAAACCTCTATGCAATTTCATTGTCAAATGGCTGCTATAGATCTCCACAATTACAATAATGGATTTTTTAAATTTATATTGAATCATCTGAATTGTAATCAACTTATCGTCGAAATGGGCAAAGTCAACCATTTACAAGAATGTGTAGATATTTCATTTAAAATTCTAACTGAAGGAAATAAATTTCCATTAATCCGTTATGAGTATCCTGGCACAAAACTTTTCAATCTTATTATACAGGTGTTTTTTAGATTGCTTTATATTTTGTATGTAAATAAGTGACTGTTTAATAGAAAACAAAGGTGTTAAAAATGCTTTCCCAATAAATTAAGATAATCACGTGGGATTTTTTGGGTAAACCAAACTTTATTGTTCTACTTTTTCTTCATGTTTTTTCCTTCATATCTACGGGATGGTCAGAATTTCTTCCTTACTCATCCCATATTGGTACTATATAAATCGGTACTACATATTGGTATTATACCAAATAGGAACTTATATACTTTAGGTACGCTTTTTATAGCAATGGATTTTTTCTTTCCTTTTGCATCAATCAACCGTAATTGATTATGAAAATTGATTGATGAAAATCAATCAACCCTTTTTGCTTCTCTTAATATACTATATTAAAAACCTTTTGAAAAAAATATATTATAATTTTCTGACAAAACTTCTGGGCCTTATAACCGGAAAAACCCCGTTCGACTCAGCTCATAGTTCATTTGCATATTCGAATTTTTCATCTAGGTTTACATATAATTGAGACAGGAGTTTAATTTTGTGTCGTTCTACTCAGCTCTCTTCGAACGGAAATGCATAATCGAATTGCTTAGTTCCGAAACTAAATAGTTACTCAATTTTTAGTGTTCTTTTTAAAATTTTGGGAATTTATTTTTTAACAATTAAAAAATTTAAATTTAGCATATGGAAACATCAAAAGATTTGTCTAAAATGGCAAAGAAAATTTTATTGTCTTGTGTTATTGGCGTTCCTGAAAATGTTATGATAAGTAAAAGAGCAGAAAATATTAAAAGGGAACAACATTTGAATATAATGAGTATAGTAAATTATGAGCTTTCCAATAAATACAATCCAGAAATGAAGTTTTTGATTAATATTCAAACCTCTTTCAATGGAGGTTTTAATATTGAAATTGAAAGAATTAATTGAAATTTTATATAGTAATTTATCCGATTAAAGCTATTAACTTAAAGTTTAATAACCCAAGAAAATCACCCGCTAAAAATTATTGTCTGGTCTTTCCGTGGTCCAGTATTGTGCGCGTTTATCTTACCCTGGGCAAATATTCCCATAAAAGATTTGGATTCAATCACGGAACCCAGTCCAATTTGTTGTGGTAAACACGCAAAATACCAGGCCAATGACTTTTCGGTATGTTCAAAATGTTCACCCTACATTTTTAATTTTTTATTTAGAATTTATTAAATATTTTTGAAATCATCTTAGAAATAAATTTTGTATTGTTGCATTTTAGGGTTAATAATATTTATAAAAAAATTTCTCTTCCGTTTAAATTTCATTAAATTTCCTTTTATATTTCATACGTATTTATTCGTACCATAGTAGGATCTCACTTGGTTATACCCATTAATTTATTAAATTGAGTGATATATGTATATCAGGTGTCTAGTCAGGTGTCTTTTCGAAGTTAAAATGTTTCGTTTTGTTATTTTCGTTTCGTTAAATTTTGACTGTTACGTCTTGTTAATAAAACGATTTTTAAAATTTTTTTGTTTCGATTTGTTTCGTCCGAAAATAATTTGGAGTTTCGCCCAGGTCTGGTCTAGACGTTCTGATTCTTGGCTACCGGAACAGAAATCGAAAGAATTTTCGAATGTTTTCACATTTATCCTTGTTATAAATGTGAGAAAGAGAGAGGTAACAAAAGAGAGAAATACACATGATTTATGCATCCTAAAGTGAGATCCGACTAGTCTGGGGTTTTTTTGTTCCAGTTGAGGCATTTTTAGTTATGCCAAACTGGAACTTTTTTCCCTGTGCACCTATCCTTTCCAATTTTTTTTAAATATCCATTTATTATTTTAAAACAATATTCATTTATTTATTCATAAATTATATCATTTTATTATTTCACAACTTGATAAAAAATTTTAAAACTGTTGAAAATTATTTTTATAAGATTATGTTATTATGTATTATGTCTATGATTCTTAAACATGTGTAATTAAATTTATAGTTGAAATTATATGGCCGAACCTATAATTGAAATTATATATGCCGATATGCACGGAAGTACCGAGATGCAAAAATATGCTTTAAAACCGGGTAGTTTTGGGCTTCTTTTAAGCATTTGATCATGAAAAACTTACAGCATTATGAATGTCATTTTATATTTAAAAAAACCAATTTACTTTTAAATTGACCAATTAAAAATTTTTTTTAATTTTATACCGCCCCAGATTTCGGGATTTTAAGAAATAATGGGGATGTCAGTGGATTAAGGTGGATATAAAGTGATCTAGAAAAATTAAGACGGATATTGGTGATTTGAAGATTAGTAGGCATGTCAGGGGATTTGGGGGATAAAGTGAGATATCAGGGGATTTTTGCAGCTAGGATTTGAGAGAATATAACATTATGGCGGATATCAAGGTACTTAGAGGGATCTAATGAGATTTAGAGGGATTAAGAGGAGTTGGCTGGGTTATATGCTATTCAACTCCGAAATTTATTTTAATCAATCAAATCCACCGAATTGATTAAAAATTCAATTAATTCTTTAAAATAAATAAAATTTATTTTTGACAAAAAATATTAAACAAAAAATTTTTCAACGAGGATCAATGATTAAATAAAATAAAAAAATATCAATCAAAAAAGTTTGTGGAGACGTCAAAAAATATTTTTTTATTTCTATAAGTAACAAAAAATTTTTAAGAGAAAATTTAATTTTAATAAATAACTTAAAATTAAAAGGAAAATGTGTGACAACAAAAACACACCATGAAAATAAATCGAAAATACATAAAAACTTGAAGAAATGTTTGCAAAACACATTAATAAAATACTAATTGTATTTTTAATTTTCCGGAAACATGTTATAATAAAAATAAACTTTCCGGAAAATAAAATACAAGCTGAAAAAGTTCCGGAAAATAAACTTTCTGGAAAGTTGTTAAAATAAAAAAATTTCCGGAAAACAATAAAAATTTAAATCCGGAAACCGGAATCATTATATAGAAAGCGGTCTATAAAACATGACTATTGATAACGTGCAGATTCCAACGTCTCTTTCCTTTTCGTCATGTTTATAGTATGAAACATTTTTCAAAGAATATAAACTTCAAAAAATTCTGCTCGCAAAAGTTGATACTGTCTTGTTTTGCTTGAAGGCAATGTAGACATTCATCATAGTAGATGATCAGCATCAATATGTGCAAATAGATGTTTTGCTTAATTATATTACTCTTTTTTTCAATTGAATATATGACATATTCTGGAGATGAAAGCATAGCTATAATAGTGAAGATTACTTCAGAACATTTTAACTCGACTGATTTGATCAACATTTTGGACAGATGTGGTTCAACAGGGAATTCATCCATTAAAGAACAATTTGAGTTAAATTGCCATTAGTATCGATTGCGCCCAATAAATCCAATAATTATTTGGCACGGTGTGCATATGATTGCGAGGGCGGGTCGATATAATCGAAATGAATCAAATCGTTTATTTCCATTTTTTTCAGCTGTAGGAAAACATTTGCCAAATTTACTCGTTGTATCTCTGGTACCGTCTGTTTTTTCTACTTTCAAAATATTCATGAGTATATAGTCGGTAGCATATACAATAATTTGTTTTCCCCGCTCTCCCAGCCCTTTTTACTTCTGAAGCCTTTGATATTGGCGATAAAATGAGTCTATCGACTTATCTTATTTATTTTTGCAAAACCACAATCTATAATAAATATTATGTTGTCAAGCATAACTGAATTTCCGAAATATTTGTTGATACTATACATCTTCGGTATATGCCGCTTTGGTTGTCATATTCTGGCGTTTCAAACTCTTTTGATTGTTAAAGTATAAATTCGTGTATAACGGTAGACAAACAAAATCTCCTAATTCTTTCCCAATATTTCAAATTTTCTTTTAAATTTAATGCATGCTTTTTCAATTTCCTCTTGTCCTGGCAAGAAAACTAAAATATTACTAGGAATAATATTACAATCAATTTCAACAAACTGGACAATTATTAAAATAATTAATAAATTTTGGTGCATGTAGAGTTCCACTCATTAAAACAATTTTTAAATCATTTCTTTCTTTACTAATTTTCTTAAGCAGGCTCAGAAGTATATCATACGAAACTGTTCTCTCATGAGCCTCGTCAATAATTATAATAGAATATTGATCGTCGCTTATTTGTAATTGCTTCTTTCAGTAGCATTCCATCAGTGCAATATTTTAAAAATTTGAATCACTAGTTTGGTCATAAAACCCGACCTTAAATGCAACAACATGTTGGCCCAACGTATATAGTCGGTAGTGGCTCATTTGTTTCTTGTGAGCCACTAGAGCCACTACCGATAAGTGGCTCATTTGTTTCTTATTCAATTTGAAGACTGTAAAAGAGCCTATTGTAGTATAATAGACAAAAATAGAAAGCAATTGTTTAGTCTGATATAAACAACAAATTCGTTCTACTAATATTTCTCAAGTCCTTGGAACTGAGCCAATTTTCTGAAATTTGACTGTTTACTACCAGACTAAACAATTGCTTTCTATTCTTGTCTATTATACTACAATAGGCTCTTTTACAGTCTGCAAATTGAATAAGAAACAAATGAGCCACTTATTGGTAGTGGCTCATAAGATTCGGTAGTGGCTCATATCGGTAGTGGCTCTAGTGGCTCACAAGAAACAAATGAGCCACTACCGACTATATACGTTGGGCCAACATGTTGTTGCATTTAAGGTCGGGTTTTATGACTAAACTAGTGATTCAAATTTTTAAAATATTGCACTGATGGAATGCTACTGAAAGCTACTGAAGCCCTTTTAATTTCCGGTGATTTTGAAAATTTCCCTTTGATTTTTAAAGAGCGCAATATGAAAGTGCAAAAAAAACAAATGTCTAATCTAAAAAAGTAAACAAAGCTAGTAAGGTCAAATTTTGAGATCGGACAAATAGCCAATTTTTAATTTTTCTACACAATTTTTAGGCTGCGGTAAATTGGGCGGCGGTAAATGGGGTATACCCTTTAGTAGCATTACATCAGTGCAATATTTTAAAAATTTGAATCACTAGTTTAGTCATAAAACCCGACCTTAAATGCAACAACATGTTGGCCCAACGTATATAGTCGGTAGTGGCTCATTTGTTTCTTGTGAGCCACTAGAGCCACTACCGATATGAGCCACTACCGAATCTTATGAGCATCTACCAACAAGTGGCTCATTTGTTTCTTATTCAATTTGCAGACTGTAAAAGAGCCTATTGTAGTATAATAGACAAGAATAGAAAGCAATTGTTTAGTCTGGTAGTAAACAGTCAAATTTCAGAAAATTGGCTCAGTTCCAAGGACTTGAGAAATATTAGTAGAACGAATTTGTTGTTTATATCAGACTAAACAATTGCTTTCTATTTTTGTCTATTATACTACAATAGGCTCTTTTACAGTCTGCAAATTGAATAAGAAACAAATGAGCCACTTATTGGTAGTGGCTCATAAGATTCGGTAGTGGCTCATATCGGTAGTGGCTCTAGTGGCTCACAAGAAACAAATGAGCCACTACCGACTATATACGTTGGGCCAACATGTTGTTGCATTTAAGGTCGGGTTTTATGACTAAACTAGTATTGCACTTATGGAATGCTACTGAAAGAAGCAATTACAAATAAGCGACGATCAATATTCTATTATAATTATTGACGAGGCTCATGAGAGAACAGTTTCGTATGATATACTTCTGAGCCTGCTTAAGAAAATTAGTAAAGAAAGAAATGATTTAAAAATTGTTTTAATGAGTGCAACTCTACATGCACCTAAATTTATTAATTATTTTAATAATTGTCCAGTTTGTTGAAATTGATTGTTATTTTATTCCGAGTAATATTTTAGTTTTCTTGCCAGGACAAGAGGAAATTGAAAAAGCATGCATTAAATTTAAAAAAAAATTTGAAATATTGGGAAAGAATTAGGAGATTTTGTTTGTCTACCGTTATACACGAATTTATACTTTAACAATCAAAAGAGTTTGAAACGCCAGAATATGACAACCAAAGCGGCATATACCGAAGATGTATAGTATCAACAAATATTTCGGAAATTCAGTTATGCTTGACAACATAATATTTATTATAGATTGTGGTTTTGCAAAAATAAATAAGATAAGTCGATAGACTCATTTTATCGCCAATATCAAAGGCTTCAGAAGTAAAAAGGGCTGGGAGAGCGGGGAAAACAAATTATTGTATATGCTACCGACTATATACTCATGAATATTTTGAAAGTAGAAAAAACAGACGGTACCAGAGATACAACGAGTAAATTTGGCAAATGTTTTCCTACAGCTGAAAAAAATGGAAATAAACGATTTGATTCATTTCGATTATATCGACCCGCCCTCGCAATCATATGCACACCGTGCCAAATAATTATTGGATTTATTGGGCGCAATCGATACTAATGGCAATTTAACTCAAATTGTTCTTTAATGGATGAATTCCCTGTTGAACCACATCTGTCCAAAATGTTGATCAAATCAGTCGAGTTAAAATGTTCTGAAGTAATCTTCACTATTATAGCTATGCTTTCATCTCCAGAATATGTCATATATTCAATTGAAAAAAAGAGTAATATAATTAAGCAAAACATCTATTTGCACATATTGATGCTGATCATCTACTATGATGAATGTCTACATTGCCTTCAAGCAAAACAAGACAGTATCAACTTTTGCGAGCAGAATTTTTTGAAGTTTATAGTCTTTGAAAAATGTTTCATACTATGAACATGACGAAAAGGAAAGAGACGTTGGAATCTGCACGTTATCAATAGTCATGTTTTATAGACCGCTTTATAAAGTGCAAATTTAGAAAGTAAATCATAAAAACATAGAAACATGAAAAAATGTTAGCAAAACACATTAATGTAAAATACAAATTATATTAGTAAATTTAATTTCCGGAAACATCTATGTATATAAAAATAAACCTTCCGGAAGTGGAAATACAAGCTGAAAAAAATCCGGAAAATAAACTTTCCGGAAAGTTTGTTTGAATAAAATATGTATTAAAAATAATTTTCCGGAAAACAATAAAACTTGAAAATCCGGAAAACCGGAAAAAATATTTCGAGAGTGAGAGACAAACAAGAGGTCAAATCAGAAGAGGTTTTTAATCAAAAACAAAATATATTGGCCAAGTTAAACAATGAGAGAAAATTGACTCATTGGCAAGTATAAATAGACAATGTGAAGAATGCCCATAAATGATTGTAAAAAAGAAATAATTAAATTAAAGAAGTTTAATCAGAATTATTGAGATTTACACCGAATTTAAAAATATATAATTTTTAGTAATTAATTAGATGATATTTAATTTTCCGGAAGTATAATATTAAATGTTCCGGAAAGTATATAAAATATGTATTATTAAAGTTTCCGGAAATATAAATAAAATATTAAAAGTTCCGGAAATGTATTTAAAAAAGCTTTTCTATTTCCGGAAGTATACAACAATAGTAGTATAATATTTTTTCCGGAAAGTAACTTTTCCGGAAATATACTTCGCAAGAAATAATTTATTTGAATTTCCGGAAACACAAAAAATAATAGTAAACTTCCGGAACATATAATTTCCGGAAAAATATAAAATATTATTAAAGTTTCCGGAAATATAAATAAATTACCTATTCAACTTTCCGAAAATATATTTAAAAATTTGATATTTCCGGAAATATAAAATACTAATATTACACACTTTACGGAAAGTAACTTTTCCGGAAATATTTTAGCAAGAAAGAATTTATTTACTTAACCGGAAATATAGAAAATAATAGTAAACATTCCGGAACTATATAATTTCCGGAAAAATATAAAATATTATTAAAGTTTCCGGAAATATAAATAAATTATTCAACTTTCCGGAAATATAATTCGGAAGAAAGAATTTATTTAATTTCCGGAAATATAGAAAATAATAGTGAACCTTCCGGAACTATATAAATTCTGGAAAAAATATATTTTATAATTTTCCGGAAAAATGTATTCATTTAATCAAACTTTCCGGAAACTTATTAGAATATCACACTATCCGGAAAAAAATAAAAAAATATTCTAATTTTTTTAATATTGCACTGATGGAAAAAAACAAATTTTTAAAATATTGCACTGATGGAATGCTACTGAAAGCTACTGAAGCCCTTTTAATTTCCGGTGATTTTGAAAATTTCCCTTTGATTTTTAAAGAGCGCAATATGAAAGTGCAAAAAAAACAAATGTCTAATCTAAAAAAGTAAACAAAGCTAGTAAGGTCAAATTTTGAGATCGGACAAATAGCCAATTTTTAATTTTTCTACACAATTTTTAGGCTGCGGTAAATTGGGCGGCGGTAAATGGGGTATACCCTTTAGTAGCATTACATCAGTGCAATATTTTAAAAATTTGAATCACTAGTTTAGTCATAAAACCCGACCTTAAATGCAACAACATGTTGGCCCAACGTATATAGTCGGTAGTGGCTCATTTGTTTCTTGTGAGCCACTAGAGCCACTACCGATATGAGCCACTACCGAATCTTATGAGCCACTACCAATAAGTGGCTCATTTGTTTCTTATTCAATTTGCAGACTGTAAAAGAGCCTATTGTAGTATAATAGACAAGAATAGAAAGCAATTGTTTAGTCTGGTAGTAAACAGTCAAATTTCAGAAAATTGGCTCAGTTCCAAGGACTTGAGAAATATTAGTAGAACGAATTTGTTGTTTATATCAGACTAAACAATTGCTTTCTATTTTTGTCTATTATACTACAATAGGCTCTTTTACAGTCTGCAAATTGAATAAGAAACAAATGAGCCACTTATTGGTAGTGGCTCATAAGATTCGGTAGTGGCTCATATCGGTAGTGGCTCTAGTGGCTCACAAGAAACAAATGAGCCACTACCGACTATATACGTTGGGCCAACATGTTGTTGCATTTAAGGTCGGGTTTTATGACCAAACTAGTGATTCAAATTTTTAAAATATTGCACTGATGGAATGCTACTGAAAGAAGCAATTACAAATAAGCGACGATCAATATTCTATTATAATTATTGACGAGGCTCATGAGAGAACAGTTTCGTATGATATACTTCTGAGCCTGCTTAAGAAAATTAGTAAAGAAAGAAATGATTTAAAAATTGTTTTAATGAGTGCAACTCTACATGCACCTAAATTTATTAATTATTTTAATAATTGTCCAGTTTGTTGAAATTGATTGTTATTTTATTCCGAGTAATATTTTAGTTTTCTTGCCAGGACAAGAGGAAATTGAAAAAGCATGCATTAAATTTAAAAAAAATTTGAAATATTGGGAAAGAATTAGGAGATTTTGTTTGTCTACCGTTATACACGAATTTATACTTTAACAATCAAAAGAGTTTGAAACGCCAGAATATGACAACCAAAGCGGCATATACCGAAGATGTATAGTATCAACAAATATTTCGGAAATTCAGTTATGCTTGACAACATAATATTTATTATAGATTGTGGTTTTGCAAAAATAAATAAGATAAGTCGATAGACTCATTTTATCGCCAATATCAAAGGCTTCAGAAGTAAAAAGGGCTGGGAGAGCGGGGAAAACAAATTATTGTATATGCTACCGACTATATACTCATGAATATTTTGAAAGTAGAAAAAACAGACGGTACCAGAGATACAACGAGTAAATTTGGCAAATGTTTTCCTACAGCTGAAAAAAATGGAAATAAACGATTTGATTCATTTCGATTATATCGACCCGCCCTCGCAATCATATGCACACCGTGCCAAATAATTATTGGATTTATTGGGCGCAATCGATACTAATGGCAATTTAACTCAAATTGTTCTTTAATGGATGAATTCCCTGTTGAACCACATCTGTCCAAAATGTTGATCAAATCAGTCGAGTTAAAATGTTCTGAAGTAATCTTCACTATTATAGCTATGCTTTCATCTCCAGAATATGTCATATATTCAATTGAAAAAAAGAGTAATATAATTAAGCAAAACATCTATTTGCACATATTGATGCTGATCATCTACTATGATGAATGTCTACATTGCCTTCAAGCAAAACAAGACAGTATCAACTTTTGCGAGCAGAATTTTTTGAAGTTTATAGTCTTTGAAAAATGTTTCATACTATGAACATGACGAAAAGGAAAGAGACGTTGGAATCTGCACGTTATCAATAGTCATGTTTTATAGACCGCTTTATAAAGTGCAAATTTAGAAAGTAAATCATAAAAACATAGAAACATGAAAAAATGTTAGCAAAACACATTAATGTAAAATACAAATTATATTAGTAAATTTAATTTCCGGAAACATCTATGTATATAAAAATAAACCTTCCGGAAGTGGAAATACAAGCTGAAAAAAATCCGGAAAATAAACTTTCCGGAAAGTTTGTTTGAATAAAATATGTATTAAAAATAATTTTCCGGAAAACAATAAAACTTGAAAATCCGGAAAACCGGAAAAAATATTTCGAGAGTGAGAGACAAACAAGAGGTCAAATCAGAAGAGGTTTTTAATCAAAAACAAAATATATTGGCCAAGTTAAACAATGAGAGAAAATTGACTCATTGGCAAGTATAAATAGACAATGTGAAGAATGCCCATAAATGATTGTAAAAAAGAAATAATTAAATTAAAGAAGTTTAATCAGAATTATTGAGATTTACACCGAATTTAAAAATATATAATTTTTAGTAATTAATTAGATGATATTTAATTTTCCGGAAGTATAATATTAAATGTTCCGGAAAGTATATAAAATATGTATTATTAAAGTTTCCGGAAATATAAATAAAATATTAAAAGTTCCGGAAATGTATTTAAAAAAGCTTTTCTATTTCCGGAAGTATACAACAATAGTAGTATAATATTTTTTCCGGAAAGTAACTTTTCCGGAAATATACTTCGCAAGAAATAATTTATTTGAATTTCCGGAAACACAAAAAATAATAGTAAACTTCCGGAACATATAATTTCCGGAAAAATATAAAATATTATTAAAGTTTCCGGAAATATAAATAAATTACCTATTCAACTTTCCGAAAATATATTTAAAAATTTGATATTTCCGGAAATATAAAATACTAATATTACACACTTTACGGAAAGTAACTTTTCCGGAAATATTTTAGCAAGAAAGAATTTATTTACTTAACCGGAAATATAGAAAATAATAGTAAACATTCCGGAACTATATAATTTCCGGAAAAATATAAAATATTATTAAAGTTTCCGGAAATATAAATAAATTATTCAACTTTCCGGAAATATAATTCGGAAGAAAGAATTTATTTAATTTCCGGAAATATAGAAAATAATAGTGAACCTTCCGGAACTATATAAATTCTGGAAAAAATATATTTTATAATTTTCCGGAAAAATGTATTCATTTAATCAAACTTTCCGGAAACTTATTAGAATATCACACTATCCGGAAAAAAATAAAAAAATATTCTAATTTTTTTAATATTGCACTGATGGAAAAAAACAAATTTTTAAAATATTGCACTGATGGAATGCTACTGAAAGCTACTGAAGCCCTTTTAATTTCCGGTGATTTTGAAAATTTCCCTTTGATTTTTAAAGAGCGCAATATGAAAGTGCAAAAAAAACAAATGTCTAATCTAAAAAAGTAAACAAAGCTAGTAAGGTCAAATTTTGAGATCGGACAAATAGCCAATTTTTAATTTTTCTACACAATTTTTAGGCTGCGGTAAATTGGGCGGCGGTAAATGGGGTATACCCTTTAGTAGCATTACATCAGTGCAATATTTTAAAAATTTGAATCACTAGTTTAGTCATAAAACCCGACCTTAAATGCAACAACATGTTGGCCCAACGTATATAGTCGGTAGTGGCTCATTTGTTTCTTGTGAGCCACTAGAGCCACTACCGATATGAGCCACTACCGAATCTTATGAGCCACTACCAATAAGTGGCTCATTTGTTTCTTATTCAATTTGCAGACTGTAAAAGAGCCTATTGTAGTATAATAGACAAGAATAGAAAGCAATTGTTTAGTCTGGTAGTAAACAGTCAAATTTCAGAAAATTGGCTCAGTTCCAAGGACTTGAGAAATATTAGTAGAACGAATTTGTTGTTTATATCAGACTAAACAATTGCTTTCTATTTTTGTCTATTATACTACAATAGGCTCTTTTACAGTCTGCAAATTGAATAAGAAACAAATGAGCCACTTATTGGTAGTGGCTCATAAGATTCGGTAGTGGCTCATATCGGTAGTGGCTCTAGTGGCTCACAAGAAACAAATGAGCCACTACCGACTATATACGTTGGGCCAACATGTTGTTGCATTTAAGGTCGGGTTTTATGACCAAACTAGTGATTCAAATTTTTAAAATATTGCACTGATGGAATGCTACTGAAAGAAGCAATTACAAATAAGCGACGATCAATATTCTATTATAATTATTGACGAGGCTCATGAGAGAACAGTTTCGTATGATATACTTCTGAGCCTGCTTAAGAAAATTAGTAAAGAAAGAAATGATTTAAAAATTGTTTTAATGAGTGCAACTCTACATGCACCTAAATTTATTAATTATTTTAATAATTGTCCAGTTTGTTGAAATTGATTGTTATTTTATTCCGAGTAATATTTTAGTTTTCTTGCCAGGACAAGAGGAAATTGAAAAAGCATGCATTAAATTTAAAAAAAATTTGAAATATTGGGAAAGAATTAGGAGATTTTGTTTGTCTACCGTTATACACGAATTTATACTTTAACAATCAAAAGAGTTTGAAACGCCAGAATATGACAACCAAAGCGGCATATACCGAAGATGTATAGTATCAACAAATATTTCGGAAATTCAGTTATGCTTGACAACATAATATTTATTATAGATTGTGGTTTTGCAAAAATAAATAAGATAAGTCGATAGACTCATTTTATCGCCAATATCAAAGGCTTCAGAAGTAAAAAGGGCTGGGAGAGCGGGGAAAACAAATTATTGTATATGCTACCGACTATATACTCATGAATATTTTGAAAGTAGAAAAAACAGACGGTACCAGAGATACAACGAGTAAATTTGGCAAATGTTTTCCTACAGCTGAAAAAAATGGAAATAAACGATTTGATTCATTTCGATTATATCGACCCGCCCTCGCAATCATATGCACACCGTGCCAAATAATTATTGGATTTATTGGGCGCAATCGATACTAATGGCAATTTAACTCAAATTGTTCTTTAATGGATGAATTCCCTGTTGAACCACATCTGTCCAAAATGTTGATCAAATCAGTCGAGTTAAAATGTTCTGAAGTAATCTTCACTATTATAGCTATGCTTTCATCTCCAGAATATGTCATATATTCAATTGAAAAAAAGAGTAATATAATTAAGCAAAACATCTATTTGCACATATTGATGCTGATCATCTACTATGATGAATGTCTACATTGCCTTCAAGCAAAACAAGACAGTATCAACTTTTGCGAGCAGAATTTTTTGAAGTTTATAGTCTTTGAAAAATGTTTCATACTATGAACATGACGAAAAGGAAAGAGACGTTGGAATCTGCACGTTATCAATAGTCATGTTTTATAGACCGCTTTATAAAGTGCAAATTTAGAAAGTAAATCATAAAAACATAGAAACATGAAAAAATGTTAGCAAAACACATTAATGTAAAATACAAATTATATTAGTAAATTTAATTTCCGGAAACATCTATGTATATAAAAATAAACCTTCCGGAAGTGGAAATACAAGCTGAAAAAAATCCGGAAAATAAACTTTCCGGAAAGTTTGTTTGAATAAAATATGTATTAAAAATAATTTTCCGGAAAACAATAAAACTTGAAAATCCGGAAAACCGGAAAAAATATTTCGAGAGTGAGAGACAAACAAGAGGTCAAATCAGAAGAGGTTTTTAATCAAAAACAAAATATATTGGCCAAGTTAAACAATGAGAGAAAATTGACTCATTGGCAAGTATAAATAGACAATGTGAAGAATGCCAAAGATGATTGTAGAAATGAAATAATTAAATTAAAGATGTTTAATCAGAATTATTGAGATTTACACCGAATTAAAAAATATATAAATTTTAGGTATTTAATTAGATGATATTTAATTTTCCGGAAGTGTAATATTAAGTGTTCCGGAAAAATATGAAATACATATTATTAAAGTTTCCGGAAATATAAATAAAATATGCAACTTTCCGGAAGTGTATTTAAAAACTTTTTCTATTTCTGGAAATATACAATAATAGAGGTATTCTTTCCGGAAAGTAGCTTTTCCGGAAATATTATTTAATTTTCCGGAAACACAAAAAATAATATAAACATTCCGGAACATATAAATTTAGGAAAAATATAAAATATTATTAAAGTTTCCGGAAATATAAATAAATTATTCAACTTTCCGGAAATGTATTTAAAAATTTCTATTTCCGGAAATATAAAATAATAGAAGTACTATTCTTTCCGGAAGGTGACTTTTCCGGAAACATATTTCGGAAGAAAAAAATTTATTTAATTTTCCGGAAATATAGAAAATAATAGTTCCGGAACTAACTTCCGGAACTATATAAATTCCGGAAAATATATTTTATAATTTTCCGGAAAAATTTTTGGAATTTATTTACGGAAAATTGTATTCATTCAATTAAACTTTCCGGAAGCCTATTAGAATATTACACTTTCCGGAAAAGCGAAAAAAATTCCATTCCGGAAATATATTTCGGAAGAAGAAATTTATTTAATTTTCCGGAAACATAAAAAATAATAGTAAACTTTCCGGAACTATATAAATTCCGGAAAATATATTTTATAATTTTCCGGAAAATTGTATTCATTCAATTAAACTTTCCGGAAGCTTATTATAATATTACACATTCCGGAAAAAAAGAAAAAAATATTCCAATCCGGAAAAACATATTTAAGTTCAAACTTAAAACAACATAAAAACAAATGTTTTTAAGAGGTTTTTTTTCATTGTTGTTGTTGTTGCAACAACAAAGCAGCAGCCATAAACATTTGTAATTGTTGTTGTAATTGCTAAAAATAATAACTTTAAATTCGAATTTTTAATAATGAAATTTACCGTTGGATCGGTTGCTCCAAAACCTGAAGCACTTGTAGGTATGGGCATTTTGTTGCAACCATTATTATTAAATGAAGCAGGCAACCCAAAGTTGGGCGTTAAGTTTAAGGAAGGTTGAGGAGGATGAAATGAGGGTGGAGGTGAAGAGAGTAAATTTCCGTTGGAAAACTGAAAAAATTTTTTCTAATTTATTAAAAATAAAAAAACTCTTGTCCTTTATCGTCTAATGAAAAGTCTAAACGTCCAAGCGTCCATTAATGCGTCCAATCAATGCCGAAAAGTATCCGGTTCATACATACCTACTTCAGTACCACGAAATCTATGTGAAAAAGAAAGGTGTACTCACCCAGAGTTATAGTACAACTCGAACTCTACCGGAGCATGGCTTCTAAACCGCAGAACCGAGTACTTAACTGTATTATTGGATGCATAAAATTTGTTTGGACGCATAAACTGGAAGAGAACAGAAAAATTTTATAAAATATCAAAATTCTGAAAAATATGAAGATTCCGAAAAATCAGAAAATGATTCTGAAAAATAAGCAAAATTCGAAAAAAAATCAGAAAATTTTTAAAACAAGAAAATTCTGAAAAAAATCATAAATTCTGAAACAAGATTCACCTGTTGTTGTTGATATTGCTGTATCAACCCACTCATCAACAAGGGAAGATTAGGCAATAAATGAGATGGGGCCGTAATAGGTGCATTATGTTGTTGTGATGATTGAGAGGAAGTAGAGGGCAAAATAAATGGTAAATGAGGAATTTGGGCTTAAAATTAAAAGAAAAATATTTGAAATATTTTTTTTAATTCTACCCAAAGGAAAAGCTGAAGGAGCCGACTTTTCTCCACCCCCAAAAGGTGCTGAAGAAACTTGCTGAGTTGTAGTGAAGAATGGAGGAGGATGTTTTTGAGATTGTTGGGGGGAAGTATTTGTTGTTGTTTTTGTTGGTATGGGGCATTTAATATTGGTAGAATTATGACAAGTGTGTTGATGATGTTGTAACATGTGTTGTTGATGTTGATGTTGACGAGGCTTCCGACGGGGGCGGTATTTGTAATTGGGGTGTTCTTGCCTATAAATAAATAAATTTGACTGTATCAAGTTTATTTTTGTTTGATTTTACATTTGTATTTTATAGTTTTTATGGTAATTTCAGGTTTATTTTTTGCAATTGTAATTTTAAGTTTATTAATTTAAATTCAGAATTTAAAGTTTATTTTTATACACTTGTAATCTCAAGTTTATTTTTGTTTGATTTTACAATTGTAATTTCAATGTTTCTAGGTTTATGTAACTTCAAGTTTATTTTTGCATTTGAATTAATAGGTTTGATTTCACAATTTAAATTTTATATTATTTATTTATAATAATAACGATGTTTTTAAGTTGCTTTTAAATTGTAAAAATTTTCATGTTTGTTTTACCTATTACAATTTGTTTTTATTTTGTAATTTTAATAATTTTCATTACTTTTGTAAAATCAAGTTAATATTTTTTAATTAAATTTTTACATGTGCAACTGACGCAATCGCTTAGCTTCATCAATAAAAGGGCGTTTGTCCACCTCACTTAAAAGCTTCCATTCATGTCCCAATTGTTTCGAAATTGCAGAATTGTGCATTTTTGGATTTTCTGTAGCAATGCGTTTCCTTTTGCCCCTAGACCAGACCATAAAAGCACTAAAAATTTTTTTAATTTTAATTGTAAATGTATTTATTCACTTCATCGGCCGTTTAACGTGTTCATCATCCATAGCGTCCATCATAAACATATGACAATTTACTCCATCTATGCAATCAACACAACCGTTGATTCTACTATCTTCTAGCGTTCGGGCAATTAAATTTAAGCTAAAAAGAAAAAATTACGGTCATTTAAGTAAAGATTATTTAAATTATTACAATTGTAAAATATAAACTTGAAATTGATTTTAAAGTTTATTTATTACAATTGTAATTTCCAAGTTTATTTAAACGTTATTTTCATTCAAGTTTATTTTAATCTCAATTTTAAATTACAATTGTAGTAAATAAACTTTTTATTCAATTTAAAGTTAATTTTTACAATTGTAATAATTTAATTGTAAATAAACTTGAAATTGTAAAATTTATTTACTCAAGTTTTTTTTTCAATTTTTATTTACAATTACAAATTCAAGTTCTCTAAATTATTACAATTGTAAAAAATAAACTTTAAATTTATTCATTACAATTGTAATTTTCAAGTTTATTTAATCACAATTTTAAATTAAAATTGTAAAACTTTTATTATTATAGTTAATTTAAAGTTTATTTTTTACAATTTTAATAATTTGAATAAACTTGAATTTGTAATTGTAAAAAATTTACTAACTTATTTTAAATAAAAAAAGTTCACAATTTATTTAAAAATTAATTTAATTATTACAACTATAAAAATAAAAAAAGTTTCTTTTCCACACCTTTGACTATTGTTGTTGTAATTGTTGTTATCCACATAGGAGGACGCGCCGGATATTTGTGGACAAACACCATTTATGTATTTATTGTTTATTTTAGAGGCATCACTCACAGGCATTGTACTAGCTGCCGGGGAGGAGAATGAGGAAGAAAAGGAGCTGAAGCATTCAGGCTTCAAAAAAGCTGTTGTTGTAGTTTGACAACAAGTCATGCTCGATTTGCGTTCTTCTTCTTTTGTGGGGAAAATAATAGGGAAATTAAATGAATTAAAACAAATATATCATAAAATTGTGTGGTGAAATTTGTTAGCAAACAAATTTTAAAGGTTGAACAAAAATGGAAAATGAAATGGGGTTTCTCCCAAAGTTTGTTTAAGTATTATAAACAATAAAATAAAACTTGTGAAATTTTGTTTTATTTATTACAATTGTAATTTTCAAGTTTATTTTGATCAAGTTTATTTAGACGAGTTTAATTTTTAATTTGTAATTACAATTGTAATAATCAAGCTTATTTAGGCATATTTTTTAAATTCTAAAAAATAAACTTAAAAACCTATTCTATTCGCTTGTAGTTATCATTTGTGCATATATAATTACAATTGTAATTGTCAAGCTTAATATATAATTATTACAATTGAAATTGTCAAGCTTATTTTGTTCAGGTTTATTGTTTCTTATTATTACAATTGTAATATTTTTATTTTTTAAAGATATATTAAAACTTGAAATCGAGTTATTAACAATCTTAAATAAACTTGAAACTTCAAGGTTATTTGCTATTTACAATTTACCGTATTTTCTCGATTAATTCCCCTGGGGAATTATTTTAAAAACACTTAATTGGCATGGGGAATTATTGGAGGGAGGGAAATTTAATTTTTAATTTGATTTTTAATTTAGAATTACAATTGTAGAGGAATTAATCGAGAAAATACGGTATGTTATTTCAGTCTTCGTTTATTTACGCAATTATTGCAATTTATTATTTTTATTATTCCTCCATAATTAATTACAATTGTAATTTTCGAATTTATTTTAACAAATTAATTTACCTTCTTCAGTTGCTTCCGTTTCCATTTCTCTCTTTTCATAATCCTTCCTTCTTTCCCCTTCCTCACTTAATTGCCCAACAACCTCCTCCTCATCCGCTTGCTCCTCCTTCTTCACAATAATATTTTCATTTATTTTTTCATCAGAATTTCCCCCATTTTCCTCCTTTTTAGAAGCTTCCATTAATTCTCCTGTTAATTCCTTCCCCCCACCCCCTCCATTTTTCATTGGTTGCTGAAGCAGCAACATTGTAGCAGCTGACATTTGTTGTTGCTGTTGAATGAAAGAAGCTATATTGAGGTTGGATGTTCCCTTCGAAGCTGCTATGTTTATAATACCATTAACTGGGGAAGTGTTTTGGGTTGTTGGACAGGCTTGGAGGGCTGCTGTATTTAACTGATTTTGTTGTTGTTGTAACATTAAAAGCTGTTGAGGCGAAAATAACATTTATTTGTTTTCTAAAAATGAGAAATAATTTTTAAGAGATCAGATTTTAGGTAGAAAATGAAGCTAAAAATATATAGGATTTAAATAACAGTAAAAATAAATTTATTTTTAAAAATTGTAAAAAGATTAATAATTGTAAAAGTTTCAAGTTTAAATTAAATTTAAACCAAGCTTGAAATTGAAATTCAAGTTTAATATTATCTATTAAATTTATTACTAGGGACAGCCAAGTTATAGATATGCTGCAAGAAGGTCGAACTATGTAAATATATGCATAAAAAACCGGCCCTAAAATGCTCGAACATATGTAAAAACATTATTTTTAGGCTTCCCAATTCAAGGCATATCAGAATAGTAACATGCATTTGCATGTTTCGGCTATCCCTATTTATTACAGTTATAATTCTCAAGCTTATTTATTATTCATATTATTTTGCGTTTGTACCCGTATTTTTCAAGTTTAATTTTAGAGTTTGTAATTCTTAAGCTTAATTTCAATAATTGTAATTTTCCAGGTCTATTTTGTATCGACATCTCCTATTACAATTGTAATTCTCAAGTTTATTTATTTTAAATTTTTACGAATTGTGATTTCCAAGTTTAATTCTAGTTTGTATTTTTTCGGTTTATTTTTGCAATTGTAATTTTTAAGTTTATTTTTATTAGTTGAAAACAGACTAGGACACAGATTTTGGTATCCGTATCCGAATATTTACGGCGGATACAGACGGATATCCGCAGGAATTTTTATAATATCTGTATCCATATCCGTATCCATGTCCTAGTCTGGTTGAAAACACAAAGTATAAATATTTGTATTTTTACAATAAAATTTCTTTTAAAAACACAAATTTGAAAATTACCTTAATTCCTCCTCAACGCTTCTTTTTAATTTTTATTGCCAAGACAAAGTTGTTAAAAAATATTTTTTTAAATTAAATGTTTTTAATGTTTCTCCCTTTCCTCAGTCAAATTATTTATATAGCCACGTTTTTATTTGTCTTTATAATTTCCAAACCAAATAAAAAAATAAGAGATTGAACCCTTTAAATAATCTTAAATGATGAAAGATTGCCTTTTAAATGCTTAATAATTTGTGATAATTTGTGTTGTTTATTTTTTATTTTTTTGTTGTTGTTTTTGTCAAAATAAAGGGTATTTATTAATGCTGTTAACGTCAACAGTAAACAAAAGAGGAAAATAATTAAATTTTATTTTTAAATAAAAAATATGCTGCTTTTGACAAACAAAAACAAAAGAAAATTTTGTTTGTTTTTAAAATATTATTATTATTTTATTAATTATTATAATCTGAAAATGACATATAATTAAATTAAATAAAAGTTATTTGAAGAAAAAAAAGTATTACGTAAAAATTAAAAATAGAAGTGAATAGGGTGAAAGGTGAAAAAATGAGGTATTAAATAGATGACCAATGAGTTTGTTAAGAAATCAGAAAAAATTGTTTTTGTAAACATAAAACACGAATAAATCAACATTCCGGAATAAATAACAAACTTAAATTACAATTAGTTTTAGCAAAACCAAAATTGTAAAAATAAATTGCTAATGTTTTGTTGTTTGCTTTAAGTTTGTTTTAAAACACAATTTTTAAGTCCGTTCTTAAAAACATGTTTTTAAGTTTAACTTAAAACATTTCTTTAATGTTTTTCTAAAACTATGTTTTTTAAAATGTTTAAAAACATGTTTTTAAGTTCGGCTTAAAACATCTTTTTAAGTTTGAGTTGAAAACATGATTTTTCAAGTTTGTTCTTAAAATATCTTTTTAAGTTGGGGTTGAAAACATGATTTTTTAAGTTTGTTCCATTCAATTTTTGACTTAAACATCAATTTTGATTTAACAAAATTTGTTTTAAAAACAAATTTTCAAGGAGTTTTAACAACAGGTTTTTGAGTTTGTTCATAAACATGTTTTGTGTTTGTTCTTAAACCATCATTTAAAGTTTAACATAAAAACATGCTTGATTAAGTGTGTTCTTAAAACCGATACTTAAGTTGTTTTAAAAACAAGTTTTTAAGTCTTTTTTAAAAACATGATTTCAAAACATGTTTTAAGACAAGTTTTTAAGTTCGGGCTTAAAAACATAAGTTCGGGCTTAAAAACATAAGTTCGGGCTTAAAAACAAGTTCGGGCTTAAAAACATAAGTTCGGGCTTCTAAAAACATGTTTTTAAGTTTGTGCTAAAACACGACTTTTAAGCATGTTTTAAGACAAGCTTTTTATGTTCATTCTTAAAAACATAATTAAGTTTGTTCATAGAACATTGTTTTTTTAATTTTGTTTAAAAACATGACTTTTGCATTAATCTTAATAACACAATTTATACAAAAACTTGTGTTTTAATGTCTTTATTTAAAAACCACTTTATTTGTGTTTAATAACTTAAAGATTAATAACTTTGTTTTATTTACACATTGTTAAGTGTCATTTAATTATATTACGAAATAATTTTATTATACTACTAAAAATAAAACTTTAGAAAATTATTTTGAATAATTAGAAAAGGGTTTCTTGCAATAAATGAAAGATGTCAAAAATAATATTTTTTAAATAAAAAATTTTCCCTAACATATTTATTTATCTTTTTACTTTAATAAAAAATGTTTTTCAATGAATTTTGCATATCCTTTGCATAGACATCGGGGATCAAGCCGACCAGATTTCTGAAAATCGGGAATTGAATTTTTAGATCGTCTATATCCCTGATAGACATACAATTTCTAGAGCTGTCCAAGACTCTTGATCTTGAGTCTTGACACAAGACTTTTCTCTTGGGCTTTTTTCAGTCTTGGCCTTAAAAATTTTTCGGTCTTGGACTACTCTACCAATTTCCATTAGTATTAGTTTTAGTATGAGAGAGTTGGAATAGATTCTAAAAAAAGGTCTTTCGACATGAACAAATGTTTCGAGAACCTGATTATGGAATATGATGAATGTAAGCTAAATATAATAATAAGTGATCGGACGATCACGAACATAGTTTATAAAGAAATCCTAGATAGAAAGAGATGAAGTTTTTGAGATTTTCTTGTTAGGTCAGATTTGGTTTTGGAGTTGCTATTTGCTCTTGTTATCTTTAATTGCTAATTTGTTTCTGCTAGTAAAGTGGATCAGCCGTAAGCCGATCTACCCCAATAGTTAATAAAGAATAAAAAAATGTTAAAAAATAATTTTTAAATAAAAATAAAAAAATTTTCCCAAACGCCCTTTATTTTATTTTTTATTTTTAAATAAGTTTAAAAGCAACAAAGCTAACAGAAAAAAAACAAGCAGGAAAATTCTAATAATATTTATGCCAACATAAGCATATTTTTATTTATTTTTTTTTATTTTTACCTTCCTCTTAAAAAACTTTATTTTTTATGTACTTGTCACACTCATTCACACTACAATCAAAGCCTTTTATTTTTTTAAATGGAGCGGCGGTAATCTTAAGTATATGTGTGTGGTGGCAAAATTGGTAGCAACAGTGGGTGGTGGGAAATGAATGCCGCCTAGGCGCTATTTATAAGTAAAATAAAAAGTTTTCTTTATTTACATGTTTTTTTTGCCAAAGACTTTAAAAACAACTAAAAAATAATAAAAATTGAATAAAATACAAGTGTAAAGGTGTTTATAGTTAAATCGCAAACTTGAGTTTTATTTAAATAAACTTGAGTTGAAAAAAGTTTAATTATTAAATAATTAAATTTAATTATTTCCAAGTTTATTTATTAAACCAGAAAATATAATTTGTATAATCATTCCGGAAAAATCAGAATTTACAATTGTGAATTACTGGTCAAGTTTGTTTATTAATAAAAATTCAAGTTTAAACTTGAAAATAAATAAACCTGGTCAAGTTTATTTAATATAAGTCCAGTAGGTTTATAAAAATCAGAAATATAAATTCTGATTTTACAAGTCAAGTTTATTTATATAAATTTAAAATAAACTTGGTATGTAAAATCAGAATTTACAATTTCTGATTTTTTTTGAAATCAGAATTTTTCATTTCTGATTTTTAAACTTGAAAATAATATATAAATAAACTTAGTCAAGTTTACAAAATAAACTTTAAAAATCAGAAATTTCTGGAAGAATTTAAAACCAGAATTTACAAATTCTGGTATTATAAACTTGACCTAATATATAATAAAAACCCTAGAATTGTAAATTCTGGTTTTTCCACAAAGATAACGAGCAAGTTTTAACTCAAATAAATAAATTAAAATACTTAAGAAAATTAAACGGAAGTGTAAATATATAAATTTAAAAAAGCCAAAATTCATCAAAAATTCAGGCTATTAAATTAATTATTAATTTCTTTGTTTAATGATTTAAATTAATACAATTTAATTAAAAATTAATTTTAATTAAAAATTAATAAAGGAAGTAATAATAAAAAATAATATAATTAAATTTATGAGCAAAAAAATAAGCCAAATTTGGAAAATAAGATAAATTAAGAAATATTAAATATAGAAGGGTAATTTTTTTAAATTCCAAGTCATATTTAGAATAATAATTAATTTATTTTTATAGTTTATGTATATTTAATAAAATCTGTTGTTTTTTAATGCCCACGAAAATTAATATTTTTAAAAAATAAAGAATAAGCCTAAATATAAGACATTTTCCTCTAAAAATGATTTTCTATAATTAAATTAAACTTTTCCGGAATAATAAGTATGTATTATAAATTTATTCATTAGTAAATAAATTGTAAATTCTGATATATCCGGAAGGATTGTAATTTATTGGTTAAATAAATTCTGACTTTTCCGGAAAGTTTGTAAAAAAAGTTTCCGGAAAATTGTAAATTCTGTATTTTCCGTAAAACTATTATATATGTATTCCCGAATAGTTGCAAATTCTAAAATTTCGGAAAATGTAAATTCTGATTTATCCGGAATGTCTGAATTATCTTTCCTTTCAATTATAACTTTCAATATTTCCGGAAAGCAATTATAATTTTATTTAGGCTTAAATAATATAAACTTAAAGACATAAAGGTATCTATAAAAATAACAAAGGGTATATTTAAAGAAATTTTCCCACAAATTATTTACCTATTCAAACTTTCTTTGTTTTTAAACTATACAAAGGAAATAAAAATTCAGAAAATTGGACATTTAAAAAATTTTTGTAAAGAAAAGATTGCTCAGGTTGATAAAGGGGATACAAATTGTTTTTTATTATTTTAAGTACTCTTATTTGTTCACAAATGTTATTGTAAAACAGAATATAAATAAATTCTAGAGGTGTCATTTAACAAAAAAAGTTAAGTGGTATTTAGTTCACAGCCAGGGCTGTGCGTCAAAATTTTCATGTGGTTCGCCAAACGCCAATTTTTATTGTTAAAATACGCCAAACGCGGAACGCAAAAATTGGCTAAAAATAAACGCCAAAAAACACATACCGTATTTTCTCGATTAATTCCCCTGGGGAATTATTTTTTCAACCCTTCCTTGGCATGGGGAATTATGTAATCGAGAGAGGGGAATTATTCGAGTATTTGGGGTGGGGAATATTTAAGGGCGAGGAATTATTGTTTCAACCCTTCCTTGGCATGGGGAATTAATCTAGGGGAGGAATTATTCGAGGGAGGGGAATTAATCGAGAAAATACGGTAATTCTAAGCTTAGTTAGAGCACAAAAACAGAAGAGAATAAATAAAAATTCTAAATAGAAATTGTGGCTTTTTAAATTTTTAATTAAAAACTATGAAATTCTAAGTAAAGCATACTTAATAAACATTAAATTTTAAATTAAAAATTCCGGAAAATTAATTATAAATTCTGAGTGTCTGTAATTTTATTAATTCTGATCTTTCTGCCCAATAGTAAATTTACGAAAAAAATGAATACTAAATTCTGATATTATTTAAATTTTGAAAATTTTTACAATTGTAAAATTATGATAATCCGGAAAATAATAAATTATATTTTGTTTCCGGAAAATCATTTCCGGAAATATTAAAAATTGTAAATAAAAATATTTCCGGAAACAGAAGCAATATACAATTGTGACCATTCTTCCGGAATCATTACAAATTCCGGAAACATTAATTCTGATTATTCTGTAATAAAATTTACCGGAAAAAGTAATAATAAATTCTGATAATTATTTAAATTCTGAAATATTTTTTACATAGTAAAATTATGATAATCCGGAAAAATACAAATTATTTTTCCGGAAACCAAAGCAAACCTACTTAAATTACAATTGTAATAAGATTTTTCCGGAAACATGCATATTCTGAATTAGGGCTGAGGCCCAATCCGGCCCGGTCCGAAAGAATTTTGGCCCGATAAAGATACAGTCGGGCCGGCCTGATAAAAATGACTCGAACGCCGGCCCGATTCGAAAACCCAAACCCCATTCTGAATGTAATAGTATTTTTGGTTAATTTAAATTCCGATTTTTCTGAAGGGAAATAAATTACCGGACAGTTGTAAATTTAATATTTTTTCCGGAAAATGTAAATTGTAAAATGGAATAAAAAATAAAAATGCTTCTTGTTATAATATACAGTAAGCATTTTCAGAATATTAACGAAGTAAATAATTAAAAGCAAATCAGAAATGATATAATATTTTATAATAATTGCAAAAATAGAATAAAAGGGGAGCGTGTGAATTTAAAAAAAATATCCAAAAAATTATTTTTGGATTTTGCAGAAAAAAATAGTGAAAGTATCCAAATAAGCCTGAGATGGAAATAAAAATAAACGTCATTAAATTAATTTAATTTCTTTTGGAAAAAATGGAAGTTGAAAAGCAGAAAATTAATTTAAAAAATTTGTATTTTATGCAAGAAAAATGCTTATAATTAGAATTTTAACTACGGTAGAATCAGACCTATACACAGAAAAAAAATCAGAATTTTATTTCTTGAGAAATCAGAATTTTGTTTCAGCAAGAATCAGAATTATGAACTTAGGGGAGTCAAATTTTCTTTAAAACAGAAAAATCAGAATTTAATTTCAGAATAAGACAGTTCAATCAGAATTAGAATTTAACTTCTACAACAGAAAAATCAGAATTTTTACAACAGAAAAGCCAGAATTCTAATTTTTGGAGGAATCAGAATTATACTTTATCTCAGAATTAATTTGCAGGAAAATCAGAATTTTGAAAGCAGAAGAGTCAGAATTTTAATTTTTAAGGAAGCAAAATTATACTTTAACTCAGAATCAGAATTTAATTTTCGGAACGAATTATAAATATAATTCCGGAAGAATAAAAATTTTAGGAAATATCAAAATATAAAATCAGAACTTTAACGTCTCTCCTAACAAAAATTTTAAAATTAACCAAAAATGCGAATTAAATAAAGGCAGGGTTTCCCCTTAAGATTAAAATCTTTTCAAAGTTTGTCTCATTATTACTTTTATTTTATTTTTAAAAATATTTCCTCTCCTATTTTTAAATTTTTTTCTCTCCCATTTTAAACATTTTTTTCGCAATTTTACACAAATTCTAAAAAAAATTTTTTTTAATTTACAAAGACATTGTATAGACACAAAAGGCAATTTTGCAATAAAAAAATAAAATAACATAGCAACAGAAGGGCAATTGTTTTTATTTTTGTTTAAATTGCAAAAATGAATGGCTGCTTAGTTAATAGTGTAATGCGCGCAAAATTTCAAAAAGGAAAAAAAAAATTTTAAGAAAAATAATAATAAAAGTAAAAATAAATAAATTAAAAAAATAGAAAAAAGAAGGTGAAGGAGAAAAATAAAAATGAAAAAACAAAAAAAATTAAAATAAAAATTAAAAAAATAAAAAAAAAATTTTAAATAATTAAAATTTAATTTAAAAAATTATTTAAAATAGACATAAAAAATAAATTAATTAATTATTTAAAAGTTTCCGGAAAAGTCAGAATTTTATTTTAATAGGAAAAAAAGAATTTAGTTTACTGAAGAATTAAATTCAGAATTATGTCAGAAATATTAAGAATTATACTTCGTATAAAAATCAGAATTTAATTTCTGGGGTGACCAGAATTTTAATTATGGAAGCTTCAGAAGTATATTTTATTTCAGAATCAGAATTACTAATAAGAAAATCAGAAGTATAATCAGAATTAATTTAAAATAAAAAAGTCAGAATTAAAATCAGAATTAATTTAAAACAGAAAATCAGAATTATAAAAAAAATCAGAATTATTTAATTCCGGAAAATTCAGAATTTGATTTCCGGAGGAGTCAAAATATTAGTTAAATAAAATCAGAATTTTAGTTCTGCAAAAAATCAGAATTACATATATTCTCTTCCTAAATCAGAATTTAATTTAAAAAAAATAATAATTAAAGTTTCGAAAGAATAAAAGTATGAGAAAAATCAGAAAAAAATAATTTAAAAATTTTAAAAATAAAATAAAAGTATAATTAGAAAAAATAAAAATAAACTATAAAATTATAGCGCAAGAAAATGTGAAGGAAATAAAAAGCGTAAAAGGCAATAAGGCAAGACGGTGTTAAAATTAAAAATTTTTACAAAAAGCAGGTTACCAATCTATTAAAAAATAAAAGAAAAACAAACAAAAACAATAAAAAATTTAAAAAATAAATTTTGAATTGAAAAGGTGAAGAAAATTAAAGGAAGAAAATTTTTTAAAATTTTCTATATGTAGAGAAAACTTAATTTATTAAAAATTTAAACAAGTTTGTAAAAATAAACTTGGTACCATTAACAAGCTCTGCAAATATTCCAGAAAAATTAATTTTTAATAATTTTTTAATAAATTAATTCCCGGGATTGTAAAATTGTAAAAAGTTTGATTATTATTTAATATTAGTAAGGGTGTTAGTAAATAATTATTAGCAAATTGTAAAAATAAACTTGAATTTGTAAAATAAACCTGAGCATTTGTAAAATAGCTTTGAACATTTTAAGGCTTAATTTTACGTTATTTTTCCAGGCTTATTTTACAAAGCAAGATTATATTAATTTTTCGAAAACCTAATATAAAGTAGAGGAAGCAGAAGTTTAATAAAATAAATTTCCGGAATAACTTAAGTTTCCGGAAAAGCATGTTTAATGAGTAATTTTCCGGAAGAATCTGAATAACTAAAAAATAAACTTTAAAATCAGAAAAGGTTTATATAAATTAATTTCCGCAAAATTTCCGGAATTGTAAAAAGGTTGAATTAAAATTGCAATACATACAGTTGAGAAAATTTATTAAACAAATTTATAATATTAAAATACACAGATTTATCACCTTCTCTTTTCAAGTTGTATTTTTAATACAATATAAATAAGGAAAATAAAGTTTGTTTGTGTAAATGTGTTTTATACACATTTTAAAAAATAAAGAGAGAAAGTGTTTGTACTTGTGCAAAGATATTAAAAATAAAAAAAAAATTTAAAATAAAGAAAGGAAAATAATAAAAATAATTTTTTTGTAAAAATTTTGTTTACAAAACTTTTTTAACTTTTTTGACTAAAAATTTTATTTTATTTCACAATTTTTACGAATTTTTATTTTGTGTTTATTCTTCCTCGTTTTTATAAATTAACACACAAAAAATGTTTTTATGAAAATTATAAGAATTATAATTTTAAAGAATTTAACGACCTCTTTTCTATTTAATTTGAAAATGAAGCATTTGGTTATTCAAAGGCTGATTTTTATGAAAAAATTATTTTATTATTCTGATTTGATCAGAAAAATAATTAAAAAAATATTTACAAATGTTTTAGACTTGAATTTAAATTACAGGTCTTTAAGTTTTACATTTTTTAGGAAATTGTAAATTTCTAAATTATTTTATTAGTGAATACTAAATGTAATTAGTATTCACGAAAATAAACTTAAAATACAATTCGGAAAAAAAGCTTTAATTAAAACCTATTAAATAACAAGCTAGAAAATAAACCTGAATTACAAATCGAAAAAATAATTTTAAATTACAACTTAAAAAATATACATGAATTGCAAATTACAAATTGTAAAAAAATATTTTAAAGTTTAATTAAATAAACTTGCACTACAACTTGTAAAAATAAACTTGAATTACGATTCGGCCATAAAATAAACCTAGATTATAATTAAAAAAACAAACTTGAATTACAAAAATAAACTTGAATTAAAACTTAAATTACAATTCTGAAAGTAAACTTTAAATAAAACCTAAAAATAAACTTGAATTATAACTCAGGAAAAATAAACTTAAATTACAATTAAAAAATATACTTACAACGTAAACTTGAAAAATAAACTTGAATTACAAATTTACAAATTATAAAAAATATTATGAGGGTCTTGCTTAACAAAGTTGAATTACATTTAAATTACTTTTAAATTTCCTTCTAAATTAAAATAATTAAACAAAAATAAAAGAATATTTAGAATATAATAAACAAAAAATAAAATATTTATGTGGAATTAAAAAGATAGAGAATCGTAACAAATAAATGAAAATGATCAGCACATAAAGATGAATAAAACACACAAAACTAATAAAATTAAAAAAATTGTTTAAGAAAATATTTATATTGGGGTTTAAAGGCGTTGGCGACAGGGCCGGAAAGAGAAGAAAAATAGAATAGAATTAAAAGAATGTGAGATTTTTTGAATGAAAACTTTTTTAAAGTTTAATTAAAAAATAAACTTGAATTTTACAATTTACAAAAATAAACTTGAATTACAAATTTACAAGTTATAAAAAATATTATAAGGTTTGATTAAATAAACTTGATTCACAAATTATAAAATAAACTTGAATTACAATATGTAAAAAAGGTTGAATTACAATTTGTAAAAATGCTTGAATTACAATTTATAAATTAAATAAACTTGAATTACAATCCCTATAAAAATTTTTTTTGGAATTTGTAATTCAAGTTTATTTTCTAAATTATAATTCAGGTTTATTTTCAAGGTTGTAATTTCAACTTTATTTTACTAATTGTAATTCAATATTCTTTTTAAATTGTAATTCAAGTTTATTTTTTAATTTGTAATTCCAAATTTATTTTTCTAATTGTAATCCAAGTTTATTTTCTAAATTGTAATTCTAGGTTTATTTTCTAATTGTAATTTGAAGTTTATTTTCTAAATTGTAATTTCAAGTTTATTTATAAATTAAATTAAAAATACAATTAATTAAAATATACAAATTACAATTCTCAACAACATGTTTTACAATTATCTTGAGTTCTCCCACATTTAGGTCAATTCATCCCCTTTATTATTAATATTTTCAAAAAATAAATATTAATAAAATGATTAGACTGTGTTTTGTTTACATTTGACCTGTAGTGGTATGTTGCTATTTTAATGATAAGAAAGCCTTCATTAATCATAAAATAAATTAATTTTGGGCAAAATTTTTATTTTTGGGGGACAAATGAGAAAAAAGAGAGAATAAATAGTTTTATCGTCATTAATAAAAAAGTGATTATATTTAATTATTTGTTGTAAAAATAGTGAATTATTTGATAATAAATTTATAAACAGTTATTGCCATTTAAATTTGGTTTAAATTTATTTTTAGATTGTGTTTAAAAATTAACTAGGAGCAAGAAAAAATGATGAGAAGAAACTGATTTGTGTGTGAAATAAAATAAAAAAATGACCATGAGAAACATGAAGCAAAAATAAATATGTAAACTTAAATCAAAATTGTAAAAATAAAATTTGAAACAAATAAATCTCGAGATGAACTAGAAACAAACAAATAAAACCTGAAACAAATTAATATAAAAACAAAACTGAACAAACACAAAAATAAAATTAAATCGGAAAATTGAATCAAAAAAATAAACTTGAAATACAACTGTTAGAATAAGCTTAGATTGCAATTCACAAAACTAAACTTGAATTACAATTAGGAAAATACATAAACCTTGAATTTTAATTTACAACTTAGAAAAATAAACTTTAATTACAACTTCAAAAATAAACCTGAATTGCAATTTTTAAAAATGAGCTTGAATTACAAATTGAAAAACAAACTTGAAGCAAAAGAAACTATTAAACAATTGTAAAATTAAAAATATAGAAGCAAAACAAAAATAAAAGTTAAATAAATTCTTGTATTTACTTATTCTTCTAAATTTGCCCAAAGGCAGCTAGAAGGATTAGGATTATTATTGTATAGGCGGGATACCTAACTTTTACAAAAGGGCGTGGTAATTTTAAAATATTTATATAATAATTTTCTTTAATCCCCCCAATATTTTCCTTTAATGTTGGGTAAATAAAGAAAAAATAGAGTGACCAATACACACAACTTCCGTAAATTCTTGCCGAAAGCAAAAAAGAGTTTATTTAAAACATCAAAGAGGGAAGCGCCTCCCTTAAAAATAAATATACCATGTTTATAAGGGGACAAGGGGCGTGGCTTTTAAAGGGAAGCAAAAAAGGAAGCAAGCTTGGAAAAGCATGAAACTTAAAATAATTGTAAAAAATATTGTAATTAAATATAATGTAAATATTAATTGTAAAAAATAAATTTTGAATTACAATTACAAAATATTGTAGTACAAAATATTACAATTACAATCTCAAGTTTATTTTAAAAATAAACTTGGGGGTTGTAAAATAAAACTTGAAACATTTACAAATAGGTAAATATTATAAATAAACTTGGATTACAAAATAAACTTGTTACAAATTGTAAATAATTTAACTTTATTTTGTAATTGCTTCAAATTATTTTACAAATTGTAAAATTAATTAGATTTTGTAAAATAGTCTTAAAATAAATTTTTAAAAACTTTTTTTACAAATTGTAAACATAATTGTAAAATTAAGAAAAATAAACTTGAAAGAAACTTGAAGCAATTACAAAATAATATTAGAAATAAACTTGAATTGCAAAATAAACTTGTTAGAATTGATTTTACAAATTGTAAAAAATTAAACTTTATTTTGTAATTGCTTCGTTATTTCACAAATTGTAATTGGAATTTGTAAAATAGCTTAAAATAAGTTTTTAAAAACTTTCTTTTACAAATTGTAAACAAGATTGTAAAATCATAAATAAACTTGAAAGAAACTTGAAGCAATTACAAAATAAATAAAGTTTTAATTTTTATTTATTTTAATAAGGTAAAGTTTAGGGGTAAAAAGTATTTAAAAATTTAAATTTTAACTAAAAACGGAAAAATAAACAGAAAAAATTTATTAAAAATTACCATAATAAAATCTTCCTAGATTAAAAATTTTTGAATGAATTTCCGCTTTTCCCCCATTTTTTAATTGCTTGTATTGTCCAAATAATAGTTTTTGCTTTGCGCGACAAAGGCATATTTAGTTCCTTTACAAACCAATTTTTGAGGGGTTAAAGAAACGGAAAATGAGAGAAATGAGGGGAACTGACTCGAAAATTACTCTGTGGGAAAGTGCGCGTTTTTATAAACTAATAGTTGAATAAATTGTGTTTTGCTTTTTCTTCTTTTTGATCTTTTTGAATTTTACAAAAATGTAAAAATATTATATTGTACGATAAAAATGTTTGAAGGAATGTAAAAAATATTTTTGGTGATTTATAAAATAAACATGAGGGTATTTAAAAGGTTTTAGAAGATATTAAAAGGAAAACAAATTTTACAATTTGTAAAAACGAGTGTCTTTAGGAATTGCGAAAATATTTTTATTTTGTAAAATAAACCTGAGCATTTGTAAAATACTAATTTCAAGTTTTAAAAGAATATTTCAAGTTTATTTTCATAAAATAAACAAGTTTTACAATTTGTAATTGTGAAATAGAGAAATACAAGTATAATTTACAATTCAAGTTTAGTTGCAAAAAAAATAAACCTGACAGTTGTAAAATACTAATTTCAAGCTTTAAAAGAAAACAAGTTTATTTTAAATTCAAGTTTATCTTTAATTCAAGTTTATTTTTATAAATTAAACAAGTTTTACAATTTATAATTGAGCAATAGAGAAATGCAAGTTTATTTTACAATCCAGGTTTATTTGTAAAATAAACCTGAAAATTGTAAATAGACTAAAAAAGGTTTAAAAAATCCAAGTTTATATTTATAACAAATTAGTTTTACAATTTGTAATTGAGAAATAAACAAATACAATATAAGAAATAAAATAAACTTGATTGTAAAATAAATTAACTAGTAATAAAGTTGGAATATTTTCAGGCTTAAAAATATACACATACAGGAAATATGAGAAGCCATTAAAGGTGTTTACAAAATAACTATTTAAGTAATTAATATCTAAAAATAAATCTAAGGTAAATTCGAAAAAAGGAAGTGTGTGTTTATAATTGCTATTCTTTAAAAATAAAAAAAAGTAAATTGAAGGAGCATGAGAAAAAATTTTTTTAAATTTATTTGCATATTAATTGTCATAAAATAATTTTTAAAAATTGAATTTGTTATTAGTACCTATAAATTTGGTATCAAAAAAATTCTCAAAGTCTAGGGATTAAAACAAAAAAAGAATTATCAATTTATATTAAATTTGAAGCGAGATATGGTCAAAAGAAGAGGGGAGGAAATTTGCCGCACCCTGTAAAAATGAGGAAAATGAACCAAAAATAATTTTTAATTTTTTGCTTTGTCGGTATTTAATTATCACATTCATTTTTAAAGTTTTGATGAGTAAAGATTAAATATTGGTATTTAATTCAAACTGGAATGAATAGAAATCTTTTTTGGCTTGAATGACACAATTCCCAGAAACATTAAATTGCCCCTTATAAAATTGGAATAACTGAGCATTCAAATAATTTTATTCACTCAAACAGAAATAAAAAAATATAGAGAAGAAAAGACGGTTTTGATCTAGTTGTTTAAATTGCCGCTGAGATTAAGTTACAAACATGCAAATGTTTTTGTAGAGGGAAAAAGTAAACTTGAAATACTAATAAACTAAAAAGAATTAACAGAATATTTACAAATGTAAAATAAACTTATTAAAACAAACATGAATTGTAAAATAAATAAAATAGGGAAAATAAACTTGAATTATAAAATAGTTAAACATAGAAATAAACTAGAATTTGTAAAATAAAATTTAAAATTATAAATCAAGTTTATTTTGAGTATATTTTACAAATTCAAGTTTATTTTAAGTATGATTTACAAATACAACTTGAATTGTAATATTCAGGTTTATTTTTGCGCAGTTCTTACTATTTTATAATTCAAGTTTATTTTTTATTTTAGTCAGGTATTTTACAATCTAAAATGGAAAAATAAACTTGAATTGTAAATTGTAATATAAACTTAGATTTGTAAAACTAATTTAAAATAAACTTGAATTTGTAAAATAAAGTTTAAAATTACAATGCAAGTTTATTATCATAATATTTTTTGAATTAATACTATAAAATAATTTCTAAGGGTGAATGAACAAAAAATAATATTTTTTCAAAATTTTTATTGAAATAATAAAAGACGGCAGAAACAAAAATATAACAGAAAAAATTAAAGAATGGACAAAGAAAATAAAAAAAATTAAAAAAAGGATAAAGACGATAAATAAAAAAAATACAAAAGATTTTGTGCGCGGACGGCCATTAAATTCAAATTATAAATGTGTGAAAAATTAAAAGAAGAAAAATAAATTGAATAAAGAAGCAAAAATAACAAAGAAAAATTATGCTTTGGTCTTTAAATGAGATTATTATTTTAATAAAATTTTTGTGAAAAATTTTTGACAAAATTTATTATAATAAATTCAATTGTGAGGATAAGAATAATAATACATAAACTAAAACACAAAAATTAAATAAACTTGAATTGTAAAAATTAAATGAACTTGAATTGTAAAAATAAAATAAACTTGAATTGTAAAAACAGATAAATTTAAATTGTAAAAATAAAATAAACTTGGATTGTAAAAAAATAAACTTGAATTTGTAAAAAAATAAACTTGAATTTGTAAAAAAATAAATTTGAATTTGTAAAAAAATAAACTTGAATTTGTAAAAAAATAAACTTGAATTTGTAAAAAAATAAACTTGAATTTGTAAAAAAATAAACTTGAATTTGTAAAAAAATAAACTTGAATTTGTAAAAATAAAATAAACTTGAATTGTAAAATAAATAAACTTGAATTGTAAAATAAATAAATTTGAATTATAATTATAAATTGAAAGTGAATTGTAAAAATAAAATAAACTTGAATTTGTAAATTATTATTATTCAAGTTGTAAAATAAATTTAAATGTTGTAATTGTAAAACAAAATAGAAAATTGTAATTCAAGTTTATTTTATAACAAAATTAAACTTTATTTGATTTTACAATTTAATTATAATAAGAATAGGTTTATTTATTTGTATCAGCAAATTTATTTTTACCCCAAAAATACAATTCTTACAACCTTATTTTGCCCTTTGTATTTTTGTCCTTAGATCAAGTAGCACTTCTTTTTTTATTTTTCCCCTATTGTATTATTTTTTACCCCGAACATTTATTTTATTTTTTGCATTTTCTTGAATTTTCTTTGTTCATCACCCGCAGAGGGCAAAAATAGGTTTATTGTTTAGTTGAATGTCTTTTTAGCTTCTTTTATAAATTTTTTGAGTCTCTTTTGTCCTTTATCCTTTACCCCATTTAGTTGGTAGTTGATGGGAATTGTGTGTTTTTTTCTGTTTTTCTTGGGGTAGTTGCTTTTGTCTGTTTTGTTGTTTTTTTGTGTTAATTGCCGCCCCAACACCCTCTTATATTCAACAATAAAAATCACATTCAGCGCCCATTTACTAGTAAATGGAAATTTTTTTTTTAAAAACAAACAGCGCTGTTGGATATCTTTGATTTATTGAGACTTTGAATTTTTTTTATTGTTAAATTTTGAAAGGGGATTTAATTCGAATGGGAAGCTTTTTTTGGTTTTTAATGTTTAAGGGAAGAATAAAAAGCTGAAGCGTGTAGAAAAAGAATTCAAATATTAAACTTGAATTGTAAAACTTGAAAGAGTTAAATAATAACAAAAATAAACTTGAATATTATAATTCAGGTTGTAGTATGTATACTGAAAATAAACTTTAATTGGAATAAATAAACACAAATTGTAAAATACATAAAAATAAACTTGATTTGTAAATTAATAACAAAAATAAACCTGACCGGCCTAATTCAAGTTGTAAAATAAACTTGAGTAGAAAAATAACTAAATTAAACTTGAATTTAAGAATAAACTTGAATTGTAATTATAAAATAAACTTGAATTTACAATTGGAAAATAAAGTTGGAAAATAAACAGTTGGAAAATAAAAATAGTTGGAAAATAAACCTAAAAATATAATTAAAGTTTAATTGTAAAATATAAAGGAAAATCACAATTTGTAAAATAAACCTAAATAAATCTGGTATAACAAAAATAAACTTGAAATATGTTAATTACAATTCAAGTTGTAAAATAAACATAAAGAAATTCAAATTATAATTTTAAAACAACTCTAATAAATTTGAATTTTCAAATTAACTTTAAAATAAACTTGAATTGTAAAATTCATTTTAATAATTGTAAAATAGGCTTAATTAAATAATAAAGATACAAAACTTAATCATATTGTAAAATAATAAATAACTATGTATATACATTATTCTTCCACACCGTTTTCTCGGAATTTTTTCATTTGTATTCATCAGAATTTTTTTAAAATTTAAATGCACACCTTTTATTGAATAACTAACAAGATTTGTAAGGATTTTTGGCAGAATTTTAATTTAAAAAAATTTTTAGACCAAAATCTGTGTTAGCAACCTATAAAGTTTAAGAAAGCAATTTAAACTTAACTGTTCATATTTCTACGTTACTATTGGGAGGAAAAAATATTTTTGAACAAAAGATCGCGCCCCAGGTATAAAACGGATTTTGTTAAAAAATAAAGGAGAAAATTGAAAATATTTAGAGAATAAAAGAATAAAGGAAAAATTGTTTTTGAAGAAATTATTTTATAAATTGTGAATGTGAAATAAATTTAAAAAGACAATAAATTTAAAGGGATGTAAGTAAGAAAATGAAGTTGGGCAGAGGCTAAAGAATAGAATTTAAATTTATTTAAAAAATTTTTTTGAAAAATTTAAAAAATGCAGAATTGAAGAGAAAATAAAGTTTTAGCCTGTTCTACAATATTTTATTTAATTCAAGTTTGTTTTTATAATTAAAGTTTATTTTGTAATTACGAGTTTACAATTGTAATAAACTTAAATATTTATCTTATTATAAAAACAAACTTGAATTTGTAAATCTGTCCAGTTTGTATTTTATTTTCCGGAATTATTGTAAGGATGTTCACCCAGTTAAACGATCTAAAAAGGAAAAAGAGAAAGCATTAGTCGATGCCCCGGTAGCTTAGAGGTCGAGCTCCTGCATATAGTGAGCGAAAGCGCCTAGCAACAACTAGCAGGTGGTCGAAGGTTCGAATCCTGCCCGGTGGCTAAACTTTTGCAAACTCATCTTTATATGTGTTTTTAATTTTCATTGTAGATTCCGGAAAAATAATTGCTTCCGGAAAGTGTTTATAAAGAAGCAAAATGTTTTTACATGTGTTTTCCGGAAATTTGTATTTAATTAAAATACCTCAGTTTAGTTAGTAGTTAAAGCGGAAATTAAATATTCAAATAATATTAATAAGGAAACTATCTAAAAATAATTATTAAATTAATGTAGTTTAACCATAAAATAAAATAAATATTATTTTTATTTTAGAAGTAAATACGCAAATAAAATTATTTTGATAAAAATCCTAAACCTATTAATTAAATATAAATTTAATAACGTTAACAAAAATTGTTGCAACTTTGCGAAAATAAAATTAATTAATATAGTAATTTAAAAACATGATAATTAAATAAAGGAAACTAAAAAATATTTTTTTATTTACAAAAATAAATTAGGAAAATAAATATTAAATTAGCAAAAATAATTAAAGAGAAAAATAAATTATATGTATTTTTGCATTTTTATAATCTTTGCATTTTTATAAAAATTTTATAAAAATTTTTTGAGTATTTTTTAAATTTATTTATTAAAATTTAGAAAACAAATGCAACGTTGGTTAAATTATAAGTACATAGATGCCTTTCCGGTTTATAAACGCAATCTTTTGATAAATATGAACAATAAAAATTTTTTTCATCCGCTTGATGGTTTAATCTACCGTATTTACTCGATTAATTCCCCCGGAGAATTATTTTTTCAACCCTTACTTGGCATGGGGAATTATTCAAAGGAGGGGAATTATTCGAGTTTTGTAATTTGAACGTGTAGAGGTATTTGGGGGAGGAGGATTATTGTTTCAACTCATCCGTAGCAGGGGGAATTATTCAAGGGAGGGGAATTATTTGAGGGAGGGGAATTAATCGAGTAGATACGGTAAGTTGAGAAAAATTAATTCGAGTTCGCCTTGCTTTTTTAATAATAAGAAATGTAATTTACATAATATTTTATTTAATTATTTAATAATTATTTATTTGTAATTTTATTATTTTAATTTATAAAATATTTGAGTCCAATTCGGAGTCCAATTTGGCTCATAATTTATTTTTCTTACCAATATTTATATAGTTTATACAAATTTGAACCTGAACAGTTGATTTAAAATTTACAATTTTTATACATGCCTATTTATATTAAATTAAATATGCATAACATAATTAGCAAAAATTGTCATTAATTAATTAAATAAAATAATTTTTTGCTAAGAAATTTTTGCTAAGAAAATGAGTAAAAATAATTGCAAAAAATTAAAAAAATATTTTAAAAACATTAGAAAAAAAAATTATTTTTTAAATTCCATTAAGAATTAAAAAAAAAGATGAACTTAATTTAAAATTAAATAAAGAGCGTAAATATTAATATATTAAAGGTGTATTATTAAATACGTGCAAATTGGACACGAAAAGTAAATAAAAAATAATATTACAATGGAAAATAGTTAAGTGCAAATTATTAAATTAAGTCGTGATTTTAATAAACTTGGTCAGCAAATAAATACAATTGTAAAAATAACCAATTAAATAAAATAAAATAAACTTGAATACAAATATAACTAAAAGGATGGTATAACAAATTCGAATGATAAAATTAAACTTGAATTAAATCTATATATATTAATATTTAAGCAAGCAATAATTAAACTTATTAATATAAAATTTAGTTGTAAAATAAACCTGAAATTGTAAAAAATCTGCAAATGTAAAAAAATAAACTTAGATTTGGTAAATTAAACATGAATTACAGAATAAAACTTAAAAAAATAAACTTAATTGTAAAATTACATAATGAATTGTAAAATAAAAATTACAAATGTAAAAATAAACTTGAATTTGTAAAAATAATAAATAATTGTAAAATAAACTTGAAATTGTAAATATAGACCTATAATTGTAAAAATAAAACTCAATTATGAAAATAAACTTAATTGTAAATTTAGACTGGGTGTTAAATGAAACTTTGTATTGTAAAATTAAAACTTGGATTTTAAATATAAACAAAGAGTTGTAGAAATTAAACTTGGAAGTGTAAAATAAACTCGTACTACAAAATAAACTTTGAATTGTAAAACAAACTTGACTAGAAAGAAAACTTGGAATTTTATAATTTTAATATATCCCGATTTATAGAAATTTAACTAAAATGTTCCTAAATATAAATTTCTTTCCTTTTTTTATTTAAAATAAAAATTTATTGTTAGAACCCCCAATGTACATACATTACAAAACATTATAACAAAAGAAGCGACAAAACAATGTAGAGATATTGTGTTTTTGTTTAAATACAAAGGCAGCTTTGTTGTGCGCATTCTTGTATTTATATTTATTTCTTTTATTTTTTCTATTCATTCTTATACCCATTAAGAGCATCTGAAAAGAAACTGAGGAAGGCCTACGGCGCCATTCTATTGTTTGCCGATGAATAAAAGAAGAAAAATGTGAGTGGAGGGGCAAAAACATTAAAATAAAAAAATTTGGAATAAAAGAAATTTAAATTTATGAATTTTGCAAGAATTTAAAAATTAAAAGTATTTCAAAAAATTAAAAAATTCATTCATTTTGATATTAAAAATCAACATAAGTATGGGTAGCTCTTTAAAAAATATTTTCGACCCCATATGGATTGTTTTAAATTTTCATTTTAGGCTGATTCGAAAGCCCTTGAAATTCGCTACAAAATAGCAATGATCTTATTTTATAGAAAAAATTGTTAGCGAAATAACAGGCCGTTACTCTTCAGAAGCAACATAAAAACGCCTAAATGCTCCTAAATGCGCAAAAACTCCTACATAAATGTTACATTAAATAAAACTTGGAATCGTAGAAAATAAACGTAGATTTGTAAAAATAATAAAATTGGAATTGTAAAAAAATAAATAAACTTGAATTTGTAATATATATAAATGCCTAATTGTAAAATATGAACTTGAAGTTGTAAAAATTAAACTTGTATGAAAAAAAATAAACTTGGATTTGTAAAAACAATAGGCTTGAATTATAAAATAAACTTTAATTTGTAAAATAAACTTGAAAATGTAAAATTAAACTTGGAAATTAAAAATAAACTATAATTAATAAAAATAAACTTAGAATTATAAAATGCACTTATAATTATTATAAACGATTATTATAGATTCCAGAAAATTAGCATGTAATGATATGTATTATTTTTATTAAATATTTATTTCCTTGTTTAATTTTTTTTCAAATCATTAATAAATAAACACACCCTCCCTCCCTCCCTCCCTCCCTCAAGAATCCCTTTAAAAATATATTTCCATTTATTTGCCTTTTTGAATGGTTTCTTTTATTATTTTGTTTATTATTTTGAATAAGGACAAAAGATAAAAATACAATAAGGACAAAAGAAAGGGCAAAATTTTTTATGGAGATGAGGGGAAATTGAAAAAAATGTGGATCTATTCAACAAAATAATTTTTTTTATTTTTAGAGTATTATTAACAAAAATAACAAAAGAATAAAATAAAAAGATTTTTTTATTCGGAACATAAAAGAATTTGAAAAAAATTTTTTAAAGTGCATTATAAACAAAAACAAAAATTTTTTGTATTTTTAAAATTAAATTGAATAAATAATTGTAAATTTAAAAGAAAATAGGAATTTAAAAAGGACAACCTACCAATGATGTGTATTTCCGGAATGTGGTTTAAATGGTGTTATATAATAAATAGGTATAATAATCTAATAATAGATGTTTATTGTAGATTCCGGAATGTTTAAAATAGTCTTCCGGAATTATAATAATTATTTTTCAGTAAAGTCTTATAAGTATTTTTTCCCCGGAAACTAATATTTTTGTAAGAAATTCTAATATTGTTTTCCGGAAATAATTAATAATTGTCAGAAAACTTTCATAGCTTTCCGGAAAGTTTTTATAGAAATGTTTTCCGGAAAAATATAATAATTATTTTCCGGAAGGTTCATCAGTATTTTCCGGAAAAAATAGACTATAAAAATTGTTTCCGGAAGTTTTGAATTAATTTTGTAGTTGATTTTATAGATGTTTGTATAGATGTTTGTTGACGTTTCCGGAAAATGTTTGATGTTTGTATTTGTGTACTTTTTTAATATTTCTGTGTTTTATGTTGTGTTTTCTATTTGTTTTAATTTTCTAAAAATGTTTATAAATTAGAAAAATGTTCTATCGTTAACATAATGTTTAGCATGTATAAAAGATGTTTGTTAAGATGTTTGTAATGTACTAAGGAATGTTGGGATGATATTTAAATAATTCTAAGGGCTGTGTATATAAAGAAATAATGTTTTAACTTCAAAAATAAATTAATAAAATAAACAAATTAAATGTTTAACTAAAAGACTGTAAATACTGGAATATTTAATGACGTTATTTTTGTGAATCACCGTGTGAAAATTTACTTTTTAAATTTTTTTGGAAATGTATTTGTAGGTATTTACAAATTTAATAGAGGAAAAGCAAAAACGATGACTCAATAAAAACAAGAAAAAAATAGAAAAACAATACGGGAGAATATTAAAAAGTAAATAAACTTTAATGCGTTAAAATAAATTTAATAAATATAATTCGGACATTTTATTTAATTCCAGGAAAGTTTAATTATTATTTGTGTTTATATTAACGTTACTTGATTTTTCCGGAAATAGTTTAATTTATTATTGTATTTTCAGGAAAAGTTTAATAAAAAAATTTAATTTTTTCCGGAAGGTTCTATAAAACAGGAATATATGTTTGATAGATATGTTGTTTTTGATGTTTTCCGTAATTGTTTTGTGTTTTTAATGTTTTCCGGAATTGTTGTGTTTTTAATGTTTTCCGGAGTTGTTTTGTGTTTTTGATGTTTTCCGGAATTGTTTTGTGTTTTTAATGTTTTCCGGAATTGTTTTGTGTTTTTGATGTTTTCCGGAATTGTTTTGTGTTTTTAATGTTTTCCGGAATTTTTTTGTGTTTTTAATGTTTTCCGGAATTGTTTTGTATTTTTGATGTTTTCCGGAATTGTTTTGTGTTTTTAATGTTTTCCGGAATTGTTTTGTATTTTTGATGTTTTCCGGAATTGTTTTGTGTTTTTAATGTTTTCCGGAATTGTTTTGTGTTTTTGATGTTTTCCGGAATTGTTTTGTGTTTTTGATGTTTTCCGGAATTGTTTTGTGTTTTTGATGTTTTCCGGAATTGTTTAGTGTTTTTAATGTTTTCCGGAATTGTTTTGTGTTTTTGATGTTTTCCGGAATTGTTTTGTATTTTTGATGTTTTCCGGAATTGTTTTGTGTTTTTGATGTTTTCCGGAATTGTTTTGTATTTTTGATGTTTTCCGGAATTGTTTTGTGTTTTTAATGTTTTCCGGAATTGTTTTGTGTTTTTAATGTTTTCCGGAATTGTTTTGTATTTTTGATGTTTTCCGGAATTGTTTTGTGTTTTTAATGTTTTCCGGAATTGTTTTGTGTTTTAATGATTTCCGGAATTGTTTTGTGTTTTTAATGTTTTCCGGAATTGTTTTGTGTTTTTAATGTTTTCCGGAATTGTTTTGTGTTTTAATGTTTTCCGGAATTGTTTTGTGTTTTTAATGTTTTACGGAATTGTTTTGTGTTTTTGAACTTTCCGGAATTGTTTTGTGTCATTAATGTTTTCCGGAATTGTTTTGTGTTTTTAATGTTTTACGGAATTGTTTTGTGTTTTTGAATTTTCCGGAATTGTTTTGTGTTTTTAATGTTTTCCGGAATTGTTTTGTGTTTTTAATGTTTTCCGGAATTGTTTTGTATTTTTGATGTTTTCCGGAATTGTTTTGTGTTTTTAATGTTTTCCGGAATTGTTTTGTGTTTTAATATTTTCCGGAATTGTTTTGTGTTTTTAATGTTTTCCGGAATTGTTTTGTGTTTTTAATGTTTTACGGAATTGTTTTGTGTTTTTGAATTTTCCGGAATTGTTTTGTGTTTTTAATGTTTTCCGGAATTGTTTTGTGTTTTTAATGTTTTCCGGAATGTTTTGTGTTTTTAATGTTTTCCGGAATTGTTTTGTATTTTTGATGTTTTCCGGAATTGTTTTGTGTTTTTAATGTTTTCCGGAATTGTTTTGTGTTTTTGATGTTTTCCGGAATTGTTTTGTATTTTTGATGTTTTCCGGAATTGTTTTGTGTTTTTAATGTTTTCCGGAATTGTTTTGTGTTTTTAATGTTTTCCGGAATCGTTTTGTATTTTTGATGTTTTCCGGAATTGTTTTGTGTTTTTAATGTTTTCCGGAATTGTTTTGTGTTTTTAATGTTTTCCGGAATTGTTTTGTGTTTTTAATGTTTTCCGGAATTGTTTTGTGTTTTAATGTTTTCCGGAATTGTTTTGTGTTTTTAATGTTTTACGGAATTGTTTTGTGTTTTTGAACTTTCCGGAATTGTTTTGTGTCATTAATGTTTTCCGGAATTGTTTTGTGTTTTTAATGTTTTACGGAATTGTTTTGTGTTTTTGAATTTTCCGGAATTGTTTTGTGTTTTTAATGTTTTCCGGAATTGTTTTGTGTTTTTAACGTTTTCCGGAATTGTTTTGTGTTTTTAATGTTTTCCGGAATTGTTTTGTGTTTTTAATGTTTTCCGGAATGTTTTGTGTTTTTAATGTTTTCCGGAATTGTTTTGTATTTTTGATGTTTTCCGGAATTGTTTTGTGTTTTTAATGTTTTCCGGAATTGTTTTGTGTTTTTGATGTTTTCCGGAATTGTTTTGTATTTTTGATGTTTTCCGGAATTGTTTTGTGTTTTTGATGTTTTCCGGAATTGTTTTGTATTTTTGATGTTTTCCGGAATTGTTTTGTGTTTTTAATGTTTTCCGAAATTGTTTTGTGTTTTTAATGTTTTCCGGAATTGTTTTGTATTTTTGATGTTTTCCGGAATTGTTTTGTGTTTTTAATGTTTTCCGGAATTGTTTTGTGTTTTTAATGTTTTCCGGAATTGTTTTGTGTTTTTAATGTTTTCCGGAATTGTTTTGTATTTTTGATGTTTTCCGGAATTGTTTTGTGTTTTTAATGTTTTCCGGAATTGTTTTGTGTTTTAATGATTTCCGGAATTGTTTTGTGTTTTTAATGTTTTCCGGAATTGTTTTGTGTTTTTAATGTTTTCCGGAATTGTTTTGTGTTTTAATGTTTTCCGGAATTGTTTTGTGTTTTTAATGTTTTACGGAATTGTTTCGTGTTTTTGAACTTTCGGGAATTGTTTTGTGTCATTAATGTTTTCCGGAATTGTTTTGTGTTTTTAATGTTTTCCGGAATTGTTTTGTGTTTTTAATGTTTTACGGAATTGTTTTGTGTTTTTGAATTTTCCGGAATTGTTTTGTGTTTTTAATGTTTTCCGGAATTGTTTTGTGTTTTTAATGTTTTCCGGAATTGTTTTGTGTTTTTAATGTTTTCTGGAATTGTTTTGTATTTTTGATGTTTTCCGGAATTGTTTTGTGTTTTTAATGTTTTCCGGAATTGTTTTGTGTTTTAATGTTTTCCGGAATTGTTTTGTGTTTTTAATGTTTTACGGAATTGTTTTGTGTTTTTGAATTTTCCGGAATTGTTTTGTGTTTTTAATGTTTTCCGGAATTGTTTTGTGTTTTTAATGTTTTCCGGAATGTTTTGTGTTTTTGATGTTTTCCGGAATTGTTTTGTGTTTTTGATGTTTTCCGGAATTGTTTAGTGTTTTTAATGTTTTCCGGAATTGTTTTGTGTTTTTGATGTTTTCCGGAATTGTTTTGTATTTTTGATGTTTTCCGGAATTGTTTTGTGTTTTTGATGTTTTCCGGAATTGTTTTGTATTTTTGATGTTTTCCGGAATTGTTTTGTGTTTTTAATGTTTTCCGGAATTGTTTTGTGTTTTTAATGTTTTCCGGAATTGTTTTGTATTTTTGATGTTTTCCGGAATTGTTTTGTGTTTTAATGATTTCCGGAATTGTTTTGTGTTTTTAATGTTTTCCGGAATTGTTTTGTGTTTTTAATGTTTTCCGGAATTGTTTTGTGTTTTAATGTTTTCCGGAATTGTTTTGTGTTTTTAATGTTTTACGGAATTGTTTTGTGTTTTTGAACTTTCCGGAATTGTTTTGTGTCATTAATGTTTTCCGGAATTGTTTTGTGTTTTTAATGTTTTACGGAATTGTTTTGTGTTTTTGAATTTTCCGGAATTGTTTTGTGTTTTTAATGTTTTCCGGAATTGTTTTGTATTTTTGATGTTTTCCGGAATTGTTTTGTGTTTTTAATGTTTTCCGGAATTGTTTTGTGTTTTAATGTTTTCCGGAATTGTTTTGTGTTTTTAATGTTTTCCGGAATTGTTTTGTGTTTTTAATGTTTTCCAGAATTGTTTTGTGTTTTAATGTTTTCCGGAATTGTTTTGTGTTTTTAATGTTTTACGGAATTGTTTTGTGTTTTTGAATTTTCCGGAATTGTTTTGTGTTTTTAATGTTTTCCGGAATTGTTTTGTGTTTTTAATGTTTTCCGGAATGTTTTGTGTTTGCAATGTCTATTACAACTTCCGGAAAAATTAAAATTAATTCAGGAAAGTGTTTTTAAAACAATCAAGGGAATAGTCTTTTACTTATTAGTATTTTCATTGTTTCCGGAAACATTTATTTTTTGTGTTTTCTTTTATAATATGTATAATCGTTTCTAACTTTGTTTAGTTAAAATAAATTAATCAAAAATTAAAGAATTTTATTGAAATATTCTTAAAATATTTTAAAATCAAAAAATAAAAATATTAGAAAGTAGACTGTAAATTAAAAAAATACATTGAGCATGAATTTTATAGAGCAAAAAATGTTTTTAAGTACTTGACCAATCGCTATTGAGGGAAATATCCTCCTTGTTAAATACTTTCTTTTGCTTCAGTAAATTAATTTTTATTTTTTTTGTAAATTGATACGAGCAAGAAAAGTAAAAAAGAATAATAATTACTTTAAAATTAAGTGCAAAAAAATTATTTTATCGAGAGGAAATAATTTGTTGAGTTAGTCAAGGATGTGCGCAATGTTTTGATAGATATATAGAGTATTAAAATACAAATATTTTAAAAACACAGTTACAAAAAAACAAAAATGTGTTTTAATGTTTTCCGGAAAAATTAAATTTTCAATTCCGGAAAACATATTTATTTCTTCCCATTGAAGTGTTTTGTGTTTTCTTGTGTTTTCCGGAAATACATATGTAATTTGTTCAACACTTAAATAATTTTCCGGAACTTGTTTACAAACAAATAAATATGTTATAAGGCCTTTAGAAACTACCAGCAAAATTTAATTCAAAATTCCGGAAAACACATATATTTGTTTTAGTAAAATTTTTGTGTTTTCCGGAAACAAATTTGTATTTTAATTCAGAATAAAATAAAATGTTTTCCGGCAAATGTTTTTAAAGCGTGTTTTAAAAAATTAAACGTGTTTTATAGATTTCCGGAAAAACATTATTTATGATCAAAACATTAGTAAAATACAAACAAGTTGTATTTTACTAATTTAAATGTTTTTAAGGTTGTTTTATTATTTGTTAAAACATTCGAGTTTATTTTCAGTTTTGCGTTTCTAAAACATTTTGGCGCACACCAAATAAAAATATACTCAAAAACAAATTTGTAATAATTGAGAGAATATATCCTTCAATTAGTACAATAAATAAATTAATTCTCTTAAAAGGATAATAAATTAAATTCAACAATATTGTACTCAGGATAAAACGAGGAAAACATTAAAGAGAGTTATGCTTCAATGAGTAACAAATAAATACAGTATACCCAACAAAATGAGTGAAAGAAAGGGGGAAAAATAATAAATAAAAGGAATTTAATATTCAGTGAAAAAATTTTTTAATGAAATTTCTCGGAAATTTTTTGAATTAAAAATTTTAAAGACTTTTTTGAAAAATTAAAAATATTTTTTAGTCGGTTGAATATTTAATAAAAAATATTTATCAGAAAAAACTGATAAAAACAATGAGTAAAAGGAAGGAGAAAAATAGTCTAGATTAAATAAGAAATAAACATGTTTTCCTTTTATTATTTTCTGAAAGTTTTTACAATTGTTTGTTTTAATGTTTCCGGAAACATAAAATATTTGTGTTTCCATTTATATTTGCTTTGGTTTTATATGTTTGTTAGTCTGTTTGTTTGTATTTTCCGCTAAATCTAAACGTGTTTGGATGTTTGATTTTATTCAGGAAAAGTTGAATGTTTTCCAAAAAGTGTTTTTAAAAAAACAGAGAATAATGTTTGTCTCAATGTTTTTGGAACTTTTAATGTTTGTGTTTTTTCTTATGATAGATGTTTGTTTCAGTATTTGTTTAGTTGGTGTTTTCTACAATTAAATGGGTTTTACATTGTTTTTCCGGAAAGTGTTTCTAAATAAACAAAAGAATGTTCTTACACATGTTTTATCTATGTTTCCGGAAACATTAAATGTTAGTGTTTTCTTTTATAATAAATGTTTGGTTAGGTTTTTGTTTGTTTAGTGTTTGTTTCAGTATTTGTCTAGTTTGTATCTCCAAAAATTAAATGTGTTTAGATGGTTTTTCCGGAAATTGTTTCTAAATAAACAAGAGTATGTTTTTATAAATGTTTTTGACTATGTTTCCGGAAACATTTAAGGCTTGTGTTTTCTTTTATAATTGATGTTTATTTAGTTTTTTATTTGTTTTGTTTGTATTTTCCTGAATTAATATGTGTTTTCCGTGTTTTTAATTAAAATAGAAACAGAGAACAGACGAGAGAGCACGCAAAAACAAGAGAATATGCGTGATGCAATAAAATAAAATCATAATAATTTAATAAAAATATTTATCAAGAAAAAATTTTGATCAAAACAATGAATGAATGGAAAGGTAATTAAATAAATATAAATTTTGTTTTCTGATAGTCACCGAAAAAATTCTATTTTTAGTTAAAGTCATGCGACAAATATATTTTATTTTTATTTTTGTTATTTTGGACTTTAACATTTATATTAAAAGAAAAATGATAATAATTGGGAAAATCAATCAAAAATATATGTAAAAAAGAGATAAATAAAATAATTAATTAGTTAATTAATTAAATAACAAAAATATTATTAGTTAACAGAAAAATTATTTTTTATAAATACAGACTGATCTCGGGGTTTTATACATAAAACAGGTGAATTATACAAGTTGAGCAAAATTCAGGCCGGGATTCGAGAGTGGTGTCTAAAATCTTATTCGAATCAGTTTTAAGAATTCGGGTAGAAAAATTTATTTCTGTATCGGAGCGTCTGAATTTGAGAAACAAATTAATTAAAATTAATTTTGTGAGATAGAATTTATTTTCAAAAAAATTTCAAAAGCATTCTCGAAACAATTTTTTAAAAAATTGTCAAAAAATTAATTCTATACAAAAAATTTATACTTAACACAAGAAATAAAATAAAAGAAAATTCTTTCTGATAATTAACTACATAAATCGCTCTTCATAGTTTTTGAGACATTTTAATTTTTTACCCAAAATATTTTAATTTCCGGTAAATTAGAAAAAGCTTTTTTATTCTCTTGATCTGTCGTCTTTTCATAACAATAAATAATGATTTATTGCATAGTTTTCCGACGACATTGCGAAACTATTTTTTTTCAATTTTTTGGGAAAAATATTTTGAGAAATGACAAAAATAAGTAAAAATATTTAAATTAAAAGGGCAAACCTTTCAAAAAATTAAAATTAAAAAGGCAAAAAACTTTAGAGAAAAAGACAAAAAATAGCCTGATTTTACTGTTTTCCCTTGTTTTAATTTTTTAACAACTTCCGGTCATTTTCTCGTTTAGAATTAAACAAAGGTGCTTTACAACTAAACAAATACACCAAAAAAATAAAAAGGAATAAAAACCACCGAACTACCTCCAAACATTAAAAAGGCATCAAAGAAAATAGATTTAAATAAATTCAAAAATGAACAAATACATATTAAGTAACTTGCGTTTTTAGCTCCTTTACTTTTTGAATATTAACTAGAAAAATATTGTAGGGATTAAATATTTTTGTAAATGATTATATAATTATCTCGAAAGGCATTTTCTCCTTTTTTTAACTTGGGAAAGCGGCAACTTTTTTTCATTTGATTTATTCGACTTTATAATATAAGTAGGCAAATAAACGAACATTTTAGTTGATATCTAAAGGCAAACATTAAATAAAATTTTAAAATTTTGAGAAGATAACAGCAACAATATTTATTAAAAATTCTGAAAGTGTCAGAATTTTAGGTTGAATATCAAAAAAATTATGGGTAAAAATATTAAATATTATCCCATTTTTAGCACTTTTTTGACCGTAGCTTGTGGAATATTAAACAAAAATTCTGAAAATTTCAGAGAAGATGGATAACTTTATTAAAAACGCCAAAACAAAATTTCAATAATTTAATTATTATACTAGCCTAGTTATGAATTTTTTTTATTATTCTCACTCAACTAACCCATAATAACTTATTGACCGTAACTTGTAGCACCTTTTTGCCCTTAATTTATGAAATACTAAACATAAAATTATAAAATTTTTAAGCGAGTTAGATAAGCTTACTGTGGATTAATGTTCCAAATTTCAGCAATTTAGCTACTATATTTGGAGCGTTATGAATTTTTTCCTTACCCTCACTCAACTACGCACCCAAAATTTATTTAAACAAGTTTATTTATTAAAATTGCATAATATAAAAAAATTCAACTTTTTCAAGTTTTAAGAGAAATTATTATTTCCTCTTTATTTTTAAAAATAAATAAATTTTCTTTTATATTTTGGTAAATAAAATTATGTCTTTTTTATTTTAATAATTCTTTTCAATCATCCAAATAGGCTTTTAAATTTTTAACAAAAAAATTTTTTTTGAAAAGCCAATTTGAATACCCAAAGGAAACGGAAACATAACAAGAAATAAAGGAAAGACCCAAAATTTTCATTCAAAAGGCTTTTATTTGGAAATTAACAAGTTTAGAGAGAAAAGAAAATTATTATTAAAAATAAGGAGAGGGAAGAATAAATAAATAATTTTTAAAAATTTATTAAAATAAATAAAATTATATAAATATACCTATTCATGCAAACACAACGGTACAATAAATTATACACTTATATGGTGAAAATCTAAAGATTATGTCATCATAACTTTAAAAGAATTTTTTCGCCCGATTTATACTATTACATTAGAGTTATTAAAGTTGGCCGGGATCGGGATCCCGGTCGGGATCGGGCGGGATTATCCCGGGTTTTTCGAATCCCGATCCCAGCCAATCTCAATTTCGAGCCGGGATCGGGATGTGCACCAGATCCCGAAGCAAATCCCGACTTTATAAATTGACTATAAGTCTGCGAAATAAAGTTAACAAAAGAAATAAAGTTAACAAAGCTGTCTTTACAACTTTAATGAAATATTGAGTGATTTGGTGTGATATCGAGTGAGGGGAGTAACGGCGGATTTGTAGTATAGAAGGATATCGGTGGATTTGCAGGGATTAAGTTAGATTGGAAGAGAAATCGAGGGCTTAAGAGATATTACAACATAAATATATCACTTAATCCCTTAATCTCAGTTCTTAATCGTCCACATTTGAGTCTATACGACGCACTTAATCGTATAGACTTGAACATTAAGATTTGAGTGCCCTTGGCCTTCCGAATTAAAAATATTGCCTGCGGCGCTTAAAAGGGAGGAAATCTGGCACCTTGGCTTCCGGCACTTTGAGTTAAAATCGAATAATGATTGCTATCTTACACTTTAAAAGCCTTTTATCCCAATTGCTTGAAATTGTAAGTATTAGACAAATAACTTTACTGTGCTTAGGTAAGCTTCAATATTCCACAGTTATTTCAACCAACAACCAAGTTATTCGTTAACTCCCAAGTCTTCCAACTTCCATGTTATTTATTTTAAAGGTTAGTTAGTCAAAAGTTTTTTAATAAATAATAATTTAAATTAAATTTAAAATTAAAAAAAAATTTTTTGGCAATCAATTTTCCAGCCATCACAGGGTCTCTAATTTTTGCCCATCCATTCATGCCTTGTGATTCTTAGAAATTTATCAATACCACTACCCAACAATAAATCCATTCCTTTGACTTTCCTTCACACTCTCTCCCCTCTCCCTCCTCTAAATTTTAAAAATTATATTTAAATCTTGTCTATAAATATTTAGCGAACGCTTTAATGCCTTCCATCACTCACTCTCTAAAATCAATCTCTCTATAAAAATCTCCCTCGATAACTTTGCCGCCTCCCTCTAAAATTAAAGAAGAGTCTTCATTCATATTACAGGGTAGATGGAGTTAAGCACTCACTTCTAAATCATTTAAGAATAAAGTGAAGAAATGCAAATTTTGGCGGGCAAGAAAAATTTTTTTATAAGTCCTTCTTCTTAAAATAATTTTTTAAATTACCCGATTTATATATTATTTTTATCCTGTTTTTAAAATATACGCACTTCAACAAATTGTATTTCTAGCTAGATACGGAAAAATTCTATATTTAGGGGTATTCATATAATTATTAGACCAGTGTACATCATTGGGGCTAAGCAAAACACACATTTAAAAGAATTGAAGTTGGAGGTATCGCATAGGTGTCTCCCCCATAATTGCTAAACAAAAAGTTGGCATCGCGTGACATTGTTTATAGACATGGCCATCGCTTGCGTCTGGGTGATTTGTCGCTCAGACACCTCTTGAAGGTATTTCCGTTATGCCTTGGGTCATTGTTTGCCCTTGGATGGGTTTCACTTTGAGTCTTCTGGCTATGATGATTTTTATTTTAATTGTACTATAAAATATTATATTATTATAGAAATGAAGCTGAAAACATTCTCCCTAAAAATTCCCATCTTCACCCTAATTTTCATTTTGTTTTCCTTCAAAAATTTTTGTGATGCCCAGCACAATCTCAACGATTCAATACGATTACAAGTAAAGAATTTGTTGAAGAAATATTTACCTATAAAGTACGACAAAAAGCAAATGGATCCATTGGAATCGCTTCAACATTTGTTCAATGGACTTGCACTATTTAACGACCACTACCGTTTTGGTGGTATCCTTGACTATTGCAAAGAAGTTAAAGACGATCTTTTCGAATACGGTCAACAAGTAATAACTTAATTATTCTCTTGTAGAAAATTTTAATGGCTTTCAGAAAAGTATTATACGAAAATTTAATACAATCTATAAGGGTCGATAATATTTTTAGGACGCTTACCCAAATGTTCCGTTGATCTTAGTATTGGAAGTACGCATAATCCTTAGATATTACGTCGATCCTCCTCCAAATCCACTTAGACCCTCTATATCCCTTCAAATCAGATGATATCCATTTAAAACACAATTCCTCAATAAAAAATCAAGAATGATTCTTAAGTGCCCCCTATTCCCTCTGTCACTCATTTGATAATGTAAGGGAAATTAAGAGAGAGAGGGAAATTAAGGGAGAGAGGGAAATTAAGGGAGAGAGGGAAAAGAGTTAATGAAGCAAAAGATTTGCGGCATGGTGCCTTTTGCGGCGTGGGGACGATAAGCTGAACATATCCAAAAAAGAGTTATCACTTAAAGGTTGAGGGTATATTCTTCTAAATTATATTTTTATAAGGTGAAATTCATCGATAGAAAATATTTGGAAAAAGATATGGACAAAGAGATGTTGTTAAATGCCAATGGATATGTTGAATGTGTAAATCAAATATACACTAACTATTCCAAAGTTATAGATAGAACATATAGAAATCAAAATGGTAATACATAAAGAAGAGCTTGTCAGGGCTGAGTGACATTCGGCTTTGATCCGCTATAAATTTTATAGCCTAGATTCAATCCGATTAAGTCGTATATCATTCGAAAGTCATTTTAAAAACCATTTTTCACTACAAAATTGAACTTACTCCCCCCATGGTTTTTCGATTTTCAGGGACCTATACTATCTCGGTTCACAGGCATCTCCGAAAAAAGAGTGTTACCGTTCGACTCATCTCGTTGAGACGATAGTATGGGTCTTTTATCAAAACCTTACCGCCGGTATACTATACTACAGCCTAAAATTCATTCGAAGGGATAAGTATAAAAAAGTTATGGCTGATCAAAGCTGTCCGGGTACATTAAACTGACTCAAACCTTATTTATCCGGATTTTAAATTAAATTTAGAAGTCAAAAACTAAAATTCAACATTTTTAAAAATATTATGAGAGCATTTTTATTGACAAAACCAATATTTCTTGCGGTTGAATTAATAAGATTTATGGGGACTGGAAATCCGTCTTTGTTTGGACAATGGGAGATCTATAATTCCCGAATCTCTGAAGATCCTTCAATGGAAAATTATCAAGTTACTCGTAATGTGCGACGCAATTTTTTTCTACAACTGGCTTCAACACAGAAAAAGGAGGTACAGTAGGAGATTGAATTGACCTTTTGGGTAATTTCTCATTGTGAGACTTGAGCTTTAGGTTATTTAATCTATAGTAAAGCCTTTTTGGGGGTTACCTTTCTGGGTGTTAACCTTTTGGGATGATCCCAATTATTTGAGTATACGGTATTCAGAAATTAATATCTGACTGTTTAAATGTGTAGACTAAAAATGGATCTATTTACAGGAACTTCGACTTATATACAAGTTGACAGAAATGCTTTCCGGGAAAAAAGACTTTCTCAACTTTAACAATTTGCAAAACGAGCTTCACCCAGATGAAATAAATTTTATCAATCGTCGATTTGATGGAACATATAAATATCAAATTAAGGATGTAAATCTATAAAGAATTATTTAAATTACTCAAAATAAAGGGATTTTCAGTCTCACACCTCCTCCCCTCCCCTCATGGAAAATTATAACTATTATCCAGTACTCTCTCTCTATCTCCTTAAAAGTTTTGAAAAAATAGAGTAAATCTATTCCAAATAAACCTAGATTCAAGACTAGAAGCTTCTCCATTTGTGAACTCACCCTAGACCAACTTTTGTATATAGAACCTATTCGACTTTGAACATATTAATTTTCCCCTCATTTTAGCATGTTTTACTACAATTTCCAATGAGATTCTCATTTATGGATACAACATACTGGTCTAACTTGTGTACGGTTGAATTGAATATTGATTATTATGATGGATTGATTGACCGATATTCCAATCAATATTTAATGATTCAAGCTGGTTGCAGGTATTTATTATAAAGATGAACTTAGCTACGTATTTCTCCTTTAACAATGCATATTCTGATGACTGGACTGATGACTATCCGTTATACTTCACTCCCGGCATAGCGATAGGAATAAACGTAGTGGTCCGAGCTTGTCGCAAATGCAATGAAGCTAAGAAGATTTTCCTCGAGGTTAAAATGAACTTGAGAAAATTTGCCTCAAATACCCTGGTCCATGAGTGCTTTACCAGCAGAGGATCATCTCGGCAAATCCGAAGGAAAAGTCCTAGGAATGAACTGGAATATACCTCTTCCTAACCTAATGACTATAGACCAATTTCCCTACTTCCACAAATTGCCAAAATAATGTAAAAAATAATTTATATCCAACTAATAAAATCTAATGGAACTAAAAATAACTTGCTTAACTCTCACGCGGATTTTGCTCATCCAATTCAGTAACTAGTCAATTACTAGAAACATTTTATGATTTAACAAATTCCATTGAAAATAAGGAAATATATAGTAGATGTAATCTACTTAAAAGTTATATAACTAATTAGCAAATTTTGGGATTACAGTAGCACTGCATAAATGGGTCCAGTTATCTATCTACCAGAAAATTTAAAAATAATTGTTTCAATCTTTTGTTGTAGGGGTAATTACTAGTGAGTGGCTACCGTATTATAACGAGGATAACATTATTAAGAACCTATCCTATTCAGTAAATACTACGGCTTGTCCTTTCATTTACACATAGTTTTTGAGATCTAAAGAGAGAAATCAAAGTCACCACTCTAATCAAGTTTAGTCCTTATTTTATAAATCTGGAAAATCTATTTACAATTCGATATATATTCAGTATATTGGCGATGAATGGATATGTCAATGCTTATAGTGGATATGGTCAAAATTTAATCATTTCTATCGTTTCGGAAGAATTAATATATTCTATAATGATGGGGTTTAAAGTAGAATCATCATTTGCACAAGTAAACTATCCAGTAAAAAAGGAAGTTATTAGAGAAATAATCCAAGAAGCAAATTCAAACGGACAGTATATCAATAATGTGTTTTTCAGAGCTTTCGAAATAGGTGGAAACATTTTTTAAATTTAGTTTTAGAATGAAGTCTATTACGGTACTTATTTACTGCCCACTTCCCCCAGTCTATTTTTTGGTAGATATTAAAAATGTTCAATCTGTCACTATGATTTTTCTATATTCAGGGGACCCTCGGTCAGGGGACCCTCGGTCCACTGGGTCGGTCCCCTCGGTCAGGGGACTCAGGGGACCTCGGTTTAGATTGATTTTGGTGGTAACTGTGACAGACTGAGAAGTTTTTACATATTTACAAAAAATGACAGGGATGGGAATAAATAAGTACGGTCTATTACCTTCATAATGGCTCATTTACTTTTCTTGAAACAAAGTTAAGGCAAAAATAATTATTAATTTTAGTACCTCGCTACTTATTTACAAACTTTGAACAAATTGACTTTTATTCATACCCTACACATGCTGGGGGAATGTTTGAAACGAATGGAATTTTTGATAATTTGTTTGATTGGATAGATGAATTGGGAAGTTATCCTTCCAGGATGGGTTATGAACACAAGTATTAATAATTTCTAATATAAAATTCGGTTTATTTATGTACGTTTACACCTTATAGACTCTCTGCGTCCTCAGGTTTATACATGAATTCACTAACCAGTTTGACTGGGTAAAAATAGTAGGTTAATTACCTAAATGAAAGTAATTAAAGTACGAGACACTCTATAGAAGGGTATATGTATGTCGGCGGTAAATTTCAATCTTAGGAAAAATTTTAAATTTACCGGAGAGTTAGCAAAATTTCTTGATCAACCCCTAAGGTCTTTTAGGATTGTCTCGATCACACTCACCCCTTTTATCATATAATAACTGGAAAAGAGCGCATCGCTTCGGCGCATTACGGTGTAGAGAAAGCTGGGATATGAATCAGGGGTTTTTAGGCATCATATCCGATTCAGGCATCATATCCGATTTAGGCATTATATCCGTATTTGGGTCGAATAAATGTCAGGATTTCGGAAAACTTACACAGACATGATAAGTAAAAATTAATTTCACATTAAAGAACAGAATCATATTTTTAATAAATTTCAAATTTAAAATAAAGCCTCGAATGGATGAGTGATCATTGGAAAACAAATCTAAGAATTGCTTTTGAGACTACCAAAATTGAACGGAGGTTTAAAATTGAACGGAGCAACATGAACGGAGGTTAACCTAGAAAACTAAATAAATTACCGTATTTCCTAAAATAAAGCCCTATGCTTAATTAGTGCCCCACCCTAAAATAGAGCCCCATTTTGGAGGATAGTTTGAAAATAGAGCCCTATGGGGCTTTATTTTAGGAAATACGGTATAATATTAGTATCCCCATATTTCGGCTAATGGGCAAAAATCCCAGATTCTGTCAGATGATTTTTATTTGTTCTGTTGTTCCAAGAACGGGATAGTTATTCCACTTACAGAGGAAGTATTTCAAACGAAGGTTGTTCAATTGAATAAGTTATATTTATTATAGTTATGTTCAATACTCCGATTTATGGAGATTATGATATGTTCTCATATCAGCCAAATTTTGAACAAGGCCAAACATCAACACAACCAGAACAAGAAGGTCAATTCTACACAGCATCACCTTATAGAATGACGACTCCCGCTCATGTTGAAGGTAAATCATTGATTTCCCTAAAATCCACTGATACACCTTAATCCTTCTTAACCGAGGTCGTAAGGTCGGAGATTTGCTACTAGAGTTTGCTACCGACAAATACAGTACTCGTCAATACGAGCTTTGGTATTCCTCGATCGGTAACCGTCGTACGTGTTTTTTGGGTTTTCTTTACTTTCCGATAATAATGATATTGGTATTGAAAAAGATCCATTTGCCAAACACCAGTTATTACTATAAGGATTTTGTATTGTTAAGTACACAAATTACTTTTCGACTTTATAATAATATTAAATCTTAAATTTTTCTAATTGCTAAACATTTAGATTTTTTTGAATCGAGAAATTACTATTTGTATTAACTTTTAATTATTTAGATGACCATCCAGAACCTTCATGCACGCCAAAATGTGGATGTACTATTTCTCGCAAAAAACGCTCAGTTAATTTCTTGAAAGAAATTTATTCACGCAAAAAGCGCGCAATGCGTACACCAGGTGGTACACCACAGCGCACACCAGGAGGTACACCACATCGTACTCCGCCAGTTACACCACATCGCCTTTCACATGGTGAATCATCATCAATGTCAGAAGCTCCATTAACTACTAAAAATTGTGGACCATGGTTTGCCATTATTTGGTTTGTGTTGAAAGTTTATATTTTTGCGTCGGGATTGATGATGTTGACCTTTATTTATTTCCCTATCTTGGCCCCGCAACCATCTCCTTAATTAAAATTTTGTACGTAAGTAGAGTCAATTCTCTATAAAATTTCTCCAAAACTTTATCAACATTATTTGAATAAAATCATTTGATTACCCGATGAGCTTACCAAAACTCAAAGTTATGAAATTTAATAGAGAGTAGACTCTATTCAGCCTTGTTTTTATGTCCTTTCTTTTTTATTCCATGTTTCTTCCAATTATAGTAGGATCTCACATATGTAAACTTATTAATCTATTAAGTAATTTTATAAATCATGGGCAGTGTACAGAAATTTAGAGTAAACTGACAGATAGTGGACAGTCAGATAGTGGAGATTTGGGAAGTGGACATTTGGGAAGTGGATAATAATTTTTTAAAATATTCTGGAATGATGCAAAAATATATCGGTTTGGTCGTTGAGTACCGCCAATTGAGTACCCCAAGGTATATCGTTGACCGTCTGCCTGTGCCAGATAAATTCAGCAATCGATTAAATGAATGAAAGGAATACACATGTTTTGTATGCATAAGTGAGATCCAACTGTCTGGGGTTTTTTTGTTACAGTTCTGGCATATTTGCCAAACTGGAACTTTTTCCCCAGGCGTCTAAACCTACAAGTTTTTATAATTCAAATTTCTTATTTTAATTTTTCTTTATTATTATATGTTTTTTATTTTTAAACTACTACGATAAATTTTAAACAAAGATTTTTCGCAGTTTTACGAGAGTTATTGTTATCATAAACTCTGTCAAGAAAGTTGCCCTCTAAGTTGATCTAAAAATTCATTCCTCCTAAACATTAATCTCATTCCAGTGTCGTGATCTCGATACCGTGAAAATAAGCTTAATACGGGATTTTTCAACTTTAAGAAAATTTTAAACCCCTTAGGGTTTGTTTAAAATTTTTATTTTGAGATCTACATCCATCCCTCCTTTTTAAAAGTTGTTACAACTTTATTTAAAAGGCTCCCTTATGTTGTTTTACCATTTTTGTTGTTGGCATTTTTTTTGTTTGCATTTTGTCGTTTTGGGATCTTTTAAATTATACTATTTAAACCGAAAAAATAGGATTTTATTCATTTTTCGGATTTATTTATTATCGAGTATTTTTTTAAATTAATTTTTTCTTCTTCCATTTTTCTTAAACGTGTTTTCTTTTTAATTTTTATTTCAAAAAAAATTTTTTAATTTTTTATTTCTAAAAATTTTCTTTTTTTTAATTCCCTTTTTATTTTGTATAAGCGCTCTTGGTTTCTTTCTCTATTTACGGTTAAGCTTCGGTTTCTTAAGGAAAGAGGGGGGCGGTGTGATTTACTATTTTGGTGTGGATTTTTCGTTATTTTTTTGTATATTTGTTGGGGTTGACTAGATGGTTATGTATTGACAATTTTTATGTGTTGACTAGGTGTTTGTATTGTTAATTTAATTTATTCTTGGGTTGACTAAATTTTTTGTTGGGTCTTTTGGTTGTCTTGTTGGGTGGTTAGATGTTTTTTTGTTGGCGGATCCAGGGAAATGTTTGTATATCTGTGTCCGATATCCGGTCTGGAAAATTCAAGATATCTGGTCTTTTGTGGGATCCAGATATAAAGATCCGCCAACCTTCAGATCTGCGCATCATTGCGTATAAACATTTTACTGTTAAAAATAAAATTTTTAGTTGTATTTCTGAAATATACCAGTTATTCTTATAAATCCAGTAATTTGAAATTTTGTCTTAAATGCTCAGAAACGTAAGCGATTAAACAAGGGATAGTTAATCTATAAAATTATTCCCAATCCTTATCATATATAACGGTTTACGGTAGTCAACATAAAAGTTTGAAGTCTTCATTAATTAATAAATTATAAATAAATTAAAAAAATCTTCTTTAATTTTTGGCAATCAATTTTTTGTATACTAAATTTTGCTCGCCAATTCATGCCCTTTGTTTTTCAAAAAATTTATAAAATCCACGTAAATCCACAAAATGCTTCCGATTCTTTTCTCTACACATTCGATTTTCTCTTCTCTACAATTTCTTTGCTATATAAAAATTATTGCCGATCAATTTTTTGTGTAAAATGCTAGATACAAGAGGAGTGCCGAAAGTGCATTTAAAAAGCGAAAGGCTAAAATGCAATAGATAAAAACAAAGTCAATAAAAAAATAAAAACAAAGTAAAAAAAATAAAAATATAAAAAAAAAGTCTACTCTAAAAGACTAAAATTACAGCGCTACACAACAAAAATTACAGCGCTACACAACATCTGAGGATCGTACTTTTGGGTACCTGATAATTGGCGTCAATTTTGTAGACCCGACTATTGGAGACGAAATAAAATTTTAAAAAATTAATTTAATAAAATGAATTTATAAAAATAAAAAAAATTTTGGGACGAAATAGATTTAAAATGAATTGTCAAATTGGTGTATTTTTTATTATTGTGTAATTTCATTCGTGTAATTTCAATATAACATTTTAGCTTCTCGAGGTAGTAATAATCGTGCGCTTGAATCTCTCAATCCTAAGGTTGTATCCGTGTTCGATATATCCGTGTTCGATATCAAAATTTCAAGATATCCAATCTTTTGTCGGATCGGGCCAATCTTACACATCTGCGCATTATAGAATATAAATATTTTACTGTTAAATATAAAATTTTTATTTGTATTTCTGAAATGTACCAGTTATCCTTATAAATCCAGTAATTTGAAATTTTTGTCTGAAATTCTTAGAAACGTAAGCGATTAAACAAAGAATATTTAAACTGCAAAATATGCTACAATCATATATTCACTCATTAAACGGTTTACGGTAGTCATAATTAACATTTGGATTCTTGATTAATTAATAACTTATAAATATTTAAAAAATTTTTCTTTGATTTTTGCCAATCAATTTTTTGTATACTAAATTTTGCCCGTCAATTTGTTTATCAAAAAATTTAGAAAATCCACGTAAACAACTTGATTCCGATTCTTTCCTCTACACATCTGATTCTCTCCTCTCTACGATTCCTTTGCTATATAAAAATTATTGCCAATCAATTTTATGTATAAAATGCTATATACCTGATGCGAAAGGCAGCGCTTTTAAAGAGCGAAAGGCGAAAATGCAATAGATAAAAACAAAGTCAATAAAAAAATCAAAACAATAAAAAAATAAAAAATATAAATAAAAAATATAAAAAAAAAGGTTTACTCTAAAAGAGGTTAGGAATTTTGGGGACCCGATAATTGGCTACAACTTTTGTAGACCCGAATATTGTGGTCCGTCACTTTTGACTACTATTGGAGACGAAATGAAATTAAAAAAAATAATTTAATAAAATTAGAATTTAAAAAATCAAAAAAATTTTGGGACGAAATAGATCTAAAATAAATTTTCAATTTGGTGAATTTTTGATTATTAAAGTAATAAAAAATCCTAATTAGCATAATATTTATTTAACTACTGCAATTATATAATATAGTAGCAACTCAATTTGTCCAGATCGAGGATGATTCACTTTTTCTCTTTGAACATCTTAAAAAAGAAATTATATTAAAATTTAATTGATGCTTTTACTGTCGAAGGATAAATTTTCAATTTGTGGGTTTTTCCAAATTTCACCGACATTTTGGAAAATGTATTCGTTATTAAAATCTGCAAATCTATTGTAAATCTTTGATCATATTCCATTATTAGTGTTACAAGAAAATGAAATAACTTTTTGTCTATTTGTTTGTTCCCGGATTTGAAAATTTAATTATTTTTAAAGTAACCGATTAAGAATCGGCATAACATATTTCTATTTACCGATCTTCTCCCTTTGTCAGCTTGAAAAGGGTCTTCAAATTCCTGGAAATATTTGCATACTGAATCGAAATTTACAATATTCGGATTCCGAATAGGAATTTTATTAAGTCGTAATAATCAATTTTAACCTTTTTCAGCGCCGCTGGCAAAAATTTTGAGATTTTTGGAAGGCCTGCAATTTCGCCTTTTTCACATCAAAGCTAAGGGCGAAAGACGAAAGTAAAAAAAGGCGAAATTAAAAACTCGCAAATCCCTGCTATATACATCCCGTTTACGAATCTCTATAATTCTCTCTATAAAGGAAAGACACCCCCACCCCCCGCCCATAACGACATAGACGCGTCCCTCTAAAATTAGAAGAGGAGACTCTCTAATTTACACTCTCTCTATAAACCACACCCCCTTAAAAATTTTCATATAGACGTTGCCAACTAAAATTAAGAAAGAGAGGAGTCTTCATTAATGTATATTTAAGTAGTAGAAAACACTCTTTCTGCATTCATTTATTAATACAGACTCCTCTCCTTAAAATATAAGCCCCTATGACTAAACAAAACATATACACTAGCGGGGTATACTATAACTATATTATAATTAGAGTATTTGCTCTAATATTGTGTTATGTCCTTGACAGACAGAATAAGAACGTATCACAATGACTATAACTATAGTAACGAAAATACGAATATTCGGCTTACTTCGAATATAGGAGCGCAAGAATAAAAATGACTGAAAAGAAAGACTACTAACAGTAAAATACATAGCTGTTAACACTAACCCAAAACGTTAACATAGCCCAAAACGTTTGGCACGGCCATTGTCAAACTTGCTATGAGCTTCGTCACTCGTATCTTTTTTTGATAAGGGTTTTACCTGAAGCCTTTGTGCCGATGACAATTTAATTTAATTAAAAAATTTTATTTTAGAAATGAAGCTGACAAAAAGCCTTTTCATTTCAAAAACATTCCCCCTAAAAATTCCCATCCTCTCACTTATTTTCATTTTGTTTTCTTTCAAAAATATTTTTTGTGATGCGCAACGACAACACAATCTAAACGATTCAATACGATTACAAGTAAAAAATTTGTTGGAAAAATATTTGCCGACTGAATCGGACAAAAATCCATTGGAATCGCTTCAACATTTGTTCAACGGACTTGCACTATTTAACGACCACTACCGTTTTGGTGGTATTCTTGACTATTGCAAAGAATTCAACGCCGATCTATTCGAAAGCGATCAAGAAGTAATTTAAATTAAAATTATTTAGGAGTATTACCATGAGCCCAATAAGTGTTTATACAGTATTTTTTTATACTGGAGAATTTTTTTCGTTTTTTTCGCTAATTCTTGAATTGATTGATGAAATATTGGCAAAAGTATGTGTAAAAAATCAGAGGGAATGGAATAATTTTATCCATTACAGCAGCCGCCTCCTACATGTCTTTAGGAATTAAATAGTTATATGCTTTACATCTCTATCCCCTGTGAAGACTGACTATAGTCTTCTTTTCTGCCTCTTCTCGCTTTTTCTCTTAATCATCGCGTTTAATTACTTTTCTCTGCAAAGGGCCTAGTTTATGGATCGTTATGCGTTCATTATTCGCATAAATATCCGGTGCTACCAGTAAAGCAAAGCTGGACTATAGCTATTTCTCCTATGTGACTAGCACATTTTAAGTTGTCCGGCTTGATGTATCATCCGTTACGGCACACTGCCTCCTGCATAGCTTTAGGAACTATCTCAAATGGAGTGGAGTATCAAAATAAAATTAATACTTTTTCTTTTAAAATTTATTTTTATTATAAAGAGCAAACTTTTCAAAAAGAGAGATTTTGATAAAGATAAGGACAGAGAATTGATGTTATATGTCAATGGATATGTTGAATGTGTAAATATAATTTACACAAAGTTTTCGAAGGTGTTAAATAAAAAATATAAAAAAGACGGTAATATTTGGATATTTATTTCGGAACGGTCTATCTGAGCGTGACAGAATGAGTGTCATTCAGCTTTTCTCGACTGACTTTTTTAGACTCGATCCCATTTAAATTGATTTTATACCATTTGAAGCTCTTGATAAGCGGTATCTTTTTTCTAACTTGTTGGACCAAGTCTGATCATTCGTTATAAATTTATAATCCAAAAACACCAAATAACTACACTTAACGTATTATAACTAATTAAATAGCGAACAGACTTGATACATCAATAGGAAAAAATAAAGGTTATAAGAGATTTCGGAAGTTATAAGATCCATTTGGATTAGATTAGGCATAGAAAAGATATAACTAAATAAAGCAAATTGACGTTCAACAGCCTACGCTCAAATGACCTTAAACCTATTCTTATTGTTTGAGATTTTAAATCAATTTAGGAGATGATAAACACAAAATTGACATTTTCAAAAATTTCATGAGAGCATTTTTATTGACAAAACCTATATTTCTTGCGGTTGAATCGATGAAATTTATTTGGACTCTAAATTCGGATTTGTTCGGAGGATCGTGGGTACGTAATGTGAGGCGCAACTTTTTTCTTCAAATGGTTGCAACTCAGAACGCTGAGGTACAGTAAATTCTATAAAATGAAGAATATAAATTATAAAAGCTTTTTGCAGGAACTTCGTCTTATATACAAGTTGACAGAAATTCTTTCCGGCGCAGAAAATTTTCTCAACTTTAATAATTTGCAAAACGAGCTTCAAGGAGATGAATTAAATTTTATCAATGGTCGATTTGGTGGAACATACCAGTACCGAATTAATGAAGTAAAAATTATTTTACTGTGGTTGATCATAATTAATGGGCCCCTTGTAGATAAACTACTTGGAGTTTAATTTTAATATTAAATATTTATTAAAATTCAACAAAAGTATCATTAGAATTCAAATTATATTTCTTGAATTCCTAAGAGAGTTACCTATTTTCTGGCATGAAATTCAATTTCATAGGAATAGTTTCTAGAAGTTAGAGGTCTAGAAGTTAGAGGTACAAGCCAACTTTATGTTCTTATTAGTTAACCTTATATCCTCATATATGCACCTTAATGCCTTCAAATCGCATTTAGTCTTTAAAAAATCTCTTAAATCTTCTACTATATAATTCCTCCATCCCCCCCCCCCATTTCTGAATAAATTAACGAAAATAGAATGAGAGCGTATTATTTTTTGAACTATTTTTTAAAAGATTTTTTCTCTAAACCCCCGTACCCCGACACGAACCCCGACCATATTTTGCTCACTCGCCCGAACCCTGACCTGAAACATTTCGAAAACCCCATACTCCTACATACCCTTTCCCGAGCGTTTGGGTACAACCCTAGTTAATCTTCACCTCAATTTAGGCTATTTTGCAAGAATTTGAAGGGAAATTCTCACCACCTACTGACCCAAGTGCATGGTCTAATTTGTGTGATATCGACTTGACTATGGATGATTACCATGTGGTTATTGGACGATTTTCCAATCAACATTTGTTGATTCAAGCGGGATGCAGGTACCTTTGTAAAATAGGGAACGGGTGTATTAAACCTGGCGAGTGAGCGTTTCTACAATTTTTAATTTTTCAGTATATTAGAGATGAATGGTTATGTCAATGCTTATAGAGAATATGATCAAAATTTAATCATTTCCATCGTTTCGGAAGAATTAATATATTCTATAATGATGGGGTTTAAATCAGAATCATCATTTGCACAATTAGACTATCCATTAGGAAAAGACGTTATTCGAGGAATTATACATCATGCAAATCCAAACGGCCTATTTATCAACAATGTTTTTTTCAGAGCATTCGAATTAAGTGAAAACTCTTCTAATTTATTTTTAAATTTAATTGTTAAGCACGTCGTATGCACTATACAAACTTTGAACAAATAGACTTTTATTCTTACCCTACACATGCTGGAGGAGCGTTTGAAATGATGGATTTTTTGATAATTTGTATGAATGGATAAATGAAATCTGCCCTGAACATTTGCATCAAAGCCATAGGTTTTAATTTTTAATTAAAATTTCTTCAAATTTACTCAAAGACAAAACATGGGCCAACCCCTCAAGGACCAACTCCTGTAAATCTTCTTATTACAATGATATCCCAATTAATCCACATATCTGCTATATTTTCCTTAATTATCGATATCACCTCAACCCTCCTTCCGAGAAGGTACATCGAATACCTAACTGCTCCTTAATTTTCAATATCTCCATCACTCAATGCTTCAGGGGTTCTTAAAGCTAAACATTTGGCTTCTAAACAACTCCCTTATATCTCATATTCCATAGATATCACTCTTAATCCTCGATAATTCCTACTGTTCCTTAATGATCGATGTCCTCTCAATCCCTCCTATTTCGGAAGGTACCTCGAATACCTAACTGCTTACTAATCTTTGATATCTCCTCAATCCCTTCACTTTTAATACCTCAAAGGACATCTCCCTTATATACTCATATCCGACAGACATCCTACTTAATCATTGATAATCCCCCATAATTCCTACTGTTCCTTAAGCATTGATATCCCCTTCACCTCCTATCTCGGAATGTACCACGAATACCTACCGATCCTTAATCTTAAATATCTCCTCAATCTCTCCATTCTTTATAACTCAAAGGACATCTCCCCTATATCCTCATTCTGCAGATATCCCACTTGATCGTTATAAACCCTATAATTCCTACTGTTTCTTAAGATCGATATCCTCTCAACCCTCCTATCTCGGAATGTAATTCGAATACCTAACTGATCCTTAATCTTCAATATCTCTTCAATCTCTCCGTTCTTTATACCTCAAAGGAAAATCTCACCCTCTCCACTCTTAACACCTCGAAATCAACTAGTATAATACTATTTTTAATAGACTCTATTGGATGGATAGTTATTGGACGGAAAATCTAAAATATGATTTTGAAAATATCAAGAGATTCCATGAATTCAACATTTATCATAACATTTACTCGATTTATGCCAGCGCATCTAACAATGGAGGCCTTTATCTACATATTTTGAATGATAAATTTCTAAATCATTTGTTTAGAATTGTTGAATTAACGAGTTTAGCTAATTCTGCTATATTCGTCTTTGAAAATCGAAAAGTTTTTAAAGATTTATTAAAAGGAATGTTAGGCCATGGCGTTGACGTTCTTAAAACTGGGGAAAATTCACTGAAAACAACAAATAATGTAATGGAAGGATTCGAAGGAAATTTATTTTTAAATCTGCTTTTTTCCAATCGAATAATTCAAAGGTAACTTATAGTAGTTTCAATAAATAATAGAGTTACAATTTTACGATAGAGCACCGAATCGCTCCCAAAATCCCCATTGGAATCGCCGAAACGTGCCCGCAAAACTGTGACCTTTCACATCAAAAGTGCATCCTATTACAAAGGACATCCTATTACAAAAGGGCATCCTGTTATTAGTAAACATCCCATTACCGCTTGATCGTTCTCATTGTTTTCTTAAGGGTTTCGATTAAATTCTAACCCATTCTTAACTTGAACGGTAATATATTCAAAGGGAACGACTAATTGGGAACACTTTTCTTTTTGTCATAACTTTCTTAGAGGTCAATGAGGATTGATGATACATTTTTTATAACAGCTCTCTGATAAAATTGTTAGTAACAAACAATAGAAATTTAGTTATTACGCCCGACACCCAACCCGATCATGTGTTATCTTTAGCCATTTACATTATTTGTAACTGAGGATACTACAATAAGACACCTTACTTTTGTGATGCTTTTTTTAAATATATTTCTGGTCTCAAGCTAAATTTATCAAAAAATTAAGTGATGCAAACACTGAAGATGAATTATCGCTATTAGCCTTGTCCCTCTACACAATCCATGGTCTCTCACACTTGATACATGTTGCATTGCCAATGGCTTTGCGATCATTTTGGGGACGTCAATGTTATTATCAGAAAGGTAATCATGGTCAACATTCGATACAATTTAAAAAAATGAGAGCTGAAGAACAATCTAACAATAATGTAAATTGGTTTGAGTATCTTTTAAATAGAAGTAAGTTGTGATTTTATGCTCAAAAGTTATTTTATGCTTAAAAAGGTTATGATTTAAGAAACAAAGCTCTCTTTAAATTGGAGGTACTGCGAGGGATTTTGTGGGATTCCGTCACGCAATCCCGCATTTTCCGTGCTGGATCACACCAAACCCGCAGGCTCACACCAATCACACCTAACCAGCGGGCCCACACCAAACAAACAAGATTTTACATACATCTACTTTGAATACTTAAAATTTGCAGAAATATCATTTCCTCTTTATTAAATTTATTATTAAGTGCGTACCTCAGAAAATTTTACAAATGAAATACAAAAGATAAACAACTATAAAAAGAGAGATTATGCACAACCAGACGTTAAAATTAATGAATTTTGGTTTTATTTGTATAATGGGCTAAATAATGGAGATAATTATCCAAAAATTCATGTAAAACCTCAAAATGGAAACATAAACGGAGGTTAATCCAAAAATTAAATAACTATATTTTGTTACAGTTCTTTTCATACATACAGTCCTGTTTGTCACTGTCAGTGCGCTTCAGATTAGACCCTTCACGTGATGGTTCTAATCCATACACATTTAAATTATTTTTCACAGCAAGTACATAATACACGTAATTTGGTGCAAAAGATGATTGTTGATTATCTTAAGCAGATATAATCGAATGCCCAAACATTGTCCCTTTCCCGGCCTTAATTAAATCCCCGGGCATTATATTATTAATACCTGCCAGGGAGGGAACTGGGATTTTTTTAACCAGAGTGGCATTCAACTAAAGGGGAGGCATTTTATTTCCAATGAACCTCCAAAGAGTCATTCTTTTAGAGAGCCTTTCCATAAGCGTAGGCATTTAATTTACTTACTATGATAATATTTTTAATTTATTTTAAGTTTTGTTTAATACTCCAATCACCGGAATATATGAAAATACTCAAGATGTATTTTCATATCAGTCACATTTTGAACAAGGGCAATCATCAACACAACCAGAACAGGAAGGTCAATTCTATATGGCCTCGCCATATAGAATGACGACTCCTGCTCAAGTTGAAGGTAAATCATTGATATCTACATAACTTTACGTGCTGAGTTTGATACTCGAATTTGCTACGTTAACTTGTCAATACGAGTAATATATATAGTACTTTTCGATAATGATATTGGTATTAAAAAGATCCATTTGCTAAACACCAGTTATAACTATAAGGATTTTCCTTTTTATACCCAAATTACTTTTCGATTTTATAATAATATTAAATCTTAAGTTCTTAAAACCGCTAAACCGTAGATTCTTTTGTATCGAGAAATTACCGCCTGTATTAACTTTTAGTTATTTAGATGACCATCCACAACCTTCATGCACGCCAAAATGTGGATGTACTATTTCTCGTAAAAAACGCTCAGTTAATTTCTTGAAAGAAATTTATTCACGCAAAAAGCGCGCAATGCGTACACCAGGTGGTACACCACAGCGCACACCAGGAGGTACACCACATCGTACTCCGCCAGTTACACCACCTCGCCTTTCACATGGTGAATCATCATCAAGGCCAGAAGGTCCATTAACTACTAAAAATTGTGGACCTTGGTTTGCCATTATTTGGTTTATGTTGAAAGTTTATCTATTTGCAATGGGATGGATGATGTTGGCTTTCATTTATTTCCCTAATTTGATACCGTCATCTTAAAAATTGAAATTTTGACGTTAGTTCTGCTACGTTAGTAGATTACTTTTAAGATTTTTTCGATTTCTCTACGCTTGTAAGATTTTGATTTCTGTTTGTTATAGTCGGATCTCACTACTTGGGGTCTGAAAAAGGTTTTTTGATTTCCTTCAGAGTAGAGTCAAAATTACGATTACGAACTTTTTTTAAATTACTAATTACGATTACGAAAAAAGATTTTCGATTACGACGAAACTCTGTTTCCCATTAATGTTTCTCTTCACAGTTTATGCGTCCCATAAAGTTGAATATTGGTTTGTCTTTGGGTTTAAAGTTAAGGTTAACATTGATACTTTTCTCCTGATAACCGTGACAGATCGAATCATATCTATTTAACAGGGAATGTCGTACCGATAGCAGTAAAATTTGTTACAACAACGCGGAATGTTGCTTCACGCATTTGGATCAACCATCCCCGTAAAAAGACCTCAACTCATTTGAGACCGAGATTTGTCTAAGAGACCTGGATTTTTCTAAGACCCAGTTTTGTCCAATACACTTTTGCCTGGCCCGAGTTTTGAAGAACAGCTTTTGCCACTCACCCATCCAAAAAATACCGAAAATTTAATAGAGGACGCATAAATTGTAAAAGACAATGGGAGTCCCATTAGATCCAAATTCAAAAAATTTAATGCATAAATGAGAGGATTTAGGATAAGTTAAGCGAGATCCGACTTGTCGGGGTTTTTTTGTTCCAGTTTCTGGCTTTTTATTCAGCCAAACTGGATCTTTTTTTCTCCCCGGAGGCCTATTTCTTTCAGTATTCGGTAACTTTAATCATTTATTTCTACAAACCTTCATTAAACTTTATTTTTTTAAAATTATTCTTTATTATTTTTAAAATTGTTACGATAAATTTTAAACAAAATTTATCAATTTTTACGAGTGTTATGATTAGAGATCGGACCGTAATACTGACGGTTGACTAAGTATTGATTTGAACTATATTTTATTATGAATATTCGTCTTATGAAAATCCGAACTATTAAATGAGAAAGTACACTTGACCAGAGCAAATGCTTTCACCGACTTTTCTTATAGTGAATAGCTTATTAAAAAAATCTTACATTGTCAGCACCGCAGCCACAAATTTTGAGGATTTTGGAAAAAAACTTAAAAAAAATTCAATTTTATTCTAAAAATTACATGAAAATTTAAACTATCGTCATGTATTCAAAAGATTACAAAAATCCTCTAATTCACAATTTAAAATACAATCCCAATGAACCTATCAAACGCTAACCTAACAGTAATGAAAGAGGTTTAAATAATATTATTTGATGACACAATTAAATTTACAATTTCTTACCTTTGAGTAAAGCATACATTAACAGAGAAGCTAAATTTTTTCTGTTCTAATAATGCCGGTAATTCATTTCCAACATTGTAAAAACATATTTCAGTAAGCTGCTTTCTTTCGGTAAGTTTTTTTATTAACGCAAAGATATAATTAATTTCAAAATTCTCTTTTTCTATGAGGATTTCTATGCCTTATATAACCAAAGTGATTGGAAAAAGAATTGACATTGAGCTATTATCTTAAAGGAATAACTTTTACGGGGCAATAGAATAAAAAACTTTATTTGCAAAACTTCAATTATATTATCAATGATTAATGTGAGAGCCGCTCCTCCTGCCATACCATTACCTCCAAAAGAAACAGCTTGAGCTATGCCTATACTTTTAACTAACAATTCGAGCTGCGAAACCAGCTATTACAATAGGATGTGATCGTATATCGAGAATATTTGAGGAAAACTGATTTTGTTTATTTATACAATTCAGAAAATTGATAAACTCTGATGAACTTATGGCTTATCCAATTGTCAGTAGAACGATTAAGACGGCTCAGAAATAGATTTTTTCTGTATGGGTAAATAATATAAGAAATACAGGGTGAAGACACATTCATTTTACTTTAAATTTGTATTTTTATCCCATTCAATTTTATTTCAGAGCTGATAACCCTAGTTCCTATTATGGCTTATAACACGAGCGCCTTCAGTTTTGTATCCATGTAAAGGGTTAACTCTGAAAATTCTTGATTATTTTTGACTGACTGAAATTCTTGATTATAGTGATCCGGCCAGTATGAAGTTCTGATTTCTATTTAAACAAGATGTGAAAAGAAGTTCAACCATATGAATGTTAAATATTAATTTACTGTTCGTTTTCACTTGAGCAAGGAAACATAATAAAATATTTAATAGTCATTAATAAAATTAACAAATGTTTACTAATTGTTTCTTATATTAATTTTGGGACGCATATACTTTCAATTGAAGCATTTACTTTATTGGGACGCATATATTTTCATGGGACGCAAATACTTCCATGGGACGAATATACTTCCATGGGACGTATGTCCTAAGATAGAGCCCAACAATTTCCCTCCTTCCCTGCTCTACAAAGATTTACTCTCTAATATCCATGCCCTTTGCTTCATAAAAATTTTTGGCTCGACTTATGACATGCGCCCCATCAGCTTTAGCGTCCCATGAGCGTCCCATGAGCTCTCTTTAAAAGGACAAATACACATCGAAAAGCAGCGCATAGGCGCTTCCGTCAAAAATTATAGGCGGAGACGTCTTCATTATTGTATATTTAAGTGGATGTAACACTAGTCTTGAATTCATTTAATGAGCACAGATAAATATGTTGGACAAACCTTGCGGTTAATCAAAGCGAGTTGTAATGTAAAGTGTCCCTCCACCAGACAGTGCTCAATAAAATTAAGATGACACACAATAAATGTGTTGTATATATTAGTGGGAGTTCATTGCTAGTGAAGAGGGAGTCCGTGGAGGATAGATAGATGTACAGGATGGAGGATGCCTCCAGTGTAGGATGAGGATCCACCATCCTCCACTGGTGGATTCCTCCAGCTCCCACGGATCCGGATTAGAAAACTCGCAAGACATTTTTTGGGCCTTAATATCTCAATCTCTCTTGGATCTAGATTTCGCTTCGGATTTAGGCCGGCGACAATTTTATTTTAATTTTATATAATTTTTATAATTTCAGAAATGAAGCATCGAAAATGCTTTTTCATTTCAAAAACATCTCCACCAAAAATCCCCTTCCTCACCCTAATTTTCATTTTGATTCTCTTCAAGCATTTCTGTGATGCCCAACACAATCTAAACGATTCAATACGGTTGCAAGTGAAGAAATTCTTGGAAAAACATTTGCCGACTGAATCGGACAAATATCCATTGGAATCGCTTCATCATTTGTTCAACGGACTTGCACTATTTAACGACCACTACCGTTTTGGTGGTATTCTTGACTATTGCAAAGAATTCAACGCTGATCTATTCGAAAGCGTTCAAGAAGTAATTTATATATTAAGATTATTCGGGAGCATTACCGCGAGCCTTATAATTTCATTTAAAGGTGCAATTCAACGAAAATTTTGAAGAAAATATGGACAGAGAAATGATGTTAAATGTCAATGCATATGTTGAATGTGTAAATGGGATATATACAAAATATTCCATCATGGTGGATAAAGAACCACATCGCTTTGGTAAAATATATAATTATTTGGTAAACATGAGTTGAATTCTGTGAATTATGACTGGTTTTGGCCAGACAGATTTCACCAAAGATAAGTCGAACGAGCTTATGTAGAAGTAGGTCGTCTCTCAATTAACGAGTTACAGATAAAATTGTAAAATAAAAATGGGAGTAAGATAATTTTGGGATATTTTGGGTCTCATCGCATGTCCGCAAATGTTTGTCCGCAACTTTTTTCTTTCTCCACCCTTCTCTCATGGGCATTAAAAATGGCCAAGAGATTACTAATTGTCTATAAATAATTTGACTGCTGTAGTATAGTACACCGGTTGTAAGCTTTCAATATAAGACCCATACCATTTGATTCGTCTCGAAAAAGTTTGGACAAAGCTATGTTCGTTTGTATTAGCTCCTTAAGCATGGTTTTCTGCTGTGGACAAAAATTGGGGGCTTACGGGGAGATACCAAATAAGTACGATTTTTTAAAAATCGGTGTGCTAACGAAATGAGGCGAAACAGTAAAAATTTTTTTTAAAGATTATCAAAAAATCGGCATTTTCAAAAATTTAATGAGAGCATTTTTATTGACAAAACCAATATTTCTTGCGGTTGAGTCGATAAGATTAATGAAGGCTGAAAATTCGTATTTTTCTGGAGAAGGTTGGGTTAAAAATTTTCATCTCGAGAAAGGTAAGACAACAAAAGAAGTTACTCGGAATGTGCGACGCAACTTTTTTCTTCTTTTGGCTTCAACGCAGAGCACTGATGTACCGTAAAAAATTTTTAAATTGGGGTTTAGTATTCATAAATAGTATATTCTTGTAATACTAGTACTTTTCGGTAATACTGGTATTGGTACGGTACTGATGAGATTTGGAATTTTCGGTACTTTTCGGTAGTACTGGTATTGGTATTTAAAAAATCCATTTGCCGAACACTAATATTAATACAGATTTAAACTCATTTTTTTAAACATCAGTTTAGAAAGAATACTAGAGAGTACTAGTACGGTTTGTCCTATCTTTATCCAGGGTTCGGATTCGTACTTATTTTGGAAGTACAGTGCTTACAAATCGACCTTCGTACTTCCAAAATTAAAAATGTACTTATTTGTAAGTACGTACTTACAAATAGACTTTTTGGTTAAAAAATTAAATTTAACATTAAAAATTAAAAATTTTCGCCTGCGGCGCAAAAAATGGAAGAAATCTGGCTTAAGGACCCCCGAAATTCCAAAATTTTCGCCTGCGGCGCAAAAAATGGAAGACTTTTTAGCAGCTTCGGCACTAAAAAAGGTTTTTGAAAAATTTTTTTGTAGCGTACTTACATTTTGAAAATTTTTCCCCCTGTGTACTTCCAATTTGAACTTTTTGTACTTACACTTGACATTTTTTGATCCGAACCCTGTCTTTATCCGATCCAGCTCTATTTTCAACTTAATCTTCTTTGTAACTTTCTACTTTCCATAATGTTGCTTTTGTTCCCCGTCTAGGCCGAGTTTTTTCTGAATTTGGCCAGACAACGATCAAGTAAACTCCACTTAATGATTAAGATGGAATTAGTTCAGGATCAGATAAAGAAGATTAAGGGTTATTCACAATCTAGCTTGAAATGGCTTTTTACTGTAATATGCCAACTAACTATAGCCTTACAATCAGAACTAAATAAATCTTTGCAGGAGCTTCGACGTATATACAAGTTGACGGAAATTCTTTCCGGAGAAAAAAACTTTCTCAACTTTGAAAAATTGAAAAATGAGTTTCAAAAAAATGAAATCAAATTTCTCAATCGTCGATTTAATGGAACATACGAACCTCAAATAAATAAAGTAAAATTACTTATTAAAATAATTAAGGGTATTGAAAGATGAACAATTCGCCTAAATATCACCAAATTAGTCTTTATAATTTAAAGATTTAAAAGGGCTGTGGACTGGGCGAGATGGCGATTTATTTTAAAGAAAGAAATTTTTTTATTTTATTTAAAAAATATGTATATGGAAGAGTAAAAGTTAAAAGCTGGGACAACAAAGGGGATTTCCAACACAAAGGGGACTTTTCACAACAAAGGGGACTTTTTATTACTAAATTTTACCTACAATTTAGAATATTAAAGATGATTATAAAGAGAGGTTTACATTTGATTACAGACAAAAATTTGATTCAACAGTCTGGTCAAACCTGTGTACAATTGAACTGGATATTAATTATTACGATTTATTCATTGAAGGATATTCCGATCATTACTTAATGATTGAAGCTGGATGCAGGTAAACATCTTAGATTCACTTTGTTAGAGAAATGTAAGGAGATTCATCTGACCCGAGTTCGAGTTCACCTTTTTAGGTCTAGTTCGGGTTCGAGTAATCGAATACTAAAGACCATTCATAATCAATGCTGTGTATTGGGCATTTGTTGGCATTAATGAGGTGGATCATCATCCAAATCCCAGTTATTTCCTTTAATACGCCAATATCCCTATTAATTCGCCGAAATTCCATGATAATGATGAACTCTGGTCTACGTGTTGAAATTTCGGAGGATTTGTGTAGATTAAGTGGATAACGTGTGATAACAGGGGAATGAGATGGATATCAAGTGATTAAACGGGATTTGGGCTGAGTATCGTGGGATTTAAGTCAAAATTTTATAAAAAAATGACGAAATATGGACAAAATATGCAAAATTTCACAAAATATGGACCGTTATGCAAATATTCACGAAAGGGCCGAAATATGCAAAAACATCCATAAGAACCTAATCTCAAAGTGTTCGTAGCCTCAATATGCTATCAATCAAGCATATCCGCAAAACATGCATTTGCATGTTTTTTCCAGCCCTATATATGTATAATTCATTATAATTTTCAGTATATTAACGATGAAAAGTGAAGTCAATGCTTATAATGGGTTTGCTCGAAATGTTGTTGTTTCAATCGTTTCGGAAGAATTTATATATTCTATAATGATGCGATTTAAAACAGAAAAATCATCTGCGAAGATAAAATTCACAACTTCTGAAAAAAACCACATTAAAAAAATAATCAACCCTTTCGATTTGCCTGATTTCATCAAGAAAATTTTCTTCAGAGCCTTCGAAATAGGTAGATAGATTTTTATGTTTGTTTCTAGCATAAAACTGGAGACAGTAATGTGAGGGTATCTCGATAACCTAGATATCTTTCGAGATCTCGTTCGCGTCGATCTCTAATAAAATCAGACTTTCATAAGTTGAAATGCTTGCTTAAGAAAATCCAGTTGTAATAGTCCGTCTAAATAACAAATGTACATAGAAGAATATTGGGCAACAATGTTTTAATTTGTATCTTTCTAATTTTAAGAATCCAACGGTCTATTTACAAACTTTGAACAAATAGACTTTTATTCTTACCCTACACATGGTGGAGGAACGTTTCAAATAAACGGAATTTTTGATAATTTGTATGTCTGGTTAAAAGATGTCTCATCTCCTGTTAATACGAGTAATAACTTCCAGTAAGAAATTTTGTTTTGATAATTAATACGTCCAATACGGCTTAAAATGCATCTATTTAAAATCAAGCAAATGCTGTCCAATTTTATCGGCATTAAGAACCGGGTCCTAAGCTGAGTTCAAATATGTAAGAATTTTTTGTGGGGGACGAAAACTCGCAGAGATATAGGTCCCCGAAAATCGAACTACCATAGGAGGGAGTAAGCTCAATTTTGGGGTGAAAAAATCGATTTTTTGAATGATAACTCAATCGAAAGGGCACCACGAGCTGAGTCGAAAGACATCAAAATCACCCCAAAATGACATGATAGTACGAGTTATAGGTCGGTTACTGTGATATATCTCGATCTATGTCTCGGTCTAGATTTCGATCCACAGGCATTTCCGTACCTAGTCAATGGTACCGTTCGACTCAGCTTGGAGAGACTTCAGTTCCCAAATTTGTTTGTGTTTATCCTTCTTCCCGTTTAGACAGAGAGCTTTCCTAGAGAATGAGAAATTTCCTGTATAATACAATTTTAAATTATTTTATAGTAATAAAAAATATAGTTATATTAATTTAACCATTATAAATTTAGCCTAGACTTGGAATCAAACCATGATAAAGAATTGCGTAAATTAGCCTTGTCCCTCTACACGTACCATGGTCTTTTGCATTTAATACATGTTGCATTGCCAATGGCTAAGCGTATATTTTGGAAACGTAAATGTTATTATAAGGGAGGCTATGATGGTCAACATTTCTTACAATTTACTGAATCCTCACAGTTTATTTACATAAAAGAAAAAATGCCTGGGATCAATATTTTAAATTGGTTGGATGAGATAATTAATATAGGCAAGTTTAAGAATGATATAAAATTTCTGCTACCTTTCTGGTAAGGTCCAATGGGTTAGGTCTGTTAAGGCCAAACTGTGGCTTTCTATTGATCTCGCTTATCCATGGCCAATTTAGTAACTAAAATAAGCGAAAATATGTCAAGTTGTTTGATCAGTAAGGAGATACACTCTGTCACAAAGGTATAAGCACCCGTAAATTTTTGAAAATACATGATCCCTATGCACGATTTGTTTTATTTTTTTAATATGTGTATTAGCAGCAAACCAATACATCAACAAAAATAAAGTTTCAGAAAATTTTATCAATTTAAAACTTTAAAATCGAATTTTCTCGGAACTTAAGTGTCACGTAAGTATAAGCAACTCTGTAAAAATTTAAATTCTATTTATTGTAAAATTTTACAAAAAAATGACAGAGTAGTGAATACACTGGACCGGATTTATATGTTATATGTACATTAACTACGCTGCCTTCTGCACAGCCTTAGGAATTAAATAGCTACATATATGCTTTACAATATGAATCCACCTAAAAATTTACATAAATTATAGTATTTATTTAACTTCTTTATTATTAAGTACGCAACTCAGATTCGTATAAAAATGAAGTTGAAAACATCAAAAATTTTGGAACAGAAAAGTATGAACGAACAAAAGTTAAAATCAATGAATTTTGGTTTTATTTGTATTATGGACTTAGTGATGAAGAAAAGATTCAGGAAATACATGTAACGCTCCAAAATGGCGACATGAATCAAGGTTTATCTAGAAAATAAACAATCTGTTTTTTAGTAGAATTCGTTTAAAAAGTTACATGTCTTTAAATGCGAAAAACGTGTATTTAATGCATTTATCGAGCTTTATCATTCAAATAGGCGTCACAAAATAGATAGCTCGATTTTCTTAGTTAAAAATGTTCTTAGTTCTTATTTGAAAAAATAATGTATATAAATAAATTATAATTCTTTTCTACATATACTTCTAGTTTTGTTCGACACTCCGATTACAGTAATAGGTGAAAACAATGAAGATTTATCTTCTTATCAACCACAGTCTGTAGAATGGCAAACACCAAGTCAACCTGAAATGCAAGATGAGACCTATTCGGCTTCACGATCTAGAAGACGATCAGATAAAAAAGGAAAACACGCTTCAACTTAGGTAAAAATCGTCTATAAACGCTAGATTATAGTTTAATCATTTCATCATTTAGCTAACACTGAACATCGTAAATGGATGCGGAATCCTCGCAAGAAACGCTCATTTAATTTCATGAATGAAGCTTATTCACGCAAAAAGCGCGCAATGCGTACACCGGTAGGTACTCAATCTGGCTCTTCACATGAAGGACATAAAAAGAAAAGGAAAGAAAAGGGAAAAGGGAAAGCGAAAGATGAACCATTAACTCCTGAAAAGTGTGGACCTTGGTTTGCCATTATTTGGATTGTATTGAAAGTTTATATTTTTGCAATGGGATGGATGATGTTGGCTATGTATTATAAATTGATTCCGGTATAATTATTTTGAAATTTTTATGATATTACAGTATGGGTTGACCCAAAAAGAATGAACCCTTTATGGATAATGCAAATAATTAATATAACAAAAAACAAAAATCAATCAAGAAACTTTGTAATGTCCATTATTATCTATTACTTCTTGCCATTTTCTGGGCAGCTTTTGAATTCCTTTTTGATAAAAAGTTGTAGCTGATTTTGCCCTTAGAAAATCAGTTACCCATTTTTTGATTTACGTATCATTTTGGAACCGAACTTTACGTAAATGATTTTTCATAGACCGGAATAAGTGATAATCAGATGCCGTAATGTCCGGAGAGTAAGACGGATGTGGTAGAATTTCCCATCCGAGTGTTTCAGTAATGTAGTCACGAGTTGCATTTGCAAGGTGTGTAGGCGCGTTGTCCTGATGGAAAACAACCTGGGCTTGACGTCGTCCCTGAACTGTGAAATCATCAATGGCAACTTGAACGCGGTCCAGGATTGTACGTTAGAGATCTCCATTAAGTCCAGTGACCCTAGTAATTAATTCCCAGTGTACAATTCCAAATCTAGCCCAAAGAAGGGCTCATTCTTTTTGGTTCAACCCATTATATATTAAATTTTTTTATTCTTCCATGTTTATAATCTTTTGATTTCCGTCAAGTTGGATCTCACCTTTGATTAGAAAACGATTGATAGTAATAAGATTGAGACATTTACTGTATAACTAGAGACCGAACCGAGACGGTTATCGAGGTATGAATTTTTCGAGATCACGATTCTCGTACGACACTCTCAGTCCGGTCTCTAGAATATACTGAGCTAATTATCAGTCCTCATATATTTATCTGGTTTTTATTAATTAGTCTTTAACAAAATATAGAAATAATATTTACCATAAGAAATTAATAAGGTAATACGGTCCAGTCATACTATAATATTGAATATTGATTTCTATGTACTTAACATGGGCTAACGTGGGCTGACGTTGTTACTGTTAACTTTCGTAACCAAAGAAACAGATCGAACGATGTATGGGAGATCCGACATTGACATGGGGTTTTTTTATTCCAGTTTAAGTTTTGTAAACTAAACTGGAACTTTTTTTGCCCCATTAAAACACCTTTCTCAAGGGTTCTTTGATTCCAATCATTTATTTTAAAGCAAACTTTATCATATTTCTAGATTTGTATTTTTTTATTAAATTTTATTTTTCATTTTTTAAACGTTACATAAATTATTTTTAAAAGATTTCTAATTTTTTGCGTTATAATTAAGGAGCGGATTTTTATGCTGCAGAAATATTAAAATTGTAAATAAATACGATAAAATACTGCCTGTATTGACTGGAACTGGGGAAAGTACTTTAGTTGAGCTATTGAAAGAGCTGCTGAGAACCAAAGAAATGTTTATAATGTTTTGAATTTATGGCAATTATATTCAATCTTCCCAATTGGATTTTCCGTATGGGTCTTAAGTCTGATAAACCCAGTATTTTAAAAATTAAATTCGCATAACAAGCGGCTGTGAAAGTGGTTCTCAGAAATTAAAACCAAATTAAACTCTTTCAAAAAAAGCTTGAATTTGAGATTTGGAAACCCGTTCTGCAGATATTGAGAAATGTGTTGAGAACCTTTTGAATATTGTGTGTTGAGAACAAATGTGTTGAGAACCTTTAGAATAAGTGAGGAGAAGGAAAAGACAAAACTTTCGGAAAACATTTGCCGGGGCCAGAATACGCATTGTACCCAATAATTAAAGAAATCCTAATATACCTAATTTTCCCCACAATTTAGACTACTTTGGGAAAATTTGAAAAGAGATTTACATCATTCCCATCACATTTTGATTCAACATACTGGTCTCGTATGTGTGATATTGAATTGAATATAAATTATTACAAATTATTTATTGAAGGATATTCCAATCTTTACTTAATGATTCAAGCTGGATGCAGGTAAACATCCAAGTGTTACTTTGTTGGTACCTAAAAGCTTAAGAAGTTGTAAGGATGATTCATCTAGCAGACTTAAAAGCTTAAGGGGGTACCTAAAAGTTTAAGAAGTTTAACCTAAAAAATTAAACAATCTAAAACTAGAACCTACACAAATGTAAGAGAACCCTCTATAAAAGAGAAATCAGAGTTTTATAATTATTCGTTAATTATAATTTTCAGTTTGTTAGCGATGAAAAGACAAGTCAGAGCTTATAATTATAGAAAAATTGATGAAAATTTAATTATTTCCATCGTTTCGGAAGAATTTATATATTTTACAATGATGGGGTTCAATGCAGAATCAACATCTGCGAACATAAACTATTCGGTATATGAAAGAAAAAATATTTCGGAAAGAATTAAAAAAGTTATCAGCTTTTACGGTTTTTATTACATCAATCAAATTTTCTTCAGAGCCTTCGAAATTGGTAGAAACATTTTTATTTTTAGCATAAAAACTAGAGACGGACAGAAAGGGCCGTCGTAATATTCAAATGTGGAAATATATTGTACAACAATTAGTGTTTCACCGGAACCGAAATTTTGACCGGAACCGGAACCGGATCCAATTTAAGTTCCGGTTCCCGGAACCGGAACCGGAACTTTTCAAAGTTCCGGCCCGGAACCGGAACCGGAACTTTTAAAAAAATTTTTGCTAGCACATTTTTAAAAATTTTTATTTTAAGTAGGGGTGCGGTTTCGCCAAATTTTTCGATTAAATTCTGCCAAATTCTTCTGTTAATCGAAACGAAAAAAAATCCAAGTTTAGGAAGACCAAATCCCCAGCTATTTAATCCCTGATATCTACCTTGCACAGCTCATTCCCTGGACATCACACCCAAATCCCTCTATATTACCTATAGCCCCTTGAACTCACATAATGTAACTCAAAATCCACTTTCATCCATCCAAATCCTTCGATTTACCATACAACTTCCCTTCATAGCGCCGCAGGCGAAAATTTTGAGAATTTGTGTGACCAAGTAGCTAGATTTCTTCCTTTTCTGGCGCCGCAGGCGAAAATTTTGAGAATTTTGGAAGGCCAACCGAGGAAAATATTGCAAGGCCAACCCATATTTAAAAAAAACCAATCCTTAAAGGTGTAAAAAAGTTCCGGTTTGCCCGGAACCGATTTGTAAACCGGAGCCGGAACCGGAACCGGAACCAATTTGAGTTCCGGTTCCCGGAACCGGAACCAAAAAAACACCGGAACTTTCCGGAACCGGAACCGGAACCGGAACTTCCGGTGAAACTCTAACAACAATGTCTTAATTTGTATCTTTTAATTTTAAGAGTCCAGCGATTTGTTTACAAACTTTGAACAAATAGACTTTTATTTTTACCCTGTTGGAGGAACGTTTCAAATGAATGGAATTTTTGATAATTTGTATAAATGGATAGATGAATCTGCCCTACTGTTCTGCATAGACACAACGAGTAATAAAATTTGATTTTATAATTAATGCGTCCATTGAGGCTAAATTTTTTGGGAGCAGGCCACTACACCGCCGCAAAATTTTTTATTAACTTGGCGGGGATGTTAACAAGTGACGGGGTATGTTGTTCCAATGACGGGGGAAGTTGGTCCGCCAAAGGGGGAAGTTCGAACAAAATCCCCCTTCACTTGTTAAACCCCCCGTCATTGGATAACATCCCCCGTCATTGGAATAACATGCCCTGTCACCTATTAGCATCCCCCGCCAAAATAATAAAAAATTTTTGCGGCGGTATACTGGGCGGTCGTAATGGGTGCGGTATGCTGGACGGAGGTATAATGGGGTGTACCCAAATTTTTTAGTAATGGCCATTTTGATCGGCTATAACTTTCTTAAATTTTAAAATAACGCATTGATTCTGTGTTAAAGAAACGATTCGATTCTTAATAATTATATTAAATAAAGATTATATTGGATGGATCCGTTTTGGAAAGAAAATCTAATGAGAGAATTTGAAATGGTCAAAATTTTCTTGAATGGAAACATTAGAGTGTGGGATGATGAACCCATAAATTTTCTATACAACATATACACCAGTGCAACCAATAATGGCGGTTTTTATGTAGATATCTTGTTGAAGTTTCTGGAGAATTTGTTTGAAATCAGAAATTTAATGAAACTCGAAAATTCTACAAAAGAAATCTATTTAAATAGAGATTCATTTCAAAAATTAATAGATGGAATTAGCAGACCTACTAATGACGTATTTAATTATGGAAAAATAATTTTATCAAATACAAAAAATGTATTGGAGGATTTCGAAAATCTATTAATGTCAAAACCTTTATTTGTTGAGAATATAATTTCAAGGTTATATTTTTTATGTAATAAAACTATAACCGGTAATATTAAAGAGTACAGACCCCATTTTTTTCTCCCTATTTTTCTCCCTATATTTTTACAAAATGCTCAGACTTTTTCCTTCCTTCCATTCAATTTGCCTTTCTAATATTTGCCTACAATCAAACAAAAACGATATTTTTTGGTATTTAACAAGGATGAGTTTTGAGAAGACTCATTTTCTTTATTATAACGGGAAATAAAATATTAAAAATAATCCTTTTTGTATGATTTAGGCAAAAATTAGAAAGGCAAATTGAATGGAAGGAAGGAAAATGTGACCATTTTGTAAAAATATAGGGAGAAAAATAGGGAGGTAAAAATTGATGAGATAATTAATAAAGGCAGGTTTAAGAACGATATAACATTTTGATACTTTTCTGGTTAGGTTCAATATGTAAGATACAAAACAGTGACTTTCTAATGATCTCAATTATCCATGGCCTTTGTTATGAGACCCTCTTTGTCATAAACTTAACGATGAAGCGCACCACTTAAGCCATTCAACCACACATCACTCTTCTAGTTGTTATCATTAGAAAGCGAGATCATTAAAAGTTTCTACTAAATTATAGTAAAATTTAATTTAACCTCCATTATTATTAAGTACGTAATTCAGTGTCGTTTGAATACGAAGTTGAAAACATCAAAAATTTTGGAACAGAAAATCTTGAACAATCAAACGTTAAAATTAATGAATTTTGGTTGTATTTGTATTATGGACTTAGTGACGAAGAAAAGTCTCAAGAGATAGAAGTAATGCTCCAAAATGGCAACATTCAGCAAGGTTTACTGACTTGTTTCGATATTTTTTTTCAAAATGAGTCTGATCGTACAATAAAAAGTTACAAGTTTATAATTGTGTAAATCGTATATGTACATATTTAATGCATTTGTATCATTTTAATAGGCGATCATTTTCATCCAACCGTTTAGAATAAACAGCCCTATTTTCTTTGAGGAACCATTTTTCTAGAGAAAATACTGCATACTATAAATAATTTATAATAATTTTCTATACTTCAAGTTTTGTTAAATACACCAATTACCGGAATATTTAAAAACAATGAAGATGTATTTTCTTATCAGCCATCATTTGAACAAGGGCAAACATCAATTCGAACTGAAATTCAAGATGAACCCCATTCGGATTTACCATATAGAGAACCATTTAGAGAGGGAATTCGGAGGAGGAACAAAAATAGAGAAGGAACAAATGGTTATAAAAATGCTAGTTTACTAGTTGTATTAATTTTTCATTATTGAGTTAAACCTTATCAAACACCGTCTGAACAAGGTCAAACATCAACTCAACATGAAATGCAAGATGAATCCTATGCGGCTTCACCACAAAGTGGAGGAACTCACACTTCAGCTTCATGTAAAAATCGTTTTATAAATGCTAAATTACTAGTTATATTAATTTTTCATTATTTAGCTAGCCCTGAAGTAACGAAATCCATGCATAAGTGTAATTGTAATATTCTTCGCAAGAAACGCTCAGTTAATTTCTTGAATGAACTTTATTCCCGCAAAAAGCGCGCAATGCGTACAACGGTAGGTACTCAATCTGGCTCTTCACATGAGGGGAAAAAGAAGGACAATAAAAAAGAAAAAGCGAAGGATGGACATAAAAAGAAAAGGACCAAAAAAGAAAAAGGAAAAGCGGAAGACGAGGATGAAGATGAACCGTTAACACCTGAAAATTGTGGACCTTGGTTTGCCATTATTTGGATTGTGTTGAAAGTTTTTATTTTTGCATTGGGATGGATGATGTTGGCTATGTATTATAAATTGATTCCGGTATAATTATATTAAAATTTTGACCGTATCTGAAAGGAGTGCCTGGTTGAGTTTTTTTCCTTATTTTCTTAGACTGCCTAGTAATGGTCTATTTTCCTTTATATTTGATATTTTTTCGCAAGGTAAAAATGTGTAAAAAGATTAATTCTTTCCATTTTTTGCTGATTTTGTTTAACTTTTCATACATTCTATGTTTATTTTTCAAAAAAATTCTGGTTGTTTTACCTAAAATGGCTTCGAAACTACTATATTACCATTATTAAATTATCGATTGATTAGAACAAGAGGGCTCTGAAGAGACTGGCTATCGGGTGAGAGAAGTCAGAGAAAAAACTTTTTCTCTCACCAAATAGCCAGTCCCTTCAGGCCCTCTTGTTCTAATCAATCGATAATTTGCAAACCCAATCCTTTTGGGGCTTGCGGGGTTTTAATGGAGTAGGGTGGAGGCTAGGCTAAATTCTATCGTAACGCGATTCTGGGCATTAAAGGGTATCAAACAAAGCCTGAAGCGGGGGCCGAGTCGAGTGGGGCCGACGGCTAATAAATCGATAATTTATTTATAAAAACCTTTGGCTCTCAACCTGACCGCACTCAATAGGTAACAGCTATTTTAATGGATTTCTAGAGCCGATTCATTGCATTGTTTTTTTCTAATTCGCTAGGCGACCCGCTCAATTGGGAGCGAAAAGTGTGTTTTAGTTCGACACAAGCTCTCTAAAGGTATCTCGCTAATATTTTTTGCAATGTTGGATTCTTCAGTAGAAGTTATGAAATCTAATTTACGCAGAACTCGAAGAAGTAAAATCCAACATATTAATATCATAGGAAGAATAATGGAATGAAGTAGTAGTAATAAAGGTATCCCATAAGCTACAGTGGGATCCAAAGCATTATCCTGTAAATTTGTGCCAGCAATTTTTAAAAATTCAAATGTTATATTTTGGGTAGTGGTGGAAATATTTTGCATTTGTAAAATCAATATATTTTAATTTATCATTATTTATACAACTTTTCAACCTAGATTGGAATCTGTAACTATATGTCTATTGTAATCAATCATAATCATTTGATCAAATTCGCCTAGAATAATCATTTCAACACCTCCAGCAGGAATGGGAGTATTAAATTCTAATCGAACACTAGTAGTTCCACTTTTGAGAAGCTCAAAACCACAAGAGTCATCAAGTGTCGATGTCAAAGGTATCACAAAAAAGGTCCACCCATCTTTAAATCGTGACAATGAAATATCAATGGAACGATCTGAATTAGCCATTCCAAGAGCTTCATACATGTCCACGAAAGCTCTAACAAATAAGTCTTGGGTAAACTTTAGTTTGTAAGCGACCATAGGATAAATATGCCCCCCAGTATGAACAGAGATATCCCTAATATCAAAAGGTTTGAAATTGAATGGGGAAAGCGCAATATCGCCATTAAAGGCCTTATTTGAAACTAAGGCAACTGTAATGCGTCGAGGTATAGCTGAGCTAAAGGCATTATACTCAATTTCAGTTCGCCCTGAAGTAAGATAAGTAGATTTCATTTCAGTTCGGCGAACAGCATACGTAGCAGGTTTAGATTCAAGAGTCTTATAAATGTTCATGTTAAGTGATGGTTGAACTTCAACCATTTTCGAAAATAATTTAACATCGTGCACATAAAGTCTATATTGGTTATTATCGCCTTCTTTGATATTTTGTAATATAAAAGCATCCTTACTTTTGTAAATGCTAAAGTGAATATCTAAATTATTAAGGAGAAATAATTCTTGATTTCCCAAATCAAAATCTAGGCGCGAAAGGAATTGTGAGCGTTTACCGTTTGCAAAAACAGAGCAACGATTTTTGAAACCATCATCTGTAGGATCATCATGTTTTTCGGTTCTATAATATCCAATAGATGCAAGAAAATGCGATTTAACGTTGTCAGGAAATGACAACTCATTAGTAATATATGCTTTGTAAGGATAAAGAGTACCACTATCATAAACTTCAGTATTGCCAACAGTTACCTTCAACTGCTGAACAAATGTTTGTCCAACACCTTGAATCGATCCAATGTTATTATCTGTTGCTTCAATATCAACCCATTTGCCATTGGCTCCCAACTTTTCAATTGATAACTCGAGGTAAAGATAAGTTCGAGACAAGTCAGTCCAAAGATTATCACTGAACAATCGAAACAAATACGGAGAATCTTGTGTTATTGTACTAAGAGGAAGAATTTCTCTAAAAAAGGATCGGACAACAGAAACGTTTGTAGGAGGTACAGAAAAAATACTTAATGCACTATTTAGTGCTAACGGGCTATTTTCATTAATTTGTTTTGGGCAGCTCATTTTAGTATGTTCCTAACGTGTCTACTCGTAATCGTTTTTGGGGACGGGATTTTTTGGTAGATTTTTTAGAATATTTCTTTTTGAAATTGGGAATAAAATTAGGAGGACCGATTCGAGAATATGGATGTTTATTTATAGTTTTTGGTTTAAGTTCCGGTATTGCGTCATTCATTTGGCCGATGGCAGGAGACTTTTCTATATTTTTGTATCGTTTAAAATCAAAACCTTTTCCACTTTGTTTATCAACATTTTCAGCTGCTTTTTGCAGTAAGTTTTTCAAGCCTGATTTACCTTCAGTAACAAGAGATTCTTTAAGATTTTTTCCCTCTAAGACATTGCTTAAAACTCGATTACCGGATTCTAAACCCTGTCTTCCAATAGCGCTACCAATTTCTTTACCAATCGGGATTAAATAACGAAGAAAACTTCTAAAAACTGACCCCAATCCATTACCTCGTTGGTAAGGAACGCCACGGAAAACATTATAACCGCCCCATTGATTGGGTTGTTCAGTCAATGTTGACCAGTTAATATTTGCAGGATCAAAATCAATGTGCATTTTGTATGTTATGAGTATATTATTAAAGTCATCTATTTATATTAAATATCTGAGTAGTAATAAACTCAGATACAAATTTATCAGCATTAATTCCTTTTAGTAATGAAATGATTTTATTCATTGAAAAACCTAAGCAGCGCATATAAAGAAAAAAGATAACATGATTCCCGCATGTACTAGAAAATGGTTGTTGTACCATAACAGAATTAAATTGAACATTGTTAAACTTATCTAAATAGGTTCTAATATGATAACTTATCGGTGGCCAGATACCTAACGAGTCATAGTATTCAATACTATTAGTTGAATTGCAAAATAATGCTATCCAATGGGTTCCAGATAAATTGCTAGGATCTGTGTTAACTACGACACAGAACGGAAAAAAGTTACTCCTATAAGGAATACAGTCTGAAGCAAAACATCCTATATAAAATCTTTTTGTAACAATATTTCTTTTTAATATTTTATCAACTTGAAGGTTATTCATTGTTAAAAGTATGTAGCCTTTTTAAAATGTAAAGTTAATGTACATGTTCCATATTGGAATGGCATTAATGTCCCACTAGAAGTTCTAATTTCAATAAAAATTTCAGAAATTTCTTTTACAAGTAGCTTATGGTATTGAACACATAAAAATTGTTCTTCAATTATTTCATCTTGTTTACCTCTAATTGTTACAATTCTAAGCACTGGTGCTGTAACATCGCCTATGACCATTGGTTCAATTAATCCAGGTGCATAAACGTGGAAGCAGGATACACCTCCTCGCATATCAGGCATAAAATTTGCAATACAAGTTTCAGTTAAAATTTGCCTATCAAACCCTAAGATATATGCAAGCTGCTCAGTTAATTCAATTTTTTCTACATATTCACTATCGATGTGCAAGGAAAACCTATTTTTATAACTATGGAATTCAAAATTGCATGCTAATCTAGGTTTACGAAATACTCTTATCCAAGGGTCAAATCCAACTTCGTTAGTTACCGAAATAATTCGTTTGAAATCATCAGGCATTTTTAAATTCTCGATATTCATCAAATCAGTAAAAATTTCATCTTCACTTTTTAAGCTAGGAACTTCAGTTTCTTCACTAATACTTACGTGTTCTGCTGTAGTCACGTTAGATACTGGCTCTGTCCTTTTCTGATAGAGTTCTTTTAAACGTTTATACTTATCTTTAGCCTGCGTGCGAAGTTCTTTTAATTTATTTGTATATTCAATGTGAACGTTACGAAATTTGTCAACAAGTGCTTCACTTCCTTTGTTTAAGGATCTATCTAAATTATCTTTTAAATGTTGGGGATTAGTTAAAGTATTGGAAGGAACAGAAAATTGAACCACATCCCCACTTTTCCAATAAACAGTTACAGTTTGTTCATTATTAGTACCTAACGACGGCCAGGAGTGTGGATAAACCATAACGGCTAGGCCGACATGCCACTCAGAATTAAATTGCAACTTATGAGGTAACCTAACTCGGAAGGAATTTGTTCTATTTCCTTCTATGTTTGTGTTAGACGGAATAGTAATATAAAATGAAGTCATTTTTTTTACAAATTAAAAAGCTTAAATTTTAATTTATGTATAATTATCTCCAAGTTATAGAATTAGCGGGTATCCAACTGTTATGTTCCGGACCATAACCCTTCCAACTGACAAAAACATAATCTTCCCCATCGCGTTTCCTTTTTTTAAAAACTTTATTAATGTCATATAAATTCTCATCCTTTTTAGAATTCTCTTTTACTAAAATTAAATCATTAGAATAAAACCACCCCCTAATCTGTTCTCCATTAGAGTCTTTAATTTTGTATGTAGGAGGTTGATAGGGAACTAAGCGAACTTTATCAATAATAAAAATTTCATTTGTGAAATTTGGCAAATAGCCCTTTTGAAATATATGCTTATATTTTTCGATTCGCACTCTATCTCCTACTGAAAACTTTTTCCTTCTCCATTGAGAAGAAGAGGCGTGTGTCTCAATTGCTCTATTCTTTAGTAATTGCCTTAATTTTTCAGCATTTTTAAAATTGACATAAGTTGGGCGCATACCTATACTGGAGTTAAATGAGTTATTTATTGAGCTAACAATTTTTTGGATAACATCCACCCATTTTAAAGTTTTATTTTCTGTGAAGTACCTATATAATCTTTCTTTAATGCTCCTGTTCGCTCTTTCTGCCATCCCCGCATGCCACAGAGGTGAAGTAAGCATAGAGAAATGTTCCATATCCAAGGACTTGAAGTATTTTTGTACTTGTTTAGCAGTAAATTCAAGTCCTTGATCAGTTAATAATTTCCATGGAATGACTTTAGTACGAGAAAATAATTTTTTAAATGCATTTACCATATTATCACTATGTTTACTCTTTACCGGTTCGACAAATATTTGACGACTGAGTGTATCTATACACACTAATAAATATTTGTATCCTTGATTTTGTTTACATATACGATTAAAAACACTCAAATCTGCTTGCCATTCTGTATGAAGTCCGGGAGCTAGAGTTGGCATTCTTTTATATTTTCTAACAACTCTTCTATGAAGAGTATTGACACTTTGACTTGATAGATAGTCCTTGACATCTTGTCGTGAAATATTTTTATCAACTTTCCTAGCTGATAGCAAAAGCGGTTCAAGAGAGGTAAAACATGTTGAGGAATTAACATTTTTATATAATTTATCAAGTATTTTTATCTTTTTAGTAGTTAACGCTACTGCCATAAGGACGGTTTATAAGAAAATACTTGTTTGAAACAACCACCTTCACCTTCTTGTTTATTAGTAGTTTTCGACGGAAAAAGTAAATTTTGTAAAACTGTATGTTTATTTATTCTACGAAGAAATTCGTCGTAACCAGTTGGAATTGGTCTTTTACGCTTATTCTTATTTTTAAGTATATGATTTATAAGATCTTCTATATTACTTGTAATGAATGAATCTTTGCTACCTATTTTTCTCGCTAATTTTCCATTTGGCAAAACACCTAATTCACCGGCATGTTGTCTTATATATTTCAATGCTTGTTCTTTTGGACTAGGCTCATTATCGGTATCTGCCGATAAAAATTCATCTTCCTCTTCATCACTTTTATCTTTTACCTCACTTTCATCAGCTTCAACTTTAATATCTTGAACAGGATATTGTCTCCTTATACCAACTTTACCTAATGATTTTTTATGTAGTTTCTTTTTTATTATAACTTTAAGGGGTGGTTTTTTAATAGGATCAGCAATTGCTGCTAATTGAGGTTTGTGGTCGATATTTTTTGAAACCACATCCGCTATTTCTTCAAAATTTTTCAATTTAACATCAATAGGTTTTTCCTCCTTCTCTTTTAAAAGTTTATTATACCTTTTAAAATCTTGTTCATAACGAATTGCCCTTGTTGTAGGATCTAATATTTCTTTATTGGCACTAGTATTTTGCAAACGTTCCTTTATCAAACCTATAGCAGTCCCATCTCCGCTTGAAAGTAATTCTTGATTTTCATCGAAACCCCCAATTATATTTTTATAAATGTCTTCGGGGATTAGAAACATTCTATTTGCATTCTTCATAACTGTATTATTTCATCAATAATTTTTTATTTATATTATTTTAAAATTTTATCAGTAATTATTGGGATAATAAGGCTAGCAAGAAGCCCAGCAACCGGAGGGATTCCATTTCCTTTTTGCAATAAAATTCTCGTAGATGGGGCACTTCTGGATCTACTTATTTTACGCAACAAATTTGCATGTTTTTGCAAAGTTGTAATTCTATTTTTATGAAAAGGTAAGCGTCCTTTTAATAAATTAAAACAAATTTCCACAAAACATAACAATTGTTCATCTGAAGCCTTATTTAATAAATTCTTTAATACATTATTCGACTTCGAACAATCAAAAATCGAACGCAAAAAATTTGAATTTCGCTGTATTAGATCGCTAGTATAAAATTTTTTCTTCATTTTGGAATATAAACTATTGTTTTACTCTCATCATCACGATATATATGTGTTCTAAGTCTTAACAACTCAGGTGTGCTGGGATGTATATCAACTAAAAGATATCCAAAATTGTCTTTAGTAGCATCCGAATACGCCTCTAAGAAATATTTTGAGCGTGAAGGAAACAAATGGGAAGCAAGCGTTCTTATCTGCAAGGCTCCAGCAGGATTTCGCATTAACAGCAAATAGTGTGAATTATTACGAGCTATTTTCAATTCTTTGCTAAATAAATGCTGTGTTATTAAAATAACACTCATTTTCCAATTATGAGATCCTTTCGTAAATATTGTATCTAATAGATTTTGATTCATCCCAACCATTAAGTAATCGAGTACAAGCAACATTTTTCCATTTGATTGAATGGCCCTTTCACGTATAAATTCCTCACCTCCTACTGGCAGACCATTATGAACTATAACACTTGTCTTACCCTTATTAACAAACCCCATTCTTTGCATTCTTATAATATTTTTATTTAACTCTCCATAACAATATAGAACCAAATCAATTTGATGTTTTCCTTCATTTTCATCTGGAATCATTTCTGACAAGTTTTCCAGAAACTTTTTAACCCATTCTGATTTACCAGATCCTGTACTTCCCGATACAATCATTGTAAATGGGTGTTTGAATCTTGAATGTATTAAATCAAATTTTTCAAATCCTGACATTTTAAAATTGAATTTAATTTTTATAAATAAGTATATATAGATTTAGAAAATTCAAAATTAACAAAATGAATGTAATGGAATTTCTTCTCACTCTTATGGTCTGGGGGGTTCTCGAAGACGACCCTGAACCAGAACAACAAAATACATCAAGCGAATCCCAAACGGACCAGCCAGCATTAGTAGTAGTTGAAGACTCTGGAGATGAAGCTGAAGAGAAAGAAAAGGTAAAATAAATTAAATACTTGGATTTTTAAAATTTAAATTTTAGAAAGGTGTTGATGTTATTACCCCGGCTTTTGGATTACTTACAATTATGGATGACATAGTAGAAGATAAAATGGATGAGGAACAAATGGATGAAAGTAATATAGATACAAGCGAAAAAATCCTACGAATTACTCAAGACGATAAACCTTTGGATTGGACTGCTGAACCAGAAAATCCTTTTCGTGAGCCTACGCCACCAACGGCAATAAAACAAACTGAAGATTTTCAACCTAAAAGGCCAACTATATCTACATCATTACGTTCGAAGACAAATTTGCCTGTTCCATTAATTGAGTACCTTTGTCAGCTTCGAAATTGTTCGTTCAAGGAACTACATGTATTATTCCATAATCTTGATGCTCGACGTGAAATTATTGAATATTTACGCCAAAGTGTGCAGTTACGGACATCTCATCTAAAACCAACGTGTCGCAACTTTATTGTACATTGTCATGATCTTACAGTGCAATCAGCAAGTATTGTTCCAGCAATGAGTGGTTATTTGGGCATAACTGTAAGCTTATAATCAAAAAAACTAATATCATTTCTTTATTTTAGGTCCGCGGATATTATTATGTAAAGCATAATTTCAAACTGTGTCATCCATATCTACCATGTATTATCGAGTTTGGTGGAGGACATCATCGATCATTTTACCCTCTTGAAGTCCTTTGTGTAATCCGAAACAAGATGAAAGGAGGATGTTATTAAATAAATAAAAAAAATTTTTTTTAAGTTGAAAACCACATATAAATTGTATTTTAATTTTTTAATTCACAATTAAATTGTCTTTATTTTTTTAGTAAGTAAATATTATGCAAATCTATAATTGTACAGTTGTATTTAAACTCTTTAAGAACAACGTTAAATTTTCTTCAGAAAATTATTTAAAGCTTGCAAGATTTGGAATTAACACTGAATATAATCCTAAAAGATTCCATTCGATAATTATGCGACTAAGACACAAAGGCAATAAAACAACGGCGGCACTAATATTTCAATCAGGAAAAGTCGTCTTAACAGGCGTGCCTACTCCAGAATTAGCAAATGAAACGGCATGGAGAGTTGTGAAAAGTATTAGAGCTTCAAATAATGCTGCAGGAAATGTTCAGAAAATTGGAATTAATAATATTTACGTTACGAATATTGTTGGAGCCTACAAACATGAACATAAACTAGCAATTGAAAAATTATTTAAACAACTTCGACAGCAAAATATTAAAGCCAATTACGACCCAACAATTTTTCCTGCGCTCCGTTTCAAAATAAATGTGGAAGAACGAGATGGAGAAGCATCATGCCTATGTTACATCTCAGGACGTGTGATACTAACGGGAATAAAATCCATTCATGAAATGAAACATGTTTTTAACAATGATATTTTACCTAGAATTAAACAATTTCCACGAACATAATTTTTATTTAACAAAATATATTCAGAATAAATTTTAATAAAAATATAATCAAAAATGGTATCTATTTCTATAATCATTTTCTGTCCATCCGGAAGACCCAGGCAAATCTTGCAAATCTAAAACATTTGTATCTAAACGCGATCTTGTGCTTGGTGTCGGGGGTGTTGTCGTTGTATTTGATCGTTTTTGTTGACGCCTTTGTTCTACTGATGTCTGTAAATAATATATTATTAAAAAAAAGCTAAGAAAATTTAAATAACTATATTATTCCTCCTGTGTCCAAAAGGAAGAGTTTCCATTCCAGGCATAATTCTTCCTTTTTCATAACATGGTCTATATTCCTTCCTGGCCAGATGGGTGTAAAGCTGAGACCGACGAGTTCTTCCAATTTGAGGGAATTGCACACCAATTGAATTACCAACGAAAAAGACATCATCAGCAATCGTGTCATCACTGAATATATATTTTGTATTTTCTTATTTTCTTTAAATTAGATGATAAACTCACACTGCCCCATCAACATTGAATTGATTCAACACGAGTTGTTTCATAGTGTTGAAGTTAAGGAGCTGATGAGTAGCATAAGAGAGCGGGAATGACCGAATCTTAAGCTCTGCTCTCTCATCCAAGCCTGTACTTGCGTCGACGTGTCGGTAGCCATAATTTTTCGGTCCTCCAGCAATAAATTCCAATATTCGGCGTGATGGAACTTCACGCTTCATCTGACCAAGATATTCACCTTCAGATACACGCGGGCCATTACGCTTTCCGACATAGATGATGGAGTCAGTATCGCAGTACAAGAGAACGCCGCCAATTTGATGTACTTGTTCAATATACTCATATAGATGGAGTCGAGCATATGAAGTGACGTACGCTGCTACTGGAAGGCAGTTGGTATTTGGTGCTTTGGCAAATTCCGGCTTCTTCCTCACAACACAACGGTCCAAATGCTCGCTGACATGATCAAAGTCGAGCATATCAATTGTTGGGTCTTCTAACAATTGGTGAAACTCTGCCGGTGTTTTGGCATATCGAACTTCAGTTCCACAAACTCGTTGCGCCAGTTTTCCCCAGAGCGAGTTTGCTAATAATTTCTGAAAATTTAATTTATTTTGAATATTTTTTTTTCTAAGTTAACTCACCGCAATCATTCGCAAACCAGGATTTGTTTCAATCTTCTCTGGGTCGAGGAAGATTCCTTCAACTCGTTCAAACTCAGCTAGGTAGTCAGCTCGGTCCATCTCCGAGGCACAACCATCTGGCCATCCACTAGCCTGTTGTTTCAATCCAATGAATGTGTTCACATAGGATCGAAATAGATTCGGATCCCATTTTTCATAATTCCAGACCTAAATACCAAATTAAATTTGTTAAATTCAAATTAATTAAATTCAAATTAAACTCGTATATTACCTCATAAATGTCGACGACTTTATATCCACGTTCCAAAGCATAATTAAGCTCCACATGGGTATAACCAGTCAGCCAGGAACGTTCACGTTCTCCATGAGTGCAAGGCCGTTGTTGCCTATTATCAGCACATTTTGCACAAAGGGGAAACGTGAGTCGCCCATCATGAGTTCTGTATGGTAGCACTGGTGGAAAATTTCCATTCATAAAGTTCGGAGGTTGAACACGAACAAGAAGCAAACCCTTATAGATGTTATGCTCTGGAGATGTCCATGGCAAAGGGTTGTTTGGAGGAAGAAGCAATGTATCACGTGTCAAAACATTTGGATGCCCAATAGGAAAAGATCTTGCCTTCATAACATAAGGGTAGAGACTTACCTTAAAAATTTTTTATAGTTTCTTTAAAGTTTAGATTCAAGTATACAATATCGATGTAGAGGATCTCTTCATCTTCAGCACACATGTGGTGAAGTTTGAAGGGTTCTGTCCTTCCCCCTCTAAGGCAATCTTTTCTGGGATCCATTGGCCGTACACAATTAATTTCGAGCCATTTTTTTCTTAACTGAGTGTTGTTTCTCAGTTTTTCCTTGATTTCATGTCCCCAGACTACGTGAAGTTGATATCCATGGTGATGCTCTAATTCCCATAAACGTTGTTGCGTTCTCTCAAAAAGTTCTTCTGCTGTACGTCCAGCTGCTAAGCGCTGGTCACGTACTGGGAAGCATTCTGGACAGCCTTAAATTTTATAATAAAATTGATTAGCTTTATTAAAACATTATACCGTGATAATAGCACCCCATATATTCAATAGCCAAAGGGCGAAGCGGGGGCGATCTTTGCCATAAGCCATCAAGTCTATACCCGCAGTCTTCAACATGAGCTTCTCCAATTGCCCATTGGGCATGTTGAATTTGACCTACAGACTCTGGATGTTGTAGTTCAAAAAAGCGGATGTATCGCTGTGATTCGGCTGAAGCTCGCCGTCCTCTCAAGTAACCTCCTTCAGGCGAGTGAACTAACCAATTTTCAGGCAAAAAGCAGCGACGCATTGTTGTTAAAGCGAGGCCTGCTGCCGTTGATACAGCCAAAAATGGGTCTAGATTCTTCGTGTTTTCTCCAATAAGTTGTCGAAATCGGAGTACGCTCTCACGCAGAATCGCTACATCATTTACGCAATACTGAATTAGTTGTTCGCGAAGCTGGAAGTTTGTTGTTGTTTGGATGGATGTTTGTTGTGTATACCATTCAATGAGCTTTTCTCTCTTTTCAGCCTTCTTATATTCAGGTTGGTAATATTGAATTGCAGGGAGCCCTCTTAACCTATAATGAAGGTGTTGTCGTTGAATAAAGAGATAGGGAAAGAAGGGCTTTGCAGTAACCAAATCCTCTGGCAAAGCGAAAACCTTTGTTAGTGCGTCAAGCTCACAAAAAAAGTAGTTTAACGAGTCCTTGAAAAGCACTTTTCTTTGGTTGTTCCCTCCAAGACTCATTGAATAAATTTTGAGTCCTGTTGTGCATATTCTTGTTGGCGGGTGGCTTCGCCTATGTAGAGCTTCCAATAATAGATGAAAATCATATTTTCCTCCATTATGAGCTATGCAGATTGTAAGCATATGTTGTGAACCGTGATTAAGTAGGTAGTCTAAGAATTGGTCTACAGGATTATCTTCAGCGTTGTCAAAAGAATGGAAAAACATACGCCGATGATTGAAAGTGATGTTATCTGGAAAGGCGGTGTTGTCGCCGGGAGCATTTCTGAAGGGTGGGGAACACCAATTACGCCATCGTTCTCCTCTTGGAGTCCCACAAAAACATCCCTGAGCACGTTGACCAACATCTTCAATACGAATATTAGCCCGTATACAGACTTCACAAATAACCTATAAACAAAAATATATTTAAATTTAATTTAAAAAATTAACCTCGGCAATAATCAGAAGAGGTACATGCCTGTAGCCATTGATATTTTGGCTTATTTGTACAGGTTCATCCTGACTTGTTTCAGCATCAAAAAAACAAAGACGAATTGGTTGTCGATGATTTCTTGTTCTTTGTTGCTTTTGTTGTTCATTATTATTTTCATTATTATCTTGTTCATCCTCATCAGGTTTTAATGGCTGAATAAAACATGGCTGGTACTCTGTGTGAGGGCCATTACACATTTTACAATTTATTTGAGGTTGTTGCCGTTGTTGTTGGCATTCGTGTGCTTGTTGAGCATAAATTATGAGATGGCAATTCGAGCAAATACGACGCATTTGGCAAATGGATGCAAAATTACGTGTATCGCGTCGAACCATTTCTAGAGGAGCAGAATTGACTAGATGGTAGTCATAACATGATCGGCGTGGAAAAATGAATCCACAGTTTTGACAAGGGATTCTTTCTTCTTCCTAATAAATAACGATAAAAAAATTTACAATTTAATTTAGATATTACTTGACATGGAAATTCGGGACCTGACCGCATGCAAAATCTACAAACTACAGTGCACCCAGCCCAATGACTCCAACGTGTCACTGATCGTTCACAGTCAATACAATAACGTTTGACTCCCAAAAGTTGTTCAGGGCGACCAATGTAGTTGTAGTGACGATTCTCCAAGAGCAGACATAAATTGTAACGTGCTGCTCTTCCCACTCCTTTAAACACAATCCGATACTGTTGCTCTTTTTGGAAAACGACAATACGAGTGTGCCCTTCTCCATAATATTGATTCAGCCATCGTTGGAGAATCGCTACATGTTCAAGCGAATATTCCTATATTACGTAAATCTAAAAAAATGTAAGTAAATAATACCTGTAATCCATATGGAAGTCCGGCTGTATTCATTAAGTAGTTTAAAAAAATTAAATGTTGTTCTTGTTGTTGGCAAAAAGCTCTAAAATGAGCTGCTCCATTATTAGCATCGCCTTGATCAACAAGTCGAATTTTTGTAAGTCCAATCACTACTGCACGAGCAAGACAGTAGCGGTCGTTTGGATTGTGGACGCGCACAATTGAACGACATCGAGAAGACACTACATGTTCTTGGTCCATATCGCAGCTACCTGTAGGAACATGACTGCCTTACATTTATTTGAGAAATGTAAGACTAGTATGAACCTACCCGAATGTGATGCTGGATTATTAGTGCGCTGCCCAGTTAAAGGCCATACAGCTACAACTTTTGTTGTTGTTGTTCCTGAGAGAAGGTCTATCCCGGCCTGGGATATTTCGTTCAACCTCTCTATAGCTGCGGCTAATGCTGCTGCATTATTTTGTTCTAATGGCCGGAGTGGCACTGTAAATGGGTGGTGGAAATTTGGTGGTTGCACCTGAAGACCAACGCGGAGAGGCGCTGGTCTTCCGGTGAGCACCCGATCCAAAAGTTGTTCAATAAGTGTTGTTAGAGCCAAATCTGGTCGGGGATGATCTGCCAGATTATTAAATCTGATGTGGGCGATCTCACCACGAGTATTTCGTGATTGGGAGGCGAATGGCTCTATTCTTTCAATAACAAAGTAGTTTCTCATATTTTCAATCTAAATTTAAAACAAGTCTATTTTTTTAAAACAAATTTTAGCATGCGCAGTTATAGATAGGTGGAAACGAATAAATGTATGCCAGGCCAATATAAAAGCTTATGTAAGGAAGATTTTTTTTTATTTACACGAAGATATGGAGACGACAATAAATCTTTAACTCTATAATCTGGTACCTAAACTTTTTACTGTCTAGTAATAATTTAAAAAAATAAAATAATTAAAATTTATTTAAGTAAAAAACATTACATATTATGTAAAGAATTTAATACAACAATTCTCTAATTAAAAAAAAAATCCTTAAAAAAATAATTAGCGAATTGTTGATATTAAAATTAATAACGCTATTAATATAAATGCTAAAAAATTGCTGAAAAAGAAGGCAATAAAATAAAATTATTTAAAAGGCACGAAAAAAATTGCAAATATTTGTAAAAGAAGAAATTTAATAACGGTGGAAAAGATATAAATATTATATTTTAAAATTGCGTTTATATTGATAGCAAATATAAATAGTGAATTTATAATTAAGGTTTAGAAATATTTGCTATCAATGTAAATACATTAATTTTATTTACACATAATATCAATAAAAATTTTTTCAAAGTGGTTAAAATAATATTGAACAATAAAAATTGGTTTACGATTTTTTTACAAAAAAATATATGAAAAAAAAGCGGTGTGGTTAATCAAAGTGGTTAAAATAATATTGAAAAATAAAAATTGGTGTACAAATTTTACCAAAAAATATTTGAAAAATAAAAGTGGTGTGGTTAAATGTTATTAAAAACAAATTAAATACTTTTTTCCCCCTCACGTTAAAAGAATACACTCAAAAAGCTTAGATTCTTTTAAAGTGAGGGGGAAAATATAAAAAATACTCATTATATTTTTTTAATTGGGGTGTGGTTATTATTATTAATTATATAAAGAATACAAAAAATTGCCCCGCACGTCAAAGAACCCACTCAGAAAAAAACTTGACGTCTTTGACGTGTGGGGACACTGTTACACGTCGGGGTACTTGTGTACTTAGTACGTGTCCAAAATATCAAATTTTCAAAAAAAAATTTTTTTTGTACACGTGCTAGACAAGTAATCCGACGTGTATAGCCTCCAAATTCCAGAGTAGGGCACAAAAGATTTTTAGTCAATTAAATTGCAAAATGAGAACTTTCTAATTTTTAATGTTCTACTCTCATTTTATAATTTAATTGACTAAAAATCAGTTTTACCCTACTCTGGAATTTGTAGGCCCCGACCCATATCGTATTTACAAGTAGGACAATGTCTATAAAAACGGGATAAATCCCAAAAACACGTTTTGTGCAATTTATGGGAACATGGTAAAAAAATTACGCTTTGTTTCGGCATAAAGTCACGTACACATACTCCGCAAAGAGGATCCTCTTCTTTAGATTTATATGTTGCTGCCAGTTGCACACGGGAGGCTAATAATATATTTCGCTCTTTACCATTGAGTCCTTTTTTTGGTAAATCAATATCATGAATGCTGCGTTCTCCGCGAAAATAAATTGCATCAGGATCGTCTGGTGGTACTACATAACTTACAATTCCTGGAGCTGGGGGAGTATGTCCAGGATTACCATATAATCTCTATTATATTTTTTGTTAAAAAATAATAAAAAAAAAGAATAAAATTTACTTGTGGATTTGATTCGGCATGAAGCGACTCCTGTGCCAATTCAGAAGAAGGTGACACTACTTCCTACAAAAAAAGGCCCCCTAGCTTTTTTTTTTTAAAAAAAAAGCTAGTGAGTATTTATTTTAGAGAGTAGGTAAGACTATCTAACGCTTGTTTTTCACGTATCCCTGTCAGAATAATTAAAAAAGTAAATACTAATGATTAATTAAAATCCCCCTAAAATTTTGAATATCATGTACCGTTTGATTTCTTTTGATTAAATTCGAATTTTTATTCTAATTTAGTGATATCATTTGAAAAAATTTCATTAAAAAATTATTGTGAAAACAATAATATCATTGTATTTATAATAATTCGTTATCATTAAGCTTATTCAATTTTAAACAAAAACAAAATTTAAACAAGATACTAGAATATTTGTTCATATAAATGTAAATTCAATTTTTAAATTCAATTTCATGCAAATTCAAAATTCAGTTTTATTTTATCTAAATACCAATAAAACTTATAAAAAAATTTTAAGCTTTTTTTTTAAATTTCTATTCCATCTTAAATGATAACAATTTCAAATTATTTTTTCAAAATTTTTAAAAAATTTTTCTAATCAATGTTTAAAATTTTTTAGATTTTTTTCCTTTTTCAAATTTCTATTTCATTTTAAATAATACACATTCAGAAATAAAATTTTATTTTTTAAAAAACTAAAAAGAATAATCAAATTCCATTTCATAAAATATAAAATTTTTATTTTAGACAAGAATGAAAATAAATATTTTTATCATGATATATTTAATTCAAAACCAAGTTTTATTTTATCAAAATACTATAAAAATTTTTAAATATTTTAAAGCTTTTTTTTTCAAATTTTGATTCATTTTTAATAATAAACAGTTTCATTTTTTTAGATTTTTTTCAAATCCTTTTTTCAATTTCATTTTAAATAATAAACAATCTCAAATTTTTTCACAATTAAAAAATTTTTTTTCAAATGATTAACAAAATTTTTTAAATTTTTTTTCCAATCTCTATTTCATTTAGTTAATAGACAAATTCAAACAAATTTTTTTCCAAGCAAGTTACAAATTTTTTTCAAATCATTTTTAAAAACTTTTATTTAAAAAATTTTTTTTCAGTTTAAAAATTTTTTAAAAAAATTTTTTTTCAGTTTAAAAAATTTTTAAAAAAATTTTTTTTCAGTTTAAAAAATTTTTAAAAAAAAAATTTTTTTTCAGTTTAAAAAATTTTTTTTAATTTTTTTCAGTATAACAAATTTTTTTCAAATCATTTGAAAAATTTATTTAATTTTTTTCAAATCTCTATTTCATTAAGTTAATAAGCAAATTCAAAAAACTTTTTTCAAGCAGGTTTCAAATTTTTTAAAGATTTTTTTCACATCTATATTTCATTTTAATTACTAAACAAAATCAAATTTTTACAAAAATTAAAAAAAAATTTTCAAACAATTTATAAATTTTTTTCGAATCTGTATTTCATATTACTTAATAAATTATTTCAAAAAAAAATTTTCTCAAAACAATTTTTTTAATTTTTAAAAATTTTTTTCAAATTTCTATTTCAGTTCAAATAATAGACAAACGTACAATTTTTATTTTTGCAAACATAAAAGCAAATTAATCGAAAGTTAAAGATTAATGAAAAAATTTTAATAAGTTTCATTCAATTTAATTTTAATTTCTAAATAAATTCAATTTTAACTTGTTCTTTTCTTCTTTTTAGTAAATAAGCAAATCATAAATCTTCAAAATCCTTGAAAATTGTAATAAAAGTTTTTTTATTAAATTTTAAATTAATAACAATTCAATTTTAATGTTGTATTTTTTAAATAAAGTTCTAATTCAAACGGTACATGTAAAACGTTAAACCATAGGATTTATAAATACTCACATATTCGACATCTCTGTCAATAGCAGCAGTTGTATTGCTGGCATAAGAAGAGTTCTGCACATTACCAACATGAGGATTTTGATTTGCTGCAGATGTTGAAGGACCTTCCTCTAAATAATATTTTTTTAAAAAAATTTAAATACAATTTTTTAAAATAAAAATTTAAATAAAATTTTCGCTTATTCACTCAGATTTTTTTTCGAAAAACACAATTAAAATTTTTAACTACCTATCATATTTGTAGTCTGCTGAGACGCCGCAATTTGCCCTTGTTCTACAATTGTTAAAGTTGAGCTTTTTGAAAATTTTAATTTGAAATCTATCGATCCTGCCCAGTTTACTCTTTCATTGTCCTCAGGTACAACGATCAAGTTTTTTAACACCACTATCTATAATTAACAAACATTTAAAATTTATAAGAAAATTAATTAAATTACATCATTAATATTTGCTGTCTCCAATTTCGATGCCTGCTCGTTCCAGCCGAAAATTGAAATGCGCTCTTTCTCGTGAGTCTGTCCGACCTCCACTACAAGATCTCCCCTGTCGTATTTATTTTTTGTTGTTAACGCACGCTTCACAAATACCACTAAGCCTTTTAACTCTCTTAAATTTATTTTTTTTTTTTTAAGATTTACCCCCCCCCCCTTCCCCCAAAAAACTCACTCAAATATATCATTCTTTTTCCATGCTAGCATTAATACGTCAGTACTCGTCAAATTTGTAATTGGATCAATTAGTGTTAATAGATGTAGATTTGCTGGTCTGGTAGTTTCACGCAATCGTCGTTTTTCGGCTATCTGATTAATTTATTAATAAATTAATTTTTAAATAAAATTTTATTTTAAAATCTACCTCATCTGCTAACGCCTGTTTTGCTTGTAATGCCTCCGTTTCTTGTGGACTTAATTGTTGTTGTTGTTGAGGAACATTAGCATTAGTTACTTTTGGTATTGTATAGCCCCGAAAATTGGGACTTTGTATTTGTTGTTGTTGTTGTTGCTGCGGAATATTTTGATGCAACTGATTAGTAATTGGACGGACTTGAGTTATTGGTGATTTCTTCCTTTTTCGGGAAGCAGAAGAAGAATTTGAAGACATTTTTTTCTAAATTTAAAAATTGAATATAGGTAATTTAACACTAAATTAACATAAAACTTAACTAAAAGTTGTTTTATTTAATTAAATTTTTTAGCTAAATTAATTTTTAAAATGAAACTAGTGAATAATGAGTTGGGGACTGCAGCAAATACGCCTATTTTTTTATACGAACAAAAGATCGCTTACATTGATATCTTTTGTATAGCTTAACCTATGCTTAATGAAATGACGAGTGGTAGTGAAAACAATGCTGTAAAGGAATTTAAATTAACTAAGTGAAGATTTTTTGCTCGGTTTTAGGAATTTATTTATAGTTATCAAATAAACGATCTTTTATTGTTCAACAAAAAGAAAAATTTAGAAAATTAATTTAAAAAAAATTTTTTTAACTTAAGAGTCTTACTGTTTTTTTTTACTTTGGCAAAAAAGTTTTAATTAATTTTTGCCGATGTGAATGTTTAAAAAATTTTAAAACTTGTAAGAAAATTTACAAAAAATTAAATTTGATAATTTTAATTGTTCTACCTTTCCTCTATCAAAAGGCATCATCAATCTCGGTTTATGTTCAATCTTCTTTACATCTTAAAATGAAATTTTTATTGTACAATGATTTTTTTAAATAAATTGTTTTTTACCAGTAATTTTGCATAGAATTAGCAAAACAGCTTGAATAACAAAATCATATTCTTCCATATTGAATTTAATTTTTATTGGTTCAGATCTTGCCTAAAAATATGATAAAATAGAATTTTGTTAAAAAATATATTTGGATTTCTATTTTCATCATCCTTAGGAAGAAAAAATTATCATCAAGCGAGTTTATATAATTGAATTTTAAATTATGGAGACTGAACCAGATTAGAGAAAAATTTGTATTTTAAAGTGAGATTGGTTAACTTAAAGTTAAGACCAAATTACAAAAATAAACTTACCATCCATTGATTGTTGTATGTTCGAGAATTGTGACTAAAATAATTAAAGTATTCGCATAAAATTTATTTTTATAGCAAAAAGCAAAAATTTAAGTAAAAAAAAATTACAATCCAAAAATAGTTATCCAATCCTTTGATGTACTTGCCAATAAATCAGCAATAAATGACCTAACCCAGCAATGAAGTTGACCTTTTGGTTTTACATTAGAATAAATAGATTCATTTCCGAGAGTTATTGTTATCTCCATTGAAAGCTAATTTAAATATTATTTTATATCAGATGATTTAATATAAACGAACCAATCCAGCACTAGTTATTGTAAAATCATCCTGTAATGCAAGAGCAGCTGCATAACCAGAGAAAGCACGAGTATGTCCGGGAACATTATTTGGATATTAAATAAAAATTTTAATTAAAAAAATAAAATAAATTAAACCATAGGCAAATTTGTAAAGTTTCAATATTCTGTTCATTGTATTTAGACCAGCCATTGTTACATGGGCCATTTGTCTTAAAATATATTTTAAAGTTGTATGTCAAAAATTAAAAATATATTTTAATAATATTTAGAATGAGAAAGAACAGAAGTAAATTTAAATAATTCAGAACTGAAATTTAAATAGCACAGCTTAGATCATAGTATAGGTATTTCAGAATATCCGTGACTGGGCCGAAAGAAAAGAAAAAATACACATAGGATTAGAGTTCCCGGTTGTTGTAGAAAGCGGGATATAATCGCAATGAAAATCAAATGTTTTTAAATAAAAATCAGATTAATTACAACTAAATTATCTACTGATATTCCAATTAAACTTAGAATTATTAAAAAATAATTTTAGCTAGATAATTCATAAAATTCCCTGACATGTCTTTATTTCCTTCAAGTACTATAAATCCAGAGCAGTGATTATTTGAAGAATAACTAGTTTTAGGTTTTTTAAAAACTCTATCCAAATCATAAAAATCCCCAGCCATTTGTATTTTTAAAATTGGAGTAATTGCAAATCTAACTCTTGAAAAATAAAATTGTTTTTCTGGGCCATAACCTATAAAATAATTTTTAAAATAAAAAATTTCAACTACCCAACCATCTTGAATTCCAGTAAGTTGGGTATGTGTCTAAAAATTCCAAGAAAAAAATAAAATTAAAATTTAATAATTACTAAATTAACATGCCGCCAATATAAATCTGTTGGAGGGTTTGACATTACCTTAAAAAAATTTTTTAAATTTTTCTTAAAAAAATTTTTTTAATTTTTTTAAAACCTAACGTCAAATACATTGGATTTTTTTAGAGCAAGTTTGGCTTTATTTCTCTTTATTTTTTTATCGATTTGTTCGCGCCCCCTCTAACACTATTTCCTTAAAATCTTTTCACAGCAAAAATGCTAAAAATCTCTACTCGGCTAAAAATAGTGGTCAGGGACGTTTCAGCTTAATTATTACAGAGTGGACGTTTTAGAGTGCCGTTTCAGAGTAGCTGTTTCAGCATAGCCGGTTCAAAGTAGCCTTTCATAGTAGTCGTTTCAGAGTAGTCGTTTCAGTGTAGCGGTTTCAGGGCGGCCATTTCAGAGTAGCCGTTTCAGAGCGGCCGTTTCAGAGTAGCCGTTTCAGTGTGGCTGAGAGCCAAAAGTTTTTAAAAATAAATTATCGATTGATTACCCGCCGGCCCGACTCGACACGGCCCCCGCTTCAGGCTACAGCCACCCCCGTGTCAAGAATTTCCCCAGGCCACATTTGATACCTTTTGGATTCTGATGCAATACTTTTGATCACCCAGCATCGACTTCGGAATCGCCTTCAGAATCGCCACAGAATCCTTTCAGAATCGCTTCAGTTTCCCTTCAGAATCGCCCTCAGAATCGCTTCAGAACCACTTCAGAATCGCCCTCAGAATCGCTTCAGAATCACTTCAGAATCGCTTCAGAATCGCCCTCAGAATCGCTTCAGGATCGCCCTCAGAATCGCTTCAGAATCGCCCTCACTTTACTTATCCCCCGCACTACTCCATTCAACCCCCACAACCTCCTATAGGATTGGGTTAACAAAGTATTGATCGATTAGAACAAGAGAGCCTGAAGAGACCGGTTATATGGGAAGAGAGTAAATTTTTTCTCTGACTTCTCTAACCCAATAATCGGTCTCTTCAGAGCCCTCTTGTTCTAATCGATCAATACTTTAATAATGGTAATATAGTAGTTTCGAAAAATACAAATGTTGGTGATCTTAATCGTGGCAGGTAAAACACGGATCGAGCACGACATTGAACGACAAAACTCGGGCTTGCCAACATACGGAACGACCAAAATACAGAACAATCAAAACACGGACCAGACCGTGCTTTCTGTTCCGTATTTTGGAATTCCTTGTTTTGCCCTTCATACATGATCTTAAAGAAGTTAGGAAAAATAGGAAAGAAAAAAAGGCCATTCTAAAAAAAGAAGGAAAAAAGTCAACCAGGCACTCCTTTCAGATAGAGCCAAAATTTTTATGATATTCAGTATATATTCTTTAATTTTTTTCATTTTTCCATGTTTATAATTTTTTGATTTCCGTCAAGTCGGATCTCACATTCGATTAGAAGGTGATTGATAGGAATAAGATTGAGAGACATTTACCGTATAACTAAAGACGGGACCAAGACAAGATCATGATTTTGGTTCCCGTATGACATTCTCAGTCTGGCTGCTATTATATACTGAATTAGTTACAATATTGAATTGAACTACAATATTGAATTTTGATTTCTTTGCGATTTTCATGGGTCTAACGCAGGCTTAATGTTGATAACCAATGGAGTGATGCAAGCGAGATCCGACTTTTCCGGCATGGGGTTTTTTTATTCCAGTTTAATTCTTTTGTAAGCTAAACTGGAACTTTTTTTGCCCCATTGGAACATCTTTCTCGAGGGTTTCTTTAACATTAATCATTTATTTTAAAACAACCTTTATCATATTTTTAAATTTGTATTTTTTATTAAATTTTATTTTCATTTTTTAAACATGTACGATAAATTATTTATTTAAAAAATTTCAAATTTTTATGAGTTATAATTAGGGATCGGATTTTAAGACTGTAAGCATATTAAAATGGGCACAAATAGGTTTGAATGTTCTATCAAAATTTCAAAAAAGGAAATTTTCTAAATTTGTATTTTTTTTATTAAATTTTATTTTCATTTTTAAACATGTTACGATAAAAAAATGTTTTTTTTAATCTTTTATAAGTGTTGCAAGGCAAGCGGCAAAAACATCGCAAAGACAAATTCAATCCAAATAAAGCAAAACTTTATAAAGTTTCCTTACTCTCATCTATCGCTCACTTTCTTAATTCACTCTATCTGTACAAAAACACTCTAATATTGTCTGGCATAGGCGAGGCATTATATAGAAAAACGACTGTAAACATAATTGTGTGATTGCTCCTGGGAGTTAAATTTTAACTGAGTCCCGCGGCCTTTGGATTCATTGAATGATTCGATAAGGAAAGAGATAAGGATAGATGGGTCTGATCTAATATTAGATCAGACCCATCTTTATTATATAAACAAGCCATTAAAACCCAATAAATATAATCACGAGAAATAAATCGACTTTTTCCTCTCTAATTCACACTCTCTCTAGATAGAAAATATGCCTTCTCAAAAAGCTTTACATTAACTCCCCCTCTAAAAATTAATAAGCCCTCCCTTCATTAATGTATGTTTATGTCTATGGTAAATTAATTTATATTATTTAATTTTGAAATTTAAATTCTTTAGACATTTTTCTTTTATTCAAGAAAGGTCCGCAAGTTTTTACAAGTCTCAATCACTGGCGAGAGCTAGCGACAAATGAAAATAAATAGCAAAGCAAATATTTAATCCAAATATCGCAAAACCTTTTTAAGTATTTCCTTATACAATACTCTCGAAAAAACGCTCAACAGAACATTGACTTAGATGTCATGTACACTGTATTTAATGTAGCTCTCCTGAAAGATCTACTATGCAAGCACTGCAATGAAAGCTTTGCCAGCCATACAATAACCCAGATTTACGGGACGGAATTTTGGACAATATTGTTTCTCACCTCCCAATTGATTAATTTCAATGTTAATCACTCTCCTGTTAATCAATTTTTCGGCAGAGTGATTGAAAGCGTTCAATTGAGAAATCTTGGTGACGCCAAAATTACGGTACCTGTAGTGGTTATAAAAGGCTTAGTGGTTTTAAAAGGCAAATTTTAAAGGCTTTACAACATCTATAGTTTATAATTTTTTCTGGCATAGGCGAGGCATTATGTAGAAAAACGACCGCAATCATATTTGAGTGATTGCTCCTGGGAGTTAAATTTTAACTGAGTCCCGCGGCCTTTGGATTCATTGAATGATTCGATAAGGATAGAAATAAGGATAGATGGGTCTGATCTAATATTAGATCAGACCCATCTTTATTATATAAACAAGCCATTTAAAACCAATAAATATAATCAAGAGAAAAAAATTGCACTTTTCCTCTCTAATTCACACTCTCTCTAGATAGAAAATATGCCCTCTCAAAAAGCTTTACATTAACTCCCCCTCTAAAAATTAATAAGCCCTCCCTTCATTAATGTATATTTATTTCTATGGTAAATTAATTTATATTATTTAATTTTAAAATTTAAATTCTTTAGACATTTTTCTGTTATTCAAGAAAAGTCCGCAAGTTTTTACAAGTCTCAATCATGGGCGAGAGCATGCGGCAAAAAATCGCAAAGCCAATAGTTAACACGGTACCGTGCCAATTAAGTGTTTTTGAGCTTTTTTTCAACATTATAATGGTGCAAGAAAAATATGTCGGAACCTAAAATGTCTGACTCTGTTCCCAAACCTTTCCGGCTAATCTTTCCGGCTTTTATGTTTTTATTCTAATTTGTAAATTAAATTTAGAAATGAAGCTGACGAAATGCTTTTTCATTTCAAAAACATTTCCCCTAAAACTTCCCATCCTCTCTCTTATTTTCATTTTGATTTTCTTCAAAAATTTTTGTGATGCCCAACACAATCTAAACAATTCAATACGATTACAAGTAAAGAAATTGTTGGAAAAATATTTACCGACTGAACACCACGATGAACCATTGGACTCGCTTCGACATTTGTTCAACGGACTTTCACTATTTAATGACCACTACCGTTTTGGTGGTATTCTTGACTATTGCAAAGAATTCAAAGCCGATCTATTCGAAAGCGGTCAAGAAGTAATTTATACATACATATATTAAGATTATTCAGGAGCATTGCCGCGAGCCCTATAATTTCATTTAAAGGTGCAATCCAGCGAAAGGTTAAATTTTGAAGAAAATATGGACAGAGAAATGATGTTAAATGTCAATGCATATGTTGAATGTGTAAATGGAATATACACAAAATATTCCATCGTGGTGGATAAAAAACCACGCGGCTTTGTTGAAGGTAAAATATTTAATTTTTGGGTAAACATGCATAAAATAATAGAATAGAGTCACGTTATAGTGAAGCAAAATATAACTAAAATGAGCTTCTGGGTCCGCCTTCAGCTCTAAGTTATTATATAATTGTCTCGCTACGAAACGAGCGAAACAGTGAAAATTTAGCGAAATTGCAAATTATATTTTATTAATTTAAAGATAAAGTTCACATCGACATTTTCAAAAATTTTATGAGAGCATTTTTATTGACAAAACCAATATTTCTGGCGGTTGAATCGATAAGATTTGTTAAAACTAAAAATCCGTATTTGTTTGGAAAAGGATGGGTTGAAAATTATCGGATCCCGGAAGATAAGTCAGATGAAGTAGAAGTTACTCGAAATGTGCGACGCAACTATTTTCTTCTAATGGCTTCAACGCAGAGCACTGATGTACAGTAAAAATTTTTAAATTGGGGTTTAGTACTCATAAGTAGGCTATTTTTGAATATTTTAAAATTATTGTTATGTTGAATGATATTAATATAAAATTGCAGTTTACGGGGTAAATTACATGGCGAATAAGTCGAATACACAAAAATTATTCGCAAAAACACATTTTCGCTAAGTAAAGGCTCGAAATGGTCAAAAATCATAAATGGAAGCTCATCGTTAGAAAAAAATTAAAAAAAGAGGCTCATCGGAAGAGCTCGTCTAGATGAGTCACAAATAACAAATTCGGACATAGTCACGATACAAAGAGTAAATCTAGTTTACTAACTGACTTTTTACTGTCCATTCCTTCAAAAAGTAACCGACAATCAAAAATTCTTTGCAGGAACTTCGTCTTATATACAAGTTGACAGAAATTCTTTCCGGAGCAAATGAGTTTCTCAATTTTAAAAAATTGAAAAAAGAGTTTCAAAAAAATGAATTAAGATTTCTCTATAGTCGATTTGATGGAACATACCAACAACATCAAATAAATAAAGTAAAATTGCTTAATATAATATTTAAAGCTAAAATATAATAAATTATTGCTTAATATAATAATAATTTAGACTATTCTGAGAAAATTCAAAGAGAGATTTACATCATTCTCATCAAATTTTGATTCATACCACTGGTCTCGTATGTGTGATATTGAACTGAATATTAATTATTACAGTTTATTTATTGAAGGATATTCCAATCATTACTTAATGATTCAAGCTGGATGCAGGTAAACATCCAAGAGTTACTTTGTTGGTAACTAAAAGCTTAAGAAGTTGTAAGGATGATTCATCTAGCAGACTTAAAAGCTTAAGGGGGTACCTAAAAGCTTAAGAGTTTAACCTAAAATATTAAACAATCTAAAATTAGAACCTACATAAATATAAGAGAACCCTAAAAAAGAGAAATCAGAGTTTTATAATTATTCATAATTGGGGCCTCACGCGGTTATGCCTGGATCAGAGCATATTTTCCTTGCTTATATTGTGAGGCTTACATAATTATAATTTTCAGTTTATTAGCGATGAAAAGACAAGTCACAGCTTATGATAGATTTAAAATTGATGAAAATTTAATTATTTCCATCGTTTCGGAAGAATTTATATATTTTACGATGATGGGGTTTAATGCAGAAACATCATCTGCGAACATAAACTATTCGGTATATGAAAGAAAAAATATTTTGGAAAGAATTAAAAAAGTTATCAGATTTTACGGTTTTCATTACATCAATCAAATTTTCTTCAGAGCCTTCGAAATAGGTAGAAACATTTTTATTTTTAGCATAAAAACTAGAGACAGACAGAAAGGGCCGTCGTAATATTCAAATCTGGAAATATGTATATTGTACAACAATGTCTTAATTTTTGACTTTTAATCTTAAGAATCCAGCGATTTGTTTATAAACTTTGAACAAATTTACTTTTATGCTTACCCTACACATGTTGTAGGAACATTTCAAATGAATGGAATTTTTGATAATTTGTATAAATGGAAGATGAAGTCTGCCCTACTGTTCTGCATAGTCACGACGAGTAATAAAATTTGATTTTATAATTAATGCATCCATTGAGGCTAAATTTTTTGAGAGCAGGCCACTATACCGCCGCCAAGTATACCGCCGCAAAAATTTTTTATTATTTTGGCGTGGGATGTTAACAAGTGACGGGGGATGTTGTTCCAATGACGGGGAAAGTTGGTCCGTCAAAAGGGGCCTTCGAACAATATACCCCGTCGATTGTTCAACATCTCCCTTCACTTTTTAACATCTAACATCCCCCGTCATTGGAACAACATCCCCCGTCATTGGAACAACATGCCCTGTCACCTATTAACATCCCCCGCCAAAATAATAAAAAAATTTTTGCGGCGGTATAGTAGGCGGCGGGTCTATCAAAACGATTCCCTATCTAAATTTTAATCACTCGCTCCCTCTAAAATTTTTTAAAAAACATTTTTATTTTTTTGTGGACACGAGTTTTTGTCATATACATATATGCCCTTTCTTTTTAAAAATTTATAAATAAAATCCACGTTAATTAAATTGATTACAAAGATTTTCTCTCTACAACGACACCCCTCACATACATTCTATCAAAACGATTCCCTATCTAAATTTTAATCACTCGCTCCCTCTAAAATTTTTTAAAAAACATTTTTATTTTTTTGTGGACACGAGTTTTTGTCATATACATATATGCCCTTTCTTTTTAAAAATTTATAAATAAAATCCACGTTAATTAAATTGATTACAAAGATTTTAATCTACAACGACACCCCTCACATACATTCTATCAAAACGATTCCCTATCTAAATTTTAATCACTCGCTCCCTCTAAATTTTTTAAAAAACATTTTTATTTTTTTGTGGACACGAGTTTTTGTCATATACATATATGCCCTTTCTTTTTAAAAATTTATAAATAAAATCCACGTTAATTAAATTGATTACAAAGATTTTCTCTCTACAACGACACACCTCACATACATTCTATCAAAACGATTCCCTATCTAAATTTTAATCACTCGCTCCCTCTAAAATTTTTTAAAAAACATTTTTATTTTTTTGTGGACACGAGTTTTTGTCATATACATATATGCCCTTTCTTTTCAAAAATTTATAAATAAAATCCACGTTAATTAAATTGATTACAAAGATTTTCTCTCTACAACGACACCCCTCACATACATTCTATCAAAACGATTCCCTATCTAAATTTTAATCACTCGCTCCCTCTAAAATTTTTTAAAAACATTTTTATTTTTTTGTGGACACGAGTTTTTGTCATATACATATATGCCCTTTCTTTTCAAAAATTTATAAATATAATCCACGTTAATTAAATTGATTACAAAGATTTTCTCTCTACAACGACACCCCTCACATACATTCTATCAAAACGATTCCCTATCTAAATTTTAATCACTCGCTCCCTCTAAAATTTTTTAAAAACATTTTTATTTTTTGTAGACACGAGTTTTTGTCATATACATATGTACATATATGCCCTTTCTTTTTAAAAATTTATAAATAAAATCCACGTTAATTAAATTGATTACAAAGATTTTCTCTCTACAACGACACCCCTCACATACATTCTATCAAAACGATTCCCTATCTAAATTTTAATCACTCGCTCCCTCTAAATTTTTTTAAAAACATTTTTATTTTTTGTAGACACGAGTTTTTGTCATATACATATGTACATATATGCCCTTTCTTTTTAAAAATTTATAAATAAAATCCACGTTAATTAAATTGATTACAAAGATTTTCTCTCTACAACGACACCCCTCACATACATTCTATCAAAACGATTCCCTATCTAAATTTTAATCACTCGCTCCCTCTAAAATTTTTTAAAAACATTTTTATTTTTTTGTGGACACGAGTTTTTGTCATATACATATATGCCCTTTCTTTTCAAAAATTTATAAATAAAATCCACGTTAATTAAATTGATTACAAAGATTTTCTCTCTACAACGACACCCCTCACATACATTCTATCAAAACGATTCCCTATCTAAATTTTAATCACTCGCTCCCTCTAAAATTTTTTAAAAACATTTTTATTTTTTGTAGACACGAGTTTTTGTCATATACATATGTACATATATGCCCTTTCTTTTTAAAAATTTATAAATAAAATCCACGTTAATTAAATTGATTACAAAGATTTTCTCTCTACAACGACACCCCTCACATACATTCTATCAAAACGATTCCCTATCTAAATTTTAATCACTCGCTCCCTCTAAAATTTTTTAAAAACATTTTTATTTTTTTGTGGACACGAGTTTTTGTCATATACATATATGCCCTTTCTTTTTAAAAATTTATAAATAAAATCCACGTTAATTAAATTGATTACAAAGATTTTCTCTCTACAACGACACCCCTCACATACATTCTATCAAAACGATTCCCTATCTAAATTTTAATCACTCGCTCCCTCTAAAATTTTTTAAAAACATTTTTATTTTTTTGTGGACACGAGTTTTTGTCATATACATATATGCCCTTTCTTTTTAAAAATTTATAAATAAAATCCACGTTAATTAAATTGATTACAAAGATTTTCTCTCTACAACGACACCCCTCAAATACATTCTATCAAAACGATTCCCTATCTAAATTTTAATCACTCGCTCCCTCTAAAATTTTTTAAAAACATTTTTATTTTTTTGTGGACACGAGTTTTTGTCATATACATATATGCCCTTTCTTTTTAAAAATTTATAAATAAAATCCACGTTAATTAAATTGATTACAAAGATTTTCTCTCTACAACGACACCCCTCACATACATTCTATCAAAACGATTCCCTATCTAAATTTTAATCACTCGCTCCCTCTAAAATTTTTTAAAAACATTTTTATTTTTTTGTGGACACGAGTTTTTGTCATATACATATATGCCCTTTCTTTTTAAAAATTTATAAATAAAATCCACGTTAATTAAATTGATTACAAAGATTTTCTCTCTACAACGACACCCCTCACATACATTCTATCAAAACGATTCCCTATCTAAATTTTAATCACTCGCTCCCTCTAAAATTTTTTAAAAACATTTTTATTTTTTTGTGGACACGAGTTTTTGTCATATACATATATGCCCTTTCTTTTTAAAAATTTATAAATAAAATCCACGTTAATTAAATTGATTACAAAGATTTTCTCTCTACAACGACACCCCTCACATACATTCTATCAAAACGATTCCCTATCTAAATTTTAATCACTCGCTCCCTCTAAAATTTTTTAAAAAACATTTTTATTTTTTTGTGGACACGAGTTTTTGTCATATACATATATGCCCTTTCTTTTCAAAAATTTATAAATAAAATCCACGTTAATTAAATTGATTACAAAGATTTTCTCTCTACAACGACACCCCTCACATACATTCTATCAAAACGATTCCCTATCTAAATTTTAATCACTCGCTCCCTCTAAAATTTTTTAAAAACATTTTTATTTTTTTGTGGACACGAGTTTTTGTCATATACATATATGCCCTTTCTTTTCAAAAATTTATAAATAAAATCCACGTTAATTAAATTGATTACAAAGATTTTCTCTCTACAACGACACCCCTCACATACATTCTATCAAAACGATTCCCTATCTAAATTTTAATCACTCGCTCCCTCTAAAATTTTTTAAAAACATTTTTATTTTTTTGTGGACACGAGTTTTTGTCATATACATATATGCCCTTTCTTTTTAAAAATTTATAAATAAAATCCACGTTAATTAAATTGATTACAAAGATTTTCTCTCTACAACGACACCCCTCACATACATTCTATCAAAACGATTCCCTATCTAAATTTTAATCACTCGCTCCCTCTAAAATTTTTTAAAAAACATTTTTATTTTTTTGTGGACACGAGTTTTTGTCATATACATATATGCCCTTTCTTTTCAAAAATTTATAAATAAAATCCACGTTAATTAAATTGATTACAAAGATTTTCTCTCTACAACGACACCCCTCACATACATTCTATCAAAACGATTCCCTATCTAAATTTTAATCACTCGCTCCCTCTAAAATTTTTTAAAAACATTTTTATTTTTTTGTGGACACGAGTTTTTGTCATATACATATATGCCCTTTCTTTTTAAAAATTTATAAATAAAATCCACGTTAATTAAATTGATTACAAAGATTTTCTCTCTACAACGACACCCCTCACATACATTCTATCAAAACGATTCCCTATCTAAATTTTAATCACTCGCTCCCTCTAAAATTTTTTAAAAACATTTTTATTTTTTTGTGGACACGAGTTTTTGTCATATACATATATGCCCTTTCTTTTCAAAAATTTATAAATAAAATCCACGTTAATTAAATTGATTACAAAGATTTTCTCTCTACAACGACACCCCTCACATACATTCTATCAAAACGATTCCCTATCTAAATTTTAATCACTCGCTCCCTCTAAAATTTTTTAAAAACATTTTTATTTTTTTGTGGACACGAGTTTTTGTCATATACATATATGCCCTTTCTTTTTAAAAATTTATAAATAAAATCCACGTTAATTAAATTGATTACAAAGATTTTCTCTCTACAACGACACCCCTCACATACATTCTATCAAAACGATTCCCTATCTAAATTTTAATCACTCGCTCCCTCTAAAATTTTTTAAAAACATTTTTATTTTTTTGTGGACACGAGTTTTTGTCATATACATATATGCCCTTTCTTTTTAAAAATTTATAAATAAAATCCACGTTAATTAAATTGATTACAAAGATTTTCTCTCTACAACGACACCCCTCACATACATTCTATCAAAACGATTCCCTATCTAAATTTTAATCACTCGCTCCCTCTAAAATTTTTTAAAAACATTTTTATTTTTTTGTGGACACGAGTTTTTGTCATATACATATATGCCCTTTCTTTTTAAAAATTTATAAATAAAATCCACGTTAATTAAATTGATTACAAAGATTTTCTCTCTACAACGACACCCCTCACATACATTCTATCAAAACGATTCCCTATCTAAATTTTAATCACTCGCTCCCTCTAAAATTTTTTAAAAACATTTTTATTTTTTTGTGGACACGAGTTTTTGTCATATACATATATGCCCTTTCTTTTTAAAAATTTATAAATAAAATCCACGTTAATTAAATTGATTACAAAGATTTTCTCTCTACAACGACACCCCTCACATACATTCTATCAAAACGATTCCCTATCTAAATTTTAATCACTCGCTCCCTCTAAAATTTTTTAAAAACATTTTTATTTTTTGTAGACACGAGTTTTTGTCATATACATATGTACATATATGCCCTTTCTTTTTAAAAATTTATAAATAAAATCCACGTTAATTAAATTGATTACAAAGATTTTCTCTCTACAACGACACCCCTCACATACATTCTATCAAAACGATTCCCTATCTAAATTTTAATCACTCGCTCCCTCTAAAATTTTTTAAAAACATTTTTATTTTTTTGTGGACACGAGTTTTTGTCATATACATATATGCCCTTTCTTTTTAAAAATTTATAAATAAAATCCACGTTAATTAAATTGATTACAAAGATTTTCTCTCTACAACGACACCCCTCACATACATTCTATCAAAACGATTCCCTATCTAAATTTTAATCACTCGCTCCCTCTAAAATTTTTTAAAAACATTTTTATTTTTTTGTGGACACGAGTTTTTGTCATATACATATATGCCCTTTCTTTTTAAAAATTTATAAATAAAATCCACGTTAATTAAATTGATTACAAAGATTTTCTCTCTACAACGACACCCCTCACATACATTCTATCAAAACGATTCCCTATCTAAATTTTAATCACTCGCTCCCTCTAAAATTTTTTAAAAACATTTTTATTTTTTTGTGGACACGAGTTTTTGTCATATACATATATGCCCTTTCTTTTCAAAAATTTATAAATAAAATCCACGTTAATTAAATTGATTACAAAGATTTTCTCTCTACAACGACACCCCTCACATACATTCTATCAAGACGATTCCCTATCTAAATTTTAATCACTCGCTCCCTCTAAAATTTTTTAAAAACATTTTTATTTTTTTGTGGACACGAGTTTTTGTCATATACATATATGCCCTTTCTTTTTAAAAATTTATAAATAAAATCCACGTTAATTAAATTGATTACAAAGATTTTCTCTCTACAACGACACCCCTCACATACATTCTATCAAAACGATTCCCTATCTAAATTTTAATCACTCGCTCCCTCTAAAATTTTTTAAAAACATTTTTATTTTTTTGTGGACACGAGTTTTTGTCATATACATATATGCCCTTTCTTTTTAAAAATTTATAAATAAAATCCACGTTAATTAAATTGATTACAAAGATTTTCTCTCTACAACGACACCCCTCACATACATTCTATCAAAACGATTCCCTATCTAAATTTTAATCACTCGCTCCCTCTAAAATTTTTTAAAAACATTTTTATTTTTTTGTGGACACGAGTTTTTGTCATATACATATATGCCCTTTCTTTTTAAAAATTTATAAATAAAATCCACGTTAATTAAATTGATTACAAAGATTTTCTCTCTACAACGACACCCCTCACATACATTCTATCAAAACGATTCCCTATCTAAATTTTAATCACTCGCTCCCTCTAAAATTTTTTAAAAACATTTTTATTTTTTTGTGGACACGAGTTTTTGTCATATACATATATGCCCTTTCTTTTTAAAAATTTATAAATAAAATCCACGTTAATTAAATTGATTACAAAGATTTTCTCTCTACAACGACACCCCTCACATACATTCTATCAAAACGATTCCCTATCTAAATTTTAATCACTCGCTCCCTCTAAAATTTTTTAAAAACATTTTTATTTTTTTGTGGACACGAGTTTTTGTCATATACATATATGCCCTTTCTTTTTAAAAATTTATAAATAAAATCCACGTTAATTAAATTGATTACAAAGATTTTCTCTCTACAACGACACCCCTCACATACATTCTATCAAAACGATTCCCTATCTAAATTTTAATCACTCGCTCCCTCTAAAATTTTTTAAAAACATTTTTATTTTTTTTTGTGGACACGAGTTTTTGTCATATACATATATGCCCTTTCTTTTTAAAAATTTATAAATAAAATCCACGTTAATTAAATTGATTACAAAGATTTTCTCTCTACAACGACACCCCTCACATACATTCTATCAAAACGATTCCCTATCTAAATTTTAATCACTCGCTCCCTCTAAAATTTTTTAAAAACATTTTTATTTTTTTGTGGACACGAGTTTTTGTCATATACATATATGCCCTTTCTTTTTAAAAATTTATAAATAAAATCCACGTTAATTAAATTGATTACAAAGATTTTCTCACTACAACGACACCCCTCACATACATTCTATCAAAACGATTCCCTATCTAAATTTTAATCACTCGCTCCCTCTAAAATTTTTTAAAAACATTTTTATTTTTTTGTGGACACGAGTTTTTGTCATATACATATATGCCCTTTCTTTTTAAAAATTTATAAATAAAATCCACGTTAATTAAATTGATTACAAAGATTTTCTCTCTACAACGACACCCCTCACATACATTCTATCAAAACGATTCCCTATCTAAATTTTAATCACTCGCTCCCTCTAAAATTTTTTAAAAACATTTTTATTTTTTTGTGGACACGAGTTTTTGTCATATACATATATGCCCTTTCTTTTTAAAAATTTATAAATAAAATCCACGTTAATTAAATTGATTACAAAGATTTTCTCTCTACAACGACACCCCTCACATACATTCTATCAAAACGATTCCCTATCTAAATTTTAATCACTCGCTCCCTCTAAAATTTTTTAAAAACATTTTTATTTTTTTGTGGACACGAGTTTTTGTCATATACATATATGCCCTTTCTTTTTAAAAATTTATAAATAAAATCCACGTTAATTAAATTGATTACAAAGATTTTCTCTCTACAACGACACCCCTCACATACATTCTATCAAAACGATTCCCTATCTAAATTTTAATCACTCGCTCCTTCTAAAATTTTTTAAAAACATTTTTATTTTTTTGTGGACACGAGTTTTTGTCATATACATATATGCCCTTTCTTTTTAAAAATTTATAAATAAAATCCACGTTAATTAAATTGATTACAAAGATTTTCTCTCTACAACGACACCCCTCACATACATTCTATCAAAACGATTCCCTATCTAAATTTTAATCACTCGCTCCCTCTAAAATTTTTTAAAAACATTTTTATTTTTTGTAGACACGAGTTTTTGTCATATACATATGTACATATATGCCCTTTCTTTTTAAAAATTTATAAATAAAATCCACGTTAATTAAATTGATTACAAAGATTTTCTCTCTACAACGACACCCCTCACATACATTCTATCAAAACGATTCCCTATCTAAATTTTAATCACTCGCTCCCTCTAAAATTTTTTAAAAACATTTTTATTTTTTTGTGGACACGAGTTTTTGTCATATACATATATGCCCTTTCTTTTTAAAAATTTATAAATAAAATCCACGTTAATTAAATTGATTACAAAGATTTTCTCTCTACAACGACACCCCTCACATACATTCTATCAAAACGATTCCCTATCTAAATTTTAATCACTCGCTCCCTCTAAAATTTTTTAAAAACATTTTTATTTTTTTGTGGACACGAGTTTTTGTCATATACATATATGCCCTTTCTTTTCAAAAATTTATAAATAAAATCCACGTTAATTAAATTGATTACAAAGATTTTCTCTCTACAACGACACCCCTCACATACATTCTATCAAAACGATTCCCTATCTAAATTTTAATCACTCGCTCCCTCTAAAATTTTTTAAAAACATTTTTATTTTTTGTAGACACGAGTTTTTGTCATATACATATATGCCCTTTCTTTTTAAAAATTTATAAATAAAATCCACGTTAATTAAATTGATTACAAAGATTTTCTCTCTACAACGACACCCCTCACATACATTCTATCAAAACGATTCCCTATCTAAATTTTAATCACTCGCTCACTCTAAAATTTTTTAAAAACATTTTTATTTTTTTGTGGACACGAGTTTTTGTCATATACATATATGCTCTTTCTTTTTAAAAATTTATAAATAAAATCCACGTTAATTAAATTGATTACAAAGATTTTCTCTCTACAACGACACCCCTCACATACATTCTATCAAAACGATTCCCTATCTAAATTTTAATCACTCGCTCCCTCTAAAATTTTTTAAAAACATTTTTATTTTTTTGTGGACACGAGTTTTTGTCATATACATATGTACATATATGCCCTTTCTTTTTAAAAATTTATAAATAAAATCCACGTTAATTAAATTGATTACAAAGATTTTCTCTCTACAACGACACCCCTCACATACATTCTATCAAAACGATTCCCTATCTAAATTTTAATCACTCGCTCCCTCTAAAATTTTTTAAAAACATTTTTATTTTTTGTAGACACGAGTTTTTGTCATATACATATGTACATATATGCCCTTTCTTTTTAAAAATTTATAAATAAAATCCACGTTAATTAAATTGATTACAAAGATTTTCTCTCTACAACGACACCCCTCACATACATTCTATCAAAACGATTCCCTATCTAAATTTTAATCACTCGCTCCCTCTAAAATTTTTTAAAAACATTTTTATTTTTTTGTGGACACGAGTTTTTGTCATATACATATATGCCCTTTCTTTTTAAAAATTTATAAATAAAATCCACGTTAATTAAATTGATTACAAAGATTTTCTCTCTACAACGACACCCCTCACATACATTCTATCAAAACGATTCCCTATCTAAATTTTAATCACTCGCTCCCTCTAAAATTTTTTAAAAACATTTTTATTTTTTTGTGGACACGAGTTTTTGTCATATACATATATGCCCTTTCTTTTCAAAAATTTATAAATAAAATCCACGTTAATTAAATTGATTACAAAGATTTTCTCTCTACAACGACACCCCTCACATACATTCTATCAAAACGATTCCCTATCTAAATTTTAATCACTCGCTCCCTCTAAAATTTTTTAAAAACATTTTTATTTTTTGTAGACACGAGTTTTTGTCATATACATATGTACATATATGCCCTTTCTTTTTAAAAATTTATAAATAAAATCCACGTTAATTAAATTGATTACAAAGATTTTCTCTCTACAACGACACCCCTCACATACATTCTATCAAAACGATTCCCTATCTAAATTTTAATCACTCGCTCCCTCTAAAATTTTTTAAAAACATTTTTATTTTTTTGTGGACACGAGTTTTTGTCATATACATATATGCCCTTTCTTTTTAAAAATTTATAAATAAAATCCACGTTAATTAAATTGATTACAAAGATTTTCTCTCTACAACGACACCCCTCACATACATTCTATCAAAACGATTCCCTATCTAAATTTTAATCACTCGCTCCCTCTAAAATTTTTTAAAAACATTTTTATTTTTTTGTGGACACGAGTTTTTGTCATATACATATATGCCCTTTCTTTTTAAAAATTTATAAATAAAATCCACGTTAATTAAATTGATTACAAAGATTTTCTCTCTACAACGACACCCCTCACATACATTCTATCAAAACGATTCCCTATCTAAATTTTAATCACTCGCTCCCTCTAAAATTTTTTAAAAACATTTTTATTTTTTTGTGGACACGAGTTTTTGTCATATACATATATGCCCTTTCTTTTTAAAAATTTATAAATAAAATCCACGTTAATTAAATTGATTACAAAGATTTTCTCTCTACAACGACACCCCTCACATACATTCTATCAAAACGATTCCCTATCTAAATTTTAATCACTCGCTCCCTCTAAAATTTTTTAAAAACATTTTTATTTTTTTGTGGACACGAGTTTTTGTCATATACATATATGCCCTTTCTTTTTAAAAATTTATAAATAAAATCCACGTTAATTAAATTGATTACAAAGATTTTCTCTCTACAACGACACCCCTCACATACATTCTATCAAAACGATTCCCTATCTAAATTTTAATCACTCGCTCCCTCTAAAATTTTTTAAAAACATTTTTATTTTTTTGTGGACACGAGTTTTTGTCATATACATATATGCCCTTTCTTTTTAAAAATTTATAAATAAAATCCACGTTAATTAAATTGATTACAAAGATTTTCTCTCTACAACGACACCCCTCACATACATTCTATCAAAACGATTCCCTATCTAAATTTTAATCACTCGCTCCCTCTAAAATTTTTTAAAAACATTTTTATTTTTTTGTGGACACGAGTTTTTGTCATATACATATATGCCCTTTCTTTTTAAAAATTTATAAATAAAATCCACGTTAATTAAATTGATTACAAAGATTTTCTCTCTACAACGACACCCCTCACATACATTCTATCAAAACGATTCCCTATCTAAATTTTAATCACTCGCTCCCTCTAAAATTTTTTAAAAACATTTTTATTTTTTTGTGGACACGAGTTTTTGTCATATACATATATGCCCTTTCTTTTTATAAATTTATAAATAAAATCCACGTTAATTAAATTGATTACAAAGATTTTCTCTCTACAACGACACCCCTCACATACATTCTATCAAAACGATTCCCTATCTAAATTTTAATCACTCGCTCCCTCTAAAATTTTTTAAAAACATTTTTATTTTTTTGTGGACACGAGTTTTTGTCATATACATATATGCCCTTTCTTTTTAAAAATTTATAAATAAAATCCACGTTAATTAAATTGATTACAAAGATTTTCTCTCTACAACGACACCCCTCACATACATTCTATCAAAACGATTCCCTATCTAAATTTTAATCACTCGCTTTTAAATTTTTAATCACTCGCTTTAATCACTCGCTTTTTAATCACTCGCTTTTTAAAAATTTTTTTTAAATTTTTATGAAGCTGTCTTCCCCATTTTACGCATTTATGGCCACAAATCTTAGCATTGAGCATCCTTCCCTATATGCTTTCCTTTATTTGTGTTGTCTCTCTAATCATTCGCTTTGTATAAACGACAAATCCCTCCCCCTTCAATAAAAGTTGCGCAAAGATGCCTCCCCTAAAATTAAAGAAATGGGAGGCGTTTTATGTATGTATATTTAAGTGGAAGTCTTCACCCATTTAGCATTCATTTAAATAATTTTTATCACTAACATATCACTAATAAGCCTTTATATTCACAGGCAATGTCCACAACTTTTTATTCGCAAGTTTTAACTAGCCTACAATAAAGGAATTTTTTAATTGAGGATGTAATTTTATAGGAATCGACTTGAGATTACAAAATTTTTAAATAAAAACGCCCAATAAGAATTTATTAAATACGCAAATTTTAATTTGTAAAATTTATAATTTTAGAAATGAAGAAGACTAAGTGCTTTCTCATTTCAAAAAATTTCCCCTAAAACTTTTCGTCTTTTCCCTAATTTTCATTTTGTTTTCCTTCAAAAATATTTTTTGTGATGCGCAACGACAACACAATCTAAACAATTCAATACGATTACAAGTAAAGAATTTGTTGGAAAAATATTTGCCGACTGAATCGGACAAAAATCCATTGGAATCGCTTCAAAATTTGTTCAACGGACTTGCACTATTTAATGACCACTACCGTTTTGGTGGTATTCTTGACTATTGCAAAGAATTCAAAGCCGATCTATTCGAAAGCGGTCAAGAAGTAATTTATATATTAAGATTATTCAGGATATATTAAGATTATCAGGAGCCCTATAATTTCTTTTAAAGGTGCAATCCAGCGAAAGGTTAAATTTTGAAAAAAATATGGACAGAGAAATGATGTTAAATGTCAATGCATATGTTGAATGTGTAAATGGAATATACACAAAATATTCCATCGTGGTGGATAAAGAACCACGCGGCTTTGTTGAAGGTAAAATATTTAATTTTTTGGGTAAACATGCATAAAATAATAGAATAGAGTCACGTTATAGTGAAGCAAAATATAACTAAAATGAGCTTCTGCCTCCGCCTTCAGCTCTAAGTTATTATATAATTGTCTCGCTACGAAACGAGCGAAACAGTGAAAATTTAGCGAAATTGCAAATTATATTTTATTAATTTAAAGATAAAGTTCACATCGACATTTTCAAAAATTTTATGAGAGCATTTTTATTGACAAAACCAATATTTCTGGCGGTTGAATCGATAAGATTTGTTAAAACTAAAAATCCGTATTTGTTTGGAAAAGGATGGGTTATAAATGAGCGAATCCTAGAGGATGAGTCAGATGAAGTAGAAGTTACTCGAAATGTGCGACGCAACTATTTTCTTCTAATGGCTTCAACGCAGAGCACTGATGTACAGTAAAAATTTTTAAACTGGGGTTTAGTACTCATAAGTAGGCTATTTTTGAACATTTTTAAATTATTGTTAGGTGGAATGATATTAATATAAAACTGCTGTTACCGGATAAATGACATGGCGGTTAAGTCGAATACACAAAAATTAGTCCGTAAAAACACCTTTGGGCTTAGATATAGGGCTCGAAATGGTCAAAAATCATAAATGGAAGCTCATTGTTAGAAAAAAATTAAAAAAAGAGGCTCATTCGGAAGAGCTCGTCTAGATGAGTCACAAATAACAAATTCGGACATAGTCACGATACAAAGAGTAAATCTAGTTTACTAACTGACTTTTTACTGTCCATTCCTTCAAAAAGTAACCGACAATCAAAAATAACTCTTTGCAGGAACTTCGTCTTATATACAAATTGACAGAAATTCTTTCCGGAGCAAATGAGTTTCTCAACTTCAAAAAATTGCGAAAAGAGTTTCAAAAAAATGAATTAAAATTTCTCTATAGTCGATTTGATGGAACATACCAACAACATCAAATAAATAAAGTAAAATTGCTTAATATAATAATTAAAGCTAAAATATAATAAATTATTGGTTAATATAATAATAATTTAGACTATTCTGAGAAAATTCAAAGAGAGATTTACATCATTCCCATCAGATTATTATTCATACCACTGGTCTCGTATGTGTGATATTGAACTGAATATTAATTATTACAGTTTATTTATTGAGGGATATTCCAATCATTACTTAATGATTCAAGCTGGATGCAGGTAAACATTCAAGAGTTACTTTATTTGAGAATGTAAGGATGATTCATCTAGCAGACTTAAAAGCTTAAGGGGGTACCTAAAAGCTTAAGAGTTTAACCTAAAATATTAAACAATCTAAAATTAGAACCTACATAAATGTAAGAGAACCCTCTATAAAAGAGAAATCAGAGTTTTATAATTATTCATAATTGGGGCCTCACAAGGTTATGCCTTGATCAGAGCATATTTTCCGTGCTTATATTGTGAGGCTTACATAATTATAATTTTCAGTTTATTAGCGATGCAAAGACAAGTCACTGCTTATGATCGAAGAAAAATTGATGAAAATTTAATTATTTCCATAGTTTCGGAAGAATTTATATATTTTACAATGATGGGGTTTAATGCAGAATCATCAACTACGTTCATAAACTATTCGGATTATGAAAGAAACCAAATTTCGGAAAATATTAAAGAAGTTATTAATATTTACCGTTTTAATTTCATCAATCAAATTTTCTTCAGAGCCTTCGAAATTGGTAGAAACATTTTTATTTTTAGCATAAAAACTAGAGACGGACATCTCGATCTCGATAGTGATCTCGATAACCGAGATATTGTTCGAGATCTAGTTTCGGTGCGATCGCTTATAAGAATTGTATGTCATAATTTGCAATGTTTTGTTAAGATAAACGGAATAGCCATAAATGCCCGTCATATTGACCCGTCGTAAAAAAGATTCAAATAGCCCGTCTAAATATTCAAATGTGGAAAAATTTTGGACAAAAATGTCTTAATTTGTATTTTTTAATCTTAAGAATCCAGCGATTTGTTTACAAACTTTGAACAAATTGAATTTAATGCTTACCCTACGCATGCTGGAGGAACGTTTCAAATGAATGGAATTTTTGATAATTTGTATAAATGGATAAATGAAGTCTGCCCTGTTGTTCTGCACAACGAGTAATAAAATTTGATTTTATAATTAATGCCTCCATTGAGGCTAAATTTTTTGGGAGCAGGACACTATACCGCCGCCCATTATACCGCCGCAAAAATTTTTTATTATTTTGCCGGGGGATGTTAACAAGTGACGGGGGATGTTGTTCCAATGACGGGGGAAGTTGGTCCGTCAAAGGGGGACTTCGAACAACATACCCCGTCGATTGTTCAACATCTCCCTTCACTTGTTAACATCCCCGCCAAAATAATAAATTTTTGCGGCGGTATAATGGGCGCGGTATGCTGGGCGGAGGTATAATGGGGTGTACCCAAATTTTTTAGTAATGGCCATTTTGATCGGCTATAACTTTCTTAAATTTTAAAATAACGCATTGATTCTGTGTTAAAGAAACGATTCGATTCTTAATAATTATATTAAATAAAGATTATATTGGATGGATCAGATTTGGAAAGAAAATCTAATGAGAGAACTTGAAATGGTCAAAATTTTCTTTAATGGAAACATTAGAGTGTGGGATGGTGAACCCATAAATTTTCTAATCAACATATACACAAGTGCAACCAATAATGGCGGTTTTTATGTAGATATCTTGTTGAAGTTCGATTTTTGTTGAAGTTCGAAACGATTCGATTTTTAATAAATATTATATTAAATAAAGATTATATTGGATGGATCAAATTTGGAAAGAAAATCTAATGAGAGAATTTCAAATTGTCAAAATTTTCTTTAATGGAAACATTAGAGAGTCTAATGCCACAAATTATCTATACAACATATATATCAGTGTAACTGAGAATGGCGGGTTTTATGTTGATATTTTGTTCAAGTTTTTGGAGAATTTGTTTGAAATCGGAGATTTAACAAGCCTTAACGAGTCTACAAAAGAAATTTATGAAGAAAGAGATTCTTTTCAAAAATTAATATATGGCATAAGCAGTCCGACTGATGACGTATTTAATTATGGAAAAAGAATTTTATTAAGTACAAAAAATGTAATGGAGAATTTCGAAAATCTATTAATTTCAAAACCATTATTTGCTGAGAATATATTTTCAAGGTTATAATTTAAATGAAAATATAATCTTATATTCTATCTTAATCTAAAAGTCGTCAAATCTCGTCAAATCACTTTTAACCTTTTTTAGTAAAAATCACTAATACTTGGTCGGACCTGAGTTGAACGTTATTTTTAATAGTAATATTATAAAACTGTAAAATTGACCATAATAAATTTAATCTAATATGTAATTATCAAGAGAATCAACACCTGATCAAGAATTGCGTGTAATAGCCTTGTCCCTCTACACATTCCATGGTCTTTTACATTTGCTACATGTTGCATTGCCAATGGCTAAAAGTATATTTCGGGAACGTAAATGTTATTATGATAGTCAACATTATATACAATTTACAGAATCTTCACAATTAATTAAAGAAAACATAAAAGAAAATGACGATGGGTACCACATTGTAAATTGGTTTGATGAGATAATTAATAAAGGCAGGTTTAAGAACGATATAACATTTTGATACTTTTCTGGTTAGGTTCAATATGTAAGATACAAAACAGTGACTTTCTAATGATCTCAATTATCCATGGCCTTTGTTATGAGACCCTCTTTGTCATAAACTTAACGATTATAGTAAAATTTAATTTAACTTCGTTTAATATTAAGTACGCAATTCAGAGTCGTTTGAATACGAAGTTGAAAACATCAAAAATTTTGGAACAGAAAATCATGAACAATCAAACGTTAAAATTAATGAATTTTGGTTGTATTTGTATTATGGACTTAGTGACGAAGAAAAGTCTCAAGAGATAGAAGTAATGCTCCAAAATGGCAACATTCAGCAAGGTTTACTGAAAAAATGATAGATTTTGAAAATGATAGATCAAGTCTGATCGGGCATTAAATAGTTACAAGTCTATAATTGTTGAAATTATATACTTGATGCATTTATCGAGTTGTATCCTTTTAGCAGGCTATCAGATTAATCCATACTTTAAAAAAGACAGCCCTATTTTCTGGAGGGAACCATTTTCTAGAGAAAATACAACATATAAATAATTTTCTATACTTCAAGTTTTGTTCAATACTCCAATTACCGGAATATTTGATATCAATGAAGATGTATTTTCTTATCAGCCATCATTTGAACAAGGGCAAACATCAATTCAAACTGAAATTCAAGATGAACCCCATTCGGATTTACCATATAGAGAACCATTTAGAGAGGGAATTTGAAGGAGGAACAAAAATAGAGAAGGAACAAATGGTTATAAAAATGCTAGTTTACTAGTTGTATTAATTTTTCATTATTAAGTTAAACCTTATCAAACACCGTCTGAACAAGGGCAAACATCAATTCAAACTGAAATTCAAGATGAACCCCATTCGGATTTACCATATAGAGAACCATTTAGAGAGGGAATTCGGAGGAGGAACAAAAATAGAGAAGGAACAAATGGTTATAAAAATGCTAGTTTACTAGTTGTATTAATTTTTCATTATTTAGTTAAACCTTATCAAACACCGTCTGAACAAGGGCAAACATCAACTGCACATGAAATTCAGGATGAACCCTATGCGGCTTCACCACAAAGTGGAGGAACTCACACTTCAGCTTCATGTAAAAATCGTTTTATAAATGCTAAATTACTAGTTATATTAATTTTTCATTATTTAGCTAGCCCTGAAGTAACGAAATCCATGCATAAGTGTAATTGTAATATTCTTCGCAAGAAACGCTCAGTTAATTCCTTGAATGAACTTTATTCCCGCAAAAAGCGCGCAATGCGTACAACGGTAGGTACTCAATCTGGCTCTTCACATGAGGGGAAAAAGAAGGACAATAAAAAAGAAAAAGCGAAGGATGGACATAAAAAGAAAAGGACCAAAAAAGAAAAAGGAAAAGCGGAAGACGAGGATGAAGATGAACCGTTAACACTTGAAAATTGTGGACCTTGGTTTGCCATTATTTGGATTTTGTTGAAAGTTTATATTTTTGCAATGGGATGGATGATGTTGGCTATGTATTATAAATTGATTCCGGTATAATTATTTTGAAATTTTTATGATATTACATTATATATTTTCAAATTTTTTCATTTTTCCATGTTTATAATTTTTTGATTTCCGTCAAGTCGGATCTCACATTCGATTAGAAAGTGATTGATAGGAATAAGATCAGAAAAATTTTTTACTGGATCGAGACGAATCTCGGTTATCGATATCGAGAATTTTCCGGGCTCTTGATTCTCGTACGACACTTGTCTGTCCTAACATATTTATCCTGTTTTTATTAATTACACTTAGTATGGCAATACTTTTCAGTAATCCTATAATATAGAATTTTGATTTTCTTAGCGATTTCCATGGGTCTATCGCAGGCTTAACGTTGATAACCAATGGAGTGATGCAAGCGAGATCCGACTTTTCCGGCATGGGGTTTTTTTATTCCAGTTTGAGTTTTTTGTAAGCTAAACTGGAACTTTTTTTGCCCCATCAAAACATCTTTCTCAAGGGTACCTTTAACTTTAATCATTTATTTTAAAACAACCTTTATCTTTATTTCTGAATTTGTATTTTTTATTAAATTTTATTTTCATTTTTAAACATGTTACGATAAATTATTTATTTAAAAAATTTCAAATTTTTATGAGTTATAATTAGGGATCGGATTTTAAGACTGTAAGCATATTAAAATGGGCACAAATAGGTTTGAATGTTCTATCAAAATTCCAAAAAAGGAAATTTTCTAAATTTGTATTTTTTTATTAAATTTTATTTTCATTTTTAAACATGTTACGATAAAAAAACATGTTTTTTTAATTTTTATAAGTGTTGCAAGACAAGCGGCAAAAACATCGCAAAGCCAAATTCAATTCAAATAACGCAAAACTTTATAAAGTTTCCTTACTGTCATCTGACGCTCACTTTCTTAATTCACTCTATCTGTAGAAAAACACTCTAATATTGTCTGGCATAGGCGAGGCATTATATAGAAAAACGACTGTAAACATAATTGTGTGTTTGCTCCTGCGAATTAAATTTTAACTGAGTCCCGCGGCCTTTGGATTCATTGAATGATTCGATAAGGAAAGAGATAAGGATAGATGGGTCTGATCTAATATTAGATCAGACCCATCTTTATTATATAAACAAGCCATTAAAACCCAATAAATATAATCACGAGAAATAAATCGACTTTTTCCTCTCTAATTCACACTCTCTCTAGATAGAAAATATGCCCTCTCAAAAAGCTTTACATTAACTCCCCCTCTTAAAATTATCAAGCCCTCCCTTCATTAATGTATATTTATGTCTATGGTAAATTAATTTATATTATTTAATTTTAAAATTTAAATGCTTTCGACATTTTCGGTTATTCAAGCACGGTCCGCAACTTTTTACAGTTCTCAATCATGGGCGAGAGCATGCGGCAAAAAATCGCAAAGCCAATAGTTAATCCAAATAACGCAAAACTGTTATAAATTATTCCCTAAAAAAGAGAGTTGGCGTTATATCCTATGTAGGAACACGGTACTGGCCTAATTTGTGTTTTTGAGCTTTTTTTCAACATTATAATGGTGCAAGAAAAATATGCCGGAACCTATTATAAAATGTCTGACTCTGTTCCCAAACATTTCCGGCTAATCTTTCCGGCTTTTATGTTTTAATTCCAAGTTGTAAAATTAAATTTTAGAAATGAATTCACACTCTCTCTATATAATTCACACTCTCTAATTCACACTCTCTCTATATAGATGGAGAGCCCTCTCAAAAAGCTTTACATAAACTCCCCCTTAAAAATTATTAAGCCCTCCCTTCATTAACGTACATTTTATTCAATGTTAAATTTATAAATTTTATATATTTTTAAAATTTAAATTATTTATGCATTTTTCGGTTTTTCAAGAAAGTCCGCAACTTTTTGCAAGTCTCACTCATGGGCGATCTCAAAGCCAAATTTAATCCAAATAACGCAAAAATTATAAAGTATTCCCTATACATGAGAGTTGACGTTACAAAGGCGTGCATGAGAATCCTCATACCTTTCCCTCCTGCCATTTTTCTAAAATTTTGATTTTATAAAATTAAATTTCAGAAATGAAGCATCGAAAATGCTTTTTCATTTCAACAACATTTCCCCTAAAAATACCCATCCTCTCCTTAATTTTCATTCTGTTTTCCTTCAAACATTTTTGTGATGCCCAACACAATCTAAACGATTCAATACGATTACAAGTAAAGAAATTGTTGGAAAAATATTTACCGACTGAACACCACGATGAACCATTGAAATCGCTTCATCATTTGTTCAACGGACTTGCACTATTTAATGACCACTACCGTTTTGGTGGTATTCTTGACTATTGCAAAGAATTCAAAGCCGATCTATTCGAAAGCGATCAAGTAATTTATATATTAAGATTATTCAGGATATATTAAGATTATCAGGAGCCCTATAATTTCTTTTAAAGGTGCAATCCAGCGAAAGGTTAATTTTTGAAGAAAATATGGGCAGAGAAATGATGTTAAATGTCAATGCATATGTTGAATGTGTAAATGGGATATACACAAAATATTCCATCGTGGTGGATGAAAAACCACGCGGCTTTGTTGAAGGTAAAATATTTAATTTTTTGTGTAAACATCCTATATATAATTTTAGAATAATGTTTGTCTGTCCGCAGCTTTGAATTTTGCTGTGTTTGGCGTTGTGTTTATTTTTTAATTAAAAATGACAAAATATCCCAAAATTAAAAATAGTGTGTATTTAGAGAAGTAAAGAAAGAATGTGAATTTTTTAGAAGTTGTTTTGTTTTTTTGCTGTAATTTTTTTATTTTTTTTTTATTTTTTTTTGGCAATTTTTTGTTTTTTTTGTTTGTCAATTGTATTTAAGATGTGTTTTGATTTGATTGTTTTGTTTTTTTATCTGTTAAAATTTGTTTTATTTAAAAATTGTTTTTAGATTCAAAATCAAAACAATCTATTATTTAAACAAATTTAGGAAAAATTCCGTCATATCACCCGGAAACCGATTCAGACAAATGATATGTCATTCGAAAGATCTCGCCGAGCTGAGTCGAACGACACCAAAATTAGCTTCGGGACTCAACTATGGGCCGAGATATAGGTCCCTGAAAATCGAAAAACCATAGGGGGGAGTAAGCTCAAATTTTGGGGTGAAAAATTCGATTTTTTGAATGATAGCTCATTCGAAAGAGCTCCTCGAGCTGAGTTGAATGACACCAAAATCAGCTCGAGATCTTTATTCTGAGCCGAGATAAAGAGGCTCAAAATGGTCACGTAAACCTATGGGGCATCGGCGAGGCGCTTGTGCAAAACCCCGCGCTTCGCGCGGGGTTTTGCGGCACGCGCCTCGCGGGGAGTCTACGGGCGCTGGGTCTGGGCTCGTAACATAAACCTATTTCTCTCTCTCTTACTCTGGACATACCTGGGGCCTCCGAAGCAGCAAAAACTTCCTCGGAGACCATAGGTAAGGAGCTAAAAGAAACGATCATAACTTTGTCAAATCAAGTCGAATTTCGTTGATTTTGGTCTCATTCGACTCAGCTCGACAAGCTCTTTCGAATGAGGTATAACTTGCATATTCGAATTTTTCACCCCAAAATTGAGCTTACTCCCCCCTTTGGTTTTTCGATTTTCGGGGACCTATATCTCGGCCCACAGGTGAGTCCCGAAGCTAATTTTGGTGTCGTTCGACTCAGCTCGGCGAGATCTTTCGAATGACATATCATTTGTCTGAATCGGTTTCCGGGTGATATGACGGAATTTTACCCAAATTTAGTGTCAAATTGTTGGTTTTCAGTGCTGATATTTTATTTAAGCAACGAGTGTCCAACCGGTGGTTAATTTTTGTGAGGTTTGTCTCTTAACATAATTAAAGTTAGGATTTTGTGTTAGACAATGCGATACTAAATAGTTAATGGTCCTAGATAGTTTGACACAGAGATACTAAGTAGTTGATTGTCCCTGATAGTTTGATACAGTGAGATACTAAGTAGTTGATAGTCCTAGATAGTTTGATACATTGAGATACTATATAGTTGATAGTCCTAGATTGTTTAATATTATGTGATACTGAATAGCTGAAAGTACTAGAGTTTACATTGTGTGATACTAGATAGTTGATTGTGTGATTGATACTAGATAGTTTAGCATTGTGAGATTGATAGTACTAGCAAGGTTGACATAGCGTGATGCTAAATAGTTGATAGTCCTAGAGTTTGTCATTGAGTGACACTAAATAGTTGATAGTACTAGAGTGACTAACAGTTGTAGTATAACAGTTGTAGTATATATAGTAAAAAAGTTCTTTTACTATTAACTAACAGTTGTAGCATATATAGTAAAAAGTTCTTTTACTATTAACTATTAACTAACAGTTGTAGTATATATAGTAAAAAAGTTCTTTTACTATTAACTATTAAAGTAGAGTAGTAGTAAAGTAGAGTACTGGAAATGGTTGGAATAATGTTGAGCAAAAAGGGTCCCGTAACTGGGTGAGGGTCCCGTGACTGGGTGAAAAGGGTCTGGAAATGATTGGAATAATGGTGAGCGAAAAGAGTCCCGTAAATGGGTGAAAAGGGTCGACAATAGTGGGAAGTAGAGATTTCGAGCAACAAGCAAGAGACAAGTGTCTGTCAAATAGTTTGAGAAAAGGATTCGTCAATAAACAAGATAAAAGAGCCCGTCAATAGAAAAAAGAATATAGTGTTCAATAGGCTTGAGAAAACGGTCCCACAATGAGTGGAAAAACGGTAATGATTGATATAGATGAGTGACATAGTTAATAGTTGAAAATTGATAGTTAATAGTTGAAAAATAGATATTAATAGGTAATAGTGAAAGTTGAAAATCTTTGTTAATAATTGACATAGATATTAATAATTGCAAGTTCAAAATATTAGTTAATAGTTGAATCAATGTTAATAATTGAAGATTGATAGTTAATAGTTGAATCATTATTAATAGTTAATTGAAAATTGATAGTTGAAAATTGATAGTTAATAGTAGAGAAATAGATATTAAAAGTTAATAGTAAAAGTTGAAAATCTTAATTAATAGTTGAATCATTGTTAATAGTTAATAGTTGAAGATTGATTAGTTGAAATAGATATTAATAGTTAATAGTGAAAGTTGAAAATCTTAGCTAATAGTTAATAGTTGACATAGATATTAATAGTTAATGGTTGAAAACTTAGTTAATAGTTGATAAAGGTTTAGAATTGTAATGTTTAGAATTTTGCTAGCGGAAGGTGCTCGCCCGAAGGGCGACCCCCTCTGCTAGTGCATAAAATAATAGAATAGAGTCACGTTATAGTGAAGCAAAATATAACTAAAATGAGCTTCTGCCTCCGCCTTCAGCTCTAAGTTATTATATAATTGTCTCGCTACGAAACGAGCAAAACAGTCAAAATTTACGAAATTGCAAATTATAGTTTATTAATTTAAAGATAAAGTTCACATCGACATTTTCAAAAATTTTATGAGAGCATTTTTATTGACAAAACCAATATTTCTGGCGGTTGAATCGATAAGATTTGTTAAATCTAAAAATCCCTATTTGTTTGGAAAAGGATGGGTTATAAATGAGCGAATCCTAGAGGATGAGTCAGATGAAGTAGAAGTTACTCGAAATGTGCGACGCAACTATTTTCTTCTAATGGCTTCAACGCAGAGCACTGATGTACAGTAAAAATTTTTAAATTGGGGTTTAGTACTCATAAGTAGGCTATTTCTGAACATTTTTAAATTATTGTTAGGTGGAATGATATTAATATAAAACTGCAGTTACCGGATAAATGACATGGCTAATAGGTCGAATACACAAAAATTAGTCCGTGGAACACATTTGGGCTAAGATATAGGGCTCGAAATGGTCAAAAATCATAAATGGAAGCTCATTGTTAGGAAAATAATACGAATATATGTATGTACCAGGAGTGTGCAAGTTTCGCCTTTCGTCTTTCGCTTTTTAAAATCACTTTCGGCACACCCCTGGTATGTACAGCGCATTCGGAAGAGCTCGTCGAGATGAGTCAAATATAACAAATTTGGACACAGTTACGATACAATAAATCGAGTTTTGCTAAAATAAGACTGAACTGGGTTTTTACTGTCCATTCCGTCAAAATGTAACCCAACACTAAGAAATAACTCTTTGCAGGAACTTCGTCTTATATACAAGTTGACAGAAATTCTTTCCGGAGCAAATGAGTTTCTCAATTTTAAAAAATTGAGAAAAGAGTTTCAAAAAAATGAATTAAAATTTCTCTATAGTCGATTTGATGGAACATACCAACAACATCAAATAAATAAAGTAAAATTGCTTAATATAATAATAATTAAAGCTAAAATATAATAAATTATTGCTTAATATAATAAAATTTAGACTATTTTGGGAAAATTTAAAGAGAGATTTACATCATTCTCATCACATTTTGATTCATACCACTGGTCTCGTATGTGTGATAATGAACTGAATATTAATTATTACAGTTTATTTATTGAAGGATATTCCAATCATTACTTAATGATTCAAGCTGGATGCAGGTAAACATCCAAGAGTTACTTTGTTTGAGAATGTAAGGATCAGGGCTAGGCTTAATATAAAATAAAAAACGAAATGCGAAATGCGAAACTTTTCGCGCTAAAAATGCGAGAATGCGAAGGATGTGAAAATCGAAATTGCGAAATTTGTTCATAAAAATCCAAAAATAAAAGCGAAATGCGGTACATTTCGCGCCAAAAAATGCGAGAATGCGAAAGATGCGAAGCGCGAAAGTGCGATATAAGCCCAGCCCTGGTAAGGATGATTCATCTAGCAGACTTAAAAGCTTAAGGGGGTACCTAAAAGCTTAAGAAGTTAAACCTAAAAAATTAAACAATATAAAATTAGAACCTACATGAATATAAGCGAAACCCTCTATAAAAGAGAAATCAAAGATTTATAATTATTCATAATTGGGGCCTCACAAGGTTATGCCTTGATCAGAGCATATTTTCCGTGCTTATATTGTGAGGCTTACATAATTATAATTTCTAGTTTATTAGCGATGAAAAGACAAGTCACTGCTTATGATCGAAGAAAAATTGATGAAAATTTAATTATTTCCATTGTTTCGGAAGAATTTATATATTTTACAATGATGGGGTTTAATGCAGAATCATCATCTGCGAACATAAAATATTTGGGTTATGATAGAAAAAATATTTTGGAAAGAATTAAAGAAGTTATCAGTTTTTACGGTTTTCATTACATCAATCAAATTTTCTTCAGAGCCTTCGAAATAGGTAGAAACATTTTTATATTTAGCGGCTGAAAGGGTCGATCGTAACGGCTGAAAGGGTCGTAAAGAATTGATATCTTAAAAATCTCGATCTCGATAACCGAGATATTGTTCGAGATCTAGTTTCGGTGCAATCTCTTATAAGAATTGTATGTCATAATTTGCAATGTTTTGTTGAGATATGCGGAATAGCCATAAATGACCGTTATAATTGCCTGTCATAATTTCCCGTCGTAAAAAAGATTCAAATAGCCCGTCTAAATATTCAAATGTGGAAAAATATTGGACAAAAATGTCTTAATTTGTATTTTTTAATCTTAAGAATCCAGCGATTTGTTTACAAACTTTGAACAAATTGAATTTAATGCTTACCCTACACATGTTGGAGGAACATTTCAAATGAATGGAATTTTTGATAATTTGTATAAATGGATAAATGAAGTCTGCCCTACTGTTCTGCATAGACACAACGAGTAATAAAATTTGATTTTATAATTAATGCTTCCATTGGGAGCAGGCCACTATACCTTCACTTAACTCTGTAACAAAATGATAGCGCCACCTAGTTTTATATCAATATCTCACCAAATATGAAACGGATATGTTTCAAATTTCGTCAGAATATAGGTAAGGATATTATGTATCAATATTGAAAAGGAAAAGTTTGTTGCAATTTTTTGAAAAATTTTATAACAATAAATTTGAACTTTTGAGTGTAACAAAAAATCTTTTCATTATTGATACATAATATCCTTAAATATATTCCACCAAAATTTGAAACTGATTCGTTACATATTTGGTGAGATATTGATAAAAACTCGGTGGCGCTATCATTTTGTTACAGTGTATTAACATCCCCCGTCATTGGGTCAATATCCCCCGTCATTGGGTCAACATCCCCCGTCATTGGGTCAATATCCCCCGTCATTGGGTCAACATCCCCCGTCATTGGAACAACATGCCCTGTCACCTAGTAACATCCCCCGCCAAAATAATAATACATTTTTGCGGCAGTATACCGGGCGGCAATATAATGGGGTGTACCCAAATCTTTTAGTAATGGCCATTTTGACCGGCTATAACTTTCTTAAATATTAAAATGACGCATTAATTCTGTGTTAAGGAAACGATTCGATTTTTAATAAATATTATATTAAATAAAGATTATATTGGATGGATCAGATTTGGAAAGAAAATCTAATGAGAGAATTTCAAATGGTCAAAATTTTCTTGAATGGAAACATTAGAGTATCTAATGCCACAAATTATCTATACAACATATACATCAGTGCAACTAAAAATGGCGGTTTTTATCTTGATATTTTGTTCAAGTTTTTGGAGAATTTGTTTGAAATCGGAGATTTGACAAGCCTTAACGAGTCTACAAAAGAAATCTATGAACAAAGAGATTCTTTTCAAAAATTAATAGATGGCATAAGTAGTAATACTGATAACGTATTTAATTATGGAGAAAGAATTTTAACAAGTACAAAGAATGTAATTGAGAATTTCGAAAATCTACTAATGTCAAAACCATTATTTGCTGAGAATATAATTTCAAGGTTATAATTTAAATAAAAATATAACCTTATATTCTATCTTAATCTAAAAATCGTCAAATCACTTTTAACCTTCTTTAGTAAAAATCACTAATACTTGGTCGGACCTGAGTTGACCGTTATTTTTAATAATAATATTATAAAACTAAAATTGACCATAATAAATTTAATCTAATATGTAATTATCAAGAGAATCAAACCCTGATCATGAATTGCGTGTATTATCCTTGTCCCTCTACACATTCCATGGTCTTTTACATTTGCTACATGTTGCATTGCCAATGGCTAAGCGCATATTTCGGGAACGTATATGTTATTATGATGGTCAACATTATATACAATTTACTGAATCTGCACAATTTATTGTAGAAAACATAAAAGAATATGACAATTTTGAACGTATTTTGAATTGGTTTGATGAGATAATTAATAAAGGCAGGTTTAAGAACGATATAACATTTTGATACTTTTCTGGTTAGGTTCAATATGTAAGATACAAAACAGTGACTTTCTAATGATCTCAATTATCCATGGCCTTTGTTATGAGACCCTCTTTGTCATAAACTTAACGATGAAGCGCACCACTTAAGCCATTCAACCACACATCACTCTTCTAGTTGTTATCATTAGAAAGCGAGATCATTAAAAGTTTTTTACTAAATTATAGTAAAATTTAATTTAACCTCCATTATTATTAAGTACGTAATTCAGTGTCGTTTGAATACGAAGTTGAAAACATCAAAAATTTTGGAACAGAAAATCATGAACAGTCAAACGTTAAAATTAATGAATTTTGGTTGTATTTGTATTATGGACTTAGTGACGAAGAAAAGTCTCAAGAGATAGAAGTAATGCTCCAAAATGGCAACATTCAGCAAGGTTTACTGACTTGTTTCGATATTTTTTTCAAAATGAGTCTGATCGTACAATAAAAAGTTACAAGTTTATAATTGTGTAAATCGTATATGTATTTAATGCATTTGTATCATTTTAATAGGCGATCATTTTCATCCAACCGTTTAGAATAAACAGCCCTATTTTCTTTGAAGAACCATTTTTCTAGAGAAAATATGCATACTATAAATAATTTATAATAATTTTCTATACTTCAAGTTTTGTTAAATACACCAATTACCGGAATATTTAAAAACAATGAAGATGTATTTTCTTATCAGCCATCATTTGAACAAGGGCAAACATCGACTGCACATGAAATGCAGGATGAACCCCATTCGGATTTACCATATAGAGAACCATTTAGAGAGGGAATCCGGAGGAGGAACAAAAATAGAGAAGGAACAAATGGTTATAAAAATGCTAGTTTACTATTTGTATTAATTTTTCATTATTTAGTTAAACCTTATCAAACACCGTCTGAACAAGGGCAAACATCAATTCAAACTGAAATTCAAGATGAACCCCATTCGGATTTACCATATAGAGAACCATTTAGAGAGGGAATTCGGAGGAGGAACAAAAATAGAGAAGGAACAAATGGTTATAAAAATGCTAGTTTACTAATTGTATTAATTTTTCATTATTTAGTTAAACCTTATCAAACACCGTCTGAACAAGGTCAAACATCAACTCAACATGAAATGCAGGATGAACCCTATGCGGCTTCACCACATAGAGGAGAAATTCGCTCTTCAGCTTCCGGTAAATATCTTACTATAAATGCTAAATTACTAGTTGTATTAATTTTTTCATTATGTAGCCAACACTGAAGAACGTAAAGGGATGCGTAAACCTCGCAAGAAACGCTCATTTAATTTTGTGAATGAAGTCTATTCACGGAAAAAGCGCGCAATGCGTACACCATTAGGTACACCAACTCGCTCTTTACATGAAGGAGATAAAAAGAAAAGGAAAGAAAAGGGAAAGGGAAAAGCGAAAGCTGAACCATCAACCCCTGAAAATTGTGGACCTTGGTTTGCCATTATTTGGATTGTGTTGAAAGTTTATATTTTTGCGATGGGATGGATGATGTTGGCTATGTATTATAAATTGATTCCGGTATAATTTTTTGAAATTTTTATGATATTACAGTTAATTTTTTTCATTTTTCCATGTTTATAATTTTTTGATTTCCGTCAAGTCGGATCTCACATTCGATTAGAAAGTGATTGATAGGAATAAGATTGAGAGCATTTGCCGTATAACTAGAGATGGGACCAAGACAAGTCTTGATCTTGATTCTCGTTTGACACTCTCTGTCTGGCCGCTATAATATACTGAATTATTTGTTCGTCCTACATATTTATCTAGTTTATATTAATTACACTCTTCAACCAAATATAGAAACAATAATTACGAGTAATTAATATGGCAATCCTATAATATAGAATTTTGATTTTCTTTGCGATTTCCATGGGTCTAACGCAGGCTTAACGTTGATAACCAATGGAGTGATGCAAGCGAGATCCGACTATATTGACATGGGGTTTTTTTATTCCAGTTTAATTTTTTTGTAAGCTAAACTGGAACTTTTTTTGCCCCATTGGAACATCTTTCTCGAGGGTTTCTTTACTTTAATCATTTATTTTAAAACTCACCTTTATCATATTTTTAAATTTGTATTTTTTTGACCTGGGGTTTTTTTATTCCAGTTTAATTCTTTTGTAAGCTAAACTGGAACTTTTTTTGCCCCATTAAACATCTTTCTCAAGGGTACCTTTAACTTTAATCATTTATTTTAAAACGAACTTTATCATATTTCTAAATGTGTATTTTTTATTAAATTTTATTTTCATTTTTAAACATGTTACGATAAATTATTTATTTAAAAAATTTCAAATTTTTATGAGTTATAATTAGGGATCGGATTTTAAGACTGTAAGCATATTAAAATGGGCACAAATAGGTTTGAATGTTCTATCTTAATTCCAATAAAGAATGTTCTATCAAAATTCCAAAAAAGGAAATTTTCTAAATGTGTATTTTTTATTAAATTTTATTTTCATTTTTAAATATGTTACGATAAAAAAACATGTTTTTTTAACTTTTTATAAGTGTTGCAAGGCAAGCGGCAAAAACATCGCAAAGCCAAATTCAATTCAAATAACGCAAAACTTTATAAAGTTTCCTTACTGTCATCTGACGCTCACTTTCTTAGTTCACTCTATCTGTACAAAAACACTCTAATATTGTCTGGCATAGGCGAGGCATTATATAGAAAAACGGCTGTAAACATAATTGTGTGATTGCTCCTGGGAGTTAAATTTTATCTGAGTCCCGCGGCCTTTTGGATTTGTTGAATGATTCGATAAGGAAAGAGATAAGGATAGATGGGTCTGATCTAATATTAGATCAGACCCATTTTATTATATAAACAAGCTATTAAAACCCATTAAATATAATCACGAGAAATAAATCGACTTTTCCTTTCTAATTCACACTCTCTCTAGATAAAAAATATGCCCTCTCAAAAAGCTTTACATTAACTCCCCCTCTTAAAATTATCAAGCCCTCCCTTCATTAATGTATATTTATGTCTATGGTAAATTAATTTATATTATTTAATTTTAAAATTTAAATGCTTTCGACATTTTCGGTTATTCAAGCACGGTCCGCAACTTTTTACAGTTCTCAATCATGGGCGAGAGCATGCGGCAAAAAATCGCAAAGCCAATAGTTAATCCAAATAACGCAAAACTGTTATAAATTATTCCCTAAAAAAGAGAGTTGGCGTTATATCCTATGTAGGAACACGGTACTGGCCTAATTTGTGTTTTTGAGCTTTTTTTCAACATTATAATGGTGCAAGAAAAATATGCCGGAACCTATTATAAAATGTCTGACTCTGTTCCCAAACATTTCCGGCTAATCTTTCCGGCTTTTATGTTTTAATTCCAAGTTGTAAAATTAAATTTTAGAAATGAATTCACACTCTCTCTATATAATTCACACTCTCTAATTCACACTCTCTCTATATAGATGGAGAGCCCTCTCAAAAAGCTTTACATAAACTCCCCCTTAAAAATTATTAAGCCCTCCCTTCATTAACGTACATTTTATTCAATGTTAAATTTATAAATTTTATATATTTTTAAAATTTAAATTATTTATGCATTTTTCGGTTTTTCAAGAAAGTCCGCAACTTTTTGCAAGTCTCACTCATGGGCGATCTCAAAGCCAAATTTAATCCAAATAACGCAAAAATTATAAAGTATTCCCTATACATGAGAGTTGACGTTACAAAGGCGTGCATGAGAATCCTCATACCTTTCCCTCCTGCCATTTTTCTAAAATTTTGATTTTATAAAATTAAATTTCAGAAATGAAGCATCGAAAATGCTTTTTCATTTCAACAACATTTCCCCTAAAAATACCCATCCTCTCCTTAATTTTCATTCTGTTTTCCTTCAAACATTTTTGTGATGCCCAACACAATCTAAACGATTCAATACGATTACAAGTAAAGAAATTGTTGGAAAAATATTTACCGACTGAACACCACGATGAACCATTGAAATCGCTTCATCATTTGTTCAACGGACTTGCACTATTTAATGACCACTACCGTTTTGGTGGTATTCTTGACTATTGCAAAGAATTCAAAGCCGATCTATTCGAAAGCGATCAAGTAATTTATATATTAAGATTATTCAGGATATATTAAGATTATCAGGAGCCCTATAATTTCTTTTAAAGGTGCAATCCAGCGAAAGGTTAATTTTTGAAGAAAATATGGGCAGAGAAATGATGTTAAATGTCAATGCATATGTTGAATGTGTAAATGGGATATACACAAAATATTCCATCGTGGTGGATGAAAAACCACGCGGCTTTGTTGAAGGTAAAATATTTAATTTTTTGTGTAAACATCCTATATATAATTTTAGAATAATGTTTGTCTGTCCGCAGCTTTGAATTTTGCTGTGTTTGGCGTTGTGTTTATTTTTTAATTAAAAATGACAAAATATCCCAAAATTAAAAATAGTGTGTATTTAGAGAAGTAAAGAAAGAATGTGAATTTTTTAGAAGTTGTTTTGTTTTTTTGCTGTAATTTTTTTATTTTTTTTTTATTTTTTTTTGGCAATTTTTTGTTTTTTTTGTTTGTCAATTGTATTTAAGATGTGTTTTGATTTGATTGTTTTGTTTTTTTATCTGTTAAAATTTGTTTTATTTAAAAATTGTTTTTAGATTCAAAATCAAAACAATCTATTATTTAAACAAATTTAGGAAAAATTCCGTCATATCACCCGGAAACCGATTCAGACAAATGATATGTCATTCGAAAGATCTCGCCGAGCTGAGTCGAACGACACCAAAATTAGCTTCGGGACTCAACTATGGGCCGAGATATAGGTCCCTGAAAATCGAAAAACCATAGGGGGGAGTAAGCTCAAATTTTGGGGTGAAAAATTCGATTTTTTGAATGATAGCTCATTCGAAAGAGCTCCTCGAGCTGAGTTGAATGACACCAAAATCAGCTCGAGATCTTTATTCTGAGCCGAGATAAAGAGGCTCAAAATGGTCACGTAAACCTATGGGGCATCGGCGAGGCGCTTGTGCAAAACCCCGCGCTTCGCGCGGGGTTTTGCGGCACGCGCCTCGCGGGGAGTCTACGGGCGCTGGGTCTGGGCTCGTAACATAAACCTATTCCTCTCTCTCTTACTCTGGACATACCTGGGGCCTCCGAAGCAGCAAAAACTTCCTCGGAGACCATAGGTAAGGAGCTAAAAGAAACGATCATAACTTTGTCAAATCAAGTCGAATTTCGTTGATTTTGGTCTCATTCGACTCAGCTCGACAAGCTCTTTCGAATGAGGTATAACTTGCATATTCGAATTTTTCACCCCAAAATTGAGCTTACTCCCCCCTTTGGTTTTTCGATTTTCGGGGACCTATATCTCGGCCCACAGGTGAGTCCCGAAGCTAATTTTGGTGTCGTTCGACTCAGCTCGGCGAGATCTTTCGAATGACATATCATTTGTCTGAATCGGTTTCCGGGTGATATGACGGAATTTTACCCAAATTTAGTGTCAAATTGTTGGTTTTCAGTGCTGATATTTTATTTAAGCAACGAGTGTCCAACCGGTGGTTAATTTTTGTGAGGTTTGTCTCTTAACATAATTAAAGTTAGGATTTTGTGTTAGACAATGCGATACTAAATAGTTAATGGTCCTAGATAGTTTGACACAGAGATACTAAGTAGTTGATTGTCCCTGATAGTTTGATACAGTGAGATACTAAGTAGTTGATAGTCCTAGATAGTTTGATACATTGAGATACTATATAGTTGATAGTCCTAGATTGTTTAATATTATGTGATACTGAATAGCTGAAAGTACTAGAGTTTACATTGTGTGATACTAGATAGTTGATTGTGTGATTGATACTAGATAGTTTAGCATTGTGAGATTGATAGTACTAGCAAGGTTGACATAGCGTGATGCTAAATAGTTGATAGTCCTAGAGTTTGTCATTGAGTGACACTAAATAGTTGATAGTACTAGAGTGACTAACAGTTGTAGTATAACAGTTGTAGTATATATAGTAAAAAAGTTCTTTTACTATTAACTAACAGTTGTAGCATATATAGTAAAAAGTTCTTTTACTATTAACTATTAACTAACAGTTGTAGTATATATAGTAAAAAAGTTCTTTTACTATTAACTATTAAAGTAGAGTAGTAGTAAAGTAGAGTACTGGAAATGGTTGGAATAATGTTGAGCAAAAAGGGTCCCGTAACTGGGTGAGGGTCCCGTGACTGGGTGAAAAGGGTCTGGAAATGATTGGAATAATGGTGAGCGAAAAGAGTCCCGTAAATGGGTGAAAAGGGTCGACAATAGTGGGAAGTAGAGATTTCGAGCAACAAGCAAGAGACAAGTGTCTGTCAAATAGTTTGAGAAAAGGATTCGTCAATAAACAAGATAAAAGAGCCCGTCAATAGAAAAAAGAATATAGTGTTCAATAGGCTTGAGAAAACGGTCCCACAATGAGTGGAAAAACGGTAATGATTGATATAGATGAGTGACATAGTTAATAGTTGAAAATTGATAGTTAATAGTTGAAAAATAGATATTAATAGGTAATAGTGAAAGTTGAAAATCTTTGTTAATAATTGACATAGATATTAATAATTGCAAGTTCAAAATATTAGTTAATAGTTGAATCAATGTTAATAATTGAAGATTGATAGTTAATAGTTGAATCATTATTAATAGTTAATTGAAAATTGATAGTTGAAAATTGATAGTTAATAGTAGAGAAATAGATATTAAAAGTTAATAGTAAAAGTTGAAAATCTTAATTAATAGTTGAATCATTGTTAATAGTTAATAGTTGAAGATTGATTAGTTGAAATAGATATTAATAGTTAATAGTGAAAGTTGAAAATCTTAGCTAATAGTTAATAGTTGACATAGATATTAATAGTTAATGGTTGAAAACTTAGTTAATAGTTGATAAAGGTTTAGAATTGTAATGTTTAGAATTTTGCTAGCGGAAGGTGCTCGCCCGAAGGGCGACCCCCTCTGCTAGTGCATAAAATAATAGAATAGAGTCACGTTATAGTGAAGCAAAATATAACTAAAATGAGCTTCTGCCTCCGCCTTCAGCTCTAAGTTATTATATAATTGTCTCGCTACGAAACGAGCAAAACAGTCAAAATTTAGCGAAATTGCAAATTATAGTTTATTAATTTAAAGATAAAGTTCACATCGACATTTTCAAAAATTTTATGAGAGCATTTTTATTGACAAAACCAATATTTCTGGCGGTTGAATCGATAAGATTTGTTAAATCTAAAAATCCCTATTTGTTTGGAAAAGGATGGGTTATAAATGAGCGAATCCTAGAGGATGAGTCAGATGAAGTAAAGTTACTCGAAATGTGCGACGCAACTATTTTCTTCTAATGGCTTCAACGCAGAGCACTGATGTACAGTAAAAATTTTTAAATTGGGGTTTAGTACTCATAAGTAGGCTATTTCTGAACATTTTTAAATTATTGTTAGGTGGAATGATATTAATATAAAACTGCAGTTACCGGATAAATGACATGGCTAATAGGTCGAATACACAAAAATTAGTCCGTGGAACACATTTGGGCTAAGATATAGGGCTCGAAATGGTCAAAAATCATAAATGGAAGCTCATTGTTAGGAAAATAATACGAATATATGTATGTACCAGGAGTGTGCAAGTTTCGCCTTTCGTCTTTCGCTTTTTAAAATCACTTTCGGCACACCCCTGGTATGTACAGCGCATTCGGAAGAGCTCGTCGAGATGAGTCAAATATAACAAATTTGGACACAGTTACGATACAATAAATCGAGTTTTGCTAAAATAAGACTGAACTGGGTTTTTACTGTCCATTCCGTCAAAATGTAACCCAACACTAAGAAATAACTCTTTGCAGGAACTTCGTCTTATATACAAGTTGACAGAAATTCTTTCCGGAGCAAATGAGTTTCTCAATTTTAAAAAATTGAGAAAAGAGTTTCAAAAAAATGAATTAAAATTTCTCTATAGTCGATTTGATGGAACATACCAACAACATCAAATAAATAAAGTAAAATTGCTTAATATAATAATAATTAAAGCTAAAATATAATAAATTATTGCTTAATATAATAAAATTTAGACTATTTTGGGAAAATTTAAAGAGAGATTTACATCATTCTCATCACATTTTGATTCATACCACTGGTCTCGTATGTGTGATAATGAACTGAATATTAATTATTACAGTTTATTTATTGAAGGATATTCCAATCATTACTTAATGATTCAAGCTGGATGCAGGTAAACATCCAAGAGTTACTTTGTTTGAGAATGTAAGGATCAGGGCTAGGCTTAATATAAAATAAAAAACGAAATGCGAAATGCGAAACTTTTCGCGCTAAAAATGCGAGAATGCGAAGGATGTGAAAATCGAAATTGCGAAATTTGTTCATAAAAATCCAAAAATAAAAGCGAAATGCGGTACATTTCGCGCCAAAAAATGCGAGAATGCGAAAGATGCGAAGCGCGAAAGTGCGATATAAGCCCAGCCCTGGTAAGGATGATTCATCTAGCAGACTTAAAAGCTTAAGGGGGTACCTAAAAGCTTAAGAAGTTAAACCTAAAAAATTAAACAATATAAAATTAGAACCTACATGAATATAAGCGAAACCCTCTATAAAAGAGAAATCAAAGATTTATAATTATTCATAATTGGGGCCTCACAAGGTTATGCCTTGATCAGAGCATATTTTCCGTGCTTATATTGTGAGGCTTACATAATTATAATTTCTAGTTTATTAGCGATGAAAAGACAAGTCACTGCTTATGATCGAAGAAAAATTGATGAAAATTTAATTATTTCCATTGTTTCGGAAGAATTTATATATTTTACAATGATGGGGTTTAATGCAGAATCATCATCTGCGAACATAAAATATTTGGGTTATGATAGAAAAAATATTTTGGAAAGAATTAAAGAAGTTATCAGTTTTTACGGTTTTCATTACATCAATCAAATTTTCTTCAGAGCCTTCGAAATAGGTAGAAACATTTTTATATTTAGCGGCTGAAAGGGTCGATCGTAACGGCTGAAAGGGTCGTAAAGAATTGATATCTTAAAAATCTCGATCTCGATAACCGAGATATTGTTCGAGATCTAGTTTCGGTGCAATCTCTTATAAGAATTGTATGTCATAATTTGCAATGTTTTGTTGAGATATGCGGAATAGCCATAAATGACCGTTATAATTGCCTGTCATAATTTCCCGTCGTAAAAAAGATTCAAATAGCCCGTCTAAATATTCAAATGTGGAAAAATATTGGACAAAAATGTCTTAATTTGTATTTTTTAATCTTAAGAATCCAGCGATTTGTTTACAAACTTTGAACAAATTGAATTTAATGCTTACCCTACACATGTTGGAGGAACATTTCAAATGAATGGAATTTTTGATAATTTGTATAAATGGATAAATGAAGTCTGCCCTACTGTTCTGCATAGACACAACGAGTAATAAAATTTGATTTTATAATTAATGCTTCCATTGGGAGCAGGCCACTATACCTTCACTTAACTCTGTAACAAAATGATAGCGCCACCTAGTTTTATATCAATATCTCACCAAATATGAAACGGATATGTTTCAAATTTCGTCAGAATATAGGTAAGGATATTATGTATCAATATTGAAAAGGAAAAGTTTGTTGCAATTTTTTGAAAAATTTTATAACAATAAATTTGAACTTTTGAGTGTAACAAAAAATCTTTTCATTATTGATACATAATATCCTTAAATATATTCCACCAAAATTTGAAACTGATTCGTTACATATTTGGTGAGATATTGATAAAAACTCGGTGGCGCTATCATTTTGTTACAGTGTATTAACATCCCCCGTCATTGGGTCAATATCCCCCGTCATTGGGTCAACATCCCCCGTCATTGGGTCAATATCCCCCGTCATTGGGTCAACATCCCCCGTCATTGGAACAACATGCCCTGTCACCTAGTAACATCCCCCGCCAAAATAATAATACATTTTTGCGGCAGTATACCGGGCGGCAATATAATGGGGTGTACCCAAATCTTTTAGTAATGGCCATTTTGACCGGCTATAACTTTCTTAAATATTAAAATGACGCATTAATTCTGTGTTAAGGAAACGATTCGATTTTTAATAAATATTATATTAAATAAAGATTATATTGGATGGATCAGATTTGGAAAGAAAATCTAATGAGAGAATTTCAAATGGTCAAAATTTTCTTGAATGGAAACATTAGAGTATCTAATGCCACAAATTATCTATACAACATATACATCAGTGCAACTAAAAATGGCGGTTTTTATCTTGATATTTTGTTCAAGTTTTTGGAGAATTTGTTTGAAATCGGAGATTTGACAAGCCTTAACGAGTCTACAAAAGAAATCTATGAACAAAGAGATTCTTTTCAAAAATTAATAGATGGCATAAGTAGTAATACTGATAACGTATTTAATTATGGAGAAAGAATTTTAACAAGTACAAAGAATGTAATTGAGAATTTCGAAAATCTACTAATGTCAAAACCATTATTTGCTGAGAATATAATTTCAAGGTTATAATTTAAATAAAAATATAACCTTATATTCTATCTTAATCTAAAAATCGTCAAATCACTTTTAACCTTCTTTAGTAAAAATCACTAATACTTGGTCGGACCTGAGTTGACCGTTATTTTTAATAATAATATTATAAAACTAAAATTGACCATAATAAATTTAATCTAATATGTAATTATCAAGAGAATCAAACCCTGATCATGAATTGCGTGTATTATCCTTGTCCCTCTACACATTCCATGGTCTTTTACATTTGCTACATGTTGCATTGCCAATGGCTAAGCGCATATTTCGGGAACGTATATGTTATTATGATGGTCAACATTATATACAATTTACTGAATCTGCACAATTTATTGTAGAAAACATAAAAGAATATGACAATTTTGAACGTATTTTGAATTGGTTTGATGAGATAATTAATAAAGGCAGGTTTAAGAACGATATAACATTTTGATACTTTTCTGGTTAGGTTCAATATGTAAGATACAAAACAGTGACTTTCTAATGATCTCAATTATCCATGGCCTTTGTTATGAGACCCTCTTTGTCATAAACTTAACGATGAAGCGCACCACTTAAGCCATTCAACCACACATCACTCTTCTAGTTGTTATCATTAGAAAGCGAGATCATTAAAAGTTTTTTACTAAATTATAGTAAAATTTAATTTAACCTCCATTATTATTAAGTACGTAATTCAGTGTCGTTTGAATACGAAGTTGAAAACATCAAAAATTTTGGAACAGAAAATCATGAACAGTCAAACGTTAAAATTAATGAATTTTGGTTGTATTTGTATTATGGACTTAGTGACGAAGAAAAGTCTCAAGAGATAGAAGTAATGCTCCAAAATGGCAACATTCAGCAAGGTTTACTGACTTGTTTCGATATTTTTTTCAAAATGAGTCTGATCGTACAATAAAAAGTTACAAGTTTATAATTGTGTAAATCGTATATGTATTTAATGCATTTGTATCATTTTAATAGGCGATCATTTTCATCCAACCGTTTAGAATAAACAGCCCTATTTTCTTTGAAGAACCATTTTTCTAGAGAAAATATGCATACTATAAATAATTTATAATAATTTTCTATACTTCAAGTTTTGTTAAATACACCAATTACCGGAATATTTAAAAACAATGAAGATGTATTTTCTTATCAGCCATCATTTGAACAAGGGCAAACATCGACTGCACATGAAATGCAGGATGAACCCCATTCGGATTTACCATATAGAGAACCATTTAGAGAGGGAATCCGGAGGAGGAACAAAAATAGAGAAGGAACAAATGGTTATAAAAATGCTAGTTTACTATTTGTATTAATTTTTCATTATTTAGTTAAACCTTATCAAACACCGTCTGAACAAGGGCAAACATCAATTCAAACTGAAATTCAAGATGAACCCCATTCGGATTTACCATATAGAGAACCATTTAGAGAGGGAATTCGGAGGAGGAACAAAAATAGAGAAGGAACAAATGGTTATAAAAATGCTAGTTTACTAATTGTATTAATTTTTCATTATTTAGTTAAACCTTATCAAACACCGTCTGAACAAGGTCAAACATCAACTCAACATGAAATGCAGGATGAACCCTATGCGGCTTCACCACATAGAGGAGAAATTCGCTCTTCAGCTTCCGGTAAATATCTTACTATAAATGCTAAATTACTAGTTGTATTAATTTTTTCATTATGTAGCCAACACTGAAGAACGTAAAGGGATGCGTAAACCTCGCAAGAAACGCTCATTTAATTTTGTGAATGAAGTCTATTCACGGAAAAAGCGCGCAATGCGTACACCATTAGGTACACCAACTCGCTCTTTACATGAAGGAGATAAAAAGAAAAGGAAAGAAAAGGGAAAGGGAAAAGCGAAAGCTGAACCATCAACCCCTGAAAATTGTGGACCTTGGTTTGCCATTATTTGGATTGTGTTGAAAGTTTATATTTTTGCGATGGGATGGATGATGTTGGCTATGTATTATAAATTGATTCCGGTATAATTTTTTGAAATTTTTATGATATTACAGTTAATTTTTTTCATTTTTCCATGTTTATAATTTTTTGATTTCCGTCAAGTCGGATCTCACATTCGATTAGAAAGTGATTGATAGGAATAAGATTGAGAGCATTTGCCGTATAACTAGAGATGGGACCAAGACAAGTCTTGATCTTGATTCTCGTTTGACACTCTCTGTCTGGCCGCTATAATATACTGAATTATTTGTTCGTCCTACATATTTATCTAGTTTATATTAATTACACTCTTCAACCAAATATAGAAACAATAATTACGAGTAATTAATATGGCAATCCTATAATATAGAATTTTGATTTTCTTTGCGATTTCCATGGGTCTAACGCAGGCTTAACGTTGATAACCAATGGAGTGATGCAAGCGAGATCCGACTATATTGACATGGGGTTTTTTTATTCCAGTTTAATTTTTTTGTAAGCTAAACTGGAACTTTTTTTGCCCCATTGGAACATCTTTCTCGAGGGTTTCTTTACTTTAATCATTTATTTTAAAACTCACCTTTATCATATTTTTAAATTTGTATTTTTTTGACCTGGGGTTTTTTTATTCCAGTTTAATTCTTTTGTAAGCTAAACTGGAACTTTTTTTGCCCCATTAAACATCTTTCTCAAGGGTACCTTTAACTTTAATCATTTATTTTAAAACGAACTTTATCATATTTCTAAATGTGTATTTTTTATTAAATTTTATTTTCATTTTTAAACATGTTACGATAAATTATTTATTTAAAAAATTTCAAATTTTTATGAGTTATAATTAGGGATCGGATTTTAAGACTGTAAGCATATTAAAATGGGCACAAATAGGTTTGAATGTTCTATCTTAATTCCAATAAAGAATGTTCTATCAAAATTCCAAAAAAGGAAATTTTCTAAATGTGTATTTTTTATTAAATTTTATTTTCATTTTTAAATATGTTACGATAAAAAAACATGTTTTTTTAACTTTTTATAAGTGTTGCAAGGCAAGCGGCAAAAACATCGCAAAGCCAAATTCAATTCAAATAACGCAAAACTTTATAAAGTTTCCTTACTGTCATCTGACGCTCACTTTCTTAGTTCACTCTATCTGTACAAAAACACTCTAATATTGTCTGGCATAGGCGAGGCATTATATAGAAAAACGGCTGTAAACATAATTGTGTGATTGCTCCTGGGAGTTAAATTTTATCTGAGTCCCGCGGCCTTTTGGATTTGTTGAATGATTCGATAAGGAAAGAGATAAGGATAGATGGGTCTGATCTAATATTAGATCAGACCCATTTTATTATATAAACAAGCTATTAAAACCCATTAAATATAATCACGAGAAATAAATCGACTTTTCCTTTCTAATTCACACTCTCTCTAGATAAAAAATATGCCCTCTCAAAAAGCTTTACATTAACTCCCCCTCTTAAAATTATCAAGCCCTCCCTTCATTAATGTATATTTATGTCTATGGTAAATTAATTTATATTATTTAATTTTAAAATTTAAATGCTTTCGACATTTTCGGTTATTCAAGCACGGTCCGCAACTTTTTACAGTTCTCAATCATGGGCGAGAGCATGCGGCAAAAAATCGCAAAGCCAATAGTTAATCCAAATAACGCAAAACTGTTATAAATTATTCCCTAAAAAAGAGAGTTGGCGTTATATCCTATGTAGGAACACGGTACTGGCCTAATTTGTGTTTTTGAGCTTTTTTTCAACATTATAATGGTGCAAGAAAAATATGCCGGAACCTATTATAAAATGTCTGACTCTGTTCCCAAACATTTCCGGCTAATCTTTCCGGCTTTTATGTTTTAATTCCAAGTTGTAAAATTAAATTTTAGAAATGAATTCACACTCTCTCTATATAATTCACACTCTCTAATTCACACTCTCTCTATATAGATGGAGAGCCCTCTCAAAAAGCTTTACATAAACTCCCCCTTAAAAATTATTAAGCCCTCCCTTCATTAACGTACATTTTATTCAATGTTAAATTTATAAATTTTATATATTTTTAAAATTTAAATTATTTATGCATTTTTCGGTTTTTCAAGAAAGTCCGCAACTTTTTGCAAGTCTCACTCATGGGCGATCTCAAAGCCAAATTTAATCCAAATAACGCAAAAATTATAAAGTATTCCCTATACATGAGAGTTGACGTTACAAAGGCGTGCATGAGAATCCTCATACCTTTCCCTCCTGCCATTTTTCTAAAATTTTGATTTTATAAAATTAAATTTCAGAAATGAAGCATCGAAAATGCTTTTTCATTTCAACAACATTTCCCCTAAAAATACCCATCCTCTCCTTAATTTTCATTCTGTTTTCCTTCAAACATTTTTGTGATGCCCAACACAATCTAAACGATTCAATACGATTACAAGTAAAGAAATTGTTGGAAAAATATTTACCGACTGAACACCACGATGAACCATTGAAATCGCTTCATCATTTGTTCAACGGACTTGCACTATTTAATGACCACTACCGTTTTGGTGGTATTCTTGACTATTGCAAAGAATTCAAAGCCGATCTATTCGAAAGCGATCAAGTAATTTATATATTAAGATTATTCAGGATATATTAAGATTATCAGGAGCCCTATAATTTCTTTTAAAGGTGCAATCCAGCGAAAGGTTAATTTTTGAAGAAAATATGGGCAGAGAAATGATGTTAAATGTCAATGCATATGTTGAATGTGTAAATGGGATATACACAAAATATTCCATCGTGGTGGATGAAAAACCACGCGGCTTTGTTGAAGGTAAAATATTTAATTTTTTGTGTAAACATCCTATATATAATTTTAGAATAATGTTTGTCTGTCCGCAGCTTTGAATTTTGCTGTGTTTGGCGTTGTGTTTATTTTTTAATTAAAAATGACAAAATATCCCAAAATTAAAAATAGTGTGTATTTAGAGAAGTAAAGAAAGAATGTGAATTTTTTAGAAGTTGTTTTGTTTTTTTGCTGTAATTTTTTTATTTTTTTTTTATTTTTTTTTGGCAATTTTTTGTTTTTTTTGTTTGTCAATTGTATTTAAGATGTGTTTTGATTTGATTGTTTTGTTTTTTTATCTGTTAAAATTTGTTTTATTTAAAAATTGTTTTTAGATTCAAAATCAAAACAATCTATTATTTAAACAAATTTAGGAAAAATTCCGTCATATCACCCGGAAACCGATTCAGACAAATGATATGTCATTCGAAAGATCTCGCCGAGCTGAGTCGAACGACACCAAAATTAGCTTCGGGACTCAACTATGGGCCGAGATATAGGTCCCTGAAAATCGAAAAACCATAGGGGGGAGTAAGCTCAAATTTTGGGGTGAAAAATTCGATTTTTTGAATGATAGCTCATTCGAAAGAGCTCCTCGAGCTGAGTTGAATGACACCAAAATCAGCTCGAGATCTTTATTCTGAGCCGAGATAAAGAGGCTCAAAATGGTCACGTAAACCTATGGGGCATCGGCGAGGCGCTTGTGCAAAACCCCGCGCTTCGCGCGGGGTTTTGCGGCACGCGCCTCGCGGGGAGTCTACGGGCGCTGGGTCTGGGCTCGTAACATAAACCTATTCCTCTCTCTCTTACTCTGGACATACCTGGGGCCTCCGAAGCAGCAAAAACTTCCTCGGAGACCATAGGTAAGGAGCTAAAAGAAACGATCATAACTTTGTCAAATCAAGTCGAATTTCGTTGATTTTGGTCTCATTCGACTCAGCTCGACAAGCTCTTTCGAATGAGGTATAACTTGCATATTCGAATTTTTCACCCCAAAATTGAGCTTACTCCCCCCTTTGGTTTTTCGATTTTCGGGGACCTATATCTCGGCCCACAGGTGAGTCCCGAAGCTAATTTTGGTGTCGTTCGACTCAGCTCGGCGAGATCTTTCGAATGACATATCATTTGTCTGAATCGGTTTCCGGGTGATATGACGGAATTTTACCCAAATTTAGTGTCAAATTGTTGGTTTTCAGTGCTGATATTTTATTTAAGCAACGAGTGTCCAACCGGTGGTTAATTTTTGTGAGGTTTGTCTCTTAACATAATTAAAGTTAGGATTTTGTGTTAGACAATGCGATACTAAATAGTTAATGGTCCTAGATAGTTTGACACAGAGATACTAAGTAGTTGATTGTCCCTGATAGTTTGATACAGTGAGATACTAAGTAGTTGATAGTCCTAGATAGTTTGATACATTGAGATACTATATAGTTGATAGTCCTAGATTGTTTAATATTATGTGATACTGAATAGCTGAAAGTACTAGAGTTTACATTTTGTGATACTAGATAGTTGATTGTGTGATTGATACTAGATAGTTTAGCATTGTGAGATTGATAGTACTAGCAAGGTTGACATAGCGTGATGCTAAATAGTTGATAGTCCTAGAGTTTGTCATTGAGTGACACTAAATAGTTGATAGTACTAGAGTGACTAACAGTTGTAGTATAACAGTTGTAGTATATATAGTAAAAAAGTTCTTTTACTATTAACTAACAGTTGTAGCATATATAGTAAAAAGTTCTTTTACTATTAACTATTAACTAACAGTTGTAGTATATATAGTAAAAAAGTTCTTTTACTATTAACTATTAAAGTAGAGTAGTAGTAAAGTAGAGTACTGGAAATGGTTGGAATAATGTTGAGCAAAAAGGGTCCCGTAACTGGGTGAGGGTCCCGTGACTGGGTGAAAAGGGTCTGGAAATGATTGGAATAATGGTGAGCGAAAAGAGTCCCGTAAATGGGTGAAAAGGGTCGACAATAGTGGGAAGTAGAGATTTCGAGCAACAAGCAAGAGACAAGTGTCTGTCAAATAGTTTGAGAAAAGGATTCGTCAATAAACAAGATAAAAGAGCCCGTCAATAGAAAAAAGAATATAGTGTTCAATAGGCTTGAGAAAACGGTCCCACAATGAGTGGAAAAACGGTAATGATTGATATAGATGAGTGACATAGTTAATAGTTGAAAATTGATAGTTAATAGTTGAAAAATAGATATTAATAGGTAATAGTGAAAGTTGAAAATCTTTGTTAATAATTGACATAGATATTAATAATTGCAAGTTCAAAATATTAGTTAATAGTTGAATCAATGTTAATAATTGAAGATTGATAGTTAATAGTTGAATCATTATTAATAGTTAATTGAAAATTGATAGTTGAAAATTGATAGTTAATAGTAGAGAAATAGATATTAAAAGTTAATAGTAAAAGTTGAAAATCTTAATTAATAGTTGAATCATTGTTAATAGTTAATAGTTGAAGATTGATTAGTTGAAATAGATATTAATAGTTAATAGTGAAAGTTGAAAATCTTAGCTAATAGTTAATAGTTGACATAGATATTAATAGTTAATGGTTGAAAACTTAGTTAATAGTTGATAAAGGTTTAGAATTGTAATGTTTAGAATTTTGCTAGCGGAAGGTGCTCGCCCGAAGGGCGACCCCCTCTGCTAGTGCATAAAATAATAGAATAGAGTCACGTTATAGTGAAGCAAAATATAACTAAAATGAGCTTCTGCCTCCGCCTTCAGCTCTAAGTTATTATATAATTGTCTCGCTACGAAACGAGCAAAACAGTCAAAATTTAGCGAAATTGCAAATTATAGTTTATTAATTTAAAGATAAAGTTCACATCGACATTTTCAAAAATTTTATGAGAGCATTTTTATTGACAAAACCAATATTTCTGGCGGTTGAATCGATAAGATTTGTTAAATCTAAAAATCCCTATTTGTTTGGAAAAGGATGGGTTATAAATGAGCGAATCCTAGAGGATGAGTCAGATGAAGTAAAGTTACTCGAAATGTGCGACGCAACTATTTTCTTCTAATGGCTTCAACGCAGAGCACTGATGTACAGTAAAAATTTTTAAATTGGGGTTTAGTACTCATAAGTAGGCTATTTCTGAACATTTTTAAATTATTGTTAGGTGGAATGATATTAATATAAAACTGCAGTTACCGGATAAATGACATGGCTAATAGGTCGAATACACAAAAATTAGTCCGTGGAACACATTTGGGCTAAGATATAGGGCTCGAAATGGTCAAAAATCATAAATGGAAGCTCATTGTTAGGAAAATAATACGAATATATGTATGTACCAGGAGTGTGCAAGTTTCGCCTTTCGTCTTTCGCTTTTTAAAATCACTTTCGGCACACCCCTGGTATGTACAGCGCATTCGGAAGAGCTCGTCGAGATGAGTCAAATATAACAAATTTGGACACAGTTACGATACAATAAATCGAGTTTTGCTAAAATAAGACTGAACTGGGTTTTTACTGTCCATTCCGTCAAAATGTAACCCAACACTAAGAAATAACTCTTTGCAGGAACTTCGTCTTATATACAAGTTGACAGAAATTCTTTCCGGAGCAAATGAGTTTCTCAATTTTAAAAAATTGAGAAAAGAGTTTCAAAAAAATGAATTAAAATTTCTCTATAGTCGATTTGATGGAACATACCAACAACATCAAATAAATAAAGTAAAATTGCTTAATATAATAATAATTAAAGCTAAAATATAATAAATTATTGCTTAATATAATAAAATTTAGACTATTTTGGGAAAATTTAAAGAGAGATTTACATCATTCTCATCACATTTTGATTCATACCACTGGTCTCGTATGTGTGATAATGAACTGAATATTAATTATTACAGTTTATTTATTGAAGGATATTCCAATCATTACTTAATGATTCAAGCTGGATGCAGGTAAACATCCAAGAGTTACTTTGTTTGAGAATGTAAGGATCAGGGCTAGGCTTAATATAAAATAAAAAACGAAATGCGAAATGCGAAACTTTTCGCGCTAAAAATGCGAGAATGCGAAGGATGTGAAAATCGAAATTGCGAAATTTGTTCATAAAAATCCAAAAATAAAAGCGAAATGCGGTACATTTCGCGCCAAAAAATGCGAGAATGCGAAAGATGCGAAGCGCGAAAGTGCGATATAAGCCCAGCCCTGGTAAGGATGATTCATCTAGCAGACTTAAAAGCTTAAGGGGGTACCTAAAAGCTTAAGAAGTTAAACCTAAAAAATTAAACAATATAAAATTAGAACCTACATGAATATAAGCGAAACCCTCTATAAAAGAGAAATCAAAGATTTATAATTATTCATAATTGGGGCCTCACAAGGTTATGCCTTGATCAGAGCATATTTTCCGTGCTTATATTGTGAGGCTTACATAATTATAATTTCTAGTTTATTAGCGATGAAAAGACAAGTCACTGCTTATGATCGAAGAAAAATTGATGAAAATTTAATTATTTCCATTGTTTCGGAAGAATTTATATATTTTACAATGATGGGGTTTAATGCAGAATCATCATCTGCGAACATAAAATATTTGGGTTATGATAGAAAAAATATTTTGGAAAGAATTAAAGAAGTTATCAGTTTTTACGGTTTTCATTACATCAATCAAATTTTCTTCAGAGCCTTCGAAATAGGTAGAAACATTTTTATATTTAGCGGCTGAAAGGGTCGATCGTAACGGCTGAAAGGGTCGTAAAGAATTGATATCTTAAAAATCTCGATCTCGATAACCGAGATATTGTTCGAGATCTAGTTTCGGTGCAATCTCTTATAAGAATTGTATGTCATAATTTGCAATGTTTTGTTGAGATATGCGGAATAGCCATAAATGACCGTTATAATTGCCTGTCATAATTTCCCGTCGTAAAAAAGATTCAAATAGCCCGTCTAAATATTCAAATGTGGAAAAATATTGGACAAAAATGTCTTAATTTGTATTTTTTAATCTTAAGAATCCAGCGATTTGTTTACAAACTTTGAACAAATTGAATTTAATGCTTACCCTACACATGTTGGAGGAACATTTCAAATGAATGGAATTTTTGATAATTTGTATAAATGGATAAATGAAGTCTGCCCTACTGTTCTGCATAGACACAACGAGTAATAAAATTTGATTTTATAATTAATGCTTCCATTGGGAGCAGGCCACTATACCTTCACTTAACTCTGTAACAAAATGATAGCGCCACCTAGTTTTATATCAATATCTCACCAAATATGAAACGGATATGTTTCAAATTTCGTCAGAATATAGGTAAGGATATTATGTATCAATATTGAAAAGGAAAAGTTTGTTGCAATTTTTTGAAAAATTTTATAACAATAAATTTGAACTTTTGAGTGTAACAAAAAATCTTTTCATTATTGATACATAATATCCTTAAATATATTCCACCAAAATTTGAAACTGATTCGTTACATATTTGGTGAGATATTGATAAAAACTCGGTGGCGCTATCATTTTGTTACAGTGTATTAACATCCCCCGTCATTGGGTCAATATCCCCCGTCATTGGGTCAACATCCCCCGAAATTGGGTCAATATCCCCCGTCATTGGGTCAACATCCCCCGTCATTGGAACAACATGCCCTGTCACCTAGTAACATCCCCCGCCAAAATAATAATACATTTTTGCGGCAGTATACCGGGCGGCAATATAATGGGGTGTAACCAAATCTTTTAGTAATGGCCATTTTGACCGGCTTTAACTTTCTTAAATATTAAAATGACGCATTAATTCTGTGTTAAGGAAACGATTCGATTTTTAATAAATATTATATTAAATAAAGATTATATTGGATGGATCAGATTTGGAAAGAAAATCTAATGAGAGAATTTCAAATGGTCAAAATTTTCTTGAATGGAAACATTAGAGTATCTAATGCCACAAATTATCTATACAACATATACATCAGTGCAACTAAAAATGGCGGTTTTTATCTTGATATTTTGTTCAAGTTTTTGGAGAATTTGTTTGAAATCGGAGATTTGACAAGCCTTAACGAGTCTACAAAAGAAATCTATGAACAAAGAGATTCTTTTCAAAAATTAATAGATGGCATAAGTAGTAATACTGATAACGTATTTAATTATGGAGAAAGAATTTTAACAAGTACAAAGAATGTAATTGAGAATTTCGAAAATCTACTAATGTCAAAACCATTATTTGCTGAGAATATAATTTCAAGGTTATAATTTAAATAAAAATATAACCTTATATTCTATCTTAATCTAAAAATCGTCAAATCACTTTTAACCTTCTTTAGTAAAAATCACTAATACTTGGTCGGACCTGAGTTGACCGTTATTTTTAATAATAATATTATAAAACTAAAATTGACCATAATAAATTTAATCTAATATGTAATTATCAAGAGAATCAAACCCTGATCATGAATTGCGTGTATTATCCTTGTCCCTCTACACATTCCATGGTCTTTTACATTTGCTACATGTTGCATTGCCAATGGCTAAGCGCATATTTCGGGAACGTATATGTTATTATGATGGTCAACATTATATACAATTTACTGAATCTGCACAATTTATTGTAGAAAACATAAAAGAATATGACAATTTTGAACGTATTTTGAATTGGTTTGATGAGATAATTAATAAAGGCAGGTTTAAGAACGATATAACATTTTGATACTTTTCTGGTTAGGTTCAATATGTAAGATACAAAACAGTGACTTTCTAATGATCTCAATTATCCATGGCCTTTGTTATGAGACCCTCTTTGTCATAAACTTAACGATGAAGCGCACCACTTAAGCCATTCAACCACACATCACTCTTCTAGTTGTTATCATTAGAAAGCGAGATCATTAAAAGTTTTTTACTAAATTATAGTAAAATTTAATTTAACCTCCATTATTATTAAGTACGTAATTCAGTGTCGTTTGAATACGAAGTTGAAAACATCAAAAATTTTGGAACAGAAAATCATGAACAGTCAAACGTTAAAATTAATGAATTTTGGTTGTATTTGTATTATGGACTTAGTGACGAAGAAAAGTCTCAAGAGATAGAAGTAATGCTCCAAAATGGCAACATTCAGCAAGGTTTACTGACTTGTTTCGATATTTTTTTCAAAATGAGTCTGATCGTACAATAAAAAGTTACAAGTTTATAATTGTGTAAATCGTATATGTATTTAATGCATTTGTATCATTTTAATAGGCGATCATTTTCATCCAACCGTTTAGAATAAACAGCCCTATTTTCTTTGAAGAACCATTTTTCTAGAGAAAATATGCATACTATAAATAATTTATAATAATTTTCTATACTTCAAGTTTTGTTAAATACACCAATTACCGGAATATTTAAAAACAATGAAGATGTATTTTCTTATCAGCCATCATTTGAACAAGGGCAAACATCGACTGCACATGAAATGCAGGATGAACCCCATTCGGATTTACCATATAGAGAACCATTTAGAGAGGGAATCCGGAGGAGGAACAAAAATAGAGAAGGAACAAATGGTTATAAAAATGCTAGTTTACTATTTGTATTAATTTTTCATTATTTAGTTAAACCTTATCAAACACCGTCTGAACAAGGGCAAACATCAATTCAAACTGAAATTCAAGATGAACCCCATTCGGATTTACCATATAGAGAACCATTTAGAGAGGGAATTCGGAGGAGGAACAAAAATAGAGAAGGAACAAATGGTTATAAAAATGCTAGTTTACTAATTGTATTAATTTTTCATTATTTAGTTAAACCTTATCAAACACCGTCTGAACAAGGTCAAACATCAACTCAACATGAAATGCAGGATGAACCCTATGCGGCTTCACCACATAGAGGAGAAATTCGCTCTTCAGCTTCCGGTAAATATCTTACTATAAATGCTAAATTACTAGTTGTATTAATTTTTTCATTATGTAGCCAACACTGAAGAACGTAAAGGGATGCGTAAACCTCGCAAGAAACGCTCATTTAATTTTGTGAATGAAGTCTATTCACGGAAAAAGCGCGCAATGCGTACACCATTAGGTACACCAACTCGCTCTTTACATGAAGGAGATAAAAAGAAAAGGAAAGAAAAGGGAAAGGGAAAAGCGAAAGCTGAACCATCAACCCCTGAAAATTGTGGACCTTGGTTTGCCATTATTTGGATTGTGTTGAAAGTTTATATTTTTGCGATGGGATGGATGATGTTGGCTATGTATTATAAATTGATTCCGGTATAATTTTTTGAAATTTTTATGATATTACAGTTAATTTTTTTCATTTTTCCATGTTTATAATTTTTTGATTTCCGTCAAGTCGGATCTCACATTCGATTAGAAAGTGATTGATAGGAATAAGATTGAGAGCATTTGCCGTATAACTAGAGATGGGACCAAGACAAGTCTTGATCTTGATTCTCGTTTGACACTCTCTGTCTGGCCGCTATAATATACTGAATTATTTGTTCGTCCTACATATTTATCTAGTTTATATTAATTACACTCTTCAACCAAATATAGAAACAATAATTACGAGTAATTAATATGGCAATCCTATAATATAGAATTTTGATTTTCTTTGCGATTTCCATGGGTCTAACGCAGGCTTAACGTTGATAACCAATGGAGTGATGCAAGCGAGATCCGACTATATTGACATGGGGTTTTTTTATTCCAGTTTAATTTTTTTGTAAGCTAAACTGGAACTTTTTTTGCCCCATTGGAACATCTTTCTCGAGGGTTTCTTTACTTTAATCATTTATTTTAAAACTCACCTTTATCATATTTTTAAATTTGTATTTTTTTGACCTGGGGTTTTTTTATTCCAGTTTAATTCTTTTGTAAGCTAAACTGGAACTTTTTTTGCCCCATTAAACATCTTTCTCAAGGGTACCTTTAACTTTAATCATTTATTTTAAAACGAACTTTATCATATTTCTAAATGTGTATTTTTTATTAAATTTTATTTTCATTTTTAAACATGTTACGATAAATTATTTATTTAAAAAATTTCAAATTTTTATGAGTTATAATTAGGGATCGGATTTTAAGACTGTAAGCATATTAAAATGGGCACAAATAGGTTTGAATGTTCTATCTTAATTCCAATAAAGAATGTTCTATCAAAATTCCAAAAAAGGAAATTTTCTAAATGTGTATTTTTTATTAAATTTTATTTTCATTTTTAAATATGTTACGATAAAAAAACATGTTTTTTTAACTTTTTATAAGTGTTGCAAGGCAAGCGGCAAAAACATCGCAAAGCCAAATTCAATTCAAATAACGCAAAACTTTATAAAGTTTCCTTACTGTCATCTGACGCTCACTTTCTTAGTTCACTCTATCTGTACAAAAACACTCTAATATTGTCTGGCATAGGCGAGGCATTATATAGAAAAACGGCTGTAAACATAATTGTGTGATTGCTCCTGGGAGTTAAATTTTATCTGAGTCCCGCGGCCTTTTGGATTTGTTGAATGATTCGATAAGGAAAGAGATAAGGATAGATGGGTCTGATCTAATATTAGATCAGACCCATTTTATTATATAAACAAGCTATTAAAACCCATTAAATATAATCACGAGAAATAAATCGACTTTTCCTTTCTAATTCACACTCTCTCTAGATAAAAAATATGCCCTCTCAAAAAGCTTTACATTAACTCCCCCTCTTAAAATTATCAAGCCCTCCCTTCATTAATGTATATTTATGTCTATGGTAAATTAATTTATATTATTTAATTTTAAAATTTAAATGCTTTCGACATTTTCGGTTATTCAAGCACGGTCCGCAACTTTTTACAGTTCTCAATCATGGGCGAGAGCATGCGGCAAAAAATCGCAAAGCCAATAGTTAATCCAAATAACGCAAAACTGTTATAAATTATTCCCTAAAAAAGAGAGTTGGCGTTATATCCTATGTAGGAACACGGTACTGGCCTAATTTGTGTTTTTGAGCTTTTTTTCAACATTATAATGGTGCAAGAAAAATATGCCGGAACCTATTATAAAATGTCTGACTCTGTTCCCAAACATTTCCGGCTAATCTTTCCGGCTTTTATGTTTTAATTCCAAGTTGTAAAATTAAATTTTAGAAATGAATTCACACTCTCTCTATATAATTCACACTCTCTAATTCACACTCTCTCTATATAGATGGAGAGCCCTCTCAAAAAGCTTTACATAAACTCCCCCTTAAAAATTATTAAGCCCTCCCTTCATTAACGTACATTTTATTCAATGTTAAATTTATAAATTTTATATATTTTTAAAATTTAAATTATTTATGCATTTTTCGGTTTTTCAAGAAAGTCCGCAACTTTTTGCAAGTCTCACTCATGGGCGATCTCAAAGCCAAATTTAATCCAAATAACGCAAAAATTATAAAGTATTCCCTATACATGAGAGTTGACGTTACAAAGGCGTGCATGAGAATCCTCATACCTTTCCCTCCTGCCATTTTTCTAAAATTTTGATTTTATAAAATTAAATTTCAGAAATGAAGCATCGAAAATGCTTTTTCATTTCAACAACATTTCCCCTAAAAATACCCATCCTCTCCTTAATTTTCATTCTGTTTTCCTTCAAACATTTTTGTGATGCCCAACACAATCTAAACGATTCAATACGATTACAAGTAAAGAAATTGTTGGAAAAATATTTACCGACTGAACACCACGATGAACCATTGAAATCGCTTCATCATTTGTTCAACGGACTTGCACTATTTAATGACCACTACCGTTTTGGTGGTATTCTTGACTATTGCAAAGAATTCAAAGCCGATCTATTCGAAAGCGATCAAGTAATTTATATATTAAGATTATTCAGGATATATTAAGATTATCAGGAGCCCTATAATTTCTTTTAAAGGTGCAATCCAGCGAAAGGTTAATTTTTGAAGAAAATATGGGCAGAGAAATGATGTTAAATGTCAATGCATATGTTGAATGTGTAAATGGGATATACACAAAATATTCCATCGTGGTGGATGAAAAACCACGCGGCTTTGTTGAAGGTAAAATATTTAATTTTTTGTGTAAACATCCTATATATAATTTTAGAATAATGTTTGTCTGTCCGCAGCTTTGAATTTTGCTGTGTTTGGCGTTGTGTTTATTTTTTAATTAAAAATGACAAAATATCCCAAAATTAAAAATAGTGTGTATTTAGAGAAGTAAAGAAAGAATGTGAATTTTTTAGAAGTTGTTTTGTTTTTTTGCTGTAATTTTTTTATTTTTTTTTTATTTTTTTTTGGCAATTTTTTGTTTTTTTTGTTTGTCAATTGTATTTAAGATGTGTTTTGATTTGATTGTTTTGTTTTTTTATCTGTTAAAATTTGTTTTATTTAAAAATTGTTTTTAGATTCAAAATCAAAACAATCTATTATTTAAACAAATTTAGGAAAAATTCCGTCATATCACCCGGAAACCGATTCAGACAAATGATATGTCATTCGAAAGATCTCGCCGAGCTGAGTCGAACGACACCAAAATTAGCTTCCAAAACGACACCAAATTAGCCTTTAGCTTCTGAGCCGAGATAAAGAGGCTCAAAATGGTCACGTAAACCTATGGGGCATCGGCGAGGCGCTTGTGCAAAACCCCGCGCTTCGCGCGGGGTTTTGCGGCACGCGCCTCGCGGGGAGTCTACGGGCGCTGGGTCTGGGCTCGTAACATAAACCTATTCCTCTCTCTCTTACTCTGGACATACCTGGGGCCTCCGAAGCAGCAAAAACTTCCTCGGAGACCATAGGTAAGGAGCTAAAAGAAACGATCATAACTTTGTCAAATCAAGTCGAATTTCGTTGATTTTGGTCTCATTCGACTCAGCTCGACAAGCTCTTTCGAATGAGGTATAACTTGCATATTCGAATTTTTCACCCCAAAATTGAGCTTACTCCCCCCTTTGGTTTTTCGATTTTCGGGGACCTATATCTCGGCCCACAGGTGAGTCCCGAAGCTAATTTTGGTGTCGTTCGACTCAGCTCGGCGAGATCTTTCGAATGACATATCATTTGTCTGAATCGGTTTCCGGGTGATATGACGGAATTTTACCCAAATTTAGTGTCAAATTGTTGGTTTTCAGTGCTGATATTTTATTTAAGCAACGAGTGTCCAACCGGTGGTTAATTTTTGTGAGGTTTGTCTCTTAACATAATTAAAGTTAGGATTTTGTGTTAGACAATGCGATACTAAATAGTTAATGGTCCTAGATAGTTTGACACAGAGATACTAAGTAGTTGATTGTCCCTGATAGTTTGATACAGTGAGATACTAAGTAGTTGATAGTCCTAGATAGTTTGATACATTGAGATACTATATAGTTGATAGTCCTAGATTGTTTAATATTATGTGATACTGAATAGCTGAAAGTACTAGAGTTTACATTGTGTGATACTAGATAGTTGATTGTGTGATTGATACTAGATAGTTTAGCATTGTGAGATTGATAGTACTAGCAAGGTTGACATAGCGTGATGCTAAATAGTTGATAGTCCTAGAGTTTGTCATTGAGTGACACTAAATAGTTGATAGTACTAGAGTGACTAACAGTTGTAGTATAACAGTTGTAGTATATATAGTAAAAAAGTTCTTTTACTATTAACTAACAGTTGTAGCATATATAGTAAAAAGTTCTTTTACTATTAACTATTAACTAACAGTTGTAGTATATATAGTAAAAAAGTTCTTTTACTATTAACTATTAAAGTAGAGTAGTAGTAAAGTAGAGTACTGGAAATGGTTGGAATAATGTTGAGCAAAAAGGGTCCCGTAACTGGGTGAGGGTCCCGTGACTGGGTGAAAAGGGTCTGGAAATGATTGGAATAATGGTGAGCGAAAAGAGTCCCGTAAATGGGTGAAAAGGGTCGACAATAGTGGGAAGTAGAGATTTCGAGCAACAAGCAAGAGACAAGTGTCTGTCAAATAGTTTGAGAAAAGGATTCGTCAATAAACAAGATAAAAGAGCCCGTCAATAGAAAAAAGAATATAGTGTTCAATAGGCTTGAGAAAACGGTCCCACAATGAGTGGAAAAACGGTAATGATTGATATAGATGAGTGACATAGTTAATAGTTGAAAATTGATAGTTAATAGTTGAAAAATAGATATTAATAGGTAATAGTGAAAGTTGAAAATCTTTGTTAATAATTGACATAGATATTAATAATTGCAAGTTCAAAATATTAGTTAATAGTTGAATCAATGTTAATAATTGAAGATTGATAGTTAATAGTTGAATCATTATTAATAGTTAATTGAAAATTGATAGTTGAAAATTGATAGTTAATAGTAGAGAAATAGATATTAAAAGTTAATAGTAAAAGTTGAAAATCTTAATTAATAGTTGAATCATTGTTAATAGTTAATAGTTGAAGATTGATTAGTTGAAATAGATATTAATAGTTAATAGTGAAAGTTGAAAATCTTAGCTAATAGTTAATAGTTGACATAGATATTAATAGTTAATGGTTGAAAACTTAGTTAATAGTTGATAAAGGTTTAGAATTGTAATGTTTAGAATTTTGCTAGCGGAAGGTGCTCGCCCGAAGGGCGACCCCCTCTGCTAGTGCATAAAATAATAGAATAGAGTCACGTTATAGTGAAGCAAAATATAACTAAAATGAGCTTCTGCCTCCGCCTTCAGCTCTAAGTTATTATATAATTGTCTCGCTACGAAACGAGCAAAACAGTCAAAATTTAGCGAAATTGCAAATTATAGTTTATTAATTTAAAGATAAAGTTCACATCGACATTTTCAAAAATTTTATGAGAGCATTTTTATTGACAAAACCAATATTTCTGGCGGTTGAATCGATAAGATTTGTTAAATCTAAAAATCCCTATTTGTTTGGAAAAGGATGGGTTATAAATGAGCGAATCCTAGAGGATGAGTCAGATGAAGTAAAGTTACTCGAAATGTGCGACGCAACTATTTTCTTCTAATGGCTTCAACGCAGAGCACTGATGTACAGTAAAAATTTTTAAATTGGGGTTTAGTACTCATAAGTAGGCTATTTCTGAACATTTTTAAATTATTGTTAGGTGGAATGATATTAATATAAAACTGCAGTTACCGGATAAATGACATGGCTAATAGGTCGAATACACAAAAATTAGTCCGTGGAACACATTTGGGCTAAGATATAGGGCTCGAAATGGTCAAAAATCATAAATGGAAGCTCATTGTTAGGAAAATAATACGAATATATGTATGTACCAGGAGTGTGCAAGTTTCGCCTTTCGTCTTTCGCTTTTTAAAATCACTTTCGGCACACCCCTGGTATGTACAGCGCATTCGGAAGAGCTCGTCGAGATGAGTCAAATATAACAAATTTGGACACAGTTACGATACAATAAATCGAGTTTTGCTAAAATAAGACTGAACTGGGTTTTTACTGTCCATTCCGTCAAAATGTAACCCAACACTAAGAAATAACTCTTTGCAGGAACTTCGTCTTATATACAAGTTGACAGAAATTCTTTCCGGAGCAAATGAGTTTCTCAATTTTAAAAAATTGAGAAAAGAGTTTCAAAAAAATGAATTAAAATTTCTCTATAGTCGATTTGATGGAACATACCAACAACATCAAATAAATAAAGTAAAATTGCTTAATATAATAATAATTAAAGCTAAAATATAATAAATTATTGCTTAATATAATAAAATTTAGACTATTTTGGGAAAATTTAAAGAGAGATTTACATCATTCTCATCACATTTTGATTCATACCACTGGTCTCGTATGTGTGATAATGAACTGAATATTAATTATTACAGTTTATTTATTGAAGGATATTCCAATTTACTTAATGATTCAAGCTGGATGCAGGTAAACATCCAAGAGTTACTTTGTTTGAGAATGTAAGGATCAGGGCTAGGCTTAATATAAAATAAAAAACGAAATGCGAAATGCGAAACTTTTCGCGCTAAAAATGCGAGAATGCGAAGGATGTGAAAATCGAAATTGCGAAATTTGTTCATAAAAATCCAAAAATAAAAGCGAAATGCGGTACATTTCGCGCCAAAAAATGCGAGAATGCGAAAGATGCGAAGCGCGAAAGTGCGATATAAGCCCAGCCCTGGTAAGGATGATTCATCTAGCAGACTTAAAAGCTTAAGGGGGTACCTAAAAGCTTAAGAAGTTAAACCTAAAAAATTAAACAATATAAAATTAGAACCTACATGAATATAAGCGAAACCCTCTATAAAAGAGAAATCAAAGATTTATAATTATTCATAATTGGGGCCTCACAAGGTTATGCCTTGATCAGAGCATATTTTCCGTGCTTATATTGTGAGGCTTACATAATTATAATTTCTAGTTTATTAGCGATGAAAAGACAAGTCACTGCTTATGATCGAAGAAAAATTGATGAAAATTTAATTATTTCCATTGTTTCGGAAGAATTTATATATTTTACAATGATGGGGTTTAATGCAGAATCATCATCTGCGAACATAAAATATTTGGGTTATGATAGAAAAAATATTTTGGAAAGAATTAAAGAAGTTATCAGTTTTTACGGTTTTCATTACATCAATCAAATTTTCTTCAGAGCCTTCGAAATAGGTAGAAACATTTTTATATTTAGCGGCTGAAAGGGTCGATCGTAACGGCTGAAAGGGTCGTAAAGAATTGATATCTTAAAAATCTCGATCTCGATAACCGAGATATTGTTCGAGATCTAGTTTCGGTGCAATCTCTTATAAGAATTGTATGTCATAATTTGCAATGTTTTGTTGAGATATGCGGAATAGCCATAAATGACCGTTATAATTGCCTGTCATAATTTCCCGTCGTAAAAAAGATTCAAATAGCCCGTCTAAATATTCAAATGTGGAAAAATATTGGACAAAAATGTCTTAATTTGTATTTTTTAATCTTAAGAATCCAGCGATTTGTTTACAAACTTTGAACAAATTGAATTTAATGCTTACCCTACACATGTTGGAGGAACATTTCAAATGAATGGAATTTTTGATAATTTGTATAAATGGATAAATGAAGTCTGCCCTACTGTTCTGCATAGACACAACGAGTAATAAAATTTGATTTTATAATTAATGCTTCCATTGGGAGCAGGCCACTATACCTTCACTTAACTCTGTAACAAAATGATAGCGCCACCTAGTTTTATATCAATATCTCACCAAATATGAAACGGATATGTTTCAAATTTCGTCAGAATATAGGTAAGGATATTATGTATCAATATTGAAAAGGAAAAGTTTGTTGCAATTTTTTGAAAAATTTTATAACAATAAATTTGAACTTTTGAGTGTAACAAAAAATCTTTTCATTATTGATACATAATATCCTTAAATATATTCCACCAAAATTTGAAACTGATTCGTTACATATTTGGTGAGATATTGATAAAAACTCGGTGGCGCTATCATTTTGTTACAGTGTATTAACATCCCCCGTCATTGGGTCAATATCCCCCGTCATTGGGTCAACATCCCCCGTCATTGGGTCAATATCCCCCGTCATTGGGTCAACATCCCCCGTCATTGGAACAACATGCCCTGTCACCTAGTAACATCCCCCGCCAAAATAATAATACATTTTTGCGGCAGTATACCGGGCGGCAATATAATGGGGTGTACCCAAATCTTTTAGTAATGGCCATTTTGACCGGCTATAACTTTCTTAAATATTAAAATGACGCATTAATTCTGTGTTAAGGAAACGATTCGATTTTTAATAAATATTATATTAAATAAAGATTATATTGGATGGATCAGATTTGGAAAGAAAATCTAATGAGAGAATTTCAAATGGTCAAAATTTTCTTGAATGGAAACATTAGAGTATCTAATGCCACAAATTATCTATACAACATATACATCAGTGCAACTAAAAATGGCGGTTTTTATCTTGATATTTTGTTCAAGTTTTTGGAGAATTTGTTTGAAATCGGAGATTTGACAAGCCTTAACGAGTCTACAAAAGAAATCTATGAACAAAGAGATTCTTTTCAAAAATTAATAGATGGCATAAGTAGTAATACTGATAACGTATTTAATTATGGAGAAAGAATTTTAACAAGTACAAAGAATGTAATTGAGAATTTCGAAAATCTACTAATGTCAAAACCATTATTTGCTGAGAATATAATTTCAAGGTTATAATTTAAATAAAAATATAACCTTATATTCTATCTTAATCTAAAAATCGTCAAATCACTTTTAACCTTCTTTAGTAAAAATCACTAATACTTGGTCGGACCTGAGTTGACCGTTATTTTTAATAATAATATTATAAAACTAAAATTGACCATAATAAATTTAATCTAATATGTAATTATCAAGAGAATCAAACCCTGATCATGAATTGCGTGTATTATCCTTGTCCCTCTACACATTCCATGGTCTTTTACATTTGCTACATGTTGCATTGCCAATGGCTAAGCGCATATTTCGGGAACGTATATGTTATTATGATGGTCAACATTATATACAATTTACTGAATCTGCACAATTTATTGTAGAAAACATAAAAGAATATGACAATTTTGAACGTATTTTGAATTGGTTTGATGAGATAATTAATAAAGGCAGGTTTAAGAACGATATAACATTTTGATACTTTTCTGGTTAGGTTCAATATGTAAGATACAAAACAGTGACTTTCTAATGATCTCAATTATCCATGGCCTTTGTTATGAGACCCTCTTTGTCATAAACTTAACGATGAAGCGCACCACTTAAGCCATTCAACCACACATCACTCTTCTAGTTGTTATCATTAGAAAGCGAGATCATTAAAAGTTTTTTACTAAATTATAGTAAAATTTAATTTAACCTCCATTATTATTAAGTACGTAATTCAGTGTCGTTTGAATACGAAGTTGAAAACATCAAAAATTTTGGAACAGAAAATCATGAACACTCAAACGTTAAAATTAATGAATTTTGGTTTTATTTGTATTATGGACTAGATGTCGAAGAAAAGAATCAAGAAATAAACGTAATGCTCCAAGAAGGCATCACGCAACAAGGTTTACTGACTTGTTTCGATATTTTTTTCAAAATGATAGCTCAAGTCTGATCGTAGATTAAAAAGTTACAAATTTATATGTGTGAAAAACATATATTTAATGCATTTATCGAGTTGATCCTTTTAACAGGCAACCAGATTGATTCATAAATTAAAAAAAGACAGCCCTATATTCTTGGGAGGGAACCATTTAAAAAAAATACGTCATATAAATAATTTATAATAATTTTCTATACTTCAAGTTTTGTTAAATACACCAATTACCGGAATATTTGAAAACAATGAAGATGTATTTTCTTATCAGCCATCATTTGAACATGGGCAAACATCTACTGCACATGAAATGCAGGATGAACCCTATTCGGCTTCACCACATAGTGGAGGAATTCACACTTCAGCTTCATGTAAAAATCGTTCTATAAATACTTAAATATTAGTTGTATTAATCTTATCATTATTTAGCTAGCCCCGAAGAGCCGAAATCCAAGCCAGATTGTATCTGCAATATTCTTCGCAAGAAACGCTTAGTTAATTTCTTGAATGTACCTTATTCCCGCAAAAAGCGCGCAATGCGTACAACGGTAGGTACTCAATCTGGCTCTTCACATGAGGGGAAAAGGAAGGACAATAAAAAAGAAAAAGCGGAGGATGTACATAAAAAGAAAAGGACCAATAAAGGAAAAGCGAAAGATGAAGATATACCATTAACCCCTGAAAATTGTGGACCTTGGTTTGCCATTATTTGGATTGTGTTGAAAGTTTTTATTTTTGCATTGGGATGGATGATGTTGGCTATGTATTATAAATTGATTCCGGTATAATTATTTTGAAATTTTTATGATATTCAGTATATATTCTTTAATTTTTTTCATTTTTCCATGTTTATAATTTTTTGATTTCCGTCAAGTCGGATCTCACATTCGATTAGAAAGTGATTGATAGGAATAAGATTGAGAGACATTTACCGTATAACTAAAGACGGGACCAAGACAAGATCATGATCTCGATTCTCGTTTGACATTCTCTGTCTGGCCGCTATTATATACTGAATTATTTGTCCGTCCTACATATTTATCTAGTTTATATTAATTACACTCTTCAACCAAATATAGAAACAATAATTACGAGTAATTAATATGGCAATCCTACAATATAGAATTTTGATTTTCTTTGCGATTTCCATGGGTCTAACGCAGGTTTAACGTTGATAACCAATGGAGTGATGCAAGCGAGATCCGACTTTTCCGGCATGGGGTTTTTTTATTCCAGTTTGAGTTTTCTGTAAGCTAAACTGGAACTTTTTTTGCCCCATTGGAACAACTTCTCAAGGGTTTCTTTAATCATTTATTTTAAAACAACCTTTTATCATATTTTTAAATTTGTATTTTTTTGACCTGGGGTTTTTTTATTCCAGTTTAATTCTTTTGTAAGCTAAACTGGAACTTTTTTTGCCCCATTGGAACAACTTCTCAAGGGTTTCTTTACTTTAATCATTTATTTTAAAACAACCTTTATCTTTATTTCTGAATTTGTATTTTTTATTAAATTTTATTTTCATTTTTTAAACGTTTTACGATAAATTATTTATTAAAAATATTTCAAATTTTTATGAGTTATAGTTAGAAAGCAGAATTTAACACATTCACAAATAGGTTTTAAAATATAAATTTCCAAGTTTATCTTAATTACATAATGTTACTAAATTTTTATATACAACCCGATTCGTCTCAATTTCTTATAAAATTTACATTTATTTCTTCTATTCTTTATCCATGCAGAAAACCGTGTCGAATACCCTTCTCCCTCGACCATTTTTGCTTCTGAGAGTTATACGGCTTTCTAGTAAAGCCTGAACCCTATTCTTTGCTGTATAGCATAGACAAGATCCCGTTGACTAGAATATTAATATTTTTTGTTTCTTATGTTCCATTTTGGTAATTTATAATTTATGGTGCAAATGCTATTGAATTCCGCAACGAGGTAGCGATGTTCAAAAAATTATAACTTTATGAATATCAACCATATATAGCTAAACGTGAAATTAAAATGAAGAGCAGATTCAGATCTTTATGGTAGTCAATAAGAAAAAAAGAATATTTGTAAGATAACACCCCTAAAAATTTAACCGAATAAAGCGACACTAATTATGACACGACCTAATATTTTTCTTATTTTATACTACTATGTATTGTGCTTTCATTTAGCTCCTTATCGTGGATTTTTGGAGGTTTTTGCTACTGCGGAAAATGCCAGGCATTCCCACTGCAGCGGTAATAAATGGCTTATGGCAAACTTTAAAGGCCTTACAATATCTACAATTTATAAATTTAAAAAAATTATTTCAAATTATTGCCAATCAATTTTTATATTATTTATTAGTGTCGAGCATTTTCTTAAATTTTGCCCATCCATCACTCTCAATTGTTAAGTGTTAGACTTCCCTTATAACTTTGGCATTTTTTATTCACTTTTATTTTTTTATTTACAAAAAAATTCCTTTCTTTAATTAAATTTAAAATTGTAAAGCATATAGCTATTTAATTATTAAGCTATTTAATTATTATTGTCTAAAGAGCTTTTCTAATAGTAATAGAATTTGTTTGAATAAAGTTGTGTAACTTTTAGGCTTTTGTTTTGTTTAGAATAAAGAGTTGAAATTAGAACTTAAATAGTTTGATTTAAGTCTTCTAAGTTTAGAGTTCTTTGACTAAGAGTTAATTTTGTTTTAATTTGTGTTAAATTTGAGTTAAATTTGAGTTTTCTAGAGATTTCTAGAATTTAATTTATAACGTTTAGATTGTGTAAAAAGATTTAAATAAAGTATATTATTTGTGAAACTTTCTAAATAGAATTTGAGTTTGAGTTAAGTTATCTTTTGCTAAAAGAGTTCTTTATTTTACAGAGTCTAGATTGTGAAACTAATTTGTTTCTTTGAAAAGAACTCTTTATCTAGCAAAATGTAATAATTAGGGCGTGTCAAAATATGCACGGAAAATCCCAAAATATGCGCATATATATGCACCGAAAAAGGCCTAAATATGCACAAAATTTCCCAAAATATGCACGAGATATGCAGCAAAAAAACAGTAAAAATGTGCTTCAAAAATTAATATTTTAAGTAAAAACGATGATTTAGTCTTTAAAATAGCAATTTAGAGCACTTCTAAAACATTTTACGGACTTTAAATTTATGAAAAAAAATTTTTGAAATAAATTTTCCAGAAATATTTTTTAAAAAAATTTTTCCAAAAAATTTCTTTAAAAAATTTGTGAAAAAATTTTATATTATGCTACAAAATAATTTTTAAACTACAAATTTCTCAAAAAATGCCAAAATATGTTCAATTTTGGATAAAAATATGCTAAATTTCCCAAAATATGCATCGATATGCAAATATGCACGAAAGTACCGAAATATGCAAAAATATGCTATAGGAACCCGGTCCCTAATGTTCGTACAGACGTAAAAACACCATTTTTGAGCGTTTCAGCTCATGGCATATCCGCATGCAAAATATGCATTTGCATGTTTTGTCACGCCCTATTAATGATATTTGTATTAATATTTTTTATTTTGCGACCAAGGTCTTTCACTCATCAACGATCATTTTCGATTTGGAGCATTTTTTACTATTGTATTGAACAAGAATATGTAAGATAATTGATAAAAAAGATGGTTTTTAAGAGGGTTTTTCAAAATTTAACGGTTTTGCCAAACCTCTACACCGGCCTGAAATTATAGGAAAAAATATTGGATTCAGGGTGGCCCTTTTGCCCTATTTACAGGGCATTTGCCCTATTTTCGACCTTTCCGCCCTATTTTTTCCCTATTTTTACATTTGCCATATTTTTGCCCTATTTTTACCATTTTGTAAAATTTTTACAATTTTAGAATTTCGTAAATCAAAAGGCAGAAAAAGTAAGAAATCTGGCTTCACGGCCTTCCAAAATTCCTAAAATTTTCGCCTGCGGCGCAAAAAACAAAGAAGCTGCCTTTTTGGCCGTACAAAATTCTCAAAATTTTTGCCTGTGGCGCTGAAAAAGGAAAAATCTGTGAAGACTTTGTGTGAAATTGAGGGATTGGAAGGGCTTGAGTGGAATATCGATGGATTTTACTATAGAAGATTTAGAGGATTTACTAGTAGTATGGGCGATCTGACTGGATAACGAGGATTTGTATTGATAAAGAGAGATTTATTTGAGAGATATCAATAGATTTGAGAGATTAATTGTGTATAGGAGGATTAAGGTGAATAGACCCCTCGGTAATCCATTCCCCAAATCCATTCATAATTGCTCCCAACCCCTCTATATCCCTCCATTTGCTCAATTTAGTTAAAACTAGTGAAAAATATATAAAATAAAGCTTCCTAATTGAAATTTTAATTATTTTTAAGATTTTTAAATAATGCCCTATTTTTTGCCCTATTTTTGGCCGATTTCGCCCTATTTTTGCCCTATTTTTGAGTGGCTGCGCCCTATTTTAGTGTTTCGGAAAGGGCCACCCTGATTGGATTACCATTAATAAATAAGGCAAATACGAGCAAATTTTAAATTTTTAAATCTGACCACGACCGCCTAACTTGGACTGTGAGAAAACTTTGCCGGCTGCTTTAAACATTTACATTAGAGACCGGACGGTACCGTACGATGACGGTATTTTTCGGTATTTATCGGTATTCCGTATCGGTAGTACGGCACGGAATACCGTTCAGTAAGAAATTCCGGTCTCTAATTTACATACGCTATAAATTTTAAAATTCTTAAAATTTTTGTCAATCAATTTTCTACGATAGCATGCTAAAAGACTTGTGATTTTGTCTATTATATTATAGCCTATGCTTTAGAATTTTGTCCATCTAACGCGTAAATTGATCATTTTTATATAATTACACGACAGATTTCTTTCACTCTCTAATTAACACACTCCATAAAAACGATAAATCCCTTCAATCGTCAATTCCCTGTGCCCTCTCTGTCGCTATCTTCCCCACCTTTCTTCCCTTCCCCTCTCCTGCCTTCCTCTCCCCCTTCCCCTTCCCCTTCCCCTTCCCCTCTCCTCTCATCTCCTCCCTTCCCTTCCCCTCTCCTCTTATCTTCTCTTCTCTCCTCCCTTCCCTTCCCTTCCCCTCTCCTCACTCCCCTCTCCTCACTCCCCTTCCCTCCCCCCTCTAAAAATTTTTAAAAAATTCTTATCATTTATTAAATATTTTTATTCATTATACATTCCCCAACATTTATTTATATACAGGAAGAAAATTTAAGAAATTTAAAATTTATATATTAATTATAAAATATTTATAAAAGTTTTCAAAATTTTTTCATTAAATTTGCCTTAAAAATAAAAATTTTTTTCAGGAATGAGAAAAAAATTCTCTCATTTATTCCCAAACATTCTGCAATGCATACTCCCCATACTCTTCTTTTTCCTCCTATTTTTCAAAGGCTCATCATGTGAAGGACCCAACTTCAACAAGGCAATGCGAACCCAAGTCAAGCAATTTTTGGAAGCAAGTTTAAAAGATATTCATAAATACAACAATGACTATGCTCTTCTACACCTGTTCAATGGCCTTTCACTCTACGACGATCATTTTCGATTTGGAGGGATTTTTGACTATTGTATTGAGAAAGGATATGTAGGATACTATTTGATTAATTATATAATCTCCTTTCTAATAAAATTTTCCTCATTAGTAGATCTAATACTCATGATTTTCATTAGCTGGACCTTCAATAGATTAAACGTTTCAGAAACTTAGTATTGATAATTTATTCAACAGTAAAGCAAATCTTCAATTCCTTTACTAAAGTTTTTAATTTTGAAGATAGCTGCTGACCAACCATATAATCCTATCATATTCCACTACAATGTAAATATGGAGATGCTGACTTATGCCAGTGATTATATAAACTGCGTTGATAGCATATATGAAGCAACAATCAAAGTCAACCTCGAGGCATACAATATGACAGGTTGTAACGGATGGCAGCTGATTTTCTTAAATCCTGCCGGTCACACCCCAAAAAATATATACATTTATATTTTATTAATTAGCTCGAGAAATTAATTAGGTCGGGAAAACTTAAACTTTTCCTACTTGTCTTGGTGGAGTTAAAATAATAATATGTATTACAATTTTTCTATTAAGTTGAGTTACAAAATGAACATCGCGCACGTGAATTCCTTTATGCATTCATGCTTACAAAGCCTATATTTATTGCTAATGAATTGTCGGGGATGTTGGCTGATCCAAATTTTCGGGCTGTAAGAGTGAAAGATAGTGTTAGATTTCTAGTATTATTACTAGCTTCTACGCAAAAATATGAGGTTTTGAAATTTTTAAATATTTAGTAGTAATCATGTTCTTTCACCGCATTGTCCATTCTCAGAAGGCACATAATCTTCAGATTTTCTCCTTCATAAATTTCACTCTTCGCTATGGTATACATATTGTCGCTATACCATTTTTATGGATCTGAATAATTTAAAATTTGCAAAGATTTGATGTGAAGATTTGAAATTCATAAGGAATCGCCTGAATCCTTCTAGTAATCTAAACTTTCAACTGAACCATACCGAAGCACTCACTCTTTTACTGATTGAATAATGTAAGGATGATTCACCCAGCAGCATTTAAAACGCTTAGGCGGGGGTTAAACGATCTAAAAAGAAAAAAGAGAAAGCATTAGTCGATGCCCCGGTAGCTCAGAGGTAGAGCTCCTGCATATAGTGAGCGAAAGCGCCTAGCAACAACTAGCAGGTGAATCCTGCCCGGTGGCTAAACTTTTGCAAACTCTTTCTATAAGACAATTAATTCTATACATTATTTAGTTAAAGCAATAAAAGTACTGTAAACTTTACGTATCTTAAGGAAGGAAAAATGCGAGGAACGAACATAACGATTAATGAAATCTATTTAATTGAAATTTAAGGAATTGCGCCTCATTCGCCAAATAATGAAAGTGCTCCGTGGAGAAGACTTTGAATTTGAAGAATACTTTAGCAATGATGATGTTAAAGCTTTTGTCAAATATCGCTTTTATGTCGGAACAGACAAGTGGAATCACGATTTTCGATATATTAGAGTAAGTGCTTATTGTTATAGGTTAAAAAAGACGCTTTGTATTTCGCAACCAACTTATGTATAATATACATAACGAGGTTGCGTCCTCTTTATATAAAGCTCAAAGGAGGTTATAAAAAGTTTCTATCCAATCAAACCTTAATGACAAAATTATGAAGGTGAATCGCTGCCATATTATAAATCGCATAGCTTATGATCTATTGCAGGGCCTATAAATAGCAGAGCCTATAAATATTTATTGAGCCTATAAAATTTTAATATAAGACTTGGACTTATATTTCCAATGGTTCTCTTTGTATGGGTTTATCATAGATGTAGGCCTCTAAAAGAATGGGGCTAATAGTTACGGTATTTCATATATTATTAATTTTTAATGATTTTGTAAAGGGCTTAAGCCAAATTATGTATAACGAGGATTGGCAGAAAATAATGGGATTCAATCAATTTGAAAATAATCAAGATGGGGATATAGTATGGAAAGATTCATGTGAGGCAGCATGGTTTAATCCTATTCGAGGATTGAATAGCAAGGGAATGCTTCAAAAATTGTCCATAGATGAACCTTTTGCTATGCATTATTTGCTTTACCTAGCAGGATGCAGGTAAGCAGTATATTTGAGGCGGTTCCGAGGGATTGCAGGGATATGAGGGGTTTGTCGGATTTCAGGGGTTTTGTCGGATATCAATTTTCGGGTCGGGGGACGAAGTTTTCATTTATTTCGGAGAGGGGTTCGGTTCTGGAAAATCTTGAAAAATCTTTCGGAAACAGAGGTCGGGGTACGGTGTCGGGGTGCAACAATTATAAATTACAATCTAATTTATAGTGTAATAGCAATAAATGACAAACAGTTAACCAATGATTCTAAGATAAAGCAAGTCGAAGACAATCTTCGTTGGGCGACAATGCTTTCATTTAATGTGAAAAGGATCCAAAATCGTTTTCAATATACACAAATTAGGAGAAGTTTTATAAACAAATTTCTTATAAAGGGATCTTTGATCAGTCAATTTCACAAAAATGTTTTTAATCGCTGCTTCGAACTTGGTAAAAATTTATTAACAGGAAATACCTATATCTGTACATAATAAACATAATATGAAAGTAGGATACTGATTTGTATTGAAATACATATATTTTTTTCCAACGTATAATTTTTTTCCAAAACCTATTTTTTCAAAATTTTTTTTCCAAAATATAGTTAAGCAATCTGTCAGCTTGACAACCAAAATCCTCAAAATTTTCCTGCGTCGCTGAAAAGAGGAGGGATATTATGGACTACTAGCGGAGGGGGTCGCCCTTCGGGCGAGCCCCTTCCGCTAGCCAAAACTAAATCAACTATTAACTAAGATTTTCAACCATTAACTATTAATATCTATGTCAACTTTAACTATTAGCTGAGATTTTCAACTTTCACTATTTAACTATTAATATCTATTTTTCAACTATTAACTATCAATTTTCAACTATTAACTATTAACAATGTCACTCATCTATCTGTCATTACCGTTTTTTCACTTATTGTGGGACCGTTTTCTCAAGCCTAATGACTTTTTTCTATTGACGGGTCTTTTTTCTTGTTTATTGACGAATCCTTTTCTCAAGCCATTTGACAGACTCTTGCATGTCGCTCGAAATCTCTACTTCCCTCTATTGTCAGAACCTTTTCACGCGTTTACTGGACCATTTTCGCTTCCCAGTATTCCAACCATTTCCAGTCCCTTTTCACCCAGTTACGGGACCCTCACCCAGTTACGGGACCCTTTTTACCCACCATTATTCCAACCATTTCCAGACCCTTTTTACCAATTTACGGGACTATTCTCGCTTTCCATTATTCCAACCATCGCCAGACCCTTTCACCCATTTACGGGACCCTTTTCGCTCACCATTATTTCAACCATTTACAGACTCTTTTCACCCAGCCATGGGTTACGGGACCCTTTTTACTCACCATTATTTCAACCATTTACAGACTCTTTTCACCCAGCCATGGGACCCTCGCCCAGTTACGGGACCCTTTTTGCTCACCATTATTCCAACCATTTCCAGACCCTTTTCACCCAGTTACGGGACCCTCACCCAGTTACGGGACCCTTTTTGCTCACCATTATTCCAACCATTTCCAGACCCTTTTCACCCAGTTACGGGACCCTCACCCAGTTACGGGACCCTTTTTGCTCACCATTATTCCAACCATTTCAAGACCCTTTTCACCCAGTTACGGGACCCTCACCCAGTTACGGGACCCTTTTTGCTCACCATTATTCCAACCATTTCCAGACCCTTTTCACCCAGTTACGGGACCCTCACCCAGTTACGGGACCCTTTTTGCTCACCATTATTCCAACCATTTCCAGACCCTTTTCACCCAGTTACGGGACCCTCACCCAGTTACGGGACCCTTTTTGCTCACCATTATTCCAACCATTTCCAGACCCTTTTCACCCAGTTACGGAACCCTTTTCTTTCCAACATTAATGAAACTCTTCCCTCACTCTTCTATCAGACGAACAACAAAATAAAACTTAAAAAATTGATTAAAAGAAAAAGCCCAAAAAACGAAAAAAAATAAATTTCAAAAAAATCAAACCAAATTCTAAAAAATTCACATTCTTTCTTTACTTCCCTAAATACACACTATTTTTCTTTCTAAATAAAACAAATTTTAAAAAACAAAAGAACAAAACAATCGAAACACATCTTAAATACAGTTAACAAACAAAAAAAATCCAAAAAAAACACGAAACAACTTCTAAAAAATACTCATTACTTTCTTTACTTCTCTAAACATACACTATTTTATTTTTGGGATATTTTGTCATTTTTAAATAAAAATTAAACACAACGCCAAACACAGCAAAATTTAAAGCTGCGGACAAACAAACAGAGCATTCTCAAATTTAATATAGGATTATTCGCTACAGTTCCTATTTGAAATTACTCCATATCACAAAACACATTAGCACATATGTAAATAAGTTAGTATGAGTTAACTAATAAGTATCAGTCTAGCTGTATGTATTATATTATTTATTTTAAAGAAACATCTCGATTCTTCACGGATTTTGATCAAATCGACTATCAAAGCCTTCCGCAATATGTTGGAGGAAATCTTCAATTCAATGAAATTTTTAAACTATTTTATAATTGGACTCAATTTATGTGCCCTAGAGGAAGTAAAACTAGGTATACAAAAAAAATTTGGGCTGATCTTTCCCATTATATACCGGGCTTTACAAAATATTTATTCATTTGTGACAAAAGAAGCAACCTTAAATTAACCCAAAAATAGCATAAGAGAGAGGGTTTAGTTAGTTTCGGGCAGGTATTTTTCATTGACAGTAACTCGTACCACCAAATAAAAGGTGTATTTCAAATCTAAACTCAGCTTTATTAATAAAATTAAGTTTCTGTCAGAATTGGCATGATAAAGTCGATGTTATTTTTGATACCCTTGTTAACATATCAACAGAATCTGAAAATATTGGAATCTTGTTTGCGCGAATATTTTATTTCGCAAATAGCTATGGAGAATTATTTATGGAAAGGATTATCCCATTTTTCGAAAAACTTGGAAACTACACACCTAGTGAATACGAATATGTAACTGCAAAAGAAGTCAAGTTTGCTAAGGAGGCGATACTAAACCAATTTGTTTACAATGTTAATAATAAAAAAATGGACGACATTCAAATTTATAATGATCAGCTGATCATCACTCAGAGTTGGTTCCGGCCGATTAATATTCAAACTCCGTATCTTGCTTACTTTTACAATTCGATCAGTTACTTTAATGTTCTGCAAGGAGGAATCTTTGAACCATTGTTTGTTTTATCTTTTAAAGATACGGGGTTGCGAAATATTTTAAGTTCAGGCAAATTTGAAAATTGCCTGTTAATTTAAATTTTGCCGGCAATCTAAAATCCATCTTTATTATTATCAGAACAAATGGCAGTTATCACATGGATCAAGAATATCACGATAATAAATGGAGACAAGCTGAGCAGGGAAGGATGGCAATGGCTCTTTATACAATTCAAGGATTAGCTCATTTGTTTCATGTTGTGTGGCCAATAGCTCAAAACGTACTTTATGAAAAGAAATGCGATTATGATGAAGGTCATGGAATTTTTTTCAGGGAGACTGTATGCGCCTAAAGTAAACTTTAATTAATTAAAAAAATTTTTTAGCAAGAACGAATTGAAAAGGAAAATTGGCTTAAATATGCAACAAGACTAAGTAAGTTTTCACAATATATCTGTTCTATTTTGCGGACTAAGCGTTAGAACCCAATCCTTTCTTAAAAATATTAAAATTTTTTAGGCCAATCAGCATTCGAAGATGAACGTGGTGGTATAGGAGGCAATATTGGACGTGGACAAGATATGAAACCATGCAACGATGATTGGATAACTTTTTATTTGGCAAGAAACGAAGGAGAATTTGAATATTCCTTGGCTGAAATAATGCCTCCCCGACGTCCAGGTTAGCATTTAAAATATCGAATTTTATAATAGAACCTATCTCGGTAAATGTCCAGGCTCGAAATTTTTTTAATATTATAATGAAAATTATTATTATTAATTCTAATAAAAATCCTTTATTATAATAAATACTAAATGAAATAATATTGTTTAAGCACACATTTATCCAACAACTCAATATCCAGGTAATTATAATTTATAATGTTTAATAGGTACTAGTTAATTTATCGTTAATAATTACCCTCTCCGAAAATAATTGCCCATAACAAACAATAATTTCCGTATTTTTTGATTTAGTGCTCCACGCTGCATTAAAGCCCAATGTGAAATAGAGCTACACTTTTCTGAAATTTACCTTTACTATAACAAATTATTAATTTTAATACTAAGTTTTCCTATAATTCCATTCAAAAAGCCCCCCCTCCCACACGGTTGAGTGCCACTAATAAGGAATAGATGTGATTAAGAAGTTCACCTTAATCTGTCGATATCCCTTTAGACCCATTTAACGTAAACCTGATTATCCCATTAATCTACACAAAAAATGTGAAAGCTAACTCCTTTTTTTACTGCATTCCATAAAGTTTATAGTCGGTCTCATGACAGAAAATTCGTGCATAGTAGGGTCTCTATTGGGAATATAACTTAATCCAAAAAAGCATAGAGAATGATCCTTTCATAAAATAATTTTTAATAAATTGAAGGAGAATCATCATACGGCCAAGCTGGTACATCCGCGCCAACACCTGTTTTTTCTCCTTTTCGTGAATTTGGTAAGTTTTTTCTAATTTTATAACATTGTTCCCTAGCATATTACATTCAGGCTTAATTAGTAGTTAAGCCAGAATTAATTAAGCCTAATATACAATGCTTCACAAAATTATAGCGCCACCTTATAAAAAATTTTTATAATAAAATTTTTAACCAAAAATAATAGTCCATATTTCAGTCCATATTTTGTGATTTTTAGTCCATATTATATGTCAATATTTTCCTATTGATAGTCTATATGAATCCCATCCCTACTTATAACAGCTGAACCAATAAATTTTTGAAGCCTTAGTAATTAAATTGCCGATTTTAGGTGGAATCGAACATGCTGGTTTTTCACCTTTGGGCACTCCACAACGCCATGCCGGTACATCTTATGGTACTCATCATGCCGGTACATCTCAGGGTACTCCCCATTATGGCGGTCAAGGTCACAGAGGTAATTTGTATTTTTTTATCAAAAGGGATGGGAGAAAAATTAAATATTCAAATGTGAAAATCTGATTATGCTTTAGGAATAAGTTTTATCAGATAGAAATACTTTTTTACTTTGAATGAATAATAGAGGGGGCTTTTATAACAATCGAATACAAACACTATAAATTAATTTTTAATTTACAGTTAGAAAACAAAAGAAAAGTGCTTTCTCAAAATTCTTCTCTTGCCTCAACCCGAAACCGAAAAATGATCGTCGCCGCAAACGTTCAATTTCAAACATCTTTTTAAATCAAATAGTACGTCAGAAACGTATGTATTATCACGATCCAAGCGGCAGTTCAAGCACACCAACACGCTTTCCGGGTACACCAACACGCGGTTCAAGCTTGACAGTAACAGATTGTGGACATTGGTTGGCTCCAATCTGGTTTGGATTTAACCTCATGTTGTTCATTCTTGGCTGGATGTTATTGTCTTTTCAATATTATCCAATGTTCTGATGATATGTAGTAAAACGAGTTGAGGAAAAGATTTTTTGATTCATACTTTTTATTTCGAGATTATTTTCAAATAATCAGGGTTTCATGACCTTTATAATCATATTGTACAGGATATTTCCATTATTCTCCGTTTGACTTAAAGATTAAATGAGGGATTCAGAAAGCTAATCCAAATGAGGAGTCAAATCACTTCAGAATCATTCCAAAGCTATACTCCATGCCCAATTAAGACTTTTATGATGAAACCCTGATTCATTTTATGTATACTAGAGTACGGCACAGAAGGAATTCCGAAAAGGATTCCGAATTGTTTTACGTTTTAAGACAAACAGAATGGATTTTCTCGATTACGTGATTAATTCCGTTCGACCTTATTTCCGTTTAATCCTTTTTTCCGTATGACCTTTTTTTCCGTTCGACTGTTCTGTTCGAACTTTTGAAACTCAATGCCGTTCTGGGATCCGGAAAAAGTTTTTAAAAGTTGCCGTACTCTACTTTTATTCTTTTTCTATATCTTAACATTGTAGAGTAGTCATGTGATCCGATATTGTTGACCCTCGGATCCAATTTTTGATTTTATCGGCTTATATTCCCCCGATAAAGATATATTATTTTTTAAATTAAATCGCTAACAGTACTTTTAAAACTATGATAAGGTACCAATTCGAAGATCGGGTGTCTAATTCGAAAATAACTTCAAAAAATTTTTTCTAATTTATGCTCAAAAATTATTATTTAATTATTTGTCATATAGGTTTGAAATCCTATTTGAACAAATTACTATTTTTTAGACTATAATTACTTTAATTGAGTGAGTCGAATGACACCACAAAGTTCGTCTTCTTCCCTGTTAGCGGCACCAAATTATTGTAAAGTCTGTCAAAAACTCTAAATTTTCTTCTTTAGATTCCAATTTAATCCTCTTCGTCAAAATCTATCAAATAATTCCAATTAAAATTCCAAATAAAATTTTTCTTTAAAATTCTTCTGATGAGGATTTTCTTTTTTAACAATAAGAATTTTTTAATTCAAACTTCGGTAATTAAACAAAAAATTTAATCTTTTAAATTTTTATCCAATTTTACTTAAAATGAGGCACAATTGATAGAAAATGTTAACTATTTTATCAAGAGGAAGAATTGAGGCTTGGTTAAAATTGAGCATGTAACGAGAGGAAAAGCCGGGTTAGATCGCCAAATTCCTACTATCCAGCAGGTGGGCGATTGATAAAGAAATAACAAAATCCAAAACGCTGCCCAATAAGTTTTAACAATAGAAATCGTTGAGAAATCTGTGAATGTATTTCAACAGCTGTCTCTTTGTTTTCAATGAAAAAAACAATTTTACGCTAATTGTTTTACGCTAATTGCTTTGTACTTGATATTTATTTTTATTCAAAGATATTTTTATTTTTTCTGGTTGTATATTTGCCAAAAAATTTTTTCCAGACCCATAAATCTTGTATAATGGGTTTGTACTTTTTATTATTTGTTTCCATGAAGGACTTTGACCTTCTCATTTTAATATAAATAATTTATATTTTTAGTTTAATTTATTTTATATATATAAATCTAGCTTCTTGACCTTCCAAAATTCATTAAATTTTCCATTTTTTATTCTTTATTTTTAATTAATATTAATAATTTAATTAATATTTTAAATATTTATCATTAATTAAATTAACAAATCCGTTTCCTTCAATTACTCTTTAATAATTTTTAAATAGGGAATCCTTTCAAATATACAATTCGTAACATAACTATATATAAAGGAGTTATTTTTATATACACCCCTCGTAAAATTTTTATTTACAAAGCTAAGTTTAAAAAATTCGTTGAACATATCTATCAGAGTAACATTAGAACATACAAAAGAAATGAATTTATAATGTGATCGCATTATCGAAATCTCAAAATCAGAGAATCAACATTACACTAGTTGTATTAAATTATATTCTATTATTTTCAGCAGTCCTTAGTTGTAATGGCTTTGGCGCCGCAAAGAAAATTTTAAATTAGTTATTTTTATCATGTAGCAAATGATATAAGCTTTCTCGTAAGCCTATAAGAAAATTTTATTATTTGCATTAAGTGGAATAAAATTGAAGTACTGTACACCCATTTCTGTTGATTTTCGCATTTTTAGATCTCGATGAAAAAAGCAAGTATTAGTGAAAGTAAAGTTGCAATTTCATTTGTTATATCGTTTTTAAAGCTAAAAAGTTTAAGGTTTAATTACCCAAGTTTAAGATAATAAATTTATTGAATCTAAAGTGAAAAACTGATTAAAAATAATTATAAATGAACAACAACAAAAGAACTCATTCGAATTCAATTTTTTGCCTAATACAAATATTACTAATAAACTCAAAACCGAAAACAGAGTTTTTAAAATTTAGGTAACTGAAAGTATCGGTTATTAACCGGTAGTGAACAACACAAGTATAATTTTAGAGTTTCATAAAACTTTAAATATTTGAAAAAACTTTGTTTAAAATTTATCGTAACAAATTTAAAAATATAAAAAAACAATTTAATAAGGAAAAACAAATTTAATAAAAAGCAGTTTAAAAATAAATAAAAATGTTTCATAAAACTGGAAGAAGATAGAAGATAGACGCCCGGGGAGAAAAAAAGTTCAAGTTTCGCTTAACGAAAAATGCCAAAACTTGAACAAAAAAAACCCCAGACAAGTAGTTGGATCTAACTCATTACTTATACACTTCACGATTTCAAACTCTCAGTTCCAAAGATAAATGGTGTTCACACAGCAGCTTAACCTGTTACTTTTATGCCGTTTCAGTGGCACTGAAATAAATAAGTATTCGTTATCCTTTTTTTCGCTCAATTTTTTCGCGTGATATTTTTCTAAGATATTTGCCTCCCAACTTAGAGAGGCTTTATCTAAACAAAACTTAGGAGATTTAAAATTTTGTTTGCTAAAAAGATAGATAATACCCTAAATATTCAATTAAAAAAGTAAACAATAAAAATTTAGCCTTATTTCGCTTTATTATCAACGATTTGTATTAGTCGCTGTTAAATTAAACTAGGAAAAATTTTGGCAAAAAATGTTTAATTTATAGTTTTCGTTTTATTTAATTCATTTTCACCAAAAGGATCCGAACCACATCTTATATATACGGACGCACTAACCAACTAAGCTTCATGTACCGCACTGAGTAACAGCCTTTACCTATATTAAGATTCTGTGTATACACAAGTTAGATTTTACTATAATGTGAAGAAACATGGAATTTATGTACATAAAAGGAAGTTATAAACTTCCTTTTATACCTTTTAGTTATAAACTTCCTTCAAATGAAAATTATAAACAAACCCTCTAATTTACAAAAACCCTCTAATTTACATACGCTATAAATTTCAAAATTCTTTAAATTTTTGTCAATCAATTTTCTAAGATAGCATGCTCAAATACTTGTGATTTTGTCTATTATTTTATAGCCTCTGCTTTAGAATTTTGCCCATCTAACGCTTTAATCGATCATTTATTATACATAAATTTTACTAAAGATCTCTTTCACTCTCAAATCACACACCTACAAGTAGCCTACCCCCCTCCCCTCTCCTCCCCTATCCTCCCCTCTCCTCCCCCCTCTAAAAATTTTTTAAAAAATTCGTAGGCATTCATTAAATATTATATTCATTATACATTCCCCTAACATTTAATTATATACAAGAAGGAAATTTATAAAATTTAAAATGTATATATTTTTTATAAAATATTTATAAAATATTTCAAAAATTTTTTTTTAAATTTGCCTTAAAAATGAAAAATTTCAGAAATGAGAAAAAAATTCTCTCATTCATTCCCAAACATTCTCCAATACATACTCCCCATAGTCTTCTTCCTCCTATTTTTCAAAGGCTCCTCATGTGCAGGACCCAACTTCAACAACGCAATGCGAACCCAAGTCAAGCAATTTTTGGAAGCAAGTTTAGGAGATATTCATCCAAATACCTTAGGAATTGATGATGCTCTTCTACACCTGTTCAATGGCCTTTCACTCTACGACGATCATTTCCGATTTGGAGGGATTCTTGACTATTGTATTGAAAATGGATATGTAAGTCGTTTAAACTAATCGGTCATGGATGGGCGCAGATTCTTTTAGAATACCCCTATCTATAGCGCTAAAATGAAAGAAATTCGAAAAACAACATCCTTCTGAAGTTCCAAAAATTACGTTTGCAGAGCTATTTAAAACAAATCTACTGTAAATTAATTAATGATTTGTTTTATGTCCAATGTAATTTCAGGAAACATAAAGTCTTAGTGTTGGTATTAGGTAAAATCCTTGTCAAGATATTTGCCTAAGATATTTGCCTCCCAACTTAGAGAGGCTTTATCTAAACAAAACTTAGGAGATTTAAAATTTTGTTTGCTAAAAAGATAGATAATACCCTAAATATTCAATTAAAAAAGTAAACAATAAAAATTTAGCCTTATTTCGCTTTATTATCAACGATTTGTATTAGTCGCTGTTAAATTAAACTAGGAAAAATTTTGGCAAAAAATGTTTAATTTATAGTTTTCGTTTTATTTAATTCATTTTCACCAAAAGGATCCGAGCCACATCTTATATACGGACGCACTAACCAACCAAGCTTCATGTACCGCACTGAGTAACAGCCTTTACAATATTAAGATTCTGTGTATACACAAGTTAGATCCCACTATAATGTGAAGAAACATGGAATTTATGTACATAAAAGGAAGAACATACAAGAGTCTTTTCTCTATTTACTTTTAGTAGCTGAATTCTACTATAAAGCTCATAGATAATCAAGTAATTTATGAAATATAGATAATCAAGCTTTTTCATAAGGTTCTAGAAAGTCTTTATAGAGAAATGACTCTATTATCGTAAAAATTTGAATTAAGATTGCGGGATCAGATAAGGGAAATAAATATAAGTCAACATTATCAACCCCGCAGCAAAAATATAAACTTTCAACACAAACCAAATAATGGCAAACCAAGGTCCACAATTTTTAGGGGTTAACGGTTCCCCTCTAGCTATTCCTTTTCCTTTAACGGGCCTTGAGGATGATGCACCATGTGAAGAGTGAGGTGGTGTACGCTGTGGTGTACTTCCTGGTGTACGAGGTGGTGTACTTAATGGTGTACGTTGTAGAGTATTCCATGATGAGCGTTTCATGCGTGAATAAATTTCTTTCAAGAAATTAACTGAGCGCTTTTTACGAGAAATAGTACATCTACAATTAGGCATGCATTCAGGTTCAGCATGGTCATCTAAATAATATAAAAATATGTGCGTAATGATGTCTAATACACATTATCCGTAATATCTAACATTCATTCTCGATGCGAATGAATCTATCAGTTTGACAGTTACGTAAGCGAGAAATTTAGCTGTGTTGGAAGACAAAACCAAATTTTATGTTGGAAGACAAAACCAAATTTTTACCTCTACCTTGAGCATGAATCCTCGCAGGATATGGTGAAGTCACATAGGATTGACCTTCCTGTTCTGCTTGTGTTGATGATTGGCCATGTTCATATTGTGTAGGATATGGAAAAAATAAATCTGAATTTTCACCATGTATTCCGGTAATTGGGGTTTTGAACAAAACTGAAATTAATTGAAATTGATTATATAAATATCCGCAAGATAATTTCAATTTATTGCTATTGTCCCTTCCTTTCTTGACTAACAACTATATCAATTAAATGAAATGAATGAACTGCTTTATCGCATCATTAAAAATTTGAAAAAACTGCTACAGCATCGCAAATGGTTAATGCCTTCAAGTGAGGATTATTGTTACTATTTAAGGTACCTATGTCCCAATAACGTGTACCGAAAATATTTTGTAGATTAACCTTCGTTTATATTGACATTTTGAATATCTAATTCTATATTTGGATACTTTTCCCCTTCTGTTTGTCCATTTCCTTCCTTTAGTCCATAGTATAAATAAAACCAGAATTCATTAATATTAACCGTGGTAGATGAATACTTATTTTTGTCAACTATTTTCTTGATGTATTGTAATTTTTTGTTAAAACCTTCTGAGTTGCGCGCTTAAAAATAAAATATTTTACCGTGAGCATGTATTATTTAGTGGCGTTACTATGGTACCTATGTACTTACAATTATTTAAAAGATTATAAAACCAATTTGCAGTCTCGATGAATGTTCCATTTTCGTTATCGAAGAACTCAGTAAATTGTATAGAATAAAGATGCCCATGTCCATCATTCCAATAATAACATTTACGTCCCCAAAATATATGCTTAGCCATCGGCAACGCAACATGTATCAAATGTGAAAGACCATGGAGTGTGTAGAGAGACAAAGATAATAGCAATAATTCTTCATCACTTGTTGATTTGCTTAATGTTTCGATTAAATATAAATTAAAGCCGAGTTATTAAAGCAAGGGATACAGAATTTATTTGTCATGGATTACTAATTAAATTATCATTTCTCCGCACCCAATTTTGTTCAATAAAAGGAGAGAGGACCCAGGCCAAACCACCTCAGTTTTGGGTCTTGATTTTGACCTGGTCCTCTTCCTGACCGGCTCATTTATTTTTGTATTTTATTTATTTATTTAATAAACTTTTAAAGGGAGAAGTTTTTCTTTATTTTTATTTTGGCAGACGCGCTCCGTTGATTGGGTTCGCCCAATCAACGGAGCCCAACGTCCGGCCGCACACAAAGATTTATTATGGAGCTCCCAGGCCGGTTTCGCCTCAACTTCCGCCCAAATAATTTTTTTCTCTCTTCTTGTTTTGTGCATAAAAATTTTTATATAGGCAGTTATCAATCAAAAATTTACTTTTTCCCCCAATTTACTTTAAACAATTTTTTCTTAACTATCGCAAAAAACGAGTCGCAAAAAATTCTAGATTAAATTATTTAGACTGGAAGACAGAACAAAGGCGGGTAGTTGAAGCCATGAAAAATGGATTGCAGATTGCTATAGCAGGAACAGTCAATTAGTAATTGCAAAGGCTCTAGCCAGGGAAATGCCGGAGCAAGCGGCGAGGTCTCTTTATAATCGGGATGATATAACCACAACTCTACTAAACACGCAGGATGGGAAAATCTGGCAAATAAACAGATGCCAACAAGTTAATGCCGAGTCATTTGAATGGAACCAAATGATAGGAAGTGATTGTTATAAAGAGACACCAGCAATAGTGAATAAAAAAATTTTCTTAAACCCGGGAGCAGAGATTTGATTTCCACAGGCACTAAATTAAATTGTCTGTAGAAAAGAAAGCTAGAAGGGGACACAAATTAAATAACACGAAAATAGAAGAATTAAGTATAAAAGGTATAGAAGAATCAAGTATAAAAGGTATTTTTGAAACTGATAGATGAATTAAGTATAAGTAAATCATTTCAAACAAGCCCACGAATAAATCGACAAAATCCACTGATTTTCAATTTGGGAAGTATTTTTGAAACTGATCAAACAAGATTGACTTAAATGTTTCGTAGAAATGGGGACAGTTCAATTAAGAATGGGAGACAGCACTTACAACGAGCTGATGAGTGAAATGAGACCCGACAATACTGACCTCGCTAAGAAAAGAAATGGAGGAAAAATGGCAAAGGAAAACCAAAAGAGATTGTGGAAGGAAGCCCGAAGGAAATTGGGGAAGTGGATATGGACAAGGTGATCGCCAATAAGAAAATCGAGGATCGCCAATATGAAAGATCGCCAATAAGAAACGTGAGGAATGAGTTATGGCCAACTAAAAGAATGAAAGAAGAGGAAAAAGTCAAGTCAGAAAACACACGCGTCGAAAGGAAGAGGAAGCTAATGGAGGAGTGGAAGAGATTGGAAGAGGAGGAGAAGGAAGAAGAAAAGAAAAGGAAGGAAGAGAAGGAGGAGAAGAAACAGAAGAAAGAAGAAAAGAAGATGAAGGAGGAAGACGAAAGGCAAAGGAAGGAGTGTGAGTAATAGAACTTGGAAGAGAAGTGGAGAGAGGGAGAGGAAAAGAAAAAGGGGCGGAAATGCAAGAAGTTTTACTTCAATTTATTATTCAGATTGGAGTGAAAGGCTTACCTTCAATACCAGGATTTGAGAAGCTTGAGGAAGGAATGTCTGGCGCTCCGAATACGCCAGGCGGATGGTTGGGAACTAGAATCCCCAACTATCCACCTGTGCTAACTTCATTATATGCCAATAAGTCCCAAGTTCTACATTTTTAATCTATAGTCCGGTACCGCCCTATGTTTGCTAGGGTTGCAGCTCTTAACTCACAACATAGACCTAATGCGTTTCTGTTATTTGAATGTGACCATTTTTAAATGAATAAAGGGAAAAAAGAAAAATATAGAAGGAAGGATGGAGCTAACTGAAAGGACCCTTTTTATATTTATTAAAAATATATGCTAACCTTGAAAGTGTCCATTCATCAAACTTAGGTTTTTGAACAAATATCCTTTCGAAATTTATCAGTACACCATTGGTACTTGCTAGTGAATTTTCCCCAATATTAAGGTTGTCACCACCATGCTTGCCTATTCCTTCTATTAATTTTTGAAAAACACGTCTATTCTCTTTATTCTCATAGATTTCCTCTCTAAACCCTCCAAGTTGTGAAACATTAGTAATTATAAACAAATCATTCAGAAACTGCATCAAAAGCTCTAAATAAAGGCCTCCATTTGTACTTGCGCTGACATATATTTGGTATAGTACGCTGCGAAAATTAAATGGTTCATTAGCGATAAGTTTAGTTTCTCCATTGAACAAATTTTTGGTATTTTCAAAAGCAGTTTTCAGATTTTGAATCCAATGACGATTCATCCAATAATGTCTTTATTTAAATTTGAAATTTTATTAAAAATAGAACATTTTATTTAATACGAAATTAATGTGTCATTTCGAAATTTCTTCAAAAATGCCCCTATCAAGGCTCTTTCGGGACATTTATTTCCCGAAAAACTACCCCGATACAACGAAAATTTTGAAGACCAGGTCCGAAAACGACCCAACTTTTTCTCAACTAGGCCAAGCCCGTATGCATATCCCGGCTCCACACAGTCGTAACCGAATAATGATGATATTTGATGCTACAAAATCATAGTACTAAACATATTCAGTAGGGTTGTTCTCCGTCCACAAAAGTCGGGGAATTTGAGATACCCCCCCCCCCCCCGTAAAATAATAAAAAATTTTCCCCGTCCCCGTCCCTCCCCCCCCCCCCCCCCCCGTAAAAAATAAAAAATTTTCCACGTCCCCGTCCACCCCCCGTCGGGGAACAACTCTAATATTCGATTAAATACCTGTGGCTTTTATGCAACGCACTAGGATCGGGACACATTTCTTGTATCCATTCATACAAATTATCAAAAATTCCATTCATTTGAAATGCTCCTCCAGCATGTGTAGGGTAAGAATAAAAGTCTATTTGTTCAAAGTCAAAATATATTTGTTCAAAGTCTATTTGTTCAAAGTCAAATGCTCTGAAAAAAACATTATTGATATATAGTCCGTTTGGATTTGCAGCATGGAAATTTCCTCTAATAACATCCTTATCTACTGGATAGTTTACGTGGGCAAATGATGATTCTGCTTTAAACATCATCATTATAGAATATATTAATTCTTCCGAAACGATTGAAAAAACAGAATTTTGTTCAAATCCACTATAAGCATTGACATAACCATTCATCGCTAATATACTGTAAAATATATCAAATTTTAAAATTTGATAAAAAAATATGGTAATCGATTGTAAGATGCCCCTCCCCAATTTTCATTATTATTTTTTCCTAGTTTTTTCTCATTTTATGGCAAATTATATAAAATTCGAAAGAGCTCTTCGAGCCGAGTCAAATGAAATAAAATTCAACGAAAACTGACTCAAGTGAACAAAGTTATCACAGCGTATTTACTCCCTAACATTGGCACAAAAGGTTTTCCCAACGATGATTTAGCTTTATAATTTTGGTAAGAATCATGAGATCTAGCCAATCACGTCATTATTTGACTAAGCTCGAACACAAACTATTAACAAATACCTGCATCCGGCTTGGATCAACAAATATCTATTTGAAAATTGCTGAATAAATAAATTGTAATAATTAATATTCAATTCAATAGCACACAAATTAGACCAAGATTCTACGTTAACAAAAGATGAGAATCTTCTCCCGAATTCAAGCATTGTAAACTAAAATGAGAGGAAAACTAAAAACACATCACAACATTGAGTAATTTTACGTCATCAGTTTGATGTTCGTATGTTCCTTTAAATCGTTCAAGAAGAAAAGATAATTCATTTCCTTGAAACATGCCTTGCAAATTGTCAAAGTTGAGAAGGTTTTCTGTTCCGGAAAGAATTCCTGTCAACTTGTATATAAGTTTCAGTTCCTGCAAAGAGATTTTATAGTTGAAATTTTGATTTTTAGCTATTTAACTAGTTGCCCTTACAAAGGAGAGTGCCTGGGGTGTCCGTGGGACTTCGGGATGAAATTTGTTAGACAGATAGACCTTGATAGATAGATAGACCTCTCTACCAAATTTCATCCCGAAGTCCCACGGAAACCTCGTGCACTCTCCTTTGTTAGTGAATCTTTTATAAGATCAGCTTTTTCTTAAAAAAATTTTTACAGTACTTCAGTATTCTGAGTTGCTGCCATTTGAAGGAAGAAGTTACGTCGCACATTACGATGAACTTGTTCTCCTTCCGGGAGTCGCAAATTAATAACCCAGGATCTTCCATTCAAATTCGTATTTTTTGTCATCATAAATCTTATCGACTCAACCGCAAGAAAAATTGGTTTTGTCAATAAAAATGCTCTCATGAAATTTTTGAAAATGTCGATTTGCTGTTTTTCTTTAACTAAATTTATTATTAAACAAAGTTTGGAAATTAAAGATTTCAAAATATTTTTAATAAATTAATTTATTTGTTCCTAAGTTAACTTAATTCAAAATGCTTTTCCGATAGGCTTTATTCCTTCGGATTGTCCTTGCGTATACAGTAGAATCTCGTTACAGTATACTCACTAATTTACACAAGTCGGTTTAGCTTTACAAATGTAATAATGACAATATGATGATGCGACAATAAAGGAAAGAAAATTTTATAAAATTGAAAAAGCATTGAAGTAAGAGCCTGATATCCATCTTAGTGTAGATGTTATATAATTTTTTTACCCTTAAGGAATTACACTATAACGAGATTCTATCTTTTATTTTTAACGTGAAAAGGGGGAAGAGTTTGCAAGAGCTACTCAACCCTTACTATAATTAACCAGAAAATTTAAAATTTTTTTACCATCACGATTTTTATATTTTTTATCTACCACATTGGAATAGTTTGAGTATATTTTATTTACACATTCAACATATCTATTGACATTTAGCATCATTTCTTTGTCCATATCTTTTTCGAAGGCACTCTTTAGGGCGAAGTCGGGCTATAAAATAAAAAATATAATTCTAGAGACATACTCTAGGAAAAGAGGTATAATAGAGTTTCAGATATATTACGTTCGGATATAATTCCTTGCAATAGTCAAGAATACCACCAAAACGGTAGTGGTCGTTAAATAATGCAAGTCCATTGAACAAATGTTGAAGCGATTCCAATGGATCCATTTGCTTTTTGTCGTATTTGATTGGCAAATATTTTTTCAACAAATTCTTTACTTGTAATCGTATTGAATTGTTGAGATTGTGTTGAGAATCACAAAAAATATTTTTGAAAGAAAACAAAATGAAAATTAGGGTGAGGATGGGAATTTTTAAGGGAAATGTTTTTGAAATGAAAAGGCTTTTTGTCAGCTTCATTTCTAAAATATAATTTTTTATTATCGGCACAGCGGCTTCAGGCAAAACCCTCATCAAAAAGATACGAGCGACGAAGGCCCATAGAATTTGGCAATGGGCTTGCCAAACGTATAGGGCTGTACCCCAAACTCCGCTTAATAATACTGAGTCTGACTAGAGGATAATTGAAAATACAGCCTTATTAAGCTATATGTTGGCCAATTCAAATAAATTGACTTGAGTGTGATACCTTGTAGATCTGATGAAGCTAAACAATAAAAATAGGGAACCCCAAAAATCCAAGAATAATATAATAATAAATACGAATGAAAATTTGAATTTAAGGACAGGATGAGGAAGAATTAGGGAGAGAATTCTACGTTATTATGATTAAGTTAAATTATAACTCCCTCTCAGCGGTACTCCTAGCGCATAAACGCAAGAAAGGGTAAGAGCTTATTCTTTTTGCTAATTGTTTGGACAACATAAGGGCATTTACCTCGAGATGTTTTATAATTTAAATGAAGGCAAAATGAGTGTTTACAACTATTTATTTAATATACTAGAATAAAGAGACTCCCCTTTTTTAATTTTAGAGGGAGGAGACTATCCATGAATCGTCAGGTACAAAGTACGGGAAGTACAAAGACTTTGGCAGGTACAAAGTACGAGTACGAGCATTTTTGAAATTTCCTAGCCCATGACTCTTTAATGAGGGTTAGTATAGCCTTGCGGAGAGAGGCAATGAGAGATAGGGTGAATTAGATAGAATTAATTCAAGGTATATAATAAGGAATATTCTTAGCAATGATTCGCAGTACAAATTTAAACGATTGGGGAGGACAGACTTATAAAAATTTATAAATTTTAGAGGGGTAAATTGTTTGGGAAAAGAGAAAGTTGGAATCGATTTATCGTTGTAAATTTATTTTTAAATTTTTAAGAAGGGCATGACTTGAAAGTGATAAATCCGCTTGCTTGAGTATATTAAAAATTGATTGGCAAAAATTTTAAAAAATTCATTTATAAATTATTAATTAATAAATAACATAAATGTTTTCCGTAAAACGGTTTAAAGAAAAAATTTGGGAGACAAATTGGGCATAATGAAATGATGAAAGATTCCGTTAGTGGATCAGTCACTTTCGACCAAATTAGTTAATTTTCAAGTTGAAACATAAATAATGAATCCCCATAGTTAGGAGCTGAAGTGGCCTTTAAAGAAAGGCAAAACCCCGTTATCTTCTGAATCACCTGATATCTCTCTTGATCATATCAAATTTCTCGATATCACTATTAACCCACAAATCTATCAATAATACTCTTAATAGTAGCAATGGAAGAAAACTTTATATTAAACAGGAGAAAACTTTATATTTTAGTTTTGCGTTAATTTTTAAAAATCGGATGCAATATTCATACAAACGTTATTCTATCTTTCCTATAGGAGCCTTTCCTATTGGACCGAAGAACCTGGGCACGTCAACAGCTACAAAAAGAAAGTCGTCAACAGCAGTGTGCAATTCGGCAAGTAAAAAAGTGAATTAAATTCCAGTGAGTGAACAACCTAAAAGGTTAGTGAAGTATTTAAGTGTTAAGTGAAGTGTAATAAAAGTATTATTTAAGTTTGTGAAAAATGGACGCAAAAGCAGTCGAGAAATTGTTGAAAGCTCAGCAAGAGCAGTTTGAGAAGATGTTAATTAGGCTGTTGAAGCCAAGTGAATTGAACGATACCGAGTTGTACAGTAAATTGGTTGGAATGATCGGTGGGTTTGTTTTTGATTTGTCGAGTGGAATGACCTTGAGTCATGGTTTGGTAGACATCGTTTCAATGATAAAGAACTAAGTATTGGCTGGCTAAAAAAAATTTAAAAAACTCTTTAAGGGCTGTTGACCTTACTCAACAACCATCCTACTAGAAATTGATTCACTACATACCGTCCTACTAAGACTGGCAATTCATAACATCCATAAAAATTTAAAAATTTTCGCTTAAAATTTATCGAAACAGGTTTGAAAATATAAAAATAATTTTAAAAAACCAATCTTGTAAAAACATTGTATCAAAATAAATAATTAAAAGTAATTAAAAATGAAAGAGGATAGATGCCCGGGGAGAAAAAAGTTCCAGTTTGGCCGAGCAAAAATGCCAGCACTGGAACAAAAAACCCCAGACGAGTTGTTGGATCTCACTTTTGCTCACAAAAACCTGATATTCCTCTCATTCAAATTTTTAAATGAGGTCGGATACTTGCAGCATCCCAGAAAGCGATAATTTAAGTTTCATATAACATGCTAATCTATACCATGCTAGTCCTGCTATATAACTTCTCTCTAGGTAAACACAAGTGAGATCCAAATATGAATAAAAGGAACATGGGATTTCAAAGAAAGAACATAAAAATAAATTAGAGATATAGGATTAATAGGGTATCATCTCATCATCGGTTAATAAATATGAGTTTAGAGTTAAATGCCCAACCACGCACCAAAAATTTTTGGAAAATTAAAGGTACTAGTCGGTTTTGTTTTGCACTTTCTGTAAATTGAACCGAACCGGATCGGGCCTGATTTTTCCGGATTAATCCGATCCGGTAATAATCGAGAAATCTAAAAAACCGGATTTGGACCTGGACTGAGGAAAATCCGGCCCGGTCCGCACTACTATCAATATACTTACAATCGTTTATAGTGGTTATGAATATAATTTCAAATTTTATGTAGTTCGAATCAGGGTCCGAATCGACAAGCCCGAATTCAGTTTAGAAAATTGAAACAAAAAGTTAAGCCTCGCATAAAATGACAACCCGAATTCGTGTCGTGGTTTGGAATAATAAAAGTTGAACACATATTATGACTAACACATTCGATTACCTACTAGCAGAGGTGGGTCTGAATTCCGATTTCCGTCTCTTCCGATTTCTGACACCTCTGACTGTTCCGACCCTGCCTACAAGCAAAGCTCTAAAATATCTGAAAAGTATCCACCTTTTTCCTAGAGAACGAAAAGATTACAAAAATGGGAACGCAAAACCGGCTATAAAAAATAGTTTTATGTACAGGCGCTCTAACATTGAGCTACCGCGGCCACGGCTAATGATTCTCTTTACTCCTTATAGTCCGTTCAGTCCAAGCCTAAGCATGTAAAATTCCGTACATTTTCGGATATTAAGATTGCGATATTGTATGTATATTAGAACGCCATTTCTTTAGGAAATACTCCCGAAATAAAAAGTATGAATCAAAAAATCTTTTCAACAACTCATTTCTTTACATATCTTCAGAACATTGGATAATATTGAATAGCCAATAACATCCAGCCAAGGATGAACAACATGAGGTTAAAGCCAAACCATATTGGAGCTAACCAATGTCCACAATCTGTTACTGTCAAGCCTGAACCGTGTGATGCTGTGCTCGAACTACTTGGACCGGCATATTGCATACGTTTCTGACGTACAATTTTATCCACAAATATGTTTGAAATTGAACGTTTGCGGCGACGATCATCTTTTGTTTTAGGGTTAAAACAGGAGAAGATTGAGGATAAAAAGCCTTTCTTTTGTTTTCTAACTGTAAATTTTTACAAATTAATTTATAGTCTTAGGTATTGGATAAGTATAAAATCTCTCAAATTATTCTGTCCATGTGATAATGTTTTATATTTTTTGTTATGCTATTCTATCGTCAGTAACATATTTATCGCTTTGCATTATTCCTATTGTTCGTCACTAGTTCATTATTTATCTCATGATAAAGCACATTGGTTAGTGTGTTCTCCTATGTAGCGGTCTTAATTCGGGACTAACAGAATAACACAATAATAGAATAACTCGTTTATCCGATAAGTAAATACAAGCAAATGTGGCAAAAGTGAAGAATGACTAAGAACAAGCGGCAACGGTCGGCAAAGGTGCCATCATGACTGATCTATACTGTTTGCTTTAATAATAGACCCATACTAACAGTTAGTTACTGTCTTATTCTGTAATTCTGTGTTAGTCTAAGACATTGACATTTAAACCCATTAAGAAATCTGTTTATTAGGCGTCTTTACCCCGATTAGATGTTAGTCTCAGAATGATAGGATGGAAGTATGAAATTGTAGCTGATAGAGGGTATTTGGTTATAAGATAGGATTGTACATAAAATAACCTACCTCTGTGTACTTGCCCACCATATTGCGGAGTAGCCTGAGATGTACCGGCATGCTGAGGAGTATAATGGGGTGTACCAAAATGTTGAGGAGTATAATGAGGTGACTGGAAATGTTGTGGAGTGCCCAAATATGAAGGCTGACCAGCATATGGGACTTCACCTAAATACATTATTTATAAGCTTTAGATTATAAGCTAAAAATTATTTGATATAATAATAAAGTGTATTCGACCGTAAAGCCTCAATTCCAGGACCAATGTTATTAGTTAAAGCACAAAAAACTTACTAATTTCATGTAAAGGAGAAAAAACGGGTGTTGCCACGGATGTACCTGCTTGGCCGTATGATGATTCTCCTTTAAGTTATTACAAATTATTTAAAAATGGGTCATCCTAGACCGGATTTAATTTTACTCTCAATCCATAATTATTCCACATACCTGTATAACTTATCTCTCTATTTAACTGTATAAATTCAAATTACCTGGATATTGAGGTGCGTAAGCATGTGCTTAAACAATTTTTATTTTTTAAACGTCACGTTTTATGGTTAAGTGGAAAATACCACTATGAAAATACGGTATTTTAGAAACTAACCTGGGCGTTGAGGAGGCATTATTTCAGCCAAGGAATATTCAAATTCTCCATAATTTCTTGCCAAATAAAAAGTTATCCAATTATCGTTACATGGTCTGATATATTGTCCATGTCCCATATACCCTCCTATACCACCTCGTTCACCTTCGAATGTTGATTGACCTTAAAAATTTTCAAGAAATTTTATTATTTTTCTTAATAAAATTTGGAGCTTTAGGAAAGTGAGGGTTCGAGTGGAACAAGAAAATAAAGGAACATGAGGACATAGGGTTCACTTTTCTATTCACTGAGGACATTCCAACATTTATGATAAATAGATAAAATGGTTCAAAATGGCAAGGTGGCCATTGTTCTCCCGGTAATTAAAATTTACCAAAAGAGAAAATTTAGTCCGAGACTGATAAAGAAAAACGAGACCTAAAAATCAGAAGCTCCCAAGATGGAGCACTACTATTATGACAAATACACAGTGAGACCTATTGACTCTGAAGAGTTACAAACTTTTGATCAACATTAATTTTTAATTTCTTTACAACTTAATCCATCGATATCCACGTTAATCCCGGTTAATCCCTTTATCCCTTACTTTGTCTTGTTGCAAATTTAAGCCAATCTTCATTTTCATTTCCTACACCCTAGAAATTTTTTAATATATCTAATTAAGGAAGGTTCAAGTCAACCTCCACAAAGAAAATTCCGTGTTGACCATAATAAAGGCATTTCTTTTCAAAAAGTACGTTTTGAGCTATAGGCCACACAACATGAAACAAATGAGCTAATCCTTGAATTGTATAAAGAGCCATTGCCATCCTTCTCTGCTCAGCTTGTCTCCATCTATCATCGTGATATTCTTGATCCATGTGATAACTGAGTTTTGACCTAATAATTTATAGATTTCAATCTGTTATGTTCGTGGTTTGAATATTTTACTATTTTAAATTTAATTTTTGTTGAATTTAAAAAACTTCATGAAGCTTTGACGTTAAGTCTTCTTTGTTACTTTATATATATTTTATATACATAATATATATACATATAGGTATATACGCATGGATATATTCCCAAGCACGGAACCATATAACCGCATGAGGGTACTTGGGTCTTTATGTACCCAAATATGGGAGTATTAAGACTATAGTGCCACATTAGGGAGCATTGTATGATAGATACTAAGGGTATATATTATATCTCCCAGCACTGAATCATATAAACCTGCATGGGGGTATTATTGATAGGAGAATTATTAAAAGGAGGGGAAGTATTTTGGGGAGGGGAATTATTCGAGGTTGAGGAATTAATCGAGAAAATACGGTATATTTGTTTCATTTCCTCAATTTTCAGTGCTTTTCGGAGCCTCACTTTACCCTAATTTAAATGACTGCAGGAATAAATATAATAAATATAGCCTCAATTAAATTTGAGAGTTTAGGGTCATTTTAAAGCATAATAAAAATGTCTGATCCGCAGACATAATACAAACCTTCCCTAAAGTTTTTTCGAGATACGTGTTCCCCAATGAATTTTAAATTTGCCGGCTAAATTATAATCTCAGGCAAATTCTAAATTTGCCTAAACTTAAAATATTTCGCAAACTATATTTTAAATATTAAACAAACAATGGTTTAAATATTCCTCCTTGTAGAACATTAAAGTCGTTGATTGATTTATAAAAATTAGGTAAATGAGCATTTTGAGTAACAAGAGGCTCGAACGATCCATCAGTGTCCATTATTAGTTGATCATTATGAATTTTAATATCGTCCATGTTCTTCTGATTGAATTTATTAACAAATATGCCAATGTTTACTTGTGCAAAGTAGACTTGTTCGTCAGTTACATTATTGTAATTTGTTGGTGCGTAGTTGTGAAGTTGAACGAAAAATTTGTTAATAATGCCCATAAATGATTCTCCATGGCTATTTGCAAAGTTAAAAATTCGTGCGAACAAAACTCCTATAGTTGCATATTCTGTGCTTATGTTAACGAGGGTTTCATACATATTATAATAGTATCCACGCCAATTATTGCAGAAACTTAATTTTATTAATAAGTTAGAGCTTGATATTAAATCTACTTATGGACGATATTACCCTTTTTAAGGCCTCGTACTTCTTGACAAACTAAATCTTGTTGCTCGTCGATTTAACAAAGCTCGGACACCCTCGGTATGAATTTAAATAGAGAACTTACGGTAGAGACATACAGGAGACCTACAGGTACAGGAGACCTACTACTAGAGACCTACAGAATCCGGAACTTTTCCGGTTCCACGGTTCCACTTCCGTAACTGGTTCCGGAACTGGAACCTTTCCATCACTGCCTTCGATGTCGTAATACTGTCGGTATTTTTCGGAATTTCGTTTCAGTATTACGGACGTAAATAGTAGATATGATGTACGTGCACAAGCTATCCTAGGCTCCTTACTTGGTATCTGCATGAGCTCTTTGTCCGCTTTCATCAGGACCAGGACACATAAAGTTTGCCCAATTATTAAATTGTTTGAAAAATCCATTAAATTCGAAATTTCCTCCAACATATTGAGGAAGTCCCTGATAGTCGATTTGATCGAAATCAGTGAAGAATTCAAGTGTTTCTTTAAAATAAATAATATTAAAGATAGTTTAATATGTTTAGTTTTCCTAGACAATGTGTCAGTAAAAAATTAGAGAGATATAGACGCGATCTCGAACAATGCTTAAAAACATATGCATAACAAATTCTTATACCCCTTTCCTTCATATACATACCTTATTACAAAAATCATCCTAATTAATATGAATTACTACCAAGCTCAAAGCATCGCTTAAAAACATTTTTGTGAAATTGGCTGATCGAAGATTCATTTATAAAATATTTGTTTATATTCCCTCTCCCACTTTGTGTATAATGAAAACGATTTTCTATCCTTTTCACATTAAATGAAAGCATTGTCGCCCAACGAAGATTGTCTTCCACTTGCTTTATGTCAGAATCATCGTCTAACATTTTATCGTCAATTGCTATTACACTATAAATTGGATTATGATTTACTTTGCGTGCTCAAAATTTGATATTATAAAAGGTTGGCATTCAATATTACCAATTGTACTGTCTAATGTAAAGCATATAGCTATTAATTTCCTAAGGCTGTGCAGTAGGCGGCGTGGTGTAATAGCTAACACATCAGTCCGGTCTACTTAAGATGCTGGTTCGCTCCCAGCCGCCGAATAAACTTTTTCACCAGCTAAATGAGAGAATTAGCTATAGCTAAGCTGCTTTACTATAAAATAATTCCCCCTTCTTTTTTAATTCAACCTTCTAGCGAAGTGAATCCACATATCTCATACGATTAACTTATACATTCGTAGTCCGATTTCTAGCTTTACAACTAACAATCCATCTCTAGAAATTAATTATTCTTACCTGCATCCTGCTAGGTAAAGCAAATAATGCATAACTAAAGGTTCGTCTAAGGACAATTTTTGAAGCATTTTCTTGCTATTCAATCCCCGAAGTTGATTAAACCATGCTGGATCACATGAATCTTTCCATACTTTATCCCCAACTCGAGTTGCTATTATTTTCTTGAATTTCATTATATTTACCCAATCTCGGTTATAACTAATTTGGCTAATGTCCTTTAAAATCATTAAAAATTAAAATATTATACGATTCAATTGGAGGTCCGCATCTAATATAAGCCACCCGATGGATCCATTGAAAGATATAAACCCTAGGCTTATATTTGGCTTACTTTAGGCTTATATTTTTATAGCTCTACTTCTCAGTTATCTATAGATTCCCCAAAATTTCATTCTATCATTATTGAGGTTTAATTTGATTAGAATTTAGGTACTATGCTATCATACACCGGTGTTCGTCAAAGAAATATATATTGTTTGATTAAATTACCGTAGTATCTCTAATAGAATGAAGGCCTATATATTTTCAATAATATTCCAAAGGTCATTTTATTAAGAGGGCATACAAATTTAAAGCCCTTCTATTAAAGATGACATTATTATATAACGAGGAAATAACCTCTTTATTCATATTACATAAGGATACAAAAAACGTCGGTAATAGTTAAGTTTGTGTTTCCCTTTTTTTCTTTGCGAGGTACCGAGGTAAAAGTGACTACTCGTGACTTATGTCACACGACATATGTCACTCGTGACATATTTCACTCATGTCACTCGTGACATATGTCACTCATGCCATTCACATATGTCACTCGTGACATATGTCATTCTGGACCGTTATATAAGTGACAAGCCAAGCCCTAACTATTACCTCGGTACACTACACTACAGCCGAATGAAAAAAACGGAAACACAAACTTATCTATTACCAAAACGTCTTTTTTTGCAAGTCGACTTGGCTCTACTCCAGTTTATGCGTCCAATCGACTTTTATGCGTCCAATGAAAGTTTATGCGTCCAATAAAAAGAAAATTGGATTTTTCTTGGTATTGCACAGTTGGGGTATGGTTCTTCAACATTTCTTCATGTTTGGGACCTACGCCCATTGGGTCTGGGACCATTCCTTACTCTAACCCTCGAAATTTTTTAAAGTTACAGCCAATTTTTTAAAATTTCAGAAAAACGATTGTAACTTTCAGAAATTTCGAGGGGTCGGGTAAGGAACGGTCCCAGACCCAGTGGATGTAGGTCCCGAACATGAAGAAATGGTTTGGAGCCATACCCCAACTGTGCAATACCAAGAAAAATTCAATTTTTTTTATTGGACGCATAAACTTTCATTGGACTCATAAAAGTCGATTATCAAAAATTGCATTCATTTGAAACGTTTCTCCTCTATGTGTAGGGTACGCATAAAAGTCGATTTGTTCGAAGTTTGTAAACAGACCGCTAGATTCTTAAAATTAAAAAATACAAATTAAAAAATCGTGCACATATTTTTCCAATGTGAATATTTAGACGAATTGGGCTCTACTCCAGTTTATGCGTCCAATCGACTTTTATGCGTCCAATAAAAAGAAAATTGGATTTTTCTTGGTATTGAACAGTTGGAATATGGTTCCACAACATTTCTCATGTTCAGGACCTACGCCCACTGGGTCTGTGACCATTCCTTACCCTATCCTTTTAAATTTTTTAAAGTTACAGCCAATTTTTTAAAATTTCAGAAAAACGATTGTAACTTTCAGAAATTTCGAGGGGTCGGGTAAGGAACGGTCCCAGACCCAGTGGATGTAGGTCCCGAACATGAAGAAATGGTTTGGAGCCATACCCCAACTGTGCAATACCAAGAAAAATTCAATTTTTTTTATTGGACGCATAAACTTTCATTGGACTCATAAAAGTCGATTGGACGCATAAACTGGAGTAGAGCCGTCGACTTTTATGAATCCACAACTTAAACACTTACAATATATTGAAAATCGTGATTCCACTTTTCTGTTCCGACATAAAAGCGGTATTTAACAAAAGCTCGAACATCATTATCTCTAAAGTATTCTTCGAAATCCGTATCTTCTCCACGGAGTACTTTTATTAATTGGCGAATGAGACGCAATTCCTTAATTTTCAAAAAATAATTTAAGCCTCTCGCATTTTTCCTTTCTTAAAATCGTAAAGTTCTCTCATTTGATCAGTCAAGGAGTGACTTGTTACAGTGATATCAAAGTTCCAGTTCCGGAACTAATTAGTTATAGTTCCAGTCCAGAACTAGAACTACGGAACTAACGATTATTGGAACTAGTTCCAGAACTGGAACTGGAACTAAGGAATTTCAAAAATGGAGTTCCGAAACTGGAACTGGTCTACAAAAATTAAAAACCTAGTTCTGGAACAGGAACTGGAACTACAAAAATTAAAAACCTGGTTCTGGAACTGGAACTAGTTCCATAGAAATTTTGGAACTTTGACATCGCTGCTTGTGGATAATGTCAGACCGGACTAACAACAGTAATCATTTGACTCCCTTCATATTTCGCTTATTTTTGCCTAATAAATTTCAATCTAACAAAGAACTAGGTTTGGCTCCAGTCAGATCCTTTTGAATTTCAAATCTTTCCATCGACTCTCACCAAATTTTATATTCTTCACGAACTTACTTTTATGACCCACACCTAAATCATCAGCTACCGTACCCCTATAGTACTTTCTAAACTTCTTACAGTTCCTGGATACCATTTTTTAAACCCAAGGGTTGCATGTCCGATTGTAGTTATATTATTTTTCATAAATCGCGGCACAAATGTTCTCGGCGCAAAAGTCGTAATACCGATCGAACATATCTATTACTTAGTGTAAATATTAGTGATGTTAGGGTATCCCCGACTCGGGAAAATCTCCCGAATTTTTGGCCTCAAGATCCCGACTCCAGATGTAATTTCACAACCCGACTCTCGTTTCCCGAATTATTTCTAAATATACAAAAAATATTAAAACCTCAATTTTTTGCGTAGAAGCTAGTAATAATACTAGAAATCTAACATTATCTTTTATTTTTAAACGCATAAAATTTGGATTAGCCAACATCCCCGACAATTCATTTGCAATAAACAAAGGTTTTGTAAGCATGAAGGCATAAAGGAATTCACGTGCCCGACGTTCCCTTTGGAACTCAGCAGCATAAAGCATTTCACGTGCCCAATCTTCCGTTTGGAACTCATCTTAAATAGAAAAATTGTGATAAATATTGACGAGTATTGACGAGACTAATATTGACGAGTATTGACGAGACTAGTCGGCAATGTCTGAAGTTTTTCTTGACCTAACTAATGGGGGGAAGTTTTTCTTGACTGTCTGAAGTTTTTCTTGACCTAACTAAAAACTATTAACTAAGACTTTCAATTTTCAACCATTAACTATTAACAATGATTCAACTATTAACTAAATCTTTCAATTTTCAACAATTAATATCAATTTAAACTATTAACTATTAACCAGCTTTCAAATATTAATATACAAATATTAACCAACTTTCAAATATTAATTTACAACTATTAACCAACCTTCAAATATTAATTTCAAATATTAACTATCAACTATTAACAACATTAACTATTAACAACCCTTGTCACTTAACCGTTGCAGACTCTTCTATCTCATTCACTACTGCTTTTTTCGTACCTATTGTGGGACCGCTTTCTCCGACTATTTTCTCTTTCCTATTGACGGACTCTTTTCTCTTGCTTATTGCTCGAAATCTTTTCTTCCCACCATTGCCAGAACCTTTTCACCCGGTATTAACTATTAACTATTAATATAAATTTCAACTAATTATCAGTTTTCAACTAATAATTATTAATATCAGTTTTCAACTATTAACTATTAATAGCAATTCCAACTATTAACTATTAATATTAATTTCACCTATTAACTCACTTTTCAACTATTTACTATGATTCATATTAACTAAGATTTATAACTTTCAACTATTAACTATTAATATCAATTTTCAACTATTAATAGCAATTCCAACATTAACTATTAATTTCAACTGTTGACTCACTTTTCAACTATTAACTATGATTCATATTAACTAAGATTTATAACTTTCAACCATTAACTATTAATATCAATTTTCAACTATTAATAGCAATTTCAGCTATTAACTATTAATCATTAACTTTTTAACTATTAACTATTTTACTATATATACTACTGTTAGTTAATACTTAATAGTAAAAGAACTTTTTTACTATATATACTACAACTGTTATACTACAACTGTTAATCACTCTAGTACTCTCAACTATTTAGTGTCACACAATGTCAAACTCTAGGACTATCAACTATTTAGCATCACACTATGTCAACATTGCTAGTACTATCAATTATAAGCTATTTAGTATCACACAATGTCAAACTCTAGTACTCTACTTTAGTACTCTACTTTAGTACTACTTTACTTTAATAGTTAATAGTAAAAGAACTTTTTACTATATATACTACAACTGTTAGTTAATAGTTAATAGTAAAAGAACTTTTTTACTATATATACTACAACTGTTTGTAATAGTTAATAGTAAAAGAACTTTTTTACTATATATACTACAACTGTTTGTAATAGTTAATAGTAAAAGAACTTTTTACTATATATACTACAACTGTTAGTTAATAGTTAATAGTAAAAGAACTTTTTTACTATATATACTACAACGTTATACTACAACTGTTAGTCACTCTAGTACTCTCAACTATTTAGTGTCACACAATGTCAAACTCTAGGACTATCAACTACTTAGCATCTCACTGCATCAAACTGTCTAGGACTATCAACTACTTAATATTTGACTGTATCAAACTATCTAGGACTATCAACTACTTAGTATCGCATTGTCAAACACAAAAACCTAACTATAATTATGTTAAAAACCCATTGGACACTCGTTGTTTAAATTAAATACTACAAAAATTAACCACCGGTTGGACACTCGTTGTTTGAATAAATGATCGTTTTGGTTTAGAACGTAAAAACAATTTCTAAATAAAACAAATTTTTAAAAAACAATAAAAAACAAAACAAAAAACACATCTTAAATATAATTAACAAACAAAAAAATTAAAAAAAAATTCCAAAAACAAATCAAATTCTAAAAAATTCACATTTTTCTTTATTTCCCTACATACATACTATTTTTCTTACTTAAAACAAATTTTAAGAAACAAAACAAAAAACAATCAAAAAACATCTTAAATACAATTATCAAACAAAAAAATAAAAAAAAAGAAAAACAAATTCTAAAAAATTCACATTCTTTCTTTACTTCTCTAAATACACACTATTTTCAATTTTGGGATATTTTGTCATTTTTAATTAAAAAAATAAACACAACGCCAATCGCAGCAAAATTCAAAGCTGCGGACAAACAGACAACAATTCTAAAATTATATATAGGATTTTCATAGTATTTTATCTTTTTTAGAGCCGTAAGCGAAAATGTATAATATATCACTCCAGATATATCTCTCAAGAAATCTGATCGGAGTTGTTACTCTTATTTTTTACAAATATTATCTAAATTAATCATATTACATATCCTTTCTCAATACAATAGTCAAGAATCCCTCCAAATCGAAAATGATCGTCGTAGAGTGAAAGGCCGTTGAACAGGTGTAGAAGTTCCTTGTCATTTTTTGGGCTATTTGGATGAATATCTTTTAAACTTGCTTCCAAAAATTGCTTGACTTGGGTTCGCATTGCCTTGTTGAAGTTTGGAGGTCCTTGGCATGAGGAGTTTTTGAAAATTATGAGGAAAAAGAAAATTAAGGGGAAGGTGTATTGGAGTATGTTTGGGAATGAATGAGAGAATTTTTTTCTCATTTCTGAAATTTTTTAATTGTGCTTTAATATAATATTATATAAATTTAATGAATATAATGAAGCTGAACATGGCAAACAAACTATGCCACCTTTTGGAACCTTAAAATTTCTATAAAGGTGGCTAGAGCTAAACTTCATCTATTGACAGGACTAGGTATCGTTCAGGATATCCGTGGATTTCCCTGAATCAGCCAAACCTAATATGAATTTCAAAACAATTAATAAGGGGTCGACTATATTTTTGAAAGTGTCCTACCCCAGTTTTAACCTTGTTTCAGGGTATCAAGATCTCGACATTGAAATGAGATATGGGCCTATTCTTTTTTTATTTTTTAGTATCAAGAGATATGCTTGCTCAAATTTCTGTAGATTTTCCTAATGTTAGAAACACGAAAATCCGAGGGTGTTATAACCCCTCAAAAAGGAATTATAACACTCTTTTTGAGTTAAAACCCTTATAAAAAATGAGAGTGTTAAAATTAATCTTAAACTTTCTGCAAATAAAGTCTTATTTACATAGCAATATTGATGTACATAAATACCGTATTTCCTCTAAAATAAGCCCCGGGGCTTATTTTTTTTCGATCGACCTCCAGAGGTGGCTTATTTTAGGGGGGGGGGGCTTATTATAGAGGAAATACGGTATTTCAAATAAAATCGACGACTGAAACATTGAGAAATATAAAAAATCTAGTTGCGCTTATAATTACTTAACACACAAGTTTTGCTTTTTATTTTCTTTTGTCGATTGCCTTTGCCCATAATTGTGACTTATAAAAAGTTGCGGACCCTGCTTGAATAACCGAAAAATGTCAAAAGAATTTAAATTTTAAAATTAAATGAAATTATTAAATTTAAAATTGGCTTTAATTTACATTAATGAGTGGAGGGCTTAATAATTTATAGAGGGGGAATTTATGTAAAGCTTTTTGAGAGGGCTTATTTTACAAGAGAGTGTGTGAATTAGAGAGGAAAAAGTCAATTTATTTCTCGTAATTTTATTTAATGGGGTTTAATGTCTTGTTTATGATTGGCCTGGTCGAATATTATATCGAAAATTCGAATTCTAAATTCGAAACTTGCTCTCTCTCATTATCGAATCATTCAATGATTCGACTCAGTTAAAACTTAACTCGCAGGAACAATCAATCTAATATGTTTGCAGTAGTTTTTCTATATAATGTCTCTCATATGCCAGAAAAAAATTATAAACTATAGATGTTGTAAAGCCTTTAAAATTTGCCTTTAAAACCACTCAATTGACCGCTTTCAATCACTCTCCCGGAAAATTGATTAACCGGAGAGTGTTCAACATTGAAATTGACCAAAATTCATTGTCCAAAATTCCGTCCCGTAAATCTGGGTTATTGTATGGCTAGCAAAACTTTTGTTGAAGAGCTTGCATAGTAGATCTTTCAGGAGAGCTACATTAAATACAGTGTACATTGACATCTAAGACAATGTTCTGTTGAGCGTTTTAACGAGAGTATTGTATAAGGAAATACTTAATAAGGTTTATTGCTTTGCTATTTATTTTCATTTGTCGCTAGCTCTCGCTCATGTTGGGACATGTATGACTTGCAGACTTTGCGTGAATGACCGAAAAATGTCAAAAGAATTTAAATTTTAAAATTAAATGAAATTATTAAATTTAACATTGACTTTAATTTATATTAATTATGAGAGGGCTTAATAATTTATAGAGGGGGAATTTATGTAAAGCTTTTAGAGAGGGCTTATTTTCAAGAGAGTGTGTGAATTAGAGAGGAAAAAGTCAATTTATTTCTCGTAATTTTATTTAATGGGTTTTAATAGCTTGTTTATATAATAGAGATTGGCCTGGTCGAATATTGTATCGAAAATTCGAATTCTAAATTCGAAACTTGCTTCTTCTCCTTATCGAATTATTCAATGAAACTAAGCGGGGACTCCATTAAAATTTACCACTCTGGAGCAATCACCCAAATATGTTAACAGTCGTTTTTCTTTAGAATGCGATTGGACGCAAAAACTCTCATTGGACGCATAAAAGCATAAAAGTCGATTGGACGCATAAACTCTCATTGGACGCATAAAAGTCGATTGGACGCATAACCCTCATTGGACGCATAAAAGTCGATTTGACGCAAAAAACTCTCATTGGACGCATAAAAGTCGATTGGACGCATAAACTGGAGTAGAGCCGGAATTTTACCCCCAAGATAAGTGACAAGTCGGGGTTTATTATATAATATATAAAAGAGCTCGACGAGCTGAGTACCTGAGCAACTTGACGAGCTGAGTAAACTTGGAATAAGATAAAATAAAATTTCAAATACTTGATTTATTTAACACCTTACGATGGCGATGACTGCATGTCTCATTTTAAAATTATTTTAGACACAACGAAAAAATAATATTTAAAACATAGTCGATCCGGTCAAATTGAGGTACTGTATTTCTATTTAACACAGATGTGAAAAGAAGTTCACTCATATTAATGTTAAATATTAATTTAATGATTGTTGTCGAAACATGTTAAAATATTTAATTGTCATTAATAAAATTAAAAAATGTTTTCAAAATTGTTTTACGCTTATATTAATTTTGTGACGCATATACTTTGAAGGGACGCTTATACTTTTTTTGGGACGCATATACTTTCATGGGACGCATAAACACTCATGGGACGCATAGACACTCATGGGACGCATGTCCTAAGATAGAGCCGATCGATTTCTATAGCGGAGTCTGTTGCATGCTTCATTTATCTAGTATATATGGCCTTTAATTTATAGTGTAGGGAGACTAAAAAATGGGAAAATTGAAAACATTAACGAAGGCTAAAAAATTTGGGAAAATGATTGCACTAAGTTTTAAAATTTATTAATCCTAATATAAATCATTCCAATGCACAAATACAGTTATCTACTAAATTTAAGAAATTTCTCACTCCAAATTTCTTCAAGTAAATTCTCCAAATTTAAAAAGTTCCGATCCTATATCGTTAACCAAAATAAAATTAAAATTTCCGATCCTTTATCGGTCGTGGCACCATATACATAAATGTCTTAGAGTTCCTAACCTTTCTAGTGTTCCTAATTTTTCAACTTTTTGAGGGGTTTTCTAGTGAATAGACGATAATTATTTCGATATTTAGCTAATTTTTGGCATTTTTGTCAACATTTTGCTATGTTATTTCTTATGGACATATTTCCAATTTTATTTCAATATATCCGAGCCCTATTTATAACCTATTTGATCACCATTTTAATATTCCTGCAGCCATAAAATCGCTCACTAATTATAACTCATAAAAATTTGAAATTTTTTTAAACTAAATAATTTAACGTGACAATGTTTAAAAAATGAAATAAAATGTAATAAAAAAATACAACTTTAGTATAGAATAAAGGTTTGTTTTAAAATAAATGATTGAAATTAAAGAAACCCTTGAGAAAGATGAGATGTTCCAATGGGGAAAAAAGTTCCAGTTTAGCTTACAAAAACTCAAACTGGAATAAAAAAAAACCCCAAGTCAGTAGTCGGATCTCGTTCATTCGATTCGTTGATTATAATCATTAATATATCAACATTAAGCCTACGTTAGCCTTATGATTAACCCAAATAAAGTCAATATTCGATATTATAGGATTACTGGACGATATTGCCATATTAATTACTCTGGGTAATTATTGTTTCTATATTTTGTTAAAGAGTATAATTAATAAAAACTAGATAAATATGTAGGACAGCCAGACTTAGAATGTCTTACGAGAATCGAGATATGATCTTGTTTTGGTCCCGTCTTTAGTTATACGTTAAATGTCTCTCAATCTTATTCCTATAAATCACTTTCTAATCGAATGTGAGATCCGACTTGTCAGAAATCAAAAAATTATAAGCATGGAAAAATGAAAAAAATTAAAGAATATATACTGTAATATCATAAAAATTTCAAAATAATTATACCGGAATCAATTTATAATACATAGCCAACATCATCCATCCCATTGCAAAAATATAAACTTTCAACAAAATCCAAATAATGGCAAACCAAGGTCCACAATTTTCAAGTGTTAACGGTTCATCTTCATCCTCGTCTTCCGCTTTTCCTTTTCCTTTTTTGGTCCTTTTCTTTTTATGTCCAACCTCCCCTTTTTCTTTTTTATTGTCCTTCCTTTTCCCCTCATGTGAAGAGCCAGATTGAGTACCTACCGGTGTCCGCATTGCGCGCTTTTTTCGGGAATAAGGTTCATTCGAAAAATTAACTGAGCGTTTCCTGCGAAGAATATTACAGCTACAATTAGGCATGGATTTAGTTTCTTCAGGGCTAGCTAAATATTGATAAGATTAATATAACTAGTAATTTAGAATTTATAGAACGATTTTTACATGAAGCTGAAGTGTGAATTCCTCCACTATGTGGTGAAACCGCATAGGGTTCATCCTGCATTTCATTTGCAGTTGATGTTTGCCCTTGTTCAAATGATGGCTGATAAGAAAATACATCTTCATTGTTTTCAAATATCCCGGTAATTGGTGTATTTAACAAAACTTGAAGTATAGAAAATTATTATAAATTATTTATATGCCCTATTTTCTCTAGAAAAATGGTTCCTCCAAACAAAATATGGCTGTCTTTTTTTAAATATATGGATCAATCTGATCGCCTATTAATTGTAATTTTTTAATTCCCGATCAGACTTGATCTATCATTTTGAAAAAAAAATATCAAAACACGTCAGTAAACCTTGATGCATGTTGCCTTCTTGGAGCATTACTTCTATATCTTGAGACATTTTTTCTTCACCTAGTCCATAATATAAATACAACCAAAATTCATTAATTTTAACGTTTGATTGTTCATGATGTTCTGTTCCAAAATTTTTGATGTTTTCAACTTCGTATTCAAACGACTCTGAATTGCGTACTTAATAATAAAAGATTAAATAGAAATTTTACTATAATTTAGTAGAAAACTTTTAATGATCTCGTTTTCTAATGATCTCAACTAGAAGAGTGATGTGTGGTTGAATGGCTTAAGTGGTGCGCTTCATCGTTAAGTTTATGACAAAGGAGGCCTCATAACAAAGGCCATGGATAATATAAATATTTCTTTATCCCTTGGTCCATAATATAAATACAACCAAAATTCATTAATTTTAACGTTTGATTGTATATGATATTCTGTTTCAAAATATTTGATGTTTTCAACTTCGTTTTTAAACGAATCTGTGTTTCGTACTTAATAATAAAGGAAATAAAATTGCATTCTACTATAATTCGTGTAAATTTTTAAGTATAGATATTTAATTCCTAAGGCTGTCATTAAGCGACGTGGTTAATCTATAATATTCTTCTGTAGACCAGTTGTAACAGCTATAACCCAGCTCTATTTTACTATATTTTACTAATTCAAATTAGAGTAGCGCCTCTTTCACCGAAATCCCGACCTGACCCCGACGATTTTTTTGACAAAAACCCTGAACCGAACCCCGAACGCTCTATTTTGACAAACCCAGATCCCCGACGCAAACCCCGAGTCGGTGTCGGGATAAAACATACTCTCCTAAGGATGGAATTTTTGGTAATTTTTCGAATATTTAAATACCCAAAACGCGTATTTGTAAATTTTTTTCAAAATTAACAGAAAGGTAAAAAAACATGTATAATTTCATTCATCAACTAAAAGATGGTGTGTGGTTGAGTAGCCTAAGCTGTGGGCCATCGTTAAGTTTATGACATAAGAAGTGAGATCATTAGAAAGCCACAGCTTTGGTACTTACCAGATATTACCTATTGGGCCATTTGAATCTCGCCCATTGGACCTTACCAAAAAGTAGCAAAAATGTTATATCATTATTTAACTTGCCTTGTTCAATTAAATCATTAAACCAATTTACCCAATCATACGTATGATTTACCCAATCATGCTTTATCTCAGTTTTTTTAATGTTTTCTTTTTTAAATTCTCCAAGTTCATTAAATTGTAAGAAATCTCGACCATCTTTTTCTCTCATAAAATAACATTTACGTTCCCAAAATATATGCTTAGCCATTGGCAATGCAACATGTATTAAATGCAGAAGACCATGAACTGTGTAGAGGAACAAGGCTAATTTACGCAATTCTTCATCAGGTTCTGATTCACTTAATAATTTTTGTTTTAATTTATAATGTTTAAATTCATTATTCCTATATTCATTATTCCTTATTCCTATATTTTTTATTACTATTGAAAATAATTTAAAATTGCATTATAAAGGAAAACATTCAATGGGTACAGCCCGAAATGTCGCGCGGCCATAATGTCGCCAAGCCATAACTTGCTAAAAAATTTCTGGCCCTTATCAATTTTGGTACCAATCTCTTTAGCTCGATGAGAGGAATCGTTTAATACTAAATTTGGAAAGATTCGGAAATCTTAAAGCAAGTTATGGCTCGGCGACATTATGGCCGCGCGACATTTCGGGCGTGTCCCACATTCAATCTATAAGGAACCTCTTATTTGAAAATCTAACTATAAACAAAATTTGGACCGAAATAACTGAAGTTATGATTGGTGCTAAAAATTGTATTTTATGATTCGTCTGACACTTATTTTACTTAAAATATTGACTTAGGACCCGGTTACGAATGAATATTTCAATGACGATGGTATTCAAATGAAGGTTAACTACTAAAAAGGAAAATTAACAAAGTCAATGAATCGTTTAGAGTAAGGGTCATTAATTGCACTGGCCATTCTGATAAGAGGCAATCCTAATAATAGGCCATTGTATTCGACTAAATGCGGTATTTTCTTTTGTAATATTTTGATAAAATATCAAAATATTTTCAAATTTTTATTATTTTTAGCCATTAACCTGGAAATTATATTCTCATCAAATAATGGTTTTGACAGTAATATTTCTTCGAAAGTATCCATTGAGTTTTTTGTACTTTTTAAAATTTTTTCTCCATATTTAAATACGACATCAGTAAGGCTGCTAATGCCAACTATTAATTTTTTAAACGCATTTCTTTTTCCATAGATTTCCTTTGTAAAATTTTCAAGTTTCGTTAAATCTTTGCTTTTAAACAATTCTTTTAAAAATGGCAACAAAGTATCTAGGTAAAAACCGCCATTACTTTGTGCACTGATATACATGTTGCGAAGATAATTTACAAATTCACCATCCCTCACTCTAGTGTTTCCGTTTAAAAAAATTTTTAAATTTATTGAGTCTAATTTTAAATTTTTCAATATAAGTTCCACAGCAGATAATCTTAATTTAAAGTTGAATATTTATTAACCATAGCGAAATATTAAAATTTTCTTTCCCGCCCCTCTTTATATGAGTCTCAAATAAAATTTAATTTTAATGTTTTCTGCCTCGAAATGGTCAAATTTTATTCATTATAAATTATAATCTTTGCGTATAAATGATAATCAATTATAAATGATAATCATTATAAGAGATAATCTTTTTTCCTTCATAATCTCGCTTTTTACCGTAATGTATGAAAGAAAATATATTAACAGTAAATAAAAGAAACTTAATTTGACTCAATTAAAGGTGGGAAGCATGTTATTAATAAAGTACCGCAAATAAAAATTTTTTTTACACATCCGTTAAAACGACGACTTTCGATCTTCACAGCTAAGCGCAAGTCAGATATGATTGCCATAAATTTATTGGTCTTTGCGTACATAAACAAAAATGGTCTGTCATTTGGCTCCCGGACAATGCGTCAGTGGACAATCCGGCAATGGAAAAGTATTGATATAAAGTGTTTAAAAGTGATGATTTAATGAGATAAAAATTCACTGATATCCCTCCAAAGCAGCTGATCTTCATCTTAATCCAACCAACTAACTTAATATCTATGTCAATCCTCCCAAATCCAAGATATCGCCTTAATCCCAACAAATCCCTCTATATCTTTCTAAACCCCAAAATTCCTCTTTAAATACTTCTAATCTGTTTATATCCCATCATTAATATTTTTATAGCATTTTTTATAGCATTTATAGCATTTTTTATCACACCACTGACTCATTGTCCGGACTCGTGTCATTTCACTATGCAAGAAATTTCAAAACATTTCGTACAAAAAATAAAAAGCAGACTGGGTGAGGGGCGTAATTGCAGAGTATGCTTTTGTAATTACTATATTGTTTCATGAAGGGCAGGGCTATGTTATGGTCAACAAAATTGGACTGCGCTCGCTTGATTTTACTAAAGGTGACTTTAAATATAGTAAAATTTTATTACTCGTCGTAATAATTCAAATTAACAGGAAGGACTTTCTCTATCCATTCATACAAATTATCAAAAATTGCATTCATTTGAAACGTTTCTCCTCTATGTGTAGGGTACGCATAAAAGTCGATTTGTTCGAAGTTTGTAAACAGACCGCTAGATTCTTAAAATTAAAAAATACAAATTAAAAAATCGTGCACATATTTTTCCAATGTGAATATTTAGACGAATTGGGCTCTACTCCAGTTTATGCGTCCAATCGACTTTTATGCGTCCAATAAAAAGAAAATTGGATTTTTCTTGGTATTGAACAGTTGGAATATGGTTCCACAACATTTCTCATGTTCAGGACCTACGCCCACTGGGTCTGTGACCATTCCTTACCCTATCCTTTTAAATTTTTTAAAGTTACAGCCAATTTTTTAAAATTTCAGAAAAACGATTATAACTTTCAGAAATTTTGACGGGTCGGGTAATGAACGGTCCGAGACCCAGTGGGCGTAGGTCGCGCACATGAAGAAATGGTTTGGAGTAATACCCCAACTGTGCAATACCAAGAAAAATCCAATTATCTTTTTATTGGACGCATAAACTTTGATTGGACGCATAAAAGTCGATTGGACGCATAAACTGGAGTAGAGCCACGATTTGTTCTAATTTATATTTGAGATTGGGCCAAACAATATCTCGAAAAATATCTAAGTTATCGAGATACCTTTACAGTCCCGTCTCTAGTTTTTATGCTAAATACAAACAAAAATCGTATCTACCTATTTCGAAGGCTCTGAAGAAAATTTTCTTGATGAAATTAAAAGGGTAAATATTAATAACTTCTTTAATATTTTCCGAAATTTGGTTTCTTCCATAATGCGAATAGTTTATGAACGTAATTGATGATTCTGCTTTAAACCCCATCATTATAGAATATATTAATTCTTCCGAAACAATGGAAGTAACTAAATTTTCATCAATTCCTCTTTCATTATAAGCTCTGACCTGTCCCTTCATCGCTAATATACTGCAAATTATAATTAAGGCCTCACAAAATATGCACGGAAAAATTGAAATTACATAAAATATATTTATGAATTAAGAACCGTGCACTAAGGTGGTCGGACCAACATAAATACACAATCTTTCATCGAGGCATAACCGCATATGTATGCATATGCATATTTTGTGAGCACGTTTGTGTGTTGCATTTTTGTGAATGTAAGCTTTTTCTAGATGGTTTCGCTTTCATTTATTCAAGTTCTCATTTTATTTTGTTTAATTTTTTAATGTCCCCCTCTTAAAATTCCAAGTCTGATAGATGAATCTTCCTTACAATTCTCGAGCAAAGTGACTTTTTACCTGCAGCCAGCTTGAATCATTAAGTATTGATTGGAATATTTTTCAATTAATAAATTGTAATAATTAATATTCAGTTCAATATCACACATTTTAGACCATAGTAATGAATCTGAATATGATGAACTTGATGTGAATCTCTCTTCAAATTTGAGCAAAATAGTCTAAATTTTGGGAGAAATTAAGCATAAAAAATTACTTTAATTATTCGATACTATGAGTATTCTATTCGGCATGGCTGCAAATGTTTTCCGAAAGTTTTGTCTTTTCCTTCTCCTTCTTCTTCCCTTTCTCATAAAGATTCAGAAAAAAAAGAGAGATAGTGAGCAAACTAGAGTTAAACAAGTCGATATCGATATATAGGTCTCGAATATAGGTCTTTTTTTAAATAACGATAGCATGACGAGCTATTTTCTTGCATATTTGAACTCAGCTCGGGAAAACGAATTGAATGGTATATACTATAATTTCCGATCTACTATGTGTTCCGATCTCGTTGGACCTATATTATGTATACTACAGCCATCACATCCACGCTGACGGAACAACTCCCGCTGACGGAACAAGATCCCCCGCTGACGGAATAACTAAACATGTAAACTCTATTGCCAATAGGACAATATACTATCCAAGACCCATTGGCCGTAAGTCCCGAAATCAGTAGGGTAACTGTTCGTACATTGAAATATCCCGATATGTCCGTCCCGATATGTCCGCGTGCCATTGGAAGTATGTAGGGAGTAGGATGAAAAGACAAAACAAGCAGACAAGCATTTGCGGACATGTGGCAGATAAACGCATATTTAATGCCAGTTATTTTTTTGATTCCTTTAATTATTATGTATATTAAGTAATTTTACGTTATCAGTTCGATGTTCATATGTTCCTTTAAATCGTGCAAGAAGAAATTTTAATTCATTTTGTTTAAACTCATTCTTCAATTTATGCAAGTCGAGAAAGTTTATTGTTCCGGAAAGAATTTCTGTCAATTTGTATATGAGACGAAGTTCCTGCAAAGAGTTATTTCTGATTGTGGGTTAATTTTAGTTGTATGGACAGTAAAAACCCCAGTTTCGTTCTTATTTTAGCAAACTAGATTTAATCTTGTAAGGTAATTTAATCTTTGTAAGGTAACTTTGCCCAAATTTGTTATTTTTGACTAATCGCAAATAGCTCTTTCGAATGCGCTTTACATAAATAAATGCATTCGAATTATTTTCCTAACAATGAGCTGCCAATTACGATTTTTCACTATTTCGAGCCACATATCTCAGCCCAAAGGTGTTTTTGCGAATTTTTGTGTATTCGACCTATTAGCATTGTCATCTACCCGGTAAACTGCAGTTTTATATTAGCATCATTCAAAATAACAATAAGTTAATGATTATGAGTACTAAACCCCATGTCGTATAAAATACGAAATTATTTAATTAGGTACATATTTAAAATTCATTTTATTATCAAATTTTTATTTTTCCTCTTGTCAAGAACAGAAATCCTTGCAATATCTTTTTCCCATAAAATCCCTTTTCTTGCACTTTGAACCTATTATTGTAACATTCTCTTTTCTTCTCTTTTCTATTCACGTGCATTTCACTAATATCCTCCCCTTAGGAACACTATAAAAGCCAAGCCCTAATGCCAAACAATAACATTCATTTGTTCATTCATCAATTTCCGAACGTCCAATCGTTCATTAATTCAACTACTTATTGTAAATTTAATTTTATTTAAATTTTAATATATATTCTTCTTTAATTCTTTAATTGTTAAGAAGTAAGTCTAAGCTTATCCTTAACACTTCAATTTAAAAATTTTTACTGTACATCAGTGCTCTGAGTTGAAGCCATTAAAAGAAAAAAGTTGCGTCGCACATTCCGAGTAATTTTTACTTCCTTTGTCTTTTTTTCCAAGATTCGCTCATTTATAACCCATCCTTTTCCAAACAAATGATGATTTTCAGTAGTCATAAATCTTATCGATTCAACCGCAAGAAATATTGGTTTTGTCAATAAAAATGCTCTCATAAAATTTTTAAAAATGTCTATATCAAGTTTACCTTTAAATTAATAAAATAAAATCCCTCGGGTACTGTGAATTATAGATGGTTGTTTGGCTGTACCGATTTCTACAAACGATTTGTCATTTGAAACAGTTTGGAGGGTTGAACGAGAAATATATGAAATCGGTACGTCTCTCAGGGAGCAAGTTACAACACTGAAAATAAAAAAAAAACGCGAGCAACCCATTTGCCTTGTATCTATCTGTCTGAATTTAAATGGCATAACACGGCTCAAATTTATTTTGATAAAAACAAACACTTCCAAATTGGAAGTCGGACCCTCTATTGAATGGTATAAAAAAATACAAAATTCGTGTTTACAATAGACGATGTCCACTTGTGAGTCGAATATCATCTAAATCAACTTGATTCAGTTAACCGTGTATTTTAAATAGTATCAAGTTGTCTATAACTCAAAACTAAGCATAAGTCACAAAATTCAACTCCTCTAAATGTTTACCCTAAAGTTTAAATATTTTACCAAGGGGTCCATAATTTGTATCCACCACGTTGGAATAGTTTGTGTATATCCCATTTACACACTCAACATATGCATTGACATTTAACATCATTTCTCTGTCCATATTTTCTTCAAAATTTCTCTTTTCGCTGAATTGCACCTTTAAAAAACGTAATTGGCTCGCGGTAATGCTCCTAAATAATCTTAATATAAATTACTTGTTGATCGCTTTCGAATAGATTATCTTTGAATTCTTTGCAATAGTCAAGAATACCACCAAAACGGTAGTGGTCGTTAAATACTGCAAGTCCGTTGAACAAATGTTGAAGCGATTCCAATGGATCCATTTGCTTCTTATCGTATTTAATAGGCAAATATTTCTCCAACAATTTCTTCACTTGTAATCGAATTGAATCGTTTAGATTGTGTTGGGCATCGCATTTGTTTTGGGAGGAAAACAAAATGAAAATTAGGGAAAGGACGAAAAGTTTTAGGGGAAATGTTTTTGAAATGAGAAAGCATTTAGTCTTCTTCATTTCTAAAATATAAATTTTACAAATTAAAATTGGCGTATTTAATAAAGTTTTTATTGGGCGTTTTTATTTAAAAATTTTGTAATCTCAAGTCGATTACTCTTATAATTACCTCCTCAATTAAAAAATTCCTTTTTTGTAGGCTAGTTAAGACTTGCGAATAAAAAGTTGTGGACATTGCCTGTGAATATAAAGGCTTATTAGTGATATGTTAGTGATAAAAATTATTTAAACAGATGCTAAATGGGTGAAGACTTCCACTTAAATATACATACATAAAACGCCTCCCTTTCTTTAATTTTAGGAGAGGCATCTTTGCGCAACTTTTAGTGAGGGGGGAGGGATTTGACGTTTATACAAGGCGAATGATTAGAGAGACACAACACAAATAAAAGAAGGCATATATGGAAGGATGCTATCCGCTAAGATTCGTGGCCATAAATGCATAAAATAGGGAAGACAGCTTCATAAAAATTTATAAAAAAATTAAAAAAATTTTAAAGGGAGCGAGTGACTAAAATTTTTTAGAGAATCGTTTGATTACAGAGAGAGGAGACCGTTTATGTGTGTAGAGAGGGAATCGTTTTAGAGGGCGCAAATCGTTGGAATCAATTTATTTTACGTGGATTTTATTAATAAATTTTTAAGAAGCAAAGGGCATGAATATTTATTTAGACATGACCTCTTTATGTTAGAGGGCATGCATACACAAAAAATTGATTGGCTATATTTTTGATTAAAATTTCGAGTGATTAAAAAAATTTTTTCGAGTGATTAAAATTTCGATAGAGAATCGTTTTGATAGAGAGAATGTATGTGAAAGGGTATCGTTGTATAGAGAAAATCTTTGAAATCAATTTAATTTTCGTGGATTTTATTTATAAATTTTCAAAAAGAAAGGGCATATATGTACATATGTATATGACAAAAACTCGTGTCTACAAAAAAATAAAAATGTTTTTAAAAAATTTTAGAGGGAGCGAGTGATTAAAATTTAGATAGGGAATCGTTTTGATAGAGAGAATGTATGTGAAAGGGTATCGTTGTAGAGAGAAAATCTTTGTAATCAATTTAATTTTCGTGGATTTTATTTATAAATTTTCAAAAAGAAAGGGCATATATGTACATATGTATATGACAAAAACTCGTGTCTACAAAAAAATAAAAATGTTTTTAAAAAATTTTAGAGGGAGCGAGTGATTAAAATTTAGATAGGGAATCGTTTTGATAGAGAGAATGTATGTGAAAGGGTATCGTTGTAGAGAGAAAATCTTTGTAATCAATTTAATTTTCGTGGATTTTATTTATAAATTTTCAAAAAGAAAGGGCATATATGTACATATGTATATGACAAAAACTCGTGTCTACAAAAAAATAAAAATGTTTTTAAAAAATTTTAGAGGGAGCGAGTGATTAAAATTTAGATAGGGAATCGTTTTGATAGAGAGAATGTATGTGAAAGGGTATCGTTGTAGAGAGAAAATCTTTGTAATCAATTTAATTTTCGTGGATTTTATTTATAAATTTTCAAAAAGAAAGGGCATATATGTACATATGTATATGACAAAAACTCGTGTCTACAAAAAAATAAAAATGTTTTTAAAAAATTTTAGAAGGAGCGAGTGATTAAAATTTAGATAGGGAATCGTTTTGATAGAGAGAATGTATGTGAAAGGGTATCGTTGTAGAGAGAAAATCTTTGTAATCAATTTAATTTTCGTGGATTTTATTTATAAATTTTCAAAAAGAAAGGGCATATATGTACATATGTATATGACAAAAACTCGTGTCTACAAAAAAATAAAAATGTTTTTAAAAAATTTTAGAGGGAGCGAGTGATTAAAATTTAGATAGGGAATCGTTTTGATAGAGAGAATGTATGTGAGGGTGTCGTTGTAGAGAGAATATCTTTGTAATAAATTAATTTTCGTGGATTTTATTTATAAATTTTTAAGAATCAGAGAGCAAGAATATTTATTTAGACATGACCTCTTTATGTTAGAGTGCATGTATACACAAAAAATTGATTGGCTATAATTTTTTGAAATATTTTAAAATTTATTTATAGTTTTTAAATAATCATAATCATAAACCAGAGCTCTCATCGACAAAATACCAATCAAGAGTACAAAAATCTCGATTTTAGAGTACATAGGGACAAAATTTCCAAATTTAAAGGACACTCAAAATTAAATCACAAAATATTTATTCGCCCTCAAATCTTTTATATTTCTCTCCTAAATGAATTTTTCTAATAATCTCTTGTTTCCACTGAGAATTTTGTGCATTTCAATGCACGACATGTCAAAATTCGCTGTCACAAGAAGTAAAGCCCTGACAGTCTTAACCTCAAGCAAGCTACTTTCTTACGTCCATTTTCAACGTCGCAGGCGAAAATTTTGGGAAATTTCGGGGTTCTTAAGACAGATTTCTTCCATTTTTAGCGCCGCAGGCGAAAATTTTTAGAATTTTGAAAGGCTGTAGGAAAAAAATTCGCTTTTTCAGCGCCGCAGGCGAAAATTTTGAGAATTTCTAAGTCCGTAGGCCAAAAAAATTCACTTTTTTGCCCAATCCTTCCCCAATTTCATTTTCAATCCAGAATGTTGATTTTAGAGTACATACTTTGAATAAAGTACAAATTCAATTTCGAGAGTACGGAGGTCGATTTTAGAGTACTGTACTCTCAAATAAAGTACGAATGAGAGCCCTGTCATAAACGCTTAATAATAACTACCGTAAACCGTTTACTATAAGAAACGGGAGGTGGGAGGTATTGTGTTGGAAACAATATTGGAAATTAAAAACGAATTTCTAATTACTGGATACTTATATGATAAATAGTGGTCAACACTGAGGACCTACATCCTGAAGTCATAATGACACTGAAAACATATAAAATTTTAATCAGCACACATTTTTTATTTCTTTACAAGTTTAATAAGAGATTTGAAGGGATAAGGAGGATAATGAGGCTTCTATTTTTCAATCCACTTTTAGGTTGCGCTTATATTAGAGGGATTTATTAGAGAAAATACTGCAAATGGTTTCAAAATTTAAGATACGGTTCACTCTTATAGATGGTAAGTGCCCCTAGATCGTGAACTTATTTTTTATATTGTCGTGATTCACGATTTAATTTATGTGCATGACCGACCCCGGCTTAGTTGTATCATTCGAAGAGCTCTTCAAATTGCGTTCTGCATTAGTAAATTTGTTGTTAAATACCTAATTATGTTTACTATTTGAGTTAAATTTTGGTTAAATTTTTAAACCATTTGCAGTATTTTCTCAAATAAATCCCTCTAATATAAGCACACCCTAAAATTGGATTGAAAAATAGAAGCCTCATTATCCTCCTTATCCCTTGAAATCTCTGATTAAACTTGTAAATAAACAAAAAAATTTGTGCTTATTAAAATTTTATACGTTTTCAGTGTCTTTATGACTTCAGGATGTCGGTCCTCAGGGATGATCCCTATTTATCATATAAGTATCCAGTAATTAGAAATTCGTTTATAATTTCCAATATTGTTTCCAACACAACACCTCCCGCTTCTTTTATTAGACGGTTTACGGTATTTATTATTAAGAGTATAGGATGCTGATTAATTAAAATCTATAAATAAATTTTAAAATATTAAAAAAAATATAGCCAATCAATTTTTTGTGTATGCATGCCCTCTAACATAAAAAGGTCATGTCTAAATAAATATTCATGCTCTCTGATTCTTAAAAATTTTTAAATAAAATCCACGAAAATTAAATTGATTCCAACGATTTCCGCCCTCTACAACGATTCCCTCTCTACACACATAAACGGTTAAAAAAATTTTTTTAAAAATTTTTATGAAGCTGTCTTCCCCATTTTATGCATTCATGGCCTCAAATCTTAGCGGATAGCATGCTTCCCTATATCCTGCCTTTATTTGTGTTGTGTCTCTCTAATCATTCGCCTTGTATAAACGACGAATCCCCTCACCCCCTAAAACGCTTCGCAAAGATGCCTAGCACCGCCTTTAAAGAAAGGGGAGGCTTCTTCATGAATGTATATTTAAGTGGCTGTAATCACTCGTTTTGCATTCATTTGAATAATTTTTATATAATAGATAACATATCACTAATAGGCCTTTCGATTGTTTAATAATGTCCGCAGCTTTTTATCCGCATCTCTTAAGTAGCCTAACACAAGATAATTGGGGATACGGGAGGTAATTAAAATTGGGAATTGACATGTTATCTGAAAGTTTTTTAATATACATACAGTGTGTCCGGAAATGATATAACCACCCAATTTTTTTAGATGTAAATCGGTTTCTCTTTGTTCTGTTTGCCTGAAATTTTGACACAATATTTTGAATATCATTTATAGTTTTTTTTACTTTTCTACCATCCAAAACAGAATTATCCTAGGTGGTTATATCATTTCCGGACGGTTGAAAAACGATTACTTTTAAATAAATTTAATTTACTTAGGTATAGATAGGGGAATTTAAGTAAAATTTTGCATAGATATTCAGAATACAAATATAATCAATATAAAAAAGAAAAAAAGTGAAAATATTGAGATTAAGGAAAGATATCACTAAAAATGCAAGTGGTTATATCATTTCCGGACACACTGTATATCTTCAATAGTTACGCTAATTTTAATTTTGTAAATTTTATAAGTTTAGAAATGAATCATATTAAATGCTTTTTCATTTCAAAAACATTCCTCCTAAAATTTCCCATCCTCTCCCTTATTTTCATTTTGATTTTCTTCAAAAATTTCTGTGATGCCCAACACAATCTAAACGATTCAATACGATTACAAGTAAAAAATTTGTTGAAAAAATATTTGCCAATCAAATACGACAAGAAGCAAATGGATCCTTTGGAATCGCTTCAACAATTGTTCAATGGACTTGCATTATTCAACGACCACTACCGTTTTGGTGGCATTCTTGACTATTGCAAAGAATTCTATCCGAACGTAATATATCTTGAACTCTATTATGCCTCTTTTCCTAGGGTATGTCTCTTGAATTGTATTTTAATTTTATAGACCGACTTCGCCCAAAAGCGTGAGTTTGAAAAAGATATGGACAGAGAGATGTTGCTAAATGTCAATAGATATGTTGAATGTATAAATGTAATATACACAAACTATTCCAGTGTGGTAGATAAAAAATATAAAAATCGTGAAGGTAAAATTTTTAAATTTTCTGATTAACTATAGTAAGTGTTGTATAGATATGTTGAATGTATAATCTCTGGCAACTCTTCTCCCTATATATCTGGCAACTCTTCTCCCTTTTTCACCTTAAAAATAAAAGATATGTAGACTATGATGGATTATCTTCAATACTTTTTCAATATTTTTAAAATTTTCTTTCCTCAATTGTCGTAAACCTTAATAAAAGCTTGTGCTAATCCGACTTGTGTAAATTTGCGTGCATATTAATGGGAAGGGGACCTTTCAGAGTAGCCGTTTCTGAGTAGGGACTATTCAGAGTACTCTCAAGAATGTGTTGTCTAATCCTGTATGAATTCTGCCCTTGCAATTTATATCCATTTACAATAATTTAGTTAAAGAAAAACAAAAAATTGGCATTTTCAAAAATTTCATGAGAGCCTTTTTATTGACAAAACCAATATTTCTTGCGGTTGAATCGATAAAATTTATGGCAACTGAAAATCCGTATTTGTCTGGAGAAGGGTGGATCTATAATTCTCGAATCTCTGAAGATCCTTCAATGGAAAATTATCAAGTTAACCGTAATGTGCGACGTAACTTTTTTCTTCAAATGGCAGCAACCCAGAACACTGATGTACAGTAAAAAATTTTTATAAAAAATCAGCCCATTTCGATTCGACTCAGCGAGCTGAGTCGAATCGTACCCCTCTTTATAGATCCCCGAAAATCGAACAACCATAGTGGGGAGTCAACGTAAACTTATGGGGCGTAGGCTCTTTCTTATGGGGCGTAAGCATTCGAAAAATCGAATTTTCACCCTAAAATTGTGCTTACTTCCCCCTATGGTTTTTCGATTTCCACAGCACTACAGCCACTAGTTAAATAGCTAAAAATCAAAATATAAACTATAAAAGCTTTTGCAGGAACTTCAACTTATATACAAGTTGACAGAAATTCTTTCCGGAACTGAAAATTTTCTCAACTTTGACAATTTGCAAAATGAGCTCTACGAAAATGAGATAGATTTTCTCAATGGTCGATTTGATGGAACGTACCAACATGAAATCAATCATGTTAAAATTTTAATAAAGATTATTTTAAATAAAGTTTGACTGTATATGAAAGGAGTAAACGGATCGCATTTTTCCTTAATTCCTTAGACCGCCTCGGAACGGGGTTTTGCCATTCACACAACATAAGGCAAAAAAGACGGCACCTTCGGTGCCAAAAATTAGGCGCAGAAAGTTTTACACCTTGCCCCCCCCCCCCCCCCCCAAATATCCTGGCTACGGTCCTGACAGCTACGGGCCTGCTCAGTATAAACAAGAAATTATTAGAAAAGATTAATTTAGGAGAGAAATATAAACATTTGAGCACGAATAAATATTTTCTAATTTAATTTTGAGTATACTTTTTATTCGCTAATTTATTCCTATATACTTTTTAATCATGATTTTGATACTTTTGATCGGCATTTTGTCGATGCGAGCCCTGAAGTAAGGAAAAATGCGATCTGAGCACTCCTTTCAGATAGAGTCTAAAGTTTTTATCATTTAATTTTGTCTTTAATTTAGGCTGTTTTGCTTGATTTCGGGAGAAGATTCTCATCTTTTTCTAAAGTAGAAACCTGGCTTAGTTTGTGTGAGATTGAATTGAATATTAATTATTACAATTTATTTATTCAACAATTTTCAAATAGATACTTGTTGATCCAAGCCGGATGCAGGTATTTTTGTTAATAGTTTGGAAGTTCGAGTTTAGTCAAATGATACCAAGATTGGATAGATCTGATGATTCTTACCAAAATTATAAAGCTAAATCATCGCTGTCAGATCTTGTGCCAATGCAAGGGAGTAAATACACTGTGATAACTTTGTTCACTTAAGTCCGTTTTAGTTGATATTAATGTCATTTGACTCAGCTCGAAGAGCTCTTTCGAATTTTATATAATTTTCCATAAAATGAGAAAAAACTAGGAAAAAACAATAATGAAAATTGTGGAGGGGCTGCTTAAAACGACTACCATATTTTTTTATTAAATTTTATAATTCGATATATTCAGTATATTGGCGATGAATGGATTTGTCGATGCTTATAATGGATTTGAACAAAATTCAGTTGTTTCCATCGTTTCGGAAGAATTAATATATTCTATAATGATGGGGTTTAAAGTAGAATCATCATTTGCACAAACTAACTATTCAACTGTAGATAAAGGCGATATTAGAAATACTATTCAAACTGCAAATTCAAACGCACCTTATATCAACCATGTTTTGTTCAGAGCTTTTGAAATCGGTGGATATATTTTAAAAGACTAGGGTTTAATTCACTTTTCCAGTGCATGCAATGCACAGGTGAACTGGGGACAATTCAAGACAGTCACATTCACTATGCTTTCAAATCCCAAAATGACTAGCTCATATGCTCTGTTGTTGGATAAGATATGCGGAATATCCGCAAAAGTTGGGCCCTCAAATTTCGGGTAGTTGTCGAAATATTCATAGTGTAAAGTAGAGCCTTCCAAGTCTCTTGATCTTGAGTCATGACTCAAGAATTCTCTTGGGTTTTTTCTGTCTTGTCTTGGGGTGAGGTCTTGGTTTTGGTCTTGTTCACGACTTTTGCGAGTTTTTAAAAAATACACCCCTAAAGATAGGTGAAATAATATAGAAAAGTAAAAGATGGTAGTATGTCTAAGGAGAAAATGAAGACATTGAGATGGGTAACCTCTTTATACTTGTAAAAACATTTTCAATTTTTAGTACCTCGCAACTTATTTACAAATTTTGAACAAATAGACTTTTATTCTTACCCTACACATGCTGGAGGAATGTTTCAAATGAATGGAATTTTTGATAATTTGTATGAATGGATACAAGAAATGTGTCCCGATTCTAATGCGATGCATCAAAACCACCCGTATTTAACTTTTCTAACTAAAAATTTTGGCTTTTATGCACTGAACTTTTTCGTTATTCTACAAGGACTGCGTGAAGCCGGGATATACATCTAGCTTCGCCTGGTTGAGAAAAAAGTCGGTCGATTTCACACCGTGTCTTTAAAATTTTCTTCGTATGTGGTTTCGTCTTTCGGGTCAAAAAATGTCCGGGTTTGTGGCAAACCGAAAGAGCCTTGATAAAGGCTCACTTATGAAGAAATAAATTAAATTAGGAATGACACATTAATTTCGTATAAAATTCAATTTTAATAAAAATTTCAAATTTAAATAAAGACTTTATTGGATGAATCGTCATTGGAATAGAAATCTGAAAACTGCTTTTGAAAATACCAAAGATTTCTTCAATGGAAACACTAAACTCATTGTTAATGAACCATTTCATTTTCGCAGCGTACTTTACCAAATGTATGCCAGTGTAAGCTCAAATGGCGGTTTTTATTTGCGGCTTTTGATGAAGTTTCTGAATGATTTGTTTTTAATTTCTGATGTATCGAACCTTCAAGAGTTTAGAAAGGATATCTATGAGAATAGAGGCGTTTTTCAAAAATTAATAGAAGGAATAGGCAAGCATGGTGGTGATTCACTAGGCAAGGATACTGAAAATTCATTAACAAGTACCAATGGTGTAATGAATAATTTTGAGAATATATTAGTTCAAGAACCTTATTTTGATAAAAGTACACTTTCAAGGTAAGCATAAAGTATATTTTTAATAAATATAGAAAAAATCCTAGCTCCATTCTTGCTTCCATATTTTTCTTTTTCCTTTATTCACTTAAAAATGGTCAAATTCAAATAATAGTAAAGCATTAGGTCTATTTTATGAGTTAAGAGCTGCAACTCTAGCAAACAGGGCGTTACCGGACTATATATTAAAAATGTAGAACTTAGTACTTATTGGCATATAGTAAAGTTAGCACAGGTTGATAGTTGGGGATTCTAGTTCCCAACTATCCCAAACATCCGCCTGGTGTATTAGGAGCGCCAGAATGTAGAAGTGGGGGAGGACAATGTGTGGGAGGCAGAGGATTTTTATTTTTAAAAATAAAAATAATTCTTTCTCATCAGCTGCATTTTTCCAGCTACTATTCCCAACAAATAACTGATCGGAGGGAATTTATTGTTGGTTGTTTGTGAAAATAAAGGGGCGGGGTTTTAATAAAAATAAAATAAAAATGGATATGTGTCGGGGAGGAGAGAAAGGATGAAATGAGAGCTTGGGAAAAGGATTAGTCTATTTTATTCCGGGGTGGATATGGAAATGTCGAAAAATGGTGTGTATCGTATCGTTGGGTAATAACCAGAGCTAAGAAATTTCAATTTTACTCGTACATCGTACCTGAATATTCGCACTTTAGTATTAAGAGGACGAGCCTTTTCTCGTACATTTAGCTATTGCTCATACTTTGTAACTATCTAGTATTTTTGCCCTTGTGCCACGATGCCAATTCGTACTTGTAATTTCATACCAAAGTACGAGTACAAATCATGGGATGAGTTTGTAAGCACTTGTAATGGTGTTATCTTTAAAATTACTAAAGCCTATTTATCGCGAAAAAAGATCCTTGTGCAGTTTCGGTTGTCTTGGCCCATTTTAAATTTAAATAAAATTAAACAGCAATCAACCTTTGGATGTATAACGTATAGAATCCGAAATTTTATAATGTATCGTAATCCATAGCGTCCGATCTACATTACCATACTACCGATAATAATACATTCGGTATCCCTTGCTTTAATAACTTGATTCAATTGGTTTTAATTTTTATTTAATCGAAACATTAAGCAAATCAACAAGTGATGAAGAATTATTGCTATTAGCCTTGTCTCTCTACACACTCCATGGTCTTTCACATTTGATACATGTTGCTTTGCCGATGGCTAAGCATATATTTTGGAAACGTAAATGTTATTATTGGAATGATAAAGATGGGCATCTTTATTCAATACAATTTACTGAGTTCTTCGATAACGAAAATGGAACATTCATCGAGACTGCAAATTGGTTTTATGATCTTTTAAATAATTGTAAGTACATAGTACTATAGTAACGCCACTAAATAATACATGCTCACGGTAAAATATTTTATTTTTAAGCGCGCAACTCAGAAGGTTTTAACAAAAAATTACAATACATCAAGAAAATAGTTGAAAAAAATAAGTATTCATCTACCAAAGTTAATATTAATGAATTCTGGTTTTATTTATATTATGGACTAAAGGAAGAAAATGGACAAACAGAAGGGGAAAAGTATCCAAAAATAAAAGCAAAGCCTCGAAATGTCAACATGCACGAAGGTTATCTATAATATTTTCGGTACACGTTATTGGGACATAGGTACCTTAAATAGTAGAAATACTCCTCCCATGAAAGGCATTATTATTTTCACCCGACGCTGTAGCAGTTTTTTTTCAAATTTTGAATGATGCGATAAATCAGTTCATCGAATTTAATTGATATAGTTGTTAGTCGGGTAATGAAGGAATGTGGCAAAAAATTGGATTATCTTGACGGATATTTATAACAATTAATGGGTTGACCCAAAAAGAATGAGCCCTCTTTTTGGGCTAGATTTGGAATTGTACACTGGGAATTAATTCCTAGGGGCACTGAACTTAATGGAGATGCTCTATTGTACAATAATGTATCGCGTTCAAGTTGCCATTGATAGTTTCACAGTTCAGGGACGACTTCAAGGCCAGGTTGTTTTTCCATCAGGACAACGCACCTTCACACCGTGCAAATGCAACACGTGCCCACATTTATGAAACACTCGTATGGGAAATTCTATCACACCCGCCTTACTCATTGCGCCATCTGATTATCACATATTCCGGTCTATGAAAAATCCTTTACGTGAAGTTCGGTTCCAAAATGATAAGCAAATCAAAAATTGGGTAACTGATTTTCTAGAGGCAAAATCAGCTACAACTTTTGATCAAAGAGAAATTCAAAAGCTGCCCAGAAAATCGCAATATGTAATAGATAATCATGGGCAATACATCGTTTCTTGATTGTTTTTTGTTTTTTTGTTATAGTGAATTATTTGCATTATCCATAAAGGGCTCATTCTTTTTGAGTCAACCCATTAATTTCACTTAATTTTAGTTTTGTTCAATACTCCAATTACCGGAATACATGGAAAGATTGATGATGTATTTTCTCAATATCAGACACAATATGAACATGGCCAATCATCAACACAAGCAGAACAGGAAGGTCAATCCACTGTGACTTCCCAATATCCTGCGAGTACGCAGGCTCATGCTCGAGGTAAAAATTAGTTTCTGTGCTTTCAACATTTTCTAATATTATTACATCGAAATTTGGGGACATGGTAAAATTTAAATTTATGGTTATTGCAACCGTCAAAATGATAGATACATTCGTATCGAGAATTAATGAATAAGAATTACTGGACAATATTTCTTGTATTAACATAATTATGCACATAATCTTCTTATTATCTAGTTGACGATCATAATTGTGGATGTACTAATCGTGGCTGTACTATTTCTCGTAAAAAACGCTCAGTTAATTTCTTGAAAGAAATTTATTCGCGCAAGAAACGCTCATCATGGAATACTCCACAACGTACACCAGTAAGTACACCATCACGCCTTACACCATCACGTACACCACAGCGTACACCACCTCGCTCTTCACATGGTGCATCATCCTCAAGGCCCGATAAAGGAAAAGCGGAAGATGAACTATTAAACCCTCAAAATTGTGGCCCTTGGTTTGCCATTATTTGGTTTGTGTTGAAAGTTTATATTTTTGCAGCTGGGTTGATCATGTTGACCTATATTTATTTCCCTTACTTGATCCCTCAATTATAATTCAAATTTTTACGATAATAGGGTCATTTCTCTATAAAAGACTTTCTAGAACCTTATCATGGTAAAACGAATAAATTATTTGATTTTCATATAAAAATCATAGTAGAATTCGAGCTACTAAAAGAAAATAGAGAAGCGACTCTTCTATGTTCTTCCTTTTATGTACATAAATTCCATGTTTTTTCAAATTATAGTGGGATCTAACTTGCATATACACTGCAGTAAAGACTATTACTCGCCTTTCAGTGCTATACTTGTGGCATAGTTGGGTAGTGCACCCGTATATAAGCTTGGTTCGAATCCTTTTTGTGAAAATTAATTGTAAAACCAACAACTATAAATTACATTTTTGCCAAAAATTAGCATTTTTAAATTTAAAAGCGACTAATACAAATCGTTGATTATTTCTTTTTTAAAAGAATAATTAAGGTATTATCTACCTTTTTGTCAGACAAAATTTTAAATCTCCATAGGTTTATCTAGATAAAGCTTCTCAAAGCTGCGATGCAAATATCAAAGGAAAAATAGCATGCGAAAAATATAGAGCGGAAAAGAAAAATAGAAAGGAGCTTTATTTATTTCAATGCCGTTGAAATGGAAAGTAACAGGTTAAGCTGTGTGTGTATACCATTTATTTTTGAAACAGAAGGTCTGAAACATTGAGAGTGTATAAGTAATGAGTTAGATCCAACTAATTGTCTGGGGTTTTTTTTGTTCAAGTTTTGCCATTTTTCGTTAAGCAAAACTTGAACTTTTTTTCTCCCCGGGCGTTTATCTTGATCCAGTTTTATGGAACTTTTTTTCATTTATTTTTAAACAACTTTTTATTAAATTTATTTTCCTTATTAAATTGTTTTTTATATTTTTAAATTTTTTACGATAAATTAAAAAATTTTTTTCAAATTTTTTAAAGTTTTATGAAACTATAAAAATATAATAGTGTTGTTCACCAACGGTTATTAACCGATACGTTAAGTTATCCAAATTTAAAAAATTCGGGTTTCGGTTTTGAGTAATATACAAATACCTGTTTTATTTTAGGAGAATTTAAAAAGACACTCGTTTTCAGAAGTTTTGGGTTTTCTGTTTTGTCATAATTTAAAATTAGTAAATTATTTTACGCCCATTTTATTTGCCAGTAAAAGGGATGGAAGAACAGGGCAAGAAGTTCAGACTTGACTTTTCAATCCGCACCAAAAAACTTCGCCCTGTGCTCCCTTCCCTTTATTGTAATTATTTATATTTATTTATTTATGGTAAAACTTTGTTAAGGGAGCTATCATTATACTTTATGGGAAACGCCTTTGCGCCCCAAGAATGAGCTGTTGACCAACGAAAGAGCGGGGTGTACATAATATGGCGGTGCCGGGTGGATAGTAATTTTACACTAATACATACATAATTTTTATAATAACTTATTTTAACCATTTTATAAACCAGTTTTTCTTCCATATTTTTTCTGTTTATTTTTTTTTAACTTTTCTCTTTTTGCCACAATTTTTGCAAGGAAGTGAAGGCGGATGCAGTTTCGTCATCATCATTCAAAAAAACCCCACCCGTTTTTTATCTAATTTGGCGAATGAGGAAAATTTTTTGTGTGTAGTTATTTCCACCCGAGTAAATCGTTAATTAATCACTCTAATTTTTCTCAAAAATGGCCCAAATACCCGTTGTAAAATTCATTTTAAAGAAAAAAGTTTTAGTTCTCTTAACCATTTATAATTTTTTGTTTAATTTTTTTCTACAACCCAATTCCTTTTTTTACGCGCTGCTCCTTTTGCTAGCCACTTCTCATTCTAGCGCCCATCAAAACTTGCCTTAGTTAGGATAGAAACCATTAATTACGGCCTTTAGTCCAGTATTTCTCGGATCTCATTCTCCAATTCCTCATGCTCGGGACCAAAATAAACCATCATACAAAGGAAGGCACTGTTAGTTAGGGAGGCTAGAAATTCAAAGAGTAAGGAGGAAAATGAGTAAATGGTGGGTAGGACTCTTTCTAAACATACCTTATCATAGTTTTAAAAAAAAGTTAAAAAATTGAGTTAAAAAATAATTTATCTTTATCGGGGGAATATAAGCCGATAATATCAAAAATTGGATCCAAGGGTCAACAATATCGGATCACATGACTATTCTACAATGTATAAAATATAGAAAAATGAATAAAAGTAGGGTACGGCAACTTTTAAAAAATTTTTTCGGCACCCCAGAACGGCATTGAGTTTCAACTATTCACCGAGAAAATCTATCCTGTTTGTCTTAAACCGCGAGATTTCGTGTCGGTATTAGTATAAACCTTTTGGGATTCCCTCTTGCCGCACTCTTTTATACATAAAATGAATCAGGGTTTCATCATTAAAAAGTTCTAAATGGAATCGAGGGACATATTGGAATGACTCTGAAGTGATTTAACTTCTCATTTGGATTAGCTTTCTGAACTCTTTCTAAACATACCTTATCATAGTTTTAAAAAAAAGTTAAAAAATTGAGTTAAAAAATAATTTATCTTTATCGGGGGAATATAAGCCGATAAAATCAAAAATTGGATCCGAGGGTCAGCAATATCGGATCACATGACTACTCTACAATGTTAAAATATAAAAGAAAGAATAAAAGTAGAGTACGGCACCTATTAAAAACTTTTTCAGGGATCCCAGAACGGCATTGAGTTTCAAAATGTCGAACAGAATGGGCGAACGGAAAAAAGGGATCGAACGAAAAATGTCATAAGTAAAAAAAGAGTCGAACGGAAAAAAGGTCATACGGAAAAAAGGATCAAACGGAAAAAAGGTTGAACGGAATATCAAATAATCGAGAAGATCAATTCCTTCCGTGCCGCACTCTAATATAAAATGAATCAGGGTTTTATCATAAAAAGTTCTAATTGGTCATGGAGTATAACTTTAAAGTGATTCTGCAGCGATTTGACTCCTAATTTAGATTAGTTATCGGAATCCCTCATATCGTACAGTGTATTTCTATGTATCCTATCGTACAGTCTTGAAACCCTGATTATTTGAAAATAATCCCGAAATAAAAAGTATGAATCAAAAAATCTTTTCCTCAACTCATTTCTCTACATATCCAAGGACATTGGATAATATTGAATAGCCAATAACATCCAGCCAAGAATGTACAACATGAGGTTAAATCCAAACCACATTGGAGCCCACCAGTATCCACAGTCAGTTACAGTCATGCTTGAACCTCTTGTTGGTGTACCCGGAAAGCTTGTTGGTGTGCTCCAACCGCTTGGTCCGGCAATTTGCATACGTTTCTGACGTACAATTTTATCCAAAAATATGTTTGAAATTGAACGTTTACGGCGACGGTCATATTTTGTTTTGGGATTAAAACAAGATAAGATTTTTGATAAACCACTTTTCTTTTGTTTTCTAACTGTAAATTTTTAAAAATTAATTTATAGTGCTAGGTATTTGATCATTATAAAATCCATCATAATATTCAGTCCTAGTGACAGTGTTTTTTAATTTCAGCTATTATATTCTATCGTCAGTTTCCTATCCATTGCCATTTTCATATTGTTTGTTTAAATATGAATCCTATCAGTCAGTTAAGATAATATAATGATAGCCTGTAATTGTTTATGTGATCGAGGGTATATAATTGAGAGGCCAAGCTATGCTGCAAGTCTCCCACCCCTCGTAGTTTGTTGATAAATGATCCTACCTCTATGTCTCTGAACACCATATTCCGGAGTACTTTGAGAAGTACCGCCATAGTGTTGCGGGGTACCCTGAGAAGTACCGCCATAGTGTCGTAGAGTACCTTGATAAATACCGCCGTAGTGTTGTGGAGTGCCCCAAGGTGAATGCTGACCAGCATATGAGATTTCACATAAAATCGGTAATTAAAAGTATTGAAGATTCAAATTTTTTTGTGTTCAAGCTTCGTTTAAAATCAAGAATATTTTCGATTCAATAAGTTTTAAATTTTCTATTTTTAATTTCAATTATGATTATAGTAAATAAGTTTTCAATTTTCAACTTTCAATTCTCAACTAAATATTAACTTTACAACTATGAACTATTCAAGAACTATCAGCTATGAACTATCAAAATGTTTCAATTTTTCAATCATTTAAAAACTATCATTTTAGTCTCTCAAACCTCAAGTCTCTCAAACCATTGTGGGACCACTTTTCAAGCATATTGGGACCGCTTTCTTTACTCACCCATTAAGGCAGACCTCTTATCAGACGGATATAAAATTAAAAATCTAAAATAGAATCAATTCTTAAAAATACTCATTACTTTTTGACTCTCTAAATACACACTATTTTCTTTATTTAGACATAATGTCATTTTTAAAAAAGTACACGACTAATAGGCGGGTCAATTAGGCGCGGACGAATAGGTTCCGTTTTCCGGCGCAGCATGTTCTCCCAATTTTTAAGCGCAGCTTGTTCGCCCAATTTTTTGTAAAGCATATAGCTATTTAATTCCTAAGGCTATGCAGTAAGCGGCGTGATGTATTGATTAACACATCAGTCAGGTCTACTGAAGATGCTGGTTCGATCTCAGCGCCAAATAACCTTTAGCACTAGCCGAAGGAGGGAAATGGCTATCAGCTGATTTACTTTCTAAGAAAGTTTACTGTATTTATTATAGAATGTTTATGGTCCTGATAAGTTAAGAATTTATAAATTATAAAAAAAATAAAAAAAAAATTCAATCAATCACTTTATAGCATATACATTGCCTCTCATTTTTGTCTACCCTCTCTTGCCAATGCTTCTAAAAAATAAAATCCACGTAAATAAATTGATTCAGATTCCACATCCTCGCACGATTCCTCCCCTCTCCTCCCCTCACTCTCTCTCTACCTCTCTCTCCCAAGACTGCCAATTCCCTTTATTAAAGCCCTCCTCTTCTATACAGTAAGGTGCAAAAGTTTATGCGCCTGCACATTGCAGGCAGAGAAATTGATATATCTCTGGAAGAAAAGGGACCTGAATTAAATCGATTATATTTTAATTAAGGGTAGGTCATCTGCTTATGATATCCATAAAAAATTTTTTTAATACTTATGTCATTCAAAATTTATTCAAGTAATAACTTATTTACCTCAAATTTTGGGGGAGCAAAAGTTTATGCGCCATATATGAAAAAAATTTTTTTGCTTCTAAAACAAGACGAAAAAAATTACAACAATTTTTATAATCATTTTCATTGATATTGAATGGAAAAACAAAAAGAATGAATCCGATAAATAAGTTTTTCACCAATATCCAAAATCTTAAAAATCAACGTAAAATCGGGGTACAGTAATTAAAAAAATATTTTCGACCCCTTATGGATTTTTTTAAATTTTTGTTTTAGGCTCATTTGAAAGCCCATAAAATTTACTACAAAATACGGTTGGTCTCCTTTGTTCGGAAAATTTACACTCCGAGGTAGGGTGACATTAATTATCGAAGAAATAAAAATGAGCATTTTATAGGGTATTTTGAGTGATTTTGACAACATTGTTTTTTCATGCGACCCTATCTCGAAGCTGAAATTTTTCACACATATGAGACTAAGTGTATTTTGTAGCAAATTTTATGGGCTTTCTAATGAGCCCAAAAAGAATTTTTGATACAGGCTCTAGGGAGCTAAAATATTTTTAGAAGTACTGTAACCTCATTTCCCGTTGATTTTTGAGATTTGAGATCTCAATGAATAAAGCGAGTAAAGACCTCGTTTTTCTTCTTTTTCTATTTATTATTAATGGAAATGTTTATAAAAATTTTTGTAATTTTTTTCGTCTTGTTTTAGAACCAAAAAAATTTTTTTCATATATGGCGCATAAACTTTTGCTCCCCCAAAATTTGAGGTAGACAGGTTTTGATGCTTATAATTTTTAAATAAAATGTATATTGGAAATTTTTTTTATAAATTTTAGTAATACAATACCTACCCTTAATTAAAATATAATTGATTTATTTCAGGTCCCTTTTCTTCCTGAGATATATCAATTTCTTTGCCTGCAATGTGCAGGCGCATAAACTTTTGCACCTTACTGTATACACTCACAACGAGTCCCATCAACATTTATTTCAGTGTTTATTCAACATTTATCTGCACTCGTTTGGAATTATTCTGAATTCTCCCTATGAAGAGAGGACCAGCATCTACTGAAGATGCTGGTTTGCTCCCAGGTGCCAAATTACCTTTTGCACTAGCTGAAGAAGAGAAATAGATATACCCATCTGCTTTATTTTTTTAGAAAGTTTACTGTATTTATTATAGAATGTTTAGGGCCCTGATAAGTTAATAATTTCTAAATTAATAAAAAATAAAAAAATTTTCAATCAATCACTTTATAGCATATACATTGCCTCTCATTTTTGTCTATCCTCTCTTGCCAATGCTTCTAAAAAATTTTTTTTAAATAAAATCCACGTAAATATATCGCTTCCGACTCCATATCTCTTAACAACGATTCCTACCCTCTCTCACTCTCTCTCTCTCTCCCAAGAGCTGGCCCATTCCCTGTATTAAAGCCCTCCCCTTCTATATACACACACAACGAGTCCCATCAACATTTATTTGCAGTGCTTATTCAACATTTATCTGCACTCGTTTGGAATTATTCTTAATTCTCCCTATTAAGAGAGGACCAGCATCTACTGAGATGCTGGTTCGCTCCCAGGTGCCAAATTACCTTTTGCACTAGCTGAAGGAGAGAAATAGATATAGCCAAGCTTATTCATTTTTTTATAGAAAGTTTACTGTATTTATTATAGAATGTTTAGGGTCCTGATAAGTTAATAATTTATAATTTAATAAAAAAACTATAAAAAAAATTTTTCAATCAATCACTTTATAGAAAATACATTGCCTCTCATTTTTGTCTATCCTTTCTTGCAATGCTTCAAAAAAATTTTTTATAATAAAATCCACGTAAACAAATTGATTTGGATTTCACATCTCTCATCAACGATTCCTCCCCACTCTCACTCTCTCTCTACCTCTCTCTCCAAAGAGCTGGCCAATTTTCTGTATTAATGCTCTCCCCTTTCTATACACACACAACGAGTCCTCCAACATTTATTTGCAGTATTAATAAAAGTTTTAGACTTTCCACTGACGCTTGTCCGGAAACGTTTAGTTATTTGTTATGACTAGGTGGTTGGAGTGTCGAAAATGCTAAAGATGTGTGGGAATCAGTCGTATCTGAACTCAAACCGATTGTCACAACTTAACAACATGTAAACTCAACTATTCTATTAAGGTCCCGGTTCTAACTTAAGTAATTTATTTATTTGGCTCTCAAACGTTGAGGTTTCTTTCTATTTTTTAACCTGCATAAATTAACTAAATAAACAAAAAGAATAAAAACAAATATTTATATGTGTCAGAAAGGGCGGGAGTTGAATATAAAATGGAAAGACATTTGTAAAAGTTTATTTAAAGTTTGAATGTTTAGATGAGAAATGTTTTGAAGGAATGTTTTGAATGTAGAATGTTTTAGATAAAAGGGAAAAAAATAAAAAAAATTTTCAATCAATCACTTTAAAGATATACATTGCCTCTCATTTTTGCCTATCCTCTCTTGCCAATGCTTCTAAAAATTTTTTAAGTAAAAGCCACGTAAATAAATTGATTCAGATTCCACATCCTCGCACGATTCCTCCCCTCTCTCACGCTCTCTCTCTACCTCTCTCCCACGAGCTGGCCAATTCCCTTTATTAAAGCCCTCCCCCTTCTATACACACACAACGAGTCCCATCAACATTTATTTGCAGTGTTTATTCAACATTTATTTGCACTCGTTTGGAATTATTCTGAATTCTCCCTATGAAGAGAGGACCACATCTACTAAGATGCTGGTTTGCTCCCAGGTGCCAAATTAACTTTTGCACTAGCCGTAGGAGAGAAATAGATATACCCATCTGCTTTATTTTTTTAGAAAGTTTACTGTATTTATTATAGAATGTTTAGGGCCTTGATAATTTAATAATTTATAAATTAATAAAAAAAATAAAAAAATTTTTCAATCAATCACTTTATAGAAAATACATTGCCTCTCATTTTTGTCTATCCTCTCTAACCAATGCTTCTAAAAAATTTTTTAAGTAAAATCCACGTAAATAAATCGCTTCCGACTCCATATCTCTTAACAACGATTCCTACCCTCTCTCACTCTCTCTCTCCCAAGACTGCCAATTCGCTGTATTAAAGCCCTCCTCCCTTCTATACACACACAACGGGTCTGAACTCAAACCGATTGTCACAACTTAACAACATGTAAACTCAACTATTCTATTAAGGTCCCGGTTCTATCTTAAGTAATTTATTTATTTGGCTCTCAAACGTTGAGGTTTCTTTACTTTCTGTTTTTTAACCTACATAAATTAACTAAATAAACAAAAAGAATAAAAACAAATATTTATATGTGTCAGAAAGGGCGGGAGTTGAATATAAAATGGAAAGACATTTGTAAAAGTTTATTTAAAGTTTGAATGTTTAGATGAGAAATGTTTTGAAGGAATGTTTTGAATGTAGAATGTTTTATAGATATACATTGCTTTATAGATATACATTGCCTCTCATTTTTGCCTATCCTTTCTTGCCAATGCTTCTAAAAATTTTTTAAGTAAAAGCCACGTAAATAAATTGATTCAGATTCCACATCCTCGCACGATTCCTCCCCTCTCTCACACTCTCTCTCTACCTCTCTCTTCCAAGAGCTGGCCCATTCCCTTTATTAAAGCCCTCCCCCTTCTATACACACACAACGAGTCCCATCAACATTTATTTCAGTGTTTATTCAACATTTATTTGCACTCGTTTGGAATTATTCTGAATTCTCCCTATGAAGAGAGGACCACATCTACTAAGATGCTGGTTTGCTCCCAGGTGCCAAATTAACTTTTGCACTAGCCGTAGGAGAGAAATGTCTATACCCCAGTTGCTTTATTTTTTTAGAAAGTTTACTGTATTTATTATAGAATGTTTAGGGCCTTGATAATTTAAGAATTTATAAATTAATAAAAAAAATATAAAAAAATTCTTCAATCAATCACTTTATAGCATATACATTGCCTCTCATTTTTGTCTATCCTCTCTTGCCAATGCTTCTAAAAATTTTTTTAAAATAAAATCCACGTAAATATATCGCTTCCGACTCCATATCTCTTAACATCGATTCCTCCCCTCTCTCACTCCCTCTAACTACCTCTCTCTCCCAAGAGCTGGCCATTTCCTGTATTAAAGCCCTCCCCCCTTCTATACACACACAACGAGTCCCATCAACATTTATATGCAGTGTTTATTCAACATTTATTTGCACTCGTTTGGAATTATTCTGAATTCTCCCTATGAAGAGAGGACCAGTATCTACTGAGATGCTGGTTCGCTCCCAGGTGCCAAATTACCTTTTGCACTAGCTGAAGGAGAGAAATAGATATACAGCCAATCTTCATTATTTTTTTAGAAGTTTACTGTATTTATTATAGAATGTTTATGGTCCTTATAAGTTAATAATTTATAAATTAATAAAAAAAATAAAAAAATTTTTCAATCAATCACTTTATAGCATATGTATACATTGCCTCTCATTTTTGTCTATCCTCTCTTGCCAATGCTTCTAAAAAAATTTTTTTAAATAAAATCCACGTAAATAAATCGCTTCCGACTCCATATCTCTTAACAACGATTCCTCCCCTCTCTCACTCTCCCTCAATCTCTCTCTCGACCTCTCTCCCAAGAGCTGGCCAATTCCCTTTATTAAAGCCCTCCCCCTTCTACACACACACAACGAGTCCCATCTACATTTATTGGCAGTGTCGTCTCTCTCTAAAATTTTTAAATTAAATGTTAATTTAAAATGTTTATTCCTCTTTTATGTTCATTGACTCAAACCTTTTCAATAAACTTATCATTTACGGAGCTTTTTAAATTCACAGAAATATAAGCTAAGATCTAATAGAAGCACACTTCTTATATACACTCAGTTCCAAATTTATAACCGCACTCCTATTTTTCTCAATATCTCATGTTCCAGTCAATACTTCTAAAAGATTTTTTAAATTATCATATGGAACCATGTGATAAACAATATTTAATAATATAATGGATTTTTTAATTTACAGCCTTAGGAAACATTTTTATAGATAGAAAACATTTTGAAAGATATGGACTTATATTTGAGTATTTAGGGGTTTTTTTCAATTTTATTAGATGAATATTTAGTATGAAGTTTTACTTCGGAAATAGAAAATTTTTTCTAGAGTTGTGGACTCCACAAAGCCTTTAACTCATGCCTTGCCTTTAACAATGCCTTTTAATGCTACAAAATATAAAATTTTAGAAATGAAGCTGAAAACATTTCCCCTAAACATCCCAATCCTCACCCTAATTTTCATTTTGTTTTCCTTCAAAAATTTTTGTGATGCCCAACACAATCTCAACGATTCAATACGATTACAAGTAAAGAATTTGTTGGAAAAATATTTACCGAAGGAATCGGACAAAAATCCATTGGAATCGCTTCAACATTTGTTCAACGGACTTGCATTATTTAACGACCACTACCGTTTTGGTGGTATTCTTGACTATTGCAAAGAATTTGAAGTCGATTCATCGGTAGGCAAACAGAAAGTAATAAATTATGGAGTACTTTATTCTTATCCCTCCCCTCATCCTTATATTTATTTTAATAAGTGAACTGACTTGCTCCAGACAGTAGGATAAAAGATACGATTATGGACTTGAAATTTATTTTTATTTTAAAGGCTAGATTCGTTAAAAAGCAGAAGTTTCAACAAGATATGGATAGAGAGATGTTGGAAAATGTCAATGGATATGTTGAATGTGTAAATGAAATATACACAAACTATTCCAGCGTGTTAGATAATAAATATGCAAGACGCGGAGGTTAAATATTTATTGGGGTTGAGGGTTTCAGATCGGGGCGGTGTACTTGTGTTTTTATCGTAACGGGCCGTTCGATTCTTTTTCGGGACAAAATTCGATGTAAGATTCGATCTTTCGATTTAAACCTAATCTGGTCCCCAACCCTAATATTTATAATTAAGGATAAGTATACGCACTTGTAGAAATCTACCTCTAAAAAAGCACACTATAGACGACAACCACTTAGTCTAGAATCTCGATTCAAGACTTTACCTGTTGGGTTTCGGTCATGGTATAGCTATATGCTTTAAAATATTAAAGGGAGTATACTATAACAAGATTCGATTGTATAAGCAATAGATAAACTTAAGTACATAAAGAAAAGTCTGTAGAAGTTTTTGAGACTTATTAAATTTTTTTAATTTCATAGATAAACAAAAAATCGACATTTTCAAAAATTTTATGAGAGCATTTTTATTGACAAAACCAATATTTCTTGCGGTTGAATCAATAAGATTTATGCGTACTGGAAATCCGCGTTTAGTTGGTCAATGGTGGATTTTAAATTCTCGACTCCCTGAAAATGCGCAAAATTTCCGTAATGTGCGCCGCAATTTTTTTCTTCAACTTGCTGCAACACAGAAAAAGGAGGTACAGTAGGAGTACCTTTTCGGTTGATACCAAGTATTCGAGTATAATTGGTATCAACCAACTAAAATTAATATCCGGCGCTTGAAAAGTGGACTATAAAAATGAATCTATTTACAGGAACTTCAACTTATATACAAGTTGACAGAAATGCTTTCCGGAATAAACGACTTTCTCAACCTTAACAATTTGCAAAACGAGCTTCACCCAGATGAAATAGATTTTATCAATGGTCGATTTGATGGAACATATGAATATCAAATTAATGAAGTAAATCTAGAAGATATTATTTAAATTACTTAAAATAATGAGACTTTTCAGTCTCTCCGCTTTCTCCCCCCCTCCCCCTACATTTTCCTTTCTCCTTTATCCATTTAAAAATAATAATACGCAAATATCCAGCTCGGAATTTTATAACTAGTAACCAGAATCCTCTCTAAACCCTTAAAAGTTTTGTAGAAATAGAGTGAATCTATTCCAAATAAAGCTAGATTCAAGACTAGCATCTTCTCAACCAGATTTTACATATGCTGAACCATTATTTACCTTAGAGCATTTTAATTTTCAACTCATTTTAGCAAGTTTTACTACAATTTCCAATGATATTCTCAATTACGAACAGAACATCCTGGTCTAAATTGTGTACGGTTGAATTGAATATTGATTATTACAATGGACTGATTGATCGATATTCCAATCAATATTTAATGATTCAAGCTGGTTGCAGGTATTTATTATAGAGATGAACCTTTGAGCTAGCTATTTCTCCTTAAACTAAATGCAAATGTTTATATAAGTGGCTGAGTGATCACTGCAGTCTTCAGTTGACTGGAGTGATAACATATCCGTTATACCATGCCTCAAGCATAGAAAAAACCATATGGTCTTGACGTGTAGTTGCTATCTTCTGGTCAGAATACCGTATATTTAACACTATGGTTTGACAAAATATGCATGGAAAATTGCAAAACATGCGCATATACATATATGCACCACTAGTGTGTGGTTGATAATAAAGGTGGATAATATGTTAAAAGGGATAATACATATATGTTATAATTATTCTAACCCCTTTTTTATCAGGGGCTAGTCGGCGTTGGGCCCCATGAGTGCTAACCCACCTTTTGGGCGCGCCGATCCACCAATTAAAAGGAAAGTTTTCTTTTTAACTTTTTATTTACTAATATATTAATAAAATATAAGGGAGAAAGAACCGGCCAACCTTTGTCGGTGGAACTTGAGATTGACTGAACATGTTTGGCCGATTCTTTATCGACTTTTATGGGGCATTCAAAATGAGCGTTAAATAATTTTTTTAAACTATAACATATGTATCAAGCACATATCATATTTTAGTGAATACTAAGCGTGTCTTTTTATTTAACCTTAGTTTTGGAGATCTATAAAAGAGAAATCAAAGTCATCAATCTAGCTAACTCAGCTTTAGTTCTTATTGCTGATAAATCTGTAAAATTTATTTAAAATTCGATATATTTTTAGTATATTGGCGATGAATGGAAAAGTCAATGCTTATAATGGATTTGATCGAAATTTAGTTATTTCCATCGTTTCGGAAGAATTAATATATTCCATAATGATGATGCTTAAAGCAGAGTCTTCATTTGCACAAGTAAACACTTCAGTAAATAAGGAAAATATAAGAGGAATAATCGAAAAAGCAAATTCAAACGGAAAGTATATCAATAATGTGTTTTTCAGAGCTTTCGAAATAGGTGGAACCATTTTTTAAATTAAATCTAGAATGAATACATAAAGCGCGCTTTACATCTTGCGGAGAAAATAACTTCAAAGAAATGAGAAAAAAATAGCTATGCAACGATCGCAATATTTCCTCCCATTCTTTTGCAATCATTGCCGTCTTTATCAAAAGCAGAAGGAAAATCTTAATTTATAAATATTTTACTAAAGCTCGACGGCTTTGAAAATCGATGACACGATTGATCTTATTGACAATCGATGACAAGATTGAATCCTAAATGAAGTTGGGTTATTCCTGATCCCAACGTATAATCCAGGGGTTCTCTCCGGTTGATACTCCCCGTATTATACATTTTAGGTTGATCAAGTTACTAAAAGGTTCTCCTTATTAGATAAATCTAATAACAAAAAATTTTATTTAAAATAAGTAAAATTTAAATTAATTGAAAATAAATGAAAGAACAAAAAATCGGTTAAGCAATATTCTTATAAATTGAATAAGTTGGGTGATCATATTCTTTCTTGTGTCTGGGAAAAGTTGCTTGGCATGTTGGCGATCGTTATCTTCTTAGCCTACAAAAGATAGAAAAATGACTATTTTTAGTGTAAAAAACTTTTATTTATTATTGTATGGGAAAGGAATGGCGCAACGGCCAATGAAAGATACTCTGTCTCAATGTACTCTGTCTCCATGTACGCTCGCGACATCATTTCCATAATCCTTTCTGTAGATTTTCCATAATACTTTATTCAAAAGTTGTGTCACCGTCGAAAGATTCAAGTTTATAGGTTCATTGTTAAACAAAGACAATTTTTATATCAACAAAAATAAAGTTTTAGCAAAAATTTTAAATTTTAAGAACCTCGCAAATTCTTCACAAACTTTGAACAAATTGACTTTTATTCTTACCCTACTCATGCTGGAGGAACATTTAAAATGAATGGAATTTTTGATAATTTAAACGAATGGATAGAAGAATTGGGCCGTGATGTATCTGTCATTCGCGATGTACACAAGTACATATTTATCATTTCTATCTAAAAAATCAACTTTAGTTAAGCGTCATTCGAAAATCTTTATCATACAAAATCTATCATACTCAAGGTCTAGAGCAAAATAAAAGTATACCTTAAATCTCTAACAGAATGCCATGTCATTCAATTTTTCGATCATTCTCCTAAGGGGCTTTCTTTATATTAGAGTAAGCATTCAACTGTAGGGACCTTTCTATTATTCAATCATACTTCAAAGGTATGATTATACTTGAGTGGGATAATGTGGGATAAATTGATACTGTATTTAAATTATTCAAATTTTACAGCCTCCATTTATTGAAAGATTATTGGAATAAAAATATACTCTACGCTTTTGAAACGGTAAAAATTCTTTACAGTGGAGACAAGAAATTGAACAATTATGAAACTTTAAATTATAAAAGCGTTTTATACAAAATATATGTCAGCGCAAGTACCAACGTCGGTCTATATTTGTATCTTTTGAAGGATTTATTTCTAACCAATTTATTTAAAATCAATGATTTATTGAATCTTACACATTCTGTCAAAGAAATAAATCAAAATAGCGGAGTTTTTTATAAATTAATGACTGGAATAAATGGCATTGGTGGTGATGATCTTGCTAGCGGAGTAAATTCACTAAGTACTAGCAATGTAATGGAGGGATTTGAACATATATTACTTTCAAAACCGGTTTTTGATGACAATATAATTTCAGGGTTATTTTATACATACTATAAATATAATAAATGATCAAGACTGCTGCAGTTCCGTACGGGACTACTGTTTAGGCGAGAGCCTATAAAATAGTGAAGTGAATTGCTTATCTAGTTAATAAAATTCTTCATTAATAACTCTCATATTGTTATTTAAGTCTAAAAAATTTCAGAATTTTAAGATACAAATTGGGAAATTTTGGCCAGAAATCCAATTATGAATCCAATTATGCCCCAAAATCCAATTATGAAAAGTAAATAAAGTTTAATAGCCACATGGGTTCTATTTTCAAATATCCTCCAACATGCCTAAATATTCTAAATCATCCCGAAAAATCAGGATTCATGATAACCGTTATCTATGACGAGCGCAATTCAGTTCGATTTTTATTTTAGTAGAATAACACTTATATTTTGGATGATATTTATAAACTAATTATTATTAAGACAATCAGAAGTTAATCGAGAATTGTCACTATTAGCTTTGTCCCTCTACACATTCCATGGTCTTTCAAATTTGATACATGTTGCATTGCCAATGGCTATGCGTATATTTTGGGGACGTAAATGTACTTATTGGAAAGGTGAAGGTAAACGTGGTGGATATTATATACAATTTACAGAAATGATAGCTGAAGAACAATCTAACGATAGTGTAAATTGGTTTGAGTATCTTTTAAATAAAGGCAAGTTAAAGACGATATAACAAATGCTTTTAAATTTAATGAAAAGAGAGGATCCTTGAATAATTTCTCTAGCTTTTGCTGGGTCATAAAAAATATCCTAGTAAAAACCACAAAAATTTGGAAAAAAAATTTAGTAAGCAAACGGTAAAGCTAAGTTTCAAAAAGATAATATAAGTAACATAATTTTAAACTTCAAGTTAATGACCCTTATGGATAAATATAAGATAAATATTTTAGTAAATCCATTCTACTTCAATTAAATTAGTTATAGGTCCTCTGCGCCTCCCCTACTCAATCCGCGCCATACCGAAAGGTCTGAGCCGCATAATTAAATTTTCAAAATTTTTTTCGCTCTATGTGTATTTAGTTTGAACGAGCTTTTCGAACTGAGTTAAATGAGTAAAATTGAATTGAATGGTCAATGTTATGAGCTTTGCTCTAACCTCCTAATAGGTTTTCTGAGGAAAAAATGTACTTAAAATCTCCTGCTATACCATTTAATCTTCTAAAATCCCTCGATATCTCTTTTAATCCAAATCCATTCCTAAATATCGTTAATAATCTCCCAAAATCCGATCTTAATCACTGTAATCTCTTTATATAATTCCATGTCCATTAGTGTAGCTGATATAACAAGGATCCACATTTTATACTAAACACGACGCCCTAACGCCATTATATACTTATTTTATTATTAAGTGCGCAAATCAAAGCGGTTCGTAAAAGAAATAAAAAACATAAAAAAATTTAAGACAAAAAATTATGAACAATCAGAAGTTAAAATCCATGAATTTTGGTTTTATTTATATAATGGATTAGATAATGGGAACAAGTATCAAAGAATGCCATCAGAGGTCAACGCCTCAAATGTCAACATGCATGAAGGTCAATTTAGATATCTAAATGAATTAGAATCTAGACTCTTTAGACATCTGACGCTTCTAAGGCATAAAAACGGCAGATATCTGAAGATATTTTAAACGACTAATAAATTTATATTCTTTCTGCAAGTGCGGACACAAAAGTTTATATTTCAGTTTTGTTCAATACTCCAATTACCGGAATATATGGAAATAGTCAAGATTTATTTTCATATCTGCCACAGGAAGAACTAGGCCAGACATCAACACAACCAGAACAAGGCCAAACCCAATCGACTTCACCAATTGTGAGAATTCACGCTCCAGCTGCAGGTAAAAATGGGTCTAACTAAATTTAAATTTTTTTGTTACAGAAATTTCCTTTATTTTCAAATAATATACGTTAAACCATCAGATTTGTTCGAAGCGAAAACTCACTTTTTATTAAACCATATTTAAAATTTTGAATTTCTTAATGAAATGCTAAATATTAATTTGATACCTTACGTAATCTTATCATTATTTAGATACTCGTCCACAATCTGAATGCATGCCAAATTGTAAATGTAATATTCTTCGCAAAAAACGCTCTGTTAATTTCTTGGAAGAAATTTATTCGCGAAAAAAGCGTGCAACCCGTACACCACAGCGGTCTCAGCAAAGTACACCAGGAGGTACACCTACTCACCTGACTCCATCACATACACCTCCTCATCCTTCACACGAGGGATCATCATCAAGGCCTGGTAAAGGAAAAGGAATAGCTACAGAGGAAGCATTAGACCCTGAAAATTGTGGACCTTGGTTTGCCATTATTTGGATTGTCTTGAAAGTTTATCTTTTTGCAATGGGATGGATGATGTTGGCTATGTATTATAAACTCATTTGAGATTTTTCTGATTTTATATGGTTATACTCTTTAAATTCTGTGTGATTTCTTTCCTAAGTCGGATCTCACTTTATGAGAAATGGTATATTAAATAAGAGAACTATTTAAGGGCTCCTATTTATGGGGCTCCTTCCTTCATTAATGCAGTTTATAAGATTGAAGACAATTTTTGATTTGGGTTTAACGTTAGTAAATTTAGATTAAGATTATCAGTAAGGTCAACGTTTAGGCTATCGTTGGTTTCGTCCGATTTAGATTTAAGAGGAGAATCGAAGGGATATTAATTAATATCTGATGACCTTTAATCCGAAAATGCAATATATATAATCAAATAAGAACGATGAATCTTTAATCGGCTATGCAAAATCCCAGTACCAATCCAACTTTGAAATATTGGTGCATAAGCGCGAGGAATATCCAATGCTGTTAAGATAAGCGAGATCCGACTTGTCTGGGGTTTTTTTTGTTCCAGGTCAGGCTTTTTTGTTCAGCCAAACTGGAACTTTTTTTCCCCGGACGCATTTCATTAAATTTTCGGTAAAATTATCATTTATTTTGAAACAATCTTTTTACTAAATTTGGTTCTTTTTTGTTTTTATATTTTTTTAACATGTTACGATAAAATATTTTTTTGCAAAATTTGATAACATTTTACTAAGTCCGTACATAGTTATCCAATTTACAGTGCAAATATATTTTTGTACAATGTTGTAGGTTTATCTTTACTAGTGCTTCTTAAAGTCCTGAAGCCCTGTAATTCATTTAGAACCGTGCTATTGCTGCTTATGGTCAAGAACCCTTGAACAAGTTAGTATAAAAGCCAGCCAATATTAAATTGCATGTTCTGATTCGGATGAATTATGCCAACATTATAACTAGGGACTGGATTTTTATTGAAATAAAATCGCAAAATATGGCCATAAAATATTCAAATAAATTGGCAAATTATTGACATAAAATGCCAAAAATTAGTGAAATATTGAAATAAATTATTGCATATTAAGTACATTTCCATATTCTTGGAAATGAATTTTGTTATGTTATCGGTCAAATGTTTTTATAAACGGAAAATGAGCGTTCATCATCACATGATTGAAATGGGGCAAACTTCATTGATTCAAGAATATTAGGGTGCTTGCCGCGGCAAATACTTCTTTGACTTCTTTCAAATGTTTAATGCGCGGCTAATTTAAGCCTTGTGCTTCAAAACATCTGATTTCAGTGTGAAATAAAGAAAAGTTTGCTCTGATGTAGGCCAATTGCTGATAATCGTTTCGTTTATTGTTTTATTCAGACACCCTGTGAAGTGATTGCAAGCACAGGTCAAATGTGTACAATTTGGGTAGAAAACATTTAAACACATGTAGGCAATGGGATCTTTCACATGTAGGCAGCGGAATCTGTGTAGAAGTACTTTCTCCTCACTTATGCCAATTTGTCCTATATTAAAACATAGCCTTTACTGAACAATTTTAAGGTTTCTACAACCTAAAAATAATCTTTAAATATCATAAAAACATAAAATTTGAAAAATTTTCCAAAAATTTTATCGTAACAAGTATGAAATATAAAAAATAAAAAGATAAACATATTTAGTAAAAATAGTTTTTTAAAATAAATGATAAAGTTCAGAAAACTGAAAGAAGATAGGCTTTGGGGAGAAAAAAAGTTCCAGTTTAGCTGAACAAAAAGCTGAACTGGAACAAAAAAACCCCAGACAAGTTGGATCTCGCTTATCTTAACCAAATTGGAATTCCTCTTGTTTATCCATCCAAAATTTCGAAGTTGGATTAGTACTGTGATACCGCGTTGCCCTTTAAAGATTCATGCGTTACTATTAGATTGTATTATATTGCATTTCGTATTATAGGTCAACAGATACCAATTATTATCTCTTCGATTTGACTCTTTTATCTAAATCGAACGATACCAACAATATCCTAAACGTTGTACCTTAATGATAATCTTAATCTAAATTTACTAACGTTAAACCCAAAAAAAAATTGTATTCAATCTTATACATAGATGGATTAATGAAGGAAGAAGCCAATATAAATAGAAGCCCTTAAATTCTTCTCTTATTTAATATACCATTATCATAAAGTGAGATCCAACTGTAACAAAGAAATCACAGAATTTAAAGAGTATAACCATATAAAATCAAAAAATCTCAAATTTGAATTAAGAAGACGTTGGCGGGGCCAAGTTAGGGAAATAAATGAAAGCCAACATCATCCATCCCATTGCAAAAAGATAAACTTTCAAGACAATCCAAATAATTGCAAACCAAGGTCCACAATTTTTTTCGTTTAATGGTTCCTCTCGAGCAATTCCTTTTCCTTTACCGGGCGTTGATGATGATCCCTCGTATGAAAAGCGAGGTGGTGTACCCTGTGGTGTACCTACTGGTGTACGTTGCGGAGTAAGCTGTGGTGTACGGAATGCACGTTTTTTGCGCGAATAAATTTCTGTCAAGAAATTAACTGAGCGTTTTTTGCGAAGAATATTACATTTACAATTTGGCATGCATTCAGATTGTGGACGAGTATCTAAATAATGATAAGATTACGTAAGGTGTCGAATTAATATTTAGCATTTCATTAAGAAATTCAAAATTTTAAAGATGGTTTAATAAAAAGTGATTTTTCGCTTCGAATTAATCTAATGGTTTAACGTATATTATTAGAAAATAAAGGAAATTTATGAAACACAGAAGCAATTCCAAATTTAGTTAGACCCATTTTTACCTGCAGCTGGAGCGTGAATTCTCGCAATTGGTGAAGCTGTTTGGGGTTGACCTTCCTGTTCTGGTTGTGTTGATGTTTGGCCTTGTTCAGCCTGTGGCCGATATGAAAATAAATCTTGATTATTTCCATATATTCCAGTAATTAGAGTATTGAACAAAACTGAAATATAAACTTTTGTGTCCGCACTTGCAGAAAGAAAATTTTGAAGCGTTTTTAATTGAAAAATAAGAAAATATTAGAAAAGCTTAGTTGAGTTTACCGTATATGCTTGAATAATTACACTCTTTCAAATAATTATACCATATTAAGCATCTCCTCTCGATTAATTACCTCTCAAGCGAGGTGGTAATTAATCGAGATTACACAGTGTAATTATTCGAGCATATACGGTAGGCAGAATGTCAATATCAAGACAAATATTTATTTGTAAATGGCGGTTTTCTGATTTTTTTGTCACTTTAATTCGCGCAACAATCGTGCAAGAAAAGGTTCATTTAAATAACTAAATTAACCTTCATCCATGTTGACATTTCGATGCCTTATTTTTACTGGCATCCTTTGATACTTGATATCATTATTTAATCCATTATATAAATAAAACCAAAATTCATGGATTTTAACATCTGATTCTTTATAATCATCTGAACCAAAATTTTTCATATTTTTTATTTCATTCACAAACCGCTTTGATTTGCGCCCTTAAATAAATGATATAATTAAATGGTCTTAGGGTGGCGTGTTTAGTATAAAATGCGTATCCTTATTATATCAGCTACTACTATTATTCTCGTGGGGCAATCATGCACTGAACAATGTATAGATATAACAGGATTATCAATAATAAGGATATAATTTTGTGAGAACAACATAGATATTTTATTGTTTTTCCTCTAGAATTATTGCTGTATGTATTGAAAGTCATTCAATGCTTTCAACACACATAATGGATTGTATAACCAGAGAAGTTAGCCAAATCAAATATGGTATCAGAAACTTCATATCATATTTATGACATGTTGCGTGGAGTATGATTTTTCCATCGAAATGTCATATTTGCATTCAAATTAAACCGTGCCTTTTTTATGACCAATCACAAGCTAGAGAATCTATTTCAAGTGACCTCTATTTTTATCAAGTTTAGAAGCATTTGTTATATCGTTGACAAACTTGCCTTTATTTAAAAGATACTCAAACCAATCTACATCATCGTTAGATTGTTTTTCATCAATCATTTCTTTAAATTGTATAAAATGTTGACCATGTCTACCTTCCTGATAATAACATTTGCGGTCCCAAAATATGCGCTTAGCCATTGGCAATGCAACATGTATCAAATTTGAAAGACCATGGAACGTGTAGAGTGACAAAGCTAATAGCGACAATTCTTGATCAGGTTCTGATTTTCTTAATAATAATTAGTTTATATATGAGACACTCTTCATAAATAAAAATCTAAACCGAATCGAGTCTCGTTCCAACTCGAGTCTCGTTCCACTTTTTGAGTTGCCGTTTCTAATAGATGGCTCATATTGAATGATATTTGATATGATCCCCATGGGACTCTATTTTGTAAATATGGTAATTCAAGTCTAGACTAGTGTTAGGTATGTGTGGGTCTAGTATAAAAGGAGTCGTTAGAGATCAGTCTGGGTCAACACCTGGGTCGACCGGCGCCGTCTGTCCTTCTTCATTCTTGCCTTTTGCCACCTTCACTATTGTTGTATTTACCATTCGGATAAACGTCATATTCTATTCTTGTGTTATTCTGTTTGTCACTAGGTAAGACCGCTAACCTAGGACATAACAACTAGGAGTAGATCAAGACTTGTCCAACAAATCTAGTTTCTTGATTTAAGATTTTAGTTTAAGTTTTCGTATCGGTCCGTTAACATCCTTAATTAAAACTAGGAGGTTTTAGTTAAAGATGTTAACGGACCGAAATACCTCGAAAAAGCATTTATCGGAAAAATATTATCATTTTAAGCTATTATACCTTCTAGAATTCTGACTTAAAAATCTGAAATTTTTGAAAAACTTAGATAACGATATGAGAGTTATTATTGAAAATTTTTATCTTCATATATAATTTTATCATGCTAGGCAAAACGGTCCAGTACCTTACGAAACTAAATCAGTTTTCTTTATTTATTATCAATATGTAAAATAACCTTGAAATTATATTCGCATCAAAATGTGGTCTTGAAAGTAATATCTCTTCGAATCCCTCCATTACATTGCTTGTACTTGTTAGTGAATTTTCTCCGCTAGTAAGATCATCACCCCCAATGCATCGTATTCCGGTCATTAATTTATAAAAAACTCCTTTATTTTGATTGATTTCTTCGACAGAATGTCTAAGATTCAATAAATCAACAACTCTAAATAAATTGGGTAGAAATAAATCCTTCAAAAGATACAAATATAAACCGCCATTTGTACTTGCGCTGACATATATTTCGTATAAAACTTTTGGATAATGTAACTTAACATTATTGTTCAATTCAAGGTCTCCCTTGTAGAAAATTATGAACGTTTCAAAAGCGTATCTTATATTATTATTCCAATAATTCTTCAACAATTGACGGCTGCAAATTTAAATAATTTTATTAGTGTCCTACTCCCGTATAATGTCCCTTTGTAGGATGATTGAGAAATAGAATGCCCGAGCATTCTATTAAAGATTTTAAGATATAAATTTATCTAGCCCCTGAGTAGGGGTTTCGAAATTTGTCGTTGACGGAATTGAAGATTTAAGGATTTCATATAATTTTGATATTTTTATATTTTTGTGGAATTTTGTTTATGTATTAGTAGAGCGTGTCAAAACATGCAAATGCATATTTTGCATGCGGATATGCCATAAGCTGGAACGCTAAAAATGGTGTTTTTACGTCTGTACGAACATTAGCGACCCGGTTCCTATAGCATATTTTTGCATATTTCGGTACTTTCGTGCATATTTGCATATCGATGCATATTTTGGGAATTTTGCATATTTTTATCCAAATTTGAACATATTTTGGCATTTTTTGAAAAATTTGTAGTTTAAAAATTATTTTTTTGCATAATATAAAATTTTTTCAAAAATTTTTTACAGTAATTTTTTAGAAAATTTTTTTCACAAAATATTTCTGGAAAATTTGTTTCAAAAAATTTTTTTCATAAATTTAAAGTCCGTAAAATCTTTTAAAATTGTTCTTAAGTTGCTATTTTAAAGACTAAATCATCGTTTTTACTTAAAATATTAATTTTTGAAGCGCATTTTTACTGTTTTTGCTGCATATCTCGTGCATATTTTATGAAATTTTGTTTATTTTACTGCATATTTAGGCCTTTTTCGGTGCATATTATGCGCATATTTCGGGATTTTCCGTGCATATTTTGACACGCCCTATTTATTAGTTTTAAAGGTGACTCAGTGAGTCACTTTCCTTTTTTGACAATATTTTTGTGTATTTTTTGCAATGTACTTTACATTTTATTTATTGTTATTTCTGCCTATAAAAGACAGGAAATGAAGAAAATTCTGAGAAAATTCTGAGATATTTTAATTCCCTATTAAAGAATAGGAATGTGAAATAGTTTTCCTAAGAGGAAAGTATTTTACAAAATTTCGATTACCGATTTTGTAGGGGGTTTTCTTTCGATTTTGACTTTTTAGTAATGGTATATAAAATTTTTAACAGCATATAAAATTTTTGTTATAAATTAGACCTACTTGTGTCCATGCCGAATGACAGAAAATTCACGGCTCCATTCTTGTATCCATTCATAGAAATTATCAAAAATTCCATTCATTTCAAATGTTCCTCCAGCATGTGTAGGATAAGAATAAAAGTCTATTTGCTCAAAGTTTGTATAGTGTATACGAGGTACTTAAAAATTTTAAAATTTTTTGCTATAACTTTATTTTTGCTGTAAAAAATTGTCTAAGGCATTCTCTTTGTTTAATAATTACCTTAAAAGTTTGACTTTGCAAGATCAACCTTTGATGACTATTAAGTTAAGGATGGGGATGGGTAATGCAACCGACTTCATTAACATAATTTTTTTAAATAGTGATCTTAAAAAGGCTTATGAGGACCATGGGTATCCACTTAGAAGAACGATCAAAACTTATATCAATTTAAACCTTTTAAATCTATAAATATCTACTACACAACCCGAAATTTTGCTGGGTATATTTTGTATATGGACAATTTATATATCATTCGAAAGAGCTCGCCGAGCTGCATCGAATGACAACAAAATCAATTCGCGGTCTCAAGTCTGAGCTGAGACAAATGGGGATAAAATGGTCAGACCAAACCTTGCGAAAAACCCGCGTTTCGTGTGGGTTTCGCGGCACGCGGTTCGTGGGGAGCTAAAGGTCCCCCACTAAAATTTTGGGGTGGGTAGTTAAAGTAAATAAGTTTCGCGTATTCATTCTAAAATTAAATTTAAATAATTTTCCACCTATTTCGAAAGCTCTAAAAAACACATTGTTGATATACTGTCCGTTTGGATTTGCTTGTTTGATAATTACTTGAATATGTTCCTTATTTACTGATGTGTTTACTTGTGCAAATGATGATTCTGCCTTAAACCCCATCATTATAGAATATATTAATTCTTCCGAAACAATTGAAATAACTAAATTTCGATCAAATCCTTTATAAGCATTGACTTGTCCATTCATCGCCAATATACTAAAAATATATCGAATTTTAAATACATTTTAAAGATTTAACATCAATAAGAACTAAAGCTGAGTTAGATAGAGGTAAACAACAGATACTTTATCACAAGAAGCAAATACGATGAAGCTTGTGGTAGGTAAAAAATTAGGAGAGGAAGATGAGGAGGAACTAATTATTGGTGGCTTTTATACTAAACTCTTTAAGGGCTGTCGGCCATGTTGTAACGGGTATCACTCTAATCTCTCTATCACTCTAATCTCTCGTATCACTCTAATCTCTCTATCACTCTAATCTCTCTCACTCTAATCAACAGGTTATCTCCGCTCCCAGCCGCCTATATAAACTTTTGCATTAGTTAAAGGACAAATAACCGTGTAATTTCAGCTCTATAATAATTACCTGCAACCAGCTTGAATCATTAAATATTGATTGGAATATCGGTCAATCAATCCATTGTAATAATCAATATTCAATTCAACCGTACACAAGTTAGACCAGGATGTTGTATCCGTAAATGAGAATTTCATTGGAAATTGTAGCAAAACTTGCTAAGATAAAGTGAAAATTAAAAAAGTCAAATAGGTTCAAATGCAAAAGTTTGTCTTTTGTGAATGCACAAATGGAGAAGCTGCTGGTCTTGAATCTAGCTTTATTTGTAATAGATTACTGTATTTCTACAAAATTTATCGGGGATAGAGAGAATACTGGTTAAAAGTTACTAAATGAGAGAGGGAATGTAAGGCCCATTGTGTTAAGTGAAACACTTTTTTCTAGTTTTACTTCATTAATTTGATATTCATATGTTCCATCAAATCGTTCGATGAGTAAATTTATTTCATCTTGGTGAAGCTCATTTTGCAAATTGTTAAAGTTGAGAAAGTCGTTTATTCCGGAAAGAATTTCTGTCAACTTGTATATAAGTTGAAGTTCCTGTAAATAGATTTATTTTTATAGTCCACATTTTTACGCACCGGATATTAATTTTAGATAACGTATATACTCGAATAAATGGGACCTTCCCAAAAGGTCAAGCGGTCATCCCAAAGTCCCATAGTCCATCATCATCGCCACACTCAAAAATTAAAGTCCAAAAAAGCCTTAATAGTGATTAAATGACAGTAAAGCTCGTGTCCCACAAAGTTGAAATTACCCAGAAGGTCAGATCAAACTCCTAATATACCTCCTTTTTCTGAGTTGCAGCAAGTTGAAGAAAAAAATTGCGGCGCACATTACGGATAACTTGATAATTTTCCATTGAAGGATCGTCAGAGATTCGGGAATTATAGAGCTCCCATTGTCCAAACAAATGTGGATTTCCAGTTCCCATAAATCTTATTGATTCAACCGCAAGAAATATCGGTTTTGTCAATAAAAATGCTCTCATAAAATTTTTGAAAATGTCGATTTTTTGTTTATCTATGAAATTTAAAAAATTTAATAAGTTTCAAGAAACTTCTACAGACTTTTCTTTATATACTTAAGTTTATCTATTGCTTATGCAATCGAATCTTGTTATAGTATACTCCCTTTAACATTTTAAAGTAGGGTTGCGCCCCGAGCCTTCGGGGTTGAAAAAGTCGGGGGTCGGGGTTTTCGGGGTTGACAAAGTCGGGGTCGGGGGTCTTTTTTGACTCCATGATCCAGAATGGATCACAAGTGATCATGATTTTTCATGATTCGAGGGAAGCAGATCACTCTGATCATGATCACTTTGGTCACTCTGATCTCATGATCACTCATCTGATCTCTCATTCAAATTAACATAAGGATGAGGATAAGAATAAAGTACCCTTAATTTATTACTTTCTGTTTGCCTTTCAATGAATCTGCTTGAAATTCCTTGCAATAGTCAAGAATTTTAAAGCATATAGCTATATGCTTTAAAATTTAAAGCATATAGCTATACCATGACCGAAACCCAACAGGTAAAGTCTTGAATCAAAACTCAAGACTAATAGGTTGAACGTCTTTAATGTGCTTTTTAGAGGTAGATTTAACAAGTGCCTATACTTATTCTTAATTATAAATATTAGGGTTGGGGCCTGATTAGATTCAAGTCGAAAGATCGGATCGTGCATCAAATTTCGTGCATCAAAAGATCGGATCGTGCATCAGAATCGAACGGCCCGCTACGATAAAAATGAGGCCCGGAAAATACAAGTACACCGCCCCGATCTGAAAACCTCAACCCAAATAAATATGTATTTAACCTTCTCGTCTTGCATATTTATTGTCTAACACGCTGGAATAGTTTGTGTTTATTTCATTTACACAATCAACATATCTTTTGGCATTTATCAACATCTCTCTGTCCATATCTTTTTCAAACATCTGCTTTTCGACGAATTTAACCTTTAAAACAAAAATATATTTCATGGATTTACGGGCCATTAGAATGTCAGCCAATTTTGAATTGTTATATCTTTTTTGACTCCATGATCCAGAATGGATCACAAGTGATCATGATTTTTCATGATTCGAGGGAAGCAGATCACTCTGATCATGATCACTTTGGTCACTCTGATCTCATGATCACTCATCTGATCTCTCATTCAAATTAACATAAGGATGAGGATAAGAATAAAGTACCCTTAATTTATTACTTTCTGTTTGCCTTTCAATGAATCTGCTTGAAATTCCTTGCAATAGTCAAGAATTTTAAAGCATATAGCTATATGCTTTAAAATTTAAAGCATATAGCTATACCATGACCGAAACCCAACAGGTAAAGTCTTGAATCAAAACTCAAGACTAATAGGTTGAACGTCTTTAATGTGCTTTTTAGAGGTAGATTTAACAAGTGCCTATACTTATTCTTAATTATAAATATTAGGGTTGGGGCCTGATTAGATTCAAGTCGAAAGATCGGATCGTGCATCAAATTTCGTGCATCAAAAGATCGGATCGTGCATCAGAATCGAACGGCCCGCTACGATAAAAATGAGGCCCGGAAAATACAAGTACACCGCCCCGATCTGAAAACCTCAACCCAAATAAATATGTATTTAACCTTCTCGTCTTGCATATTTATTGTCTAACACGCTGGAATAGTTTGTGTTTATTTCATTTACACAATCAACATATCTTTTGGCATTTATCAACATCTCTCTGTCCATATCTTTTTCAAACATCTGCTTTTCGACGAATTTAACCTTTAAAACAAAAATATATTTCATGGATTTACGGGCCATTAGAATGTCAGCCAATTTTGAATTGTTATATCTTTTTTGACTCCATGATCCAGAATGGATCACAAGTGATCATGATTTTTCATGATTCGAGGGAAGCAGATCACTCTGATCATGATCACTTTGGTCACTCTGATCTCATGATCACTCATCTGATCTCTCATTCAAATTAACATAAGGATGAGGATAAGAATAAAGTACCCTTAATTTATTACTTTCTGTTTGCCTTTCAATGAATCTGCTTGAAATTCCTTGCAATAGTCAAGAATACCGCCAAAACGGTAGTGATCGTTAAATAATGCAAGTCCGTTGAACAAATGTTGAAGCGATTCCAATGGATCCATTAACTTTTTGCCGGATTGTTTCGGCAAATATTTTTCCAACAAATTCTTTACTTGTAATCGTATTGAATCGTTGAGATTATGCTGGGCATCACAAAAAATATTTTTGAAGGAAAACAAAATGAAAATTAGGGTGAAAATGGGAATTATTTTGGGAAATGTTTTTGAAATGAAAAGACATCTTGCCAGCTTCATTTCTTAAATTTAAATAAATAAAATTATAATAAAATGTCAATGGCCAATGGCTCGAAGCCAACCCATCCAAAAGCAAGTGAAGGGCGATAGCCAGAAAAAAAATCTTTGAGATGCCAAACTTCTGGTTAGGCCACTGTTTGGGGATAACCCTAAACGATACCTACACTTTAGTGTACAACTCATCATAGGTAGGTTTTGGTTAGCCCTAGAGGCTATATTATATTGAAATTCGATTTTAGTAATTAAATGAATGCTAAATGAGTGTTTACCTCCATTTATGTATACATGAATTAAGACGCCCCCTTTTTTTAATTTTACAAAATTTTACAAAATTATATCACACCCATTTTTAAAATTTTGGAGGAGGCGTTTATGTGAAGCTTTTTAAGCCTTTGTAAAGATAGAGTGAATTTAGAGAGTGAGCGACAGAAGGCACTCAATGAAGAAGGCTCTTTGAATATGCATACAATTTCATACGAGATTTTAATACAATTTTGAAAGATTTTAAAGGGGTTGGGAAGGGGGGGGGGGAATATAAGAAGAAATCATTTGTCTAGAGAGTAAAAGTTTAATGACAGAAAGAAACAGTAATCACTTTATTTATCGTGGATTTTATTTATAGATTTTTAAGAGCAAAGTGAATTTAAAGACTGACAAAAAATTAGTAAATAATAGTAAAATTTAGTAAATTTAATTACAAATGTATAAATGAAAAATTAATTTACAACGATTATTAAAAACCTTTTTTAAATTATTTAAAATCTAATTAGAAATTATTTATTAATCTGGCCCTAAAAGAGCGTAAACCGTTTAAAGTAAGAAATTGGAGTTTAGGTGGTCAGCAGGGGTTTTAGCAAAATAAAGGTGACATTTTCCGGGTTTTTTCTTCCAATCCAACCGGGCCGGGTTTTCCGGGCTAAAACCCCGAAAACCCGGAAACCCGTTTTTTCTACCGGGTGCGGGTGTAGAAAAACGTGTTTTCGGAAAATTTTTTAAATTTTAAAAATTTTCAAAATTCTTAAAATAATAGCTTTTTCTGAAATTTACTTATTTTAAATAGAAACTTATCAAAAATTTGAGGTTATTTCTCAATTGACGAAATTAAGTGAGTTATCGTTGGATTTGAAGGGGTTAAAGGGATTTAGATAAGTAGCCGTTTGAGAGGATTAAAAGTAGTTGAAGATGGGCTGATTTTTGCAAAATAATAAAAAAAGGGAAAATTGAAATAAAAAATAAAATTTTGCAAAAGAAGAGAGGCAAAGGATTAAATAAAAAACTAAAAAAGGATTGCAGCACACAAAAACCAACCTTTATAAACCTCTCCAAAAACCCCCAAAATAATGTCTTCTCCAAATCAGTCTTCAAATACTTCTTAAACAAAAGCCTTCTTCAACAATTTACAGCGACTGTTATTTTTAAATTAAAATAAATATTTTAAATTAATTTTGAATTTTATTCCTCCAAACTTGATTGGTCACAACAGTCTGATTTCAGAAGTCTTGCAAAAGAATTAGGCTCATGCCTCATATATTAGAAAATCAGAATTAAGAGGTATAGGCCCACCAGATCTTGTCACCCCATCTTATTCTGAGGTGGAAAAATTGAATTAGAAACTGTTGAAGGACCAATGAAATCGGAACTTCTTCTCGTTCTTATTGAACACCTCCCTCTTATGATAAATGCTCAAATTAACGAGCAAGATGATTCAACCTTGGGAACCAACCTAGTGGAAGTGAAGAACAGAATAAAAAACACCGATGTAATAATCGGTGCATAATATTTAAATGAGCTATAAATAGCGAAGATCTGCAAACTTACTAGAAGATTTTGGTTATCGAAATCAAAATGAAGACTAATGCTGGATGACGAAGGAGAGATAAATACTTCGACAATTGTGTCACAATTGCCGGAGCTAAATTTTGGTTGTTCAATATTTCGCCCGGTGTTGGGAGCGTCGTCCATGTCGCTGACGAGGTAGCACCCCAGAGCTTTTAGCGAAAGAGGCGGATTGAAAGATAAAAGAAGTGTGTCTCATGCCCGCCTTTGTAACGCAACTCTCTTGTATAAGGGTTGGGTTTATAAGGCCGGCGCCCTTTTGGCTGCACCCTTATGGCCCGTGTTCTCGCCCATGATTGGGACTTGTAAAAATTTTTAGACTGGCTGAATTACTCAAAAATTTAAAGAGTTTAAAATTTTAAAATAAAATAAATAGATTTAACATTGACTTAAATATACATTAATGAAGGGGGGGGGGCTTAATAATTTTTAGAGGGGGAGTTTATATAAAGCCTTTTGCAAGGGCTTATTTTCTATCTAGAGAGTGTAAATTAGAGAGTAAAAGTCAATTTTTTCTCGTGATTCTATATAATGGTTTTTAATGGCTTGCTTATATAATATAGATTGGTCTGATCGAATCTTAGATCGAAAATTCGAATTCTAATTTAGAAACTTGCTCTCCTTCGCCTTATGAAGGAGAGCAAGAGGCCGAGGAGCAATCACTCAAATATGTTTAAGTCGTTTTTCTCTAGAACGCCTCGCCTATACCAGAAAATATTAGGAAACAAACATTTGTGAAATTTACTAAACTACTAGATGTATTTAACTTAATTCAATTAACACTACTTTAAACATCTAGTTTTTGATAGCCAAACAAGTTGATTCTATTAATTTTATGCTAATTCTTAAATTATTATAATAATTTGTATTTATTTATAAATAAAACTTTATATACATTGTTGGAATGAAGGCTATGCTTTAGGAAATCTCGAGGGATTATTTTGGGAGAGTGTAAATTAGAGAGTGAAAGGGATCGATTTTCTATAGTAAGGTCTGTTGTATGAATTATTTAAAATTAGTAGAACAGGGACAATCTATGGCCATGGATTCAAAGTGCTCTTATCTCAGTCATCCTTGCTCTTACTCAATACAGTGAAGTTAAGAGAAGATGAGGGGCTGCCCCTCTCAAGCCCTCTTATCTCAGTCATCCTTGCTCTCACTCATTAAAGTGAAGTTAAAAGAAGTTGAGAGTGGCCGCCCATCTCAAGCTTTCTTGTCACAGTCTTCCTTGCTCTCACTCAATACAATGAAGTTAAGAGAAGGTGAGAGGGGCTGCCCCTCTCAAGCCCTCTTATCTCAGTCATCCTTGCTCTCACTCATAAAGTGAAGTTAAGAGAAGATGAGAGTGGCCGCCCATCTCAAGCTTTCTTGTCACAGTCTTCCTTGCTCTTACTCAATACAATGAAGTTAAGAGAAGATGAGCTGCCACTCTCAAGCCCTCTTGTCACATTCTTCCTTGCTCTTAATCAATACAGTGAAGTTAAGAGATGATGAGGGGGATTGCCCCTTTCAAGCCCTCTTGTCACAGAATTCCTTGCTATTACTCAATACAATGAAGTTAAGAAAAGATAAGGGGGCTGCCGCTCTACCACCCGTCAATTGACGGGGGGTAAACGGGTGATGTTGTTTCAATGACGGGAGTAAACGGGAGAGGGCGGGGGGTCTCTGTCGACATTTAATGTCAATATAGCTTTGTGGAATAGGGCCCTGAGCGTTAGGATTCGATAATGACCGAAGTTACAGTGGGAGCAGTAGTGATGTTCGAGAGTCAAAAAATCCCGAGAGTCGAGAGTCGAGACCGAGACCGAGAATCAACCCCGAGACCGAGACCAAAACGAGAGTCGAGAGTCGAGACCGAGAGTCGAGACCGAGAGATTAAGAGGGATATCACTTGATGTCCCTCCTAATCCCCAAAAATCCCTTGATATACCTCAAAATCCCCATACTCGCTTGAATCCACTTGTCCACAATATATATTCAATGATATTCACATTAATCTCTTAAAATCCCCTCATATCCTTCCATATCCCTACAAATCCAACAATATCTTTTTGATCCATCGATGCACCCATCCCTTGATATTAAATTTTATCCTTCAGAATCCACAGTATCTAATATACCACAAACCACAAAATCTAATCCTTTAATCTTATTAAATTCAAATTTTTGCTGCATTTTTGGCGCCGCAGGCGAAAATTTTTTGAATTTTGGAGCTCAAGAAGCCAAATTTCCTCCATTTTCAGCGCCGCAGGCGAAAATTTTGAGAATTTTGGAGCTCAAGAAGCCAGATTTCTTCCATTTTTCAGCGCCGCAGGCAAAATTTTGGGAATTTTGGAGACTTTTCCTTAAAAATTTTAATATCAAAGTACGCAAGGTCCGAGTAAAGTTCAAAAAATTTCCGTCATTAGGGGTGTAAATTTAGTCTCGTTTTCCGAGACCAAAACACCGAGACCGAGACCGAGACCGAGAGCTCAAAAAACCCGAGAAATTTCTCGACTCGAGAGTCGAGACCGAGAGTCTCGAACATCACTAGGGAGCAGGATTCGATAATGACCGAAGTTACAATGGGAGCATACCTCCGCCCAGTATACCGCGCCCAGTATACCGCCGCCCATTATACCGCCGCAAAAATTTTTTATTATTTTGGCGGGGTATGTTAACAAGCGACGGGGGATGTTGGTCCGTCGAAGGGGAAAGTTCGAACAACATCCCCTGTCACAAGTTAACACCCGCGTCATTGAGTCAACATCCCCTGTCATCCCCCGCAAAATAATATAAAACTTATGCGGCGGTATAATGGGCGGCTGTATATTAGGCGGTGATATAATGGGGTGTACCCGTTGATGATACATTGGCCTCGCTGTACATCGATTATTCTAAAAACAAATATATATTCAAAAAAATTTGTCCCACTATAGGGAAGTGGTTTTCTGTTTCTTTAACCACGGAGCCTTATTTTTGAAATCAAAAACTCACTTAGTAAGCGTCTTAGAAAATTCATCAACATAAAATTTTATTGGTATCGCTCGATGTAATAATCTATTTAGTTGACGCTCCAGAACCTAAATGTTGTGGATGTACTATTTCTCGCAAGAAACGCTCAGTAAACTTTATGAAAGAAATTTATTCACGCAAAAAACGTGCAATGCGTACACCACAGCGTAAACCAGCTCGTTCACATGGTGAATCATCATCAAAGCCTGGTAAAGGAAAAGGAATAGCTAGAGAGTGACAATTAACAGAAGAAAATTGTGGACCTTGGTTTTCCATTATTTGGTTTGTGTTGAAAATTTACTCTTTTGCAATGGGATGGATGATGTTGGCTTCGTATTATTTTCCTAAGATGATCCCGCCATCTTAATTCAAATTTTTATGTTATTTACTTCCTTTATATCCATTGCTTTTTGTTTATAGTGGGATCTCTCTTATGTATACCATTTTATTTACTGAAGTGGGTTTTGATATTGTAAGGCCAGGTTCATCTTGAAATCACGTGAACAATAATGTCGCTCTAAACTTTGTGCGAAGTAACGGAAGTTCCCAGAGAAAAGGCAAAGAACGCCACAAACGGCCATACTCAGAGAGTTATTAGCCGCCCATTATCTAAGCTTAACATCGCCACTAACTTATCCTTGGGAAAGCAATAAGGAAGAGCTGGAGCATATAAGCTTTAATGGAATAGGCAAGGGCAGATCACTTCTTCATTCATCCAACAGAGTTGCCGGTCGGCCAATCCATCCAGTCTTATTGGGAAGACGTCTCCCTATATTCCCCCACTGCGAGCGATTACCTATTTCTATACTCTGTGGAGTTCACAAATGTTTGCAAGCATGCGCGACTCTGCCTACAACAACTAAACAACGAGGCACTGGGAAACGGGACCAACCGCTTTACTATATGCATAAATCATCGGTCTAGATGATCCGATTTTAGATTTAGAAAATTATTATGTCGTTGGATTCATGGTAGGGTTGTTAGACATTAGGTTCGTGTTATCGGTCGGTTTGACACCCTATCCCTGGTATACATCAAAGATGAATATGAAGAATACACATGTTGGGGTATTCAAAAGTGAGATCCAACTACTTGTCTGGGGTTTTTTTTGTTCCAGATCTGGCTTTATTGTTAAGCCAGTCTGGAACTTTTTTTCTCCCCGTACGCCTAATTTGTTGTAGTTATTGTTGTAGTTATTGTAGTTGTAGTTATTTGTTGTAGTTATTAATTTTGTTGTAGTTATTCCCGCCCCAAAAAACGTCGGAATTCCCGATTTCAAGGAATCTGGACACTACGTAGGATCCATCGTGTATATCCAGATGAGCTGGCAAATTTGAACCCTCGTAAATAAAATCTTTTGGAAATCTTAACTTAATGTTTTCTCAGACATATTTTGTATAGAGACAGTGATAGAGCCAGACTTAATTTCACAACATCTCTTGTTTATTTTTTCTCAGATTTCATAATTAAATTTATTCAACTTCAAAGGAAGTTTTTATTATTTTAAAATCTGCCACGAGTCAAAAAGGCTAGGGCGGTAATGCCCTTTTAAGTAAACAAGAGTGCAAGCATTCACTTAAGTGCAAGCATTCACTCACACCCTCCCTTGCAATTCTCCCCTTCCACACCTTCCCCTCAGTAACACTCCTCTCGTCTTCTCTCCTTCCCTCCCATCCACCGCTCTGCTACTTCCATTCCTCTCTCCTTCCCGTATCTCCTTACCCCCTCCCTTCTTCCCGCTCCCTGCATCCTCCCGTCTGCTCTCCTTTCTTCCCTACCTCCGCTCTCCTATTTCCCTTTTCTCCTTCCCGCATCTCTCAACATCTTCCCCTCCATATTTCCCGCTCCCCTCTTCATCCTCACTACACCCCTTCCCATTTAATGGCTATCTCTTCTCCTCTATTCTCCTCCCCTCTGTTTCCTTCCTCCTCTCCACCCATCTTTCATTTAACATTGATTAAATTGACATTATAATTTTAAATTGCCGATTAAATTATTTAATTAAAAATGCTATAAATCTTATAATTTAAGTTTTTATTTAATTAAATATTAAAATAAAAATAATAAAAATATTTTTTACATTCGTTCAAGCATATGTAAATTTAAGTAAGCTCACGTCTTCACTTTTTCAAGTCCCTATTGTTCCCGTGAAGAGGTATGAATAAGAATAGATTGCTGGTTCGCTCACTCTTAGACACTAGAGATCGAGTTTTTGAAAAGCCTGGACCTGTTCCTGGACTCTGTAGTTGATTTTTTGACCTGGACTGGATTCTAGGCCTGTAGTCCAGGAAAAACCCAGGTCCAGGAAAAACCCAGGAAGGTCAAAAAATGCCTGGACCTGGACTCTGGGTACAGGAAAAACCCAGGCTTTGGTCCAGGTCCAGCTCGATCTCTAATAGACACGACTAAAATCTCTAGTGGTTGCTTGCCATATTCTCAAAATACAGACAGACAGAAACAGCTCCAGGCCCTAAGCCTCTTAAGTATACTATAGCACATGCCTAATGAATCCTTCCGGTAATACTTCACTATTCTTAAAAACGGACTAGGATTTCTATGGTCATAGGACCATGTCCTGCTCGAATTTTTCAGGATTACTTTTCCGAAATTTCCAGAGATATCAAAGTTGCGTGATTGAGAATATCGGAATCAGCGTTTTAGCTATAATAGATCAGGGTCAGAGTTAAGCAGGGCCTGAGGTACCCTATCAAATATTTAATTAACAATTTAAAGTTGATATAATGCTTTACTTCAACTTATTTATTATTCTCCTCCTTCCAATGTTATTTAACTCCATTTTGTGTTCAAATGTCGTCAAACTCGCAATAAACAATGATTTCCAAACTACCCGCCAATTAAATTATTTAAAACCAAAAATTGGCGAAAATAAAATATTCAAATGTTTATTAAAATATAAAAAGGATAATAATGAATATTCTATACTTGGCGAGGAATTGAAAAGAAATAAACTTTTTGAGTTTAAAAATATCCCTAAAGGTTTTGAGTTAATCAAAGACTCGGAATTTTTGATTGAATTGCCTGCGCCTGAGATTCTGGGGGATCTTGAGCTTGAAGTTAAAAATCAGGTAATTAAAACGTTTTCTGGGTACTTCGGCATTTCTGTTATTTTTGATGAGACGAGGGACAGACTTTTGTAAATCTAATGCTTATAGGGTAAAGCTCGATTATACTAAGAGATTTTTCGTAGGAGCTACACGAGCTCAGTCGAATTATGTTAGTTCCTCAGTCGAATTATGTTAGTTCCTCAGTCGAATGATGTTAGTTCCTAAAATAATTTATGAAAGTCTATAAAAGCCTATGTCACAGATCTCCTGCTTAGGGTTAGCGGTTTCACAAAATTCATCGGATAACCGAAAACAAACTGACAAAACGAACAGAAAATCTTCGGTTTTTAGGTTCAGTTCGATTTGAAACCGACAAACTCATGATAAGGAGAAATGGGAAAGTTCTATAAGGAAAAAAAGATCGTCGCCGCGGTAGCTCCATAGTAGATCTCCTGTATGGGGATAGCGTAGGCCCGGTGGCTATACTTATGCTAAACTCTTACTATTCTAACATTTAAGAGAATCATTAGAAAATTACAATCTTCATCAAAATATAATACATTTTACAATAATATCCACCAACATTATTACTCAATCTCCCTTTTGTCTGATAATGAAATAGTAAAAAATAATGGAAAACAAGTTAAAGCTAACCAAACATATTTAACAAACAAACAGGATATAGACGAGCAAATTGATTTTTATCGCCGGATATATTTGGAAAGCATTTGGCATGAGCTTTATTTAAATGCTTACAATTATTATAATGCTTTTGAAGCTATTGGGCAATTTGAAGGCGATAAAAGTTTCAATTTCTATTCATATCTTGAAAAGTTTGAGTATTCCAGTGATCGAGTCAAACAACTTTATCAAGAGATTATAGAAAATGAGGTATATTTTATTTTATTTATTCGATCTGGCAATTGCGGTTTAATGTGAGATACACTCCGCAACATCCTTTGAGGGATACACTTCCAAGATACCCACCTGAGTTTAAAGATACCCTCCAAAATATCAGCGGTTGAAGATATCCTCCTGAGGGACAGCCATTAGAATACTATCCTGGTTATTTAAAATACTATCCTAGTCTCTCTTCTCCACCTATTATTCTCTTGTTATACCAACTAGTTGAAGGAACGGTTTAATCAAGCAAGTCATGCTCAGTTAACTTAAGGAAGAACATTCGTTATAATAGAAACTTTATCTTTCTATTTAGGCCAAATCTGACAAAAATCATGAGCTACATGTCACTAATAATAATGAAAATTTGCAAAATAACGTGAATAATCCAAGAAATGTTAACGATGCTAAAAGTTATATTGCTAATAGGCCTAAAATTAATTTTACTTATAAAAGAAGAAATAAACAATTGGTTCCGATAAACAGTGAATCTGAATATGAGCCGGGAGAAAATTCTGAGCAAGACGCGAATAATTTTGAAAACCACAATGAATACGAAAATGTAAACACGGAGGAAACATTGACTGAGAATAATGATAATTACACTGATAATGAACGCAACTTTTTACAGATTGTAGAATATACTAATGATCTATGTGAACGTTAGTTTTACTTTGTTGTGTTGGACTCTGTACTAATCCAAATCTCGACTCCGAAACCCGCCGTTTTTAGATAAAACCTCGATCTAGGCTTCGCGGTCGTAATACCGAAATATCTTAAAACCGACTTTTTTCGACCCAGAACTTTTCTACCTCAAAGGATGCACTCCGCCCAAATTTAAAACTCGACTACGAAAATCTCTAAATCTCGATTTGACTCCATGTCTAAATCTCGTAATACCCGAAACCGAATTTTTTGACCCTGAGCTAAACTACCTCGAAGGATTGTGGTCCAAACCTACTTTCAAAAAAATTCTTTGACTATTAAATAATTAATCGTTTATTTTAGCCGTACCATTAGAGATTGATTATTCTGGGTCCATCTATAAACTTGAATACGGGCAATCCAATGACGGCCAAGCTCCAGGTACATCTTATCAAGAAAATGTGAACGCCGATCAGTTTCCAAGTACATCTTATCGAGCAAATTCGGCGAAAGGAAAACATAGCAAAACTGAATTGAGGTTATAATTTAATTAGCCATATTTGAAAGTTTTTTCGGGCCAAAATGTTATCCGGTTCGGCAACCATAGTTATACATATTACAAGCATTTTCACGAACAGATTTTGAAATCCGTATCCAGATAAATTATTGTTTCTGTTATAACTGATAATCACTTAAACTCAACACTCTTTTAAAAGGCTTAGACCTGTTCTTGCTTATCGAGAACTGAATAATCTTAAAGTTGTCTCTCCTGATACTTTTAGAATGCACATCACTCTTTTAAAAGGCCTGTTCTTGCTTGTTTCGAACTGGATAACCTCAAAGTTGGATCTCCCGATACTGTATGATTGTCACTTTAGATACTGAAATGTTTCCTTTTATACACTCTCTAGACACTCTCTGATAGAGAAAATCAAGCTCCACGAAGGGAGAGTCTTCTTGAAGGGAGAGTCTTCGGAAGGGAGAAGGGAGAGTCTTCGAAAGAAGACAAGCTTCACTAAGGGAGAGTCTCTCTCCTCTCCCCTCTAATATTAAAAATTTAGAAGAAGCACAAGAGTTAAAAATATGCATGAGAAATTAAATCCATCAATTCCCTCCAAAAATACTCGTTCACAAAAGAAAATTTTTGGGGAAAAGAACAATTTGAATGACAGAACTCCTCGAAGAACTGATAAGAAGAAAACAAAGAAATTACTTCAAATAAAGGGTGCAACTGAATGCTATGATTTTGATCAAACGGTTTTTATTATTTTAAAGGCTTAAAGAATCCGAGACATCACTTGATTTCCCGTGTACCAAGGCGCTGTAAATTTCACATGGATTTCATGGGTAAATATCCCGGGGCGGTATTCAAAAAAGCGGGTAGAGGTTAACCAAAACTCAGTTGCGGGTAGGTTAACCCAGAACCCTTATTCAAAAATGGAGGTAGAGGTAACCCGCAGATGTGGGTAATCATCGAGTTCTGTGTCGATTTTTTTTGAATAAGGGTTAACCCTCAACTGAGAGTTCTATTACCCGGGTAAGAGAACCTGGTAAACTTACCATTTCCAACCCGCTTTTTTGAATTCCGCCCCCAGTTGACAAAGAGAATACCCAGATTTTTTCGGTTCAATAGTTAGATCAGAGACGATGGATGCCGTTGGACCTGATCGATAGAAAAATAAAGGCCATTTGTTTACTGGCCATCTGAAATTCCAAAAATTTCCAAAAATTCTAAAAATCGAAAAAGCTAAAGGGAATTTTTTGTATCTCAAGAGACAAAATTTCTAACCAAAATTTGATAATTTTAGGACAACGAACTGAAAAATAAACTCATAAAATTACATGAGGAGTTGAAAAAACGCAAGTTTTTGCAACGTGAAGTAAGGCAGGTTAAGGAAAACGAGGATACTTTTGAGGTTGAGGCAATACTTGGTGTTGGGTTTGATGAAATCTCCGAGCAACTACGTTTTTTGGTAACCAAGTTAAAGATATATATTTTATTCTGTCCTGGCCAGGGGAGAAGTCTTGTTCTCTATTTTGGTCTTGGTCACTCCTAATCTAGCAAATTTTGCTTAATCCTCACTAATCCACCGAAATCCCTCAAATCCCGTATATCTCTGTAATTTTATTATATCTTTTATAAATTTGAAAAAATATGGGTTCTCCTGTTAGATTTGCACTATGGAACCAAGAATTGTCTTGAGTCTTGTTAATTTTTGGTGTATAGCATTAGAGGGACATCTTGGTCTCGAGTATTTGAATCTTCGGTTATGGACATCACTATTAATTATCTCACTAAAAATAGTGAGATAATTGAGACATCGCTAATTTAATTAATCAAATTAGGTATATGGTATAGTTCATAGGTACAAGACTTTCGATTTGTTCGAACTCACAAACATCATTTGACCTATGATCTACTACACCAGTTTATATTTAAATAAATTTTAGGTAAAATGGAAGGGATACGACGATCCGAAATATAGTAATATTTTATTAATAAATTATTTTCGAAAATGTTTTATCGTATTTTAAGATTTATGGCTTCCTGAAAGTGAGGTATTGAACTTAGAATTGGCCAGAGATTTTATCAGAGAAATTGCTGAAGGTGAATTTGTTATACTTTTATTGGACAGATAATATTTTGAGAGTTACTCTCTGGTGCCTTATATCAGTCTCTAGCATGATAAATAAAAGACCAAGAAATTGTCATAGATATGGGATTTTCCTGGACCTCCCCTACCTAACTCCAGGTTTTCTATTATTATTAAGGAGCATCTCTCTATAACAACATACCTTTAGGTAATTTTCCTGAAGTATGAAGAAAGACGAGCGGGGAGATTCTCTTGTAGCTGCTTTATTTTAGTCCCATGTCATTCTATCTTTTTTAGTCTCTAGTTTGGAACTTCGACTGATAGTTTATGCCTAAAATAATCCTTTCGAAAATCGTTGAAAAGTTGCGGATGTTTAAACATAACCTTTAGAACCTTACTTTAAATTCTGAAAGATATATTTTTTCAATTCCTACTAATTAAATAAATTTAAGGTAATCGAGTAGTATACAAAGATAATTGTGGGTATTGTGGGCAACATGAAGGGCTTAAATTAAATCAAGCAATAACTTGTACAAACTGCAACAATTTGGTCCATACAATGTGTACAAAGCTTGATAATAATAAAGTAGATAAAATTTGCAATGGAAAGATGAGTTGGTTTTGTCAATTTTGCAAGAAAAAGTGATGGAAAATTTGTGTCATGATTAAAGATTCACCATTTTTTCTATAACTTTATCCATCTTATGATTGTAATGCATTGGTTATCTAATTCCTAAGGCTGTGCTAAAGGCGACAATGTAAATGGATAACCCCAACCACCGATTACTTGCACTAGCTAAGGAGAAATATAGAGTAAAGCGGTGCCTTGTTGTTTAGTCGTTGTTATAAGCAGAGTCGCGCATGCTTGCAATCATGTGTGAACTCCGATGAGTATAGAAATAGGTGAATCGCACGCAGTAGGGGAATATAGGGGGAGCTCTAGCATATACGACTCGAAGGATTGGCCGGCCGGCAACTCTGTTGGATGAATGAAGAAGTGATCTGCCTTAGCCTATTCCTTTAGAGCTTATATGCACCAGCTTACTTCTCTATCGCTTTCCCAAGGATAAGTTAGTGGCGATGTTAAGCTTAGATAATGGGCGGCTAATAACTCTCTGGGAATGGCCGTTTGTGGCGTTCTTTGACTTTTCGCTGGGAACTTCCGTTACCTAGCACAAAGTTTAGAGCGACATTATTGTTCACGTGATTTCAGGATGATCCAGCGTTACAATAGCTATAGCCCAGCTGCTTTACTTTTGTCCGATTGACTGTTGATTTCAACGTATTGAGATCTCGATGATGTGATCACATTAGAACTTCATTTCTTTTATATTTCCTATTGATATTGATAGATATGTTCAAAGAATTTTTTGGATTTTTCAATTTGTAAATAAAGATAGTATGAAGGGTTAATTATGTTTCGAACTGTATATTTTTGTTAATAAGTCCTTCATTTTTCATTCATAATGATAGGTCTTTTGTACATTTATTCAATTGTAAAAAGTACATCGAAATTTCCTTCTTATTTTAGTTACCACCCCAAACCTCCCACCATTCTTACCACCCTAAACCATCCTAAGATTCCTACCATGTTAAGATATGAAATTTGGGTCAATATTTCTATTTATTTTTGGGATATAGTTAGTTTATGCCTGAAAATCAGCGTGATACCTACAATATTTCTTTTTAATAACATCATGTATAATTGTAAAAGAGAATAGTCCAATCAATGGGACATACAAGCGAAATAAATAGTCCCAATCAATGGGACACACCCAAATTCGCGAATCCACGACGTTTCCATATTTCCAAATCCGGAATTTTATCTTTGTCAAGCATTCCCTATTACCGAATACGGTATTGCTTTACATACGCACAATACCTTATTATAGTTTTTAAAAGTAGTGTTAGAACTCAATTTATAAAAACTAATTTATCTTTATCGGGGGAATATAAGCCGATAAAATCAAAATATGGATCCGAGGGTCAACAATATCGGATCACATTTCTATTCTACAATGTATAAAATATAGAAAAAGGAATAAAAGTAGGGTACGGCAACTTTTAAAAAAATTTTCCGGCATCCCAGAATGGCATTGAGTTTCAAAAGGTCGAACGGAACGGTATCTCGCGGATTTAATCCCGTAATCAAGAAAATCCATTCTGGTTGCCTTAAAACGCGAGATTCCGTGTCGGTATCTGTATAATTCTTTTCGTGATTCATTCCGTGCCGCACTCTAATATGTATAAATAGTATGAATCAGGGTTTCATAATAAAAAGCTTCTAATTTAGCATCTAGAAAACTTTGGAGTGATTCTGAATTGAATTGACTCCTCATTTAGATAGTTTTCGGAATCCCTCATATAATGTTTAAGTCAAACGCAGAACAATGGAAATATCCTGTAATATATGATCATAATTCATGAAACCTTGATTATTTGAAAATAATCCCGAAATAAAGTATGAATCAAAAAATCTTTTCAACAACTCATTTCTTTACATATCTTCAGAACATTGGATAATATTGAATAGACAATAACATCCAACCAAGAATGAACAACATGAGGTTAAATCCAAACCAGATTGGAGCCAACCAATATCCACATTCTGTTACTGTCAATCTTGAACTGCGTGTTGGTGTGCCCGGAAAGCGTGTTGGTGTACTTGGACCGGCCTGATAGTACATACGCTTCTGACGTACAATTTTATCCAAAAATATGTTTGAAATTGAACGTTTACGGCGACGATCATCTTTCGTTTTTGGGTTGAGGCAAGAGAAGATTGAGGATAGAAAGCCTTTCTTCCTTTGCTTTCTAACTGCAGATTTTTAAAATTAATTTTACATACTTTCGAAAGCTTAAGTACAAATAGTGAGCTAAATATGCATTATTTATATCGTGATACACAAAACTTATTCCATAAGCATATTCAGATTTTCACTTTACATTTAATTTATATATACCCATCCCTTTTGGATCTAGAAATAACCTACCTCTTTGAGCTTGTCCACCATAATGGGGGGTATATGGAGATGTGTCTGCATGTTGAGGAGTACCATAAGGTGTACCGGCATGGTGTTGAGGAGTGCCCGAAGATGAAAACTGACCAGCGTGTGAGATTTCACCTAAAATCGGTAATTTATATGTATATTATGGACTTTAAAGTTGTATTGGTTCAGCGGTTATAAGAAAGAACACTTATAGTAGTTAGAAGTTTTAAAATTATAAAATCTCTTCCATCCTATGTCTGAATTCATAGATTTCGTTCTAGAATCTTATCTAAACCATTTAGGCGTTTCTTTGTGCCTTAGAAATTTAATATTTAATAACTTGAATATTTTTTCTGTAATATAAGATTATGGCTACTTGTGGAAAATTTCAAAGGCTTTTAGATAAGCCTAAAATAAAAATTCGAATCAACATATAAAGGGTCAAAAATATTTTTTTGAAGATGTGGAGCTGTCTATATTAATTAGGGATATCTATATTGGCTAACACTAATATAAGCCACAAGGTACAAAAATGTTATTAGTAAAAGTAAAAAGCTTACCAAATCCATGTAAAGGAAAAAATACAGGTGTTGCCCCGGATGTACCAGCTTGGCCGTGTGATGATTCTCCTTTCAATTTATTACAAATTATTTTATAAAAGGATCATTCTCTATACTTTTTTGGATTAAGCTGTATTCCCAATAGAGGCCCTATTATGCAATGCAACTGTCATGAGACTGACTATAAACTCCGTGGAATGAAGTAAAAAACGTGTTAGCTTTCACATTTTTTGTGTAGAATAATGGATTAAGCAGGTGATGACTTGAAATTAAAGGGGTTTAAAGGATATAGGCAGATTAGGGTGGCTCTAAATCACATCTAATCTCTAACATTGGCACTGAACCGACTTATATACAAAAGGGTCTTTTTACATGAAATAAAAGAAAAAATATGGTATTAAAATTGACAATTTGTTATGCTATCGTATATTTCAAATAAGAGTGGGGTACTATTCAGCGTGAGGCTCTAATTCAAAAGATACTGTAATTATTGTTTGATTTGGGCAATTATACGAGAGAGGGTAATTATTAATGATAAATTGCCTAGCCCCTATTTATCTTTATAAATTAAAATTACCTGGATATTGAGTTGGATAACTATGTGCTTAAACAATATTATTCTTATTTAGTACAGTAATAATTATTATAATAAAGGATTTTTATTAGAATAAATAATAATTTTCATTATAATATTTAAAAAAATTCCGAGCTTTTAATAAAAAACGGCATTTAAAATATGTACTAACCAGGACGTTGAGGAGGCATTATTTCAGCCAAGGAATATTCAAATTCTCCATCGTTTCTTGCCAAATAAAATGTTATCCAATCATCGTTACATGGTCTCATATCTTTTCCATGTCCCATATGGACTATAATACCACCACGTTCACCTTCAAATGTTGGTTGACCTTAAAAAATATTCCAGAAATTTTATTATTTTTTCTAATATCGTTTGGAGCTTTAAGAAAGCAATCTAATGCTTTGATCGCTTTGAACTGAGTCGATCTAGCGCTTTTTCTAACGCTTTGACCTGCCTATTGACACCTTCATTATTTTTATTTAATCTTGAGATAAAATTGTTATATTCTTATGGTATTCTATTATTTTCTCGGTACAGCAATTTATTGTAAAAACCTACTCAGTCTTGTTGCATATTTAAGCCAATCTTCATTTTTATTTCGGCCTTGCTAAAAATTTTTTAGGTTTGATTAAAGAAGGGTTCGAGTATACCTCCTCCAAAAAGTAAATTGTATAATCTCCATCATAATAGCATTTCTTTTCATAAAGAACGTTTTGAGCTATAGGCCACACAACATGAAACAAATGAGCTAATCCTTGAATTGTATAAAGAGCCAATGCCATCCTTCCCTGTTCGGCTTGTCTCCGTTCGCCTTTGTCATACTTGTATCCTCTGATAATTTATGTTAAGAAAGTTAAATCATTAATAAGTAAATTATACTATTTCTGTTGCGTTTTTAACCTAAGTGCCAACAATTTTCCATCCCACACCTAACTGGAGCGTCCCCAGAACGAAACAACCGGCACAGTAATTATCAGATTAATCTAGACTCGTAATTTTTACTGTAGAGTATTCCGTAACATATATAATACTGCACCTAAAGGGCCGTTTAAATGCAGCCGTTAAAGGGCCGTTCTTAATCCCTAGGCGAATTTTTAAAAATTTAAATTTTAACAAACACTGGATTGAAAATTCCTCCGTTAAGTTCGAATTTGTTTATTGATTCGTAAAAGTCGGATAACTTTTTACTAGGATCATTCATCGGGGCAAATCCAGAACGTTGAGTGCTTATAATTAGTTAACCAATATTGTTGACAATTTCAATGTCGTCCATTTTTTTATTCTTAAATCTGTTAACAAATATGCCTACGATATCCCTTGCAGAATTGACTTGATTATCAATCACATTAATGTTATCTTCTGGGTTGTAATGCTCAAGTTGCCCCAAGATTGTTGTGATAATATGCATAAATAATTCTCCAGAAGTATTTGCAAAGTGAAAAATTTGTGCAAATAAAATTCCAATCTTTTCATATTCTATGCTTACGTCAACGAGTGTATCGAAAATATTAAAATAGATACGCCAGTTGGTGCAAAAACTGAAATGTTTAGTATTCTTTTAATAGTAAATAGAGGATATCATTTAGAACCGTTAATATAGGCGAAGGAAAATTAAGAGATTTAGGATAGGGTAGCACCCCGTGCCCGAAAACCTGACGAATTTTTAGGCAGAAATCCTGACCCAAATCACGAAGGCTCTACCGTGGCAAACCCCGATCCCCGACGATTAGGGGTGCTAGCTTAGTTTGGGATTTAGAAAAAAATAAGTGAAAGTAGCGTTCAGGTATTCTGTCATTAGAGCAATAACTGCAATAGCAATGTCCTATAGCAATAACTGCCTACAGATTACCCTGCTAAAAATTAAACTTATACCTCGATCTTACTAGTGATCCTATTCGTTGCCTAATCGTCCAGCTGAATCGCCGACTCTATCGCGAGAATGGAGATATAAAGGAGCGAATATCCAGGTGGCTACCCGATACTTGAAAAATCGGAAAAATTTCGGAAAACGAACAGATCCGAAATAGGTCGAATTATATGTCATTCGAAAGAGCTCGTCGAGCTGAGTCGATTGGTGAAAAAATTTTCGTGCGGACTCATAGAGGGGCTGAGATATAGGTCCGCGAAAATCGAAAAACCATAGGGGGGACCAAGCACTTTTTTGGGGTGAAAATTTCGAAAATGCAAATAATAGCTTTTCGAAAGAGCTCGTCGAGCTGAGTCGAATGACACCAAAATCAACTCGAGATCTTAATTCTGAGCCGAGATAGAGGCTCAAAATGGTCAACGTAAACCTATGGGGCGTAGGCGAGGCGCTTGTGCAAAACCCCGCGCTTCGCGCGGGGTTTTGCGGCACGCGCCTCGCGGGGAGTCTACGGGCGATGGGTTCTGGGCTCGTAACTTAATCCTATTCCAATTATCGCTGTAATGGGTTATCTGGCTTCCTCCGTAGCAGGAAAAACCTCGACGGATACCAAAGGTAAGGAGCTAAAACAAACGATCATAACTTTGTCAAATCAAGTCAGATTTCGTTGATTTTGGTGTCATTCGACTCAGCTCGACGAGCTCTTTCGAATGAGGTATAATATGCATTTTCGAATTTTTCACCCCAAAAAAGTGCTTGGTCCCCCTATGGTTTTTCGATTTTTGCGGACCTATATCTCAGCTCCTCTATGAGTCCGCACGAAAATTTTTTCACCATTCGACATAACTCGACGAGCTCTTTCGAATGACATATAATTTGACCTATTTCGGATCTGTTCGTTTTCCGAAATTATACCGAAAAATCATTTGTAAAATTTAAGTATACTTAGTCTTATTTCCATCAGGGCACATAGATAATGCCCAATTATAAAATCGAATGAAAAATCCATTCAATCCAAAACTTCCTCCAACATATTGTGGAAGGCTTTGATAGTCGATTTGATCAAAATCAGTGAAAAATCGAGATGATCCTTTAAAATAAATGCTAGAAATGCTGTTATAAAATATCCCCCAAAAATTATCCTTCTTAGTCCACACCAGGGCTGGCCCTCTCTATAAATTTTACCAAGTTCGAAGCTTCGTCGAAAAACTTTTTTATAAAATTCGCCGATCTCTGATTCATTCACAAGGAATTTATTTATATTATAAGGAGCTCCCTCAATTTTTGTATGACCAAAACGATCTTGTATCCTTTTCACATTAAATGAAAGCATTGTCGCCCAACGAAGGTTGTCTTCGACTTGTTTTATCTCAGAATAATTGGTTAACATTTTGTTGTTAATTGCTATTAGACTATAAAATGGATTTAAATTTTTGTTTTTCTACATTCTTTTCCATTATCCAACAAAGTAAAATCAACGTAAACACATGATTTGACAGATGTAGAATCTGGATCAACTAGAGCCCTTACCGTGAGTCACCAGCTAGTGATAGGCATATGTATTTTTTCAATACCAATACCTGGAGTACCGAAAAAATCGAGTCAATACTTTCGATAGTACAGTGGTAGCAGTATGGTGAGTGTGCTTAAAATTGACACCAACTGTACCTAACATTATCACCAAGAGATGATCACGAACTTCGGAACCTATGCCAACGTTGAGATGGATTAACCATTATTTCTATTTATATGGGTTCACTCAATACAAGTCCTATATAGAGATTCATTTATCAATTCGGTTAAGTCATCCTTGTATATGGAACTGGAACTGAACTGTGTGGAACTGGAACTGAACAAAGGGGAATTTCAGCTCCAGTACCCTTTGTCCTACCCATCCCCAATGTCCAATCCTACTTGATCAATCACAATAGTTAATATCAAGATATTAAATGGACATGTTCGTTGTATTTTATTAGAGAAATAATACCTGCATCCTGCTAGATAAAGCAAATAATGCATAGCAAAAGTTTCGTCTTGACTCATCTCTTGATTTACTACCATATAATGAAGTTCTCGAGTATTAGAGAACCATGCAGGATCACATGAATCTTCCCATGGTAATGGATCTCGAGCTCTCATTGATTTAAGAATATTAAACTCTCTTATGCTGTTCCAATTTTTGATCGAATCAATATTGCCGTTGGTCTATACAAAATTAGCAAGATTATTTAATCATGATAAATTAATATGGCGTTAAGTTAAGGATTTCGTTAGAAGGATATTATAAAAAGCTTTGTATCTAAATAAGGGATATGCACATTTTGTGCCTATGCGAAAGCCCTATGATGAATTATAGAGGTATGAGGGATATTACTATTCGTTCTATAAATATTACAAAATGCAAAAGTCATATAATGGTCAATAATTATTAAAATATTTTCTATCAGAGCAAAAACTTACGTATGTAAAACCTCCATTCCACTTGTCTGATCCGAAATAAAAGCGATCATTGAGGAAGGTTTTAACATCCTTTTCTTTAAAGTATTTTCCGAACTTAAATTCGTTAGGATTGAATACTTCCATTAGTAATTGTTCGAGATTAAAGTTGGTTGGATTTAATACTTCAATTAATTGGCGAATAAGTCGTAGCTCCTTAAATTTTCAAAATTTTTTCGTACTTTTTTAAATTGGTTATTCCCAAATGTTTTTGACATGAAGAATTACATCGATACAGTATACCCCTATATTTTAAAACTAAGGATAAAAATATGTAAAAGGATGTGCCTACATTAGTGTGGAGCACATCAGTTAACGAATTCGAGGGATCCCGATCACTGCAATCCCGTACTTATTTTGATATCCGGGATGCTGTATGGAAAATAATTCTTGAAAATTCCGTTTGCCTATCTCAAACATTAATATGCAGAAATCAAAGTATTCCGCATGCGGATGCTGAATGCTGTTTGCTTTTTTGCGGGACAGCATCCTGCACTTCGTCAATTCATTTTCAATTAAATAATTTATGGATAAATAATTTATGGAGCTCTAAGGTAACTTTTAAAAATAAAATAAATCCAGTATAAAATTTATAAGACGATAAGGCTTCTTAGGATTCGTAAACTGGACACTAGCCTTTTAATTAATGTTAAATATACTAAACAAATGCTGTAAAAACATTAAAATTTATTAATACCTCAGTTTTTTGCGTAGAAGCTAACAATAAGATTAGAAATCTAACACTATCATTTATTCGTACTTCCCGAAAATTTGGATCAGCCAACATCACCGTCAATTCATTTGCAATAAACAGCGGCTTTGTAAGCATGAATGCATAGAGGAATTCACGTGCGCGATATTCCATGTAGGAACTATCTTAAATAAAAAAATCTGTATGCTTGCCCAACTTTGGGAATATTCAGAGTTTAGTTAAAAATATCGAAATCAGCTGTTCGAAATTTCATTTTCTACTGTAAAGCATATAGCTATTTAATTCCTAAGGCTGTATAGTAGGTGGCATTGTGTAATGGCTAACAAATAAGTCCGGTCTACTGAAGATGCTGGTTCGCTCCCAGCCGCCGATTGACCTTTTGCACTAGCTAAAGGAGAGAAATAGCTATAGCTCAGCTGTTTTCTCTTCTTACAATCTTCAAGAGTTTTTCCCGTCTATACTAAATTTCAAAGAGATATATTAATTGAATATCGACAAGATAAAAAGTTTAAAATGGTTATAATCTTAAAACGAGTGTTTACATAAAAGGGGTGGGCCGGGTTGAGAAAAAAGTCGTGTTGAGTTGCCAAAATTTTCTTAGGATCGGGGTTCTTAATTTTAGGGTCTCTGGTCCACGAGGTCTCTGGTCCAGGTTTTTAGGGTCACTGGTCCAGGGTCTCTGGTCCAGGGTTTAGGGTCTCTGGTCCAGGATGTTTCGAGTTTTCCAGTTAGGGTTTCGGCTATCCCGGCCCATCTTGAGTGTATAATTTTTCCTGTTTTGGGTCTCTGATCAGGCTTCAAGTTTTCCAGTTCGGGTTTCGTATCCCGACCCATCCTTGGTGTATAATTTTCATAATCTAACACCTTCTATATTGTATGGATCAACGTTGACTTTGATTCTTCCTTCATATATTTTCGTCACGCATGTTATATAATCACTGGCATATGTCAGCATCTCCATATTTACATTGTAATAGAAGAGATTGTGATTAAATGGTTGATCAGGCTTGATCTTAAAAAATTTTACAGATAAATTTTGATCTTCAGTTCTTTTAGACTATCTAAAGGGCTTCTAAAATTTGCTCAATACAAAAGAATTTTTTTCAATTTTCATACTTCTATTCTTAAAGATGATCCAATATCACTATTATCGGTTTGAAATTTTGCCGATGTCTAAATATTAGCAAGATGGAAGAAACCGACTTTATTAGTCACCAGTCATGGATTCATAAACTTTTGGGTGGACTTATAAGCTTTTATTTCGGCGAAACTTTGATTAGATTCATAACCTTTATTAGACTTTTAAACTCGACCATAGCCGAAATTTTTATGTAATAATGTTTTAAAAGTTAAAAGAGATTTATTTCAATCCAATCGGAACTTAAATAATTTCAAGTGAATCTATAATTATGAAGCAGCTTTGTTATTTAATTTAGGCATTAACTTGGGCTTTTAAAAGCTGCTAGATCAAAAGTTTATTTTAAAGATTATTTATTTTAATCATCTTACATATCCTTTCTCAATACAATAGTCAAGAATCCCTCCAACTCGAAAATGATCGTCGTAGAGTGAAAGGCCGTTGAACAGGTGTAAGAGAGCATCGTCAATTTTTTTGTTATTTGGATGAATATCTTCTAAACTAGCTTCCAAGAATTGCTTGACTTGGGTTCGCATTGCGTTGTTGAAGTTTGGAGGTCCTTGGCATGAGGAGTTTTTGAAAATTAGCAGGAAAAAGAAAATTAAAAGGAGGATGCATCGGGGCATGTTTGGGGAGAAATGAGAGGATTTGTTCCTCATTTTCAATTTTTATTTTTGGGGCAAAGTGAATTTATGTTGAATATGGCTATTTTGAGCAGGCTTATATTTCAAAAATTTTAGTGGGTGGAAAATTTTAGTGGGAGGAGACGATCATGGGGAGGATATGGAGAGGGGGGGGTTAAGGAGGTAGGGGCATGAATTAATAAAAAAAATCTTACAAAATCGTACAAATTTTAAAAATTTTAGTGGGAGGAGACGATCATGGGAAGGATATGGAGAAGGGAGGGCCAAGGAGGTAGGGGCATGAATTAACGTGAAGGGCATGAATTAATGGAAAAATCTTACAAAAATGTACAATTTTAAAAATTTATAGAGGGAGGAGACGATCAGCGGGAGGATAGGAGAGGGGGAGGGCCAAGGAGGTAGGGGCATTAATTAACGTGAAAGGCTTAAATTAATGGACAAATCTCACAAAAATGTACAAATTTAAAAAATTTTAAAGGAATGAGATGCGATGGGGTCTATTTGCCCTTGAATAATCATAAGGCGAGATAAAAGCAAGAGAAAGCGCTTGAATTGATGGGCAAAAGTTTACAAAAATGTACAAATTTTAAAAATTTTAGAGGAATGAGATGCGATGGGGGTGTGTGGGTTAAAGCCTAGACGAGGCGAGATTAATATATTTCCCGTGGATTTTCTCTATTTACCCTTAAATAATCATAAGGTGAGATAATTGCAAGGGAAAAGCTCTTGAATTGATGGACAAAAGTTGACAAAAATGTACAATTTTAAAAATTTTAGAGGGAGGAAAAGCCGATGGGGAGAGAGTGGGTTGAGGGAGCTGATGAGTTGGCTGGTAATAATTTTTTTTAATAAAGGGCAAGAATTGGTTGATTTAATTTTGGCCAAAAATGTATAAATATATACGAGAATATACTAGTAATTGATTGGCCATAATTAAATGAAAAATTTTTTAAAATTTAAAAATTATATTAATATAATAAATTTATTAACGGCATTATAAAGATTACCGTAAACCGTTGAATGACGATATGTGAGGGGCATGGTCCTAACCGTGTATACCTAATATTATATACCTTGTTAAATTTCTACGTGGAAGTGTTGTGTAGTGGTATCGCTATAGTATAAAAGCCAGTGAAAGCGTCAGTCTAGGGGGAATCATACTAGCGCGGCTAGTCCCTGATTCCCGTCGTCTGTTCCAGCCCTTTTACCTTCGCCTACATTGTTTATTTCTACACCGGATAAATTGTATTGTTGTGCACGTCAACATTCAGTCAAATCTCGGACACCTCCGGACGTAACAGGAAGGAATTGAATCCATAACTTAAGAGGTCACTGATCAATGTGGCTCCAAGAGCCTAGTGAAGCTTTTGAGATTTCCTCTTAGGGGCGGATATGTGAGGGCAATGAATGAACATAGTTTACCTAATATAATATACCATGTTAAATTTTACGTTTAGAAATTGAATACATGACTTAAGAGGTAACTGAGCAATGTGGCTCCAGATGCCTGTGAAGCTCTCGAGTTTTTCTCTTGGGGTGAGGATATGTGAGAGCATGGACTGGACAGAGTATACCTAATTTTATTAACCTTCTTAAATTTTTATTGGTACAAATTAAATACATAACTTAAGAGGTCACTGATCAATATGGCTCCAGGAGGCTTGTGAAGCTCTCGAGTTTTTCTCTTGGGGGTTTTCGATGCCATGAATAATAATTAGAGATAGAAGTTTAGTTATTAAAAATTCAAAATGTTTTAAACAAACAAGTTCAAATGGAAGTATTTGGTAAAAACACTCAGGGTCCAATAAAACTAAACTGACTCTTAAAGCACAAGGGCTAAGAGATTATTTTTCACTAGAATTGTGGGATCTAGATTAATATCAGAGGATTAAGAGTGATATTAATATATTAGTGGATGGATTAGGAGGATATCAAGGAATTCACTCTCAAGGAATTCCCACAGGATATCAAGGAATCCCCTCTTAGTCGAGCAGAAGTTAGTGACTATTAGTTAATTAATTTTAAAACGTTCCTTTCTTCGTCATTCATAAGTCCTAACTACATTTTTGTTCAATTTTTAAAAATTGTCAAAACATTACCAATGTCAAAAACTTGTTTACATTTATCGGGGGAATATAAGCCGATAAAATAAAAAATTGATCCGAGGGTCAACAATATCGGATCACTTATCTAATCTACGTAATATGAAACAGTGAAAGAAAAAGTGAAATTACATATATACAAATTGTATCAGGGTTTCATCATAAGCATCATAAACTGTAATTAAATATTTATCGAAATTTTGTTTCATTTCGCTATTTGTTTCTATTTAAGTTGAAAGTTGACCCGAGTATGGGAGATAGGGTAAATAGGGCACACGTATGCGGTACTTATTTACTTCACCCCTTCCCCAGTCAGTTTTTTCAAAAAATATGTAAAAATTATCAGTCTGAACAAAAATCGAGCTTTGTTGTTGTTGTTGTTCAGACACATCGAGCTGTGTCGAATGACACCAAAATCAACAAAATCCGACTTGATTTAACCGAAATACAGAACCCTAAAAATTGAACAACCATAAGGGTGATTTTTTGAAATAAAAAGGTTGTTTAAGTGAGGTTGTATAAGAGATTGATGTAAAGCATATAGCTATTAATTTCTTAAGGCTGAGCAGTAGGCGGCGTGGTGTAATGGCTAACACATCAGTCCGGTCTACTGAAGATGCTGGTTCGCTCCCAGCCGCCGAATAACCTTTTGCACTAGCTAAAGGAGAGAAATAGTTATAGCCCAGCTGCTTTACTTTGATAATAACAAGTGATAGGTAATTTTGAATTTCATTTCTGGGAATAACGATGAGGAGGGAATAACCAGCCTTTTACCAATACTATCCTTAAAGTCTTGAAACCCTGATTATTTGCAAATAATCCCGAAATAAAAAGTATGAATCAAAAAATCTTTTCCACAACTCAATTCTTTACATATCCAAGAACATTGGATAATATTGAATAGCCAATAACATCCAGCCAAGGATAAACAAGAGGAGGTTAAATCCAAACCACATTGGAGCCAGCCAGTATCCACAGTCTGTTACTGTCAAGCCACGTGTTGGTGTGCTTGAACTACTTGGACCGGTCTGATACATACGTTTCTGACGGACAATTTTATCCAAAAATATGTTTGAAATTGACCGTTTGCGGCGTCGATCTTTTGTTTTTGGAGCAAAACAAGAAAGGAATTTTGAGAAACCTTTTTTCTTTTGTTTTCTTACTGTAAATTTTTAAAAATTAATTTAGTGTTGGGTTTGGATAGTATAACCCTCCTGTTATTCAGTCCCTGTGATAGAGTTTTCAATTTTCTGTTAATTTATTAACTATTCTTAGCTATATTGCGGTCGCTTCGGGCGTGAATCCGGATCAGGCTGATCTCGGGTTTTTTGAATAACGATCACGATTTTTAAGATCCCGGGACTGAAAGATAAATTCCGATCCGATTTCGGCTAAGCCCGATCCCGTGTCTATATTTCAAATCCTGATCCAGACTTTTTGTCTATATCCTGATAACGCTGAACTTTAGATCTAAGAATACTTTAGATCTTTCTCATTTAAACACCTAATTCTTCTCCTACCCCTCGTAGATTGTGCATAAATGAACCTACCTCTATGTCCTTGGACACCATATTCCGGAGTACCCTGAGAAGTACCGGCATGTTGAGGAGTACCCTGAGAAGTACCGCCATATTGTTGCGGTGTACCCTGGGATGTGCCGATGTGTTGAGGAGTTCCCCAAGGTGAAATACCGCCATGGTGTTGTGGAGTACCCTGAGAAGTACCTATATGTTGTGGAGTACCCCAAGGTGAATATTGACCAGCATATGAAATTTCACCTAAAATCGGTAATTAAAATATTGAAGTTTCGAATTTTAATTTATGTTACTAATTGATGCTTACCAAATTGATGTTCAGGTGTAAAAACAGGTGTTGTTATATCAGGCATATCACCTTGGCCGTACGAAGATTCTCCTTTTTAGGGTATTAAAATTATTATAATTTAAAAAAGTTAACGAAACTAGATATCGGGAACTCCCGATTTTCAAAAAATATCGTGAATCAATTTACAAAAATTTCGAATTCACGATTTTCGGGAATCGTGAATCGGGTCGGCGCAATGCCTGCTGTATAAATTAAAATTACCTGGATGTTGAGGTGCGTACGTATGTGCTTAAACAATTTTTATTTTTAAATAATACGGTATATATTCTAATAAAAACAATGTGGTTCTATTTTTTAAACTTCTCCTTTTATGGTTAAATATTAAGAGGAGGTGTGGAGGTATGCCTTGAAACGGCGCCAAAAGCTCTTACTTTTCCCTCTGTCCGCAGCTCTATTAATGAAAAAATATGCTGGACCGTTAAAACACGTAAAACATCTTAGCATATACGGCATTTTAAATGCTACCTGTACGTTGAGGAGGCATTATTTCAGCCAAGGAATATTCAAATTCTCCGTTCTTTCTTGCCAAATAAAATGTCATCCAATCGTCGTTACATGGTCTCATGTTTTGCCAATGTCCCATAGGGCCTCCTATACCACCTCGTTCACCTTCGAATGTTGATTGGCCTTTAAAAATTTTTAAAGAAATTTTATTACTTTCCTAATCATTTGTCACTTAAAAGAAAGAATGCTTTGATCGAGAGGGCCTTAGAATTTTTTAAAAACCTCACTCAATAGAATGGTGAATCAATAGGGATTTTTAAAGATTAAGAGGGATATACCTCCTTAATCCCGACGAATCCCTTTATCCCTTACTTTGTCTTGTTGCAAATTTAAGCCAATCTGCATTTTCATTTCCTACACCCTAGAAATTTTTTAATATATTTAATTAAGGAAAGTTCAAATAAACCTCCTCAAAGTAAATTCCATATTGTTGATAATTTAGGCATTTCTTTTCATAAAGTACGTTTTGAGCTATAGGCCACACAACATGAAACAAATGGGCTAATCCTTGAATTGTATAAAGAGCCATAGCCATCCTTCCCAGTTCAGCTTTTCTTGGTTCTTCTCTATTATAATTGTACCCTCTGATAATTTGGTGTTTAAAAAATTTAGAATAACTGTAATAAAGGCTACTAAGGATACTATTGGACTGGATCATTCAGCAGGCTTTACACTGTTTCGTATAAGCTACGGCTCGGATTTACTATTACTGTTATTTACTCATTTGTTTATTTTGCCGGCCAGGATCCTACGCTAGACAAACTAACACTTGGAGTCCCCTCGTCACTCACTAGTTTGGGAATGGGAGAATATCTCTGTCCAAAATTTTTCAACGCGCTTTGAACCTTGTATTCAATTAAAGAACGGTGACTTTAAAAATTCTTGATAATTTTTTGGCAATATTTTCGGTATCTCGGCCTGAAGTTAAGACCGGGGGATGATTTTAGTGTCATTTGACACAGCTCGACGAGTTCTATACCCTAAGATTGACTGACCATTTTTAATACTTTTAAGCAGATATGGTCACGGATACTGATCTTGGTATCCGAATATTTACGGCAGCTCTGCTTTTAAGAAGGAAAAAGGGTGGGGTATACGAACCGAACTATTACCAAGCTTTATTTGATCTCATTATCTTTAATTTGATAAAGTTATGCTATAAATATCCTGTCCACATATATATTTGTGTCACCCTTTATTTTTAAAATTAAACAAACAATGGTTCAAATATTCCTCCGCTTAGAACATTGATCTCGTTGATTGATTTGTAAAAATTCTTTAAATGAGGAATTCGAGTATCAAGAGGCACGAACGATCCACGAACGTTCATTTTAAGACGATCATTATGAATTTTAATATCGTCCATTTCTTTCTTATTAAATTTGTTGACAAATATACCAACGGTTTCGCTTGCAAAGTCGGCTTGTTCTTTAGTTACATTAACGTATGAATTATCAGGTGTGTAATTCTCGAGTTGTCCGAAAAATTTGTTAATGTTATCCATAAATAATTCTCCATGGCTATTTGCAAAGTGAAAAATTCTTGCAAATAAAACTCCAATTTTTTCATGTTCTGAGGTTATGTTAACAAGGGTAGCAAAAATAACATTAATTTTATCATGCCAATTCTCACAGAAACTTAATTTTTTTAATAAAACTGAATTTCGATTTTAAATACACCCCTTTTTAGTGGTGCGAGCTAATCTAAAGATTTAATTGACATCAGTTAGGTTCGGATTTCCGATTTCCGAGTTCCGACTTTGAAAGAGTATATATTCCGTCTTTATTATTATATATATTATATACTATTCCTATATTATATACCATTCCGTCTTTATTATTTACTCCTTCAAGCGAGAGAATAAAACAATAATTACACAGAGTTATTAATACAGAGTTAAGGATTTGAGAGTTAGGATTTGAGAGAAATTTCTCATTAAGGATTTGAGAATTGGAATCAGAATCTGTTGACCGATATAATTGAATAATAAATTAGGATTTTTTTATTTAATTTACTTAATTTTTTAATCATCGCCGCAAATGTCTGCGCCGCATGTGTACGGGTCGCAAAAGTCGGTTAATCGCATTTTTCAGATAAATTAAATTTTTGACAAGCTCTTACCTCCGCTTTCCATCTCCAGCACTTCTACTAGGGCACATAAAGTTTGCCCAATTATTAAATTGCTTGAAAAATCCATTAAACTCAAAACTTCCTCCAACATATTGAGGAAGTCCCTGATAGTCGATTTGATCAAAATCAGTGAAAAATCGATGTGGCACTTTAAAATAATTCATAATAAAGATGGTTTTTTAAGGTTAAGCTTCCTATTTAATACTAAATCCCTATTAAGAATCTTCCAGCCTTCCTTGCCCTGTTTACGACTTGAGAGTAAAAACAAGCAAAAAATCATTACATTAAAATTAAAAGCCCAGCTTCATTTAGCAGAGCTCCTCCATTTCAATAGTTTGCTAAACTTTTAATTCATATACACTTTGTCCCAAAAATATACAACCACCTATATTTTGTAGCTTAGGTCCGTGCAGGGTTGCGTCGTTATTACGAATTACGATTATGAAATTTTTTTTAATTACGAATTACGATTACGAAAAAAAAATTTTCAATTACGACGTAACTCTGGTCCGTAAGTTGTTAACGGATTTGAATGAAAATTTAATACATAATGCATAAATAATAAGATTGTTACTATCTTGTTTCAAGGGCTTTCGAATGAGCCCAAAATTAAAATTTATAGTAATCTATAAGGGGTCGAAAATATTTTTTTAAATAATACTTTTAGCGCTGGAGGATGATAACTTAATAAACCAAGTTATCATAACCCTTTCCTTTATATACCTTAAAACACGAATAAGTTTATAAAATTTTTACCAAGTTCAAAGCTTCGCTTAAAAACGTTTTTATAAAATTGGCCAATTGAAGATGGATTTATAAAATATTTGCTTATAGCCCCTCTCCCAATTTGTGTATAATGAAAACGATTTTCGATTCTTTTCACATTAAATGAAAGGATTGTCGCCCAACGGAGATTGTCTTCGACTTGCTTTATCATAGAATCATTGGTTAACTGTTTATCGTTAATTGCTATTACACTATAAATTAGATTGAAATTTATAATAGTTGCACCCCAACGCCGTAACCCGACCAATGTTCCCGAAAGATATTTTAAGATTTTCCCCGAACCGAACCCCGCACCGAAAAAATGAAAATCCCGTCCCCTGACCCGAAAAAATGATATCCGACAAAAATGAATCGACAAAACCCCTGATATCCTACAAAAACCCTAATATCCGACAAATCCCTCATATCCCTGCAATCCCTCGGAACCGCCTCGAATTATACTGCTTACCTGCATCCTGCCAGGTAAAGCAAATAATGCATAGCAAAAGGTTCGTCTAAGGACAATTTTTGAAGCATTCCCTTGCTACTCAATCCCCGAAGTGGAGCAAACCACGCTGGATCACATGAATCTTTCCATACTTGATTCAAATTATGAATGTTCGCAATTTGACTGAATCCCATTATTTTCTGCCAATCCGGGTTATACGTAATTCGGCTTAAGCCCTTTACAAAATCATTAAAAATTAATAATATATACAAAATACCGTAATTATTAGCCCGATTCTTTTAGAGGCCTATATCTAAGATAAACCCATACGAAGAGACCCATTGAAAAATATAAGTCCACGGCTTATATTAGGAATTTTATAGGCTCTATAAAGGTATATCTAATATTGGTTTTATAGGCCCTACGAAGAATCTTAAGCTCTGTGATAGATTATATGGCAGCGATTCACCTTCTTAATTTTGTTATTATTAAGGTCTGATTGGATAGAAACTTTTGTATAACCTGTATAACCTCCTTTGAGCTTTACATAAAGAGAACGCAACCTCGTTATGTATATTATACATAAGGTGGTTGCAAGATACAAAGCGTCTTTTATTAACCCATAACAATAAGCACTTACTCTAATATATCGAAAATCGTGATTCCACTTGTCTGTTCCGACATAAAAGCGATATTTGACAAAAGCTTTAACATCATCATTGCTAAAGTATTTTTCAAACTCAAAATCTTCTCCACGGAGCACTTTCATTAATTGACGAATGAGGCGCAATTCCTTAAATTTCAATTAAATTTGGATAATCGTTATGTTCGTTCCTCGCATTTTTCCTTGCTTAAAATGCGTAAAGTTAAGAGTACTTTTATCATTTTAAGAAATATCGGAATGAATTAATTGTCTCATTCAATCAGTAAAAGAGAGAGTGCTTCGGTATGGTTCAGTTGAAAGTTTAGATTGCTAGAAGGTTCAGGCGATTCCTTATGAATTTCAAATCTCTCATCAAATCTTTGCAGATTTTAAATTATTCAGATCCATAAGAATGGTATAACGACAATATGTATACCATAGCGAAGAGTGAAATTTATGAAGGAGAAAATCTGAATATTATGCGCCTTCTGAGGATGGACAATGCGGTGAACGAACATAACTTTTACTACTTAATATCCAAAAATTTCAAAACCTCATCTTTTTGCGTAGAAGCTAGTAATAATACTAGAAATCTAACACTATCATTTATTCTTACAGCCCGAAAATTCGGATCAGCCAACATCCTCGACAATTCATTTGCAATAAATATAGGCTTTGTAAGCATGAATGCATAAAGGAATTCACGTGCGCGATGTTCATTTTGTAACTCAACTTAATAGAAAATTGTAATACATATTGTTATTGTTGAAAAGTTCTAACTCCGCCAAACTAGTCAGAAAAGACTTAGGTCTTTCCCTCCCTAATTAAAGGAGGGAGATGGAGGGAGATGTCCAGCTCATAGTCGCTTATAGTTAGCACATAGCTCTACTCCAGCTAATAGCTCGCATATAGTCAAATAATAGCTCATAGTTAGCCCATAGCTCATGTTAGCTCATAGCTTTACTCCAGCTCATAGCTCGCTTATTAGCTCATAGCTTACTCCCGCTCATAGCTTGCTTGTTAGCTCATAGCTCTGCTCCATCTCGTAGCTTATTAGCTCATAGCTCTCCTCAAGCTCATAGCTTGCTTATTAGCTCATAGCTCTGCTATAGCTCATAGCTCGTTTTTTCTCATAGCTCTGCTCCAGCTCATAGCACGCTTATTCTATTATATTATTACAAAGGCTGGGCAAATCATGCAAATGCATAGTTTGTATTTGCATATGCTTTGAACTGAAAGGCTAAAAATAGTATTTTTTTAATTTGATCCGAGCATATTAGGTTCTATTCTTAATTCATATAATTGCATATTTCGCCCTGTCGTGCATATTTCCTAATCCAGCTAAATTGCAATTAGATACGAATCACTACCTAGCTACACATTCTATTTGTTTTTTCGGGTGTAACCCGGTAGGATTTAAGAAAATCAACTGTCATCCGATACAACCTGTTATATTGTATGCATCTAGGTTGACTTTGATTGTTGCTTCATATATTTTATCAACGCAGTTTATATAATCACTGGCATATGTCAGCATCTCCATATTTACATTGTAATTGAATATATGTGATTTAAATGCGTTATCAGCAACTATCTTCAAAATTAAAAATTAAATTTTGTTATTCAGGGATTGAAGAATTGCTTTAATTATGGAAAAATTAGTAAAATAAAAGTTTCTGAAACGTTTAATCTACAGAAGGTCCAGCTAATGAAAATCCTGAGTATAATACACTCATATGGAAAGAAAATTCATTGTTCCAACGAGCTCAGATCTAGAGCTCGTTTAAGCATAGGTCTAACCAGGAATTCTCAACTCAACCCATAAATGTAAAAAAGCATAGGCAATTTTAATAATTTTGATAAATTTTCTACTTGGACACTACCCAGGGTGGCCCTTTGACCATAATTATAGAGGATTTTCACTATTTTTGACCTTTTCGCCCTATTTTTTCCCTATTATCTCATTTGCCATATTTTTTCCCTATTTTTACCATCTTATAAAATTTTAAAAATTCTTCGGATTTTGTAAAAAAATGGTCAAAATGAAGGATTTCTGACTTCTTGGCCTTCTAAAATTCTCAAAATTTTACCCCTATTTGAAATTTTAATTATGTTTAAGCTTCTAAAGCTATGCCCTAATTTTTGCCTTATTTTTGGCCGTTTTCGCCCTATTTTGCCCTATTTTTGAGTGGCTGCGCCCTATTTTTGCGTTTTGGAAGGGGCCACCCTGACACTACCCGATGTACGGCATAGAACAGTCTAACTCAAATTAATAAACATTAGCAAATGAATATCCAATTAAAGTTTGCTTATACTTGGCTTTTTTAAAAGCTGCAGATCAGCATTTAAAAGATTATTAAGCAGATTATTTAATTAATCAAATAGTATCTTACATGTCCATTTTCAATACAATAGTCAAGAATCCCTCCAAATCGAAAATGATCGTCGTAGAGTGAAAGGCCGTTGAACAGGTGTAAGAGAGCATCGTCAATGCCTAAGCTATCTGGATGAATGTCTTTCAAACTAGCTTCCAAAAATTGCTTGACTTGGTTACGCATTGCCTTGTTGAAGCTGGGTCCTGTACATGAGGAGTTTTTGAAAATTAGGAGGAAAAGGAAAAGTATGCTAAGGAATGAATTCCTCATTCCTGAAAATTTCTGATTAGTCTAATTCAAAAGATAACCTTTGGCCAAAAAATTGTATGAAAAAGTTTATATTAAATAAGCGGCATTACTTGGCAGCTCCTCTCCCCTTCCAAAAGCAAATCTCACCCCAAAATTTGAACAATATTCAGGTCTATATAGCAGGGATGGGTCTTGTTATGGGTCTTCTTACTCGAAACCCGTACCTTGTTTCATCCGAAACCCGAGCTAACCTTTTTCTCAACCCATCCCATCACAGCAATATAGTATTAGGTGCATTCGTAGAGTACTCAAAAATTTTACTTATACATATTAATATTTTTACATAGTCCGGAACTATACGTATCAACTTTTTTGTCTAACTTATCTCGGTACTTGTGGGTTATCCCTAACCAGTTTTTGCGGACATATTTTGCGGACTCTTGTATACACAGAATGGTCAGTCTTCCTCTTCCCTCAATTTCACTCTATTTCACTGTGGCATTATTCAATGAGAGGCAATAAAGAAAGGATTATTTTTAAATATAAATGACCGATTTTTAAAGCATGTTTGCCTCTCATTGAATAATAATGCCATTGAAATAGAGTGAAATTGAGGAAAGAGGAAGACTGGCCATTCTGTGTATACAAAAGAGTCCGCAAAATACGTCCACAAAAACGGACAAATCACAGTCTTACCAAATCAAGGAAAGACCAAAATACGGAATAAACAAAATATGGACCGATCTGTGCTTTCAGAGCAGCTTTTCTCTAATAGTAGTTTATCCCCACACCTTTTTTACCATTTTGAGCTCGATTGATACCATAATTGGTTAGATTTGTCGAAAATAGGAACCTGTTTCTGGACCGTGTTTGGTTAATTTGGTAAGACTCTGTTAAGGAACTCACACGAAGTAACGGACCATTAGTTCAAATTAGTTCAAAATGCGGAGTCTAGAAAAATATTTCTAAATGACTGAAATATGTGAATAAAAATGAAAAGATTGATCTGTTATTTTCAAATTTGATGACATTGCAGAAAAATAATCCTTTCTTTGTTGCCTCTCTTTATTGCCTCTATTAACACAGTGAAATTGAGGAAGGAGTTCACTGTGGCATTATTCAATGAGAGGCAAACATGCTTTAAAAATCGGTCATTTATATTTAAAAATAATCCTTTCTTTATTGCCTCTCATTGAATAATGCCACAGTGAAATAGAGTGAAATTGAGGGAAGAGGAAGACTGACCATTCTGTGTATACAAAAGAGTCCGCAAAATATGTCCGCAAAAACTGGTTAGGGATAACCCACAAGTACCCTTATCTCTTTGGTAGGATAGAAAAAATTTTTAAATCAGAAATCTATCAATTTAATTTTTTTAGAAAATTTTGTTAAAAAAATTTTTTAATAAGACATGAAATAAATAGCAAGTAAATTGTAGCGAATGTAAGTAAAAAAATTTAAAAGGGAGGGACGTTTTTTAGAGGGAGGGCGCTTGTTTATGAGCCAAAATTTTGGGAGGTTAATTCGTCTGAGTAGAGAGAGTGAATTAGAGAGAGAAAGAATCAATCACCTTTTCGTGGATTTTATTTAAATCTGCTATCATACATTCACCTCCTCACTCCTCCTCCCTGCCCTCCTGTGCCTCTTGCTCCCCCTCTCAATCGCAGTTTTCTCTATTTGAAATTGATTGGCAATATTCTTAAAAATATATGAGGCCCTGCGTCAAAGTGCCTGCATTTTTCATTGAGTCTCATAGAGTGGGACTATACAAGGGCTCGTTTTGGAAGAGAGAGTGTGAATAAGAGAGTAAAAGACTCGCCCTCGCTTTATTGGGAAATTCATTGCCAATATTCTTAAAAACATATGAAGCCCTGTGGCCCTGTGCCTTCATTTTTCAATAGGGCTCATTGAGTGGGACTATACCTGGGCTATTTAGAAGAGAGAGTGAATTAGAGAGAGAAAGAATCAATCAACTTTACGTGGATCCTATTTAAAAACCCTATCCATACATCCACCTCCTCCCTTCTCCCTCCCATCCTGCGCTCTTGTCCCTCTTACTTCCCTCCCCCCCCCAACCCCGCTTTAATGGGAAATTGATTGGCAATATTTTTAAAAATATATAGAGGCCCTGCGGCCCTGTGCGTCAATGAGTCTCATTGAGAGGGACTATACTAAGGCATGCACTTCTATTTGGATGCGCTCTATTAAGCTATTTACGGTATTAAACATTAGCGCGGTTGAAAATGGATTACCGAATGGCCAGTTTGATTGTTGCCATTTGAGAGCGAGGACCGATCGAGTGTCTCTGGTAGGATGCCCAAATTAAACGTGTAGGTTGAATGGCAATAAATTTTTCGAATTTTTAAAAAATTTATAAATAAATATCCGTTGAATACTTGATTTTATTATTTTGGCAGTTCAAAATTTTATTTTCCACTTTTTAAACGAAGGTTGAAATAAATAAATCAAATAGTTCTGTGAACCAAGCCCGGAATTTTTGCCCAAAAATTTTTTTCTGACTACGGTTAAATTGGAGTCTTCAATTACGATTCGGAACAGACGTCTGTAACAGGGGTGTGCCGAAACAGATTTTAAAAAGCGAAAGACGGAAGGCGAAATTGCGAAAGTAAATTTAAAAAGCGAAAGACGGAAAGCGAAATTGCGAAAGTAAATTTAAAAAGCGAAAGACGGAAGGCGAAATTCCATAAAAGACGGAATTTTGACGAAAGTCGGAAGGCGAAATACCCACACCTGGTCTGTAAGTCAAAAAATTTTATGATTGTTTGTCAATTTACTGATAAACTAATCGAATTTTGAGCAATTCTCCATAACAGATTAAATTAAAAAATCAAAGGATAATACCAAAAACTTTCAAAAAATCCTGTTTAAGGCCTTAATCATCCTTAAGTTCCAATCAATTTAATTTTTAAAATAAAAAACCACAGTGGAAAAAATTTAAAATTTATTTGAAGCCTGTACAAATAAATTTTCTATAAATTTCTTTTAAACTTTTTTAAAATTTTTTAAAATTTTTATATTCGAATTGAAGTAAATAAAATTTTAAAATTAAAAAAATTAAAATATAATCGATATAATAAAAATTATTTAATAATTAAATTATATCCTTTATTAATTAATTATTAGGGCCCGGATTTTTATGGGTTTTTTAAGAAGTTTTAATGGTCTATCACTGACAAACGTCTTACTCATATTAACTCACAAATAATCTAACAGTCATCCAAATTTATCAAGTAATCCGAGTAAAATGTCAGAAAACTTTCTAATAATTGAGGGAAGAATGGGAATGAGTTTCACTCCAATTTTCTCTGATTAGTTCATAAATCTCGTATCCCTGATAAATGAGTGATGAGTAGGGATAGGATTCACGGGCAGGCACATTGCGTTTTGATTTATTTGCGTTAAGTTTTGGACTTGCGCTGAATTTTGCGTTTTTGGAGATTGTCTTTTCTGCCCAACCCTGGCGAGATTTTTAAGGACTAATATGTTAAATATCTAGGTAATTGTCCATATGGGAGCAACGCTAAACGAAGTTGCTTTGGGAGCAAATCTTCGTAAATAACCAATTAAGCCTGAAAGATATGGAAATCCATATAAATCCCATCCCTATAGATAAGTTAAAATGGTAAAAAGACGGTGGTCAGTGATAGCCAAATTTTTAAAAACCCCTAACGATCCGTCCTTTAATTAAATTTTTCAAATCTTAAAGATGAAACCTACCCAGCTATATTTTATTATAATTTTTTCTTTCCCTATCGTCCTATTCTTCTTGAAATTTAATATAATAAATGCCCAAAAATCTACATGTGTACCCTTTGAATGTAATGATACCTGGGATCTATTTCAAGATAATGATGGGAAGGTGTATGCCTACAAGGCATTTGTTCAGGAATCAATTAATTTCTTTGAGGTATGAAATTTTTGGAATTACCATATTGGAGGGACATCTTGAGGATAACTCCATACTGGGCTAGAGAATGTACTAAAGATCGGGATTTGACTATAAACCCGCTATAGAGACCTGGGGCCTCTGCAAATTAGAGCATATCTCAGATATGCCATGTCATATTTGTGACTAGAGTCCGACATTTGGTCAATGATGGTCAGATAGTGGGTTAAATGTCGGACTCTAGTCACAAATATGACACGTCATATCTGAGATATGATCTAATTTGCAGAGGCCCCTGACAACTAGACCGATTATAACTAGCATGTGTATAGTGTGAGGAGAACATGTCCTGTTACCATGCATAAAAGAGAAAGAAAGTCTGTGATCCGACGGAACGTACGGGTTGATAGTCTGCCCGATAGGGTCTAGGTTTTATCCCTTTTAATACTTGGGGATAAAGCTTCAAGTTTTAATTTCAATTTTGCTTTAATTACAGGCAAATGCCTTATGCCGTGAACAATGTGCGGAGGTCGTTAGCATCCACAGTAAAGAAGAGAATGAATTTGTTCGAGCAATTGCTCAACCTCTTTTAGATGATTGCCAAGTTTGATTTTTTAATTTTTAAAAGAAATTTGGAGACAAGCATTAAATATGATCTCCTATGATGATCTCCTATAATCTTATATATATCCTTCATATTAATCCTTTCATTTTAAATACAGAATGAGATCATTTGTAAACCAAGACCTGGTGAGACAATTCCTGATTTCAATCGAATATTACACTCTTTCTTCATCGGCATGCATCGCATACAGTTTGGACGTCTTGGCCAATGTACAAGAGATCCAAATATTTATTGTCTTTGGTCTGATGGAACTCCTTGTAACTTTGGCAATTATACGGGTGTAATTGGTCCACATGAAACTGTGCCACCTTGGGCTACTGGAAATCCTAATGGAATTGAACGTATGAACTATTTAAAGTAACTTGGGTAAGATATCATATGATATGACTTACTAGGGTGCTAAAATCATAAAACGGTATGAGGATAGGGTAATTGCTATGGAAAAGCAAGATGGAGATGATGTCAGGAGGAGGATGTTCCCTTCGGACACGTAGGTACCGTAAATACTGTATTAATTACCCTGGGTAATTATTGTTTCGATCTCTTGCTGGAGGGGGTAATAAAAGCAGGCGGGGTAATTATTTGAGGGAGGGTAATAAATACAGTATATACGGTAGTCTGGAGTAAAAATTCCTTTTTTTTACCATAAACAGACTGAGGATATTACATGAGTCGTTCTTATAAGGTTGTATGAAGCAGAGTAGATCATCTAGAACATGCCATGTTATATTAGAAAGTAGGGTGGAGAGAACATGTTCTCTTCGGACTAGAAAGTAGTTAGGGTGGAAAAACATGTTGCGTTCAAATTTCATTAATTCCCTATCACATTTTACTTCGATCTCATTATCTACATATAACGTTTGTAAATTTGAGGGACAGTTCCGTACAAACTAGAAAGTAGTTGTGAGAGAATTCGTCCCGCCTAACTCATATCAGTAGAATTATTTGGAACCTTAGTTTAATTTCAAACTTTCAGAATATGGAAACGAAGACTGTGTAGAATTTTATGACAGCGTTAATGGTTTATGGAATGACATTGGCTGTCAAATGCGTCTTAGTGGGGTAATATGCAAGCGTCTATGTAACTCATATTGTGCTGAGATGGATACTCAATTGAAATAATGAATTTAAAGAATTAAGGAAAGATTCTATTTTAAATTTAAAGTATCAAAAATAAAGATTAAAAAATTTTGATTTAACAAATCATTTAAATCTTGATAATAAACTATCTTTATGGAAAAATCTAATAATTTTGACATTATAAATTGTATGTACGAAATTTGTCTGGGATTTGCATATGCCGGCGAGCTTAAGTATCACAGATTATCCAGGAATAAGTTTGCAATGGGGGAACAGACGAAGGAGATTTCTGGAACAGACGAAGGAGATGAGAAGCTGGGCTATTATGACCAGCTAGACACGACACGACACTGGCGCTCTTAAACAAAGTGAAACAACTACAAAACATAAATATTTCTCTTATATTTTTGTATATTAAGCAAGCAGATTATTGCTATTGATCATAGAAAATTCCAAAATTCGTTAAATTTTGGAATTTTGACTCTAATTAAATTAATATCTTTTTGTCTGTATTTTTTAAATTTATAAGTATTTTAAATAATCCTAATTAATTAAGCGGTCGGTAAGGTAAGGAGTATATTTATTTAAAGAAATAAACTAATTAAGATATAAATTTATATCTGTTTTTCTTAATTATTTTTGAATTTTATTGTTTTTATGCTGTTTGTATTTACTATATTTTGAGTTGTGCCACACTACGACATTGTTGTCGAAATAAGTGGCACGCCCTTTCGTTGACATTTTTTTATGTTGATAAATAAATAAATGAATAATACAATAAAGTTGAAGCAATACTACTAATAAAATGTAGGTTTCTGGAGCCAGAACTACTCCTTGACTGGACCCATGGATAGAAATGACCCATGGATAAAGCCTCAAACTTTTATAATAAGCCATATCTACCCTTAAATACTTGATAGAGAGTAATTATTCGAGCAAATACGATAAGAGTTAATTTCTTTTCTCTCTCGCATAAAGTATCCAAATAGCCAAAACTTCAAAGATTGGTGATATCAGATCTACCATGCTCTACAAAATAGTATAAAAATTTTTTAGATTTTTTAATTATAGCACAAAAGATTGTTTTTAATTTTGTCTCTTTTCATTGTTTTCTTTCTCAAATCGGTTCGCTAACAAAGTCTATAATGATAATGTGGAATACGGCACTCAAGTAGATACCGTATTTTCTCTAAAATACCCCGGGGGCTTTTATTTCAATCGACCTCTAGAGGGGGGCTATTTTAGAGAGGGGGGCTATTTTAGAGAGGGTGTTGTGTATGGGCGACAGCCCTTAAAGTGTTTAGTATAAAAGGACAGCCAATAGTTGGTTCGGTCTGAGTTTTAGTTCTTCTGCCTACCTTCGCCTGCTTTGTATTTCTTTGTGCAATAAACGTTTCTGTTAGCTTCTCTACGTAAGCGGGGTCGTAACAGAGGGGGGCTATTTTGAGAAAATATAGTAATTGAATTATAGTGGAATCTTTTCTCATGATTGTCAGCCATCCAAAAATATTACTATTATATTAAAATTGAGACTGAAGGGCAGCCTGATGGGCTCCAATTATTCGAGTAATTGGACTTTTGGAGTAATTGGATTGGACTAATTGGACTTTTCAAATCATTACGGCCTCATATTAATTACCCCTCCAGCGATAGATAAAATAATTACATCATCAAATGCCCTAATACATTTACAAACTTCATAATTGCCACCCCTCTCCCTTGAGTACGAGGGTTTGCCCCTCGAGTAATTAATCCCCCTAGCGTGGTTCGAAACAATAATTATCGAGGATAGCTATTCTAGAAGGTACGGCATACCCCATTACGAAATACATTCAGACTCGAATAAAATAAGTGTTGAACCTGGAATAAGGAAATAATTTTTTCAAATAATTTAACCCTTCAAGGAAGTAAAATTTAATTGAAATTTAAAAAAAGGATTAAAGAAGTTAATCTGATGATGAGTTGGAAAGATATGTCTGAGTAAAATAAAAAAAATTTTTATAGAAAAGACGTGGAACTTGAGGATTTTTAAAATTATTTTCCAAATATGGCAAAATTTAAAAATTAAAAAAATTTAGAAGAGAGAGAGAGAAGGAAGAGATAAAGAAACTAAAAAATTTTTTGAGCGAAAGAGGGAGAGGTTGAGTATTTGAGAGTTTGCCAAAAATCTCAACCGCAAGGTTTAAGCTGTAAAACACGTGGAATTTAATTTTAAAAATTTGAAGCTGTCAGGAGAATTATTAAAATTGAAAGAGACGGGAAATTTAAAGCTGAATAAACAAATTATTTTATATTGTGTGAATCTAACCAAAGAGTGGGGGGAATATGCTGGGATTTGAATCGAGTAAAGTTGCCTATACTTAAGCCGTTGGAATTTTGCCATATAGCAACCCAAGCTTCTCATTCTCTCTTCAATTTTAAATAATTTTAGAAAGACTATCTTTCTATTTAAATAAATTTAGCTATTTTGTTGAGGTGGTTAAGCCTCAGCCCTAGAAGAGAGGGGGATTTAGTTGGCTTGACAATTTAAGATACCCCGGATTTAAGTTGCCTCCCACTCAGACGCTTGACGCTGGTTGAAGGGAGCAGTCTAAATGATACTCTCAATTTAATTTACTCCTCTTAAATGTGCTTTAACGTTCCATGGGGAAGGTGTCCTCAACGTAAAATACCCCTTATTTCAAATACGATTTTTCAGCCCAATGGGGTATGTAAAATCGAGCTCCGACATTACGAAGGCTGTATTACTTAGTACAACATATCAGTTCATTTATGCTATTACCACATTTTGATTTCAAATTTCCTCATTAAATAATATATTCAAGTTAATAATAATAATTCTCTTTTCACAGAGATTCACTAGAAATTTCTTAACTAAAATGTTCCCAAACTGGGCTTTACTTCTTCCAATTTTCGGACTCTTCGCGTATTCATCCGCGCAATCTCGATGCAACTTTATATGTGAAGCTGATTGGCAAACACGAGTGGAACCAACTGATGGGAAAACTTATGGATATAAAGTGTTTTTCAAGAGTGGGCTCAACTTTTTTGAGGTGAATAAAAAAATTACATAATATCAAATTTTTAAATATATTCCAATTAAAGGCTCAAAGAATATGCCGCGACAACTGTGCTGAAGTTGCTACTATTCATAGCAGAGATGAGTACGATTTTGTGTTCCGAACTTTCAGAGATCTGCTTAATCAGTGCCAGACTAATGCTTCTGTTTGCCCTATTCGAGATTCAAATCCAGATTTCAACCGAATATTGAACTCATTCTGGTTGGGAATGCATCGAATTCAGCAGTACACATCCATATGCCCAGGTTGTGCAGTAGACAGTGAAATAGTTTACATAAATTCGGATGGAACACCTTACAATTTCGGCACATACAACGGTACTATTGGAGAACATGAAGATATTGGATTACCATGGGTGACTGCTACACCTAATGGAGGAAACACAGGCAAACTAATAAATAATAACATAAGTAAAAAATATTATTTTAGCTGATCGTGCTGTCATCGAGGACTGCACACAACTTCTTGATTCCGCAACTGGCAAATGGAACGATATTCCATGCCATTATCAACAAGCCGCAGTTGTATGCAAGCGTGATTGCGCGTCTTACTGTCAAGCTCAAGTTCCTCCATTAACAACTACAGAGGCAACGACTACAATTCAATCCCCAGGAGGTGGTCCAGGTGGACCAGGACAACCAGGAATACCAGGACAACCAGGCCCGAACGGACCAAACGGTGCCGATGCAACTACATCAGCTCCAGGTGGTGGCGATAACCCACCAGGAGGTGTGCCAGGTGGACCAGGACAACCAGGCCCGAACGGACCAAACGGTGCCGATGCAACTACATCAGCTCCAGGTGGTGGCGATAACCCACCAGGAGGTGTGCCAGGTGGACCAGGACAACCAGGCCCGAACGGACCAAACGGTGCCGATGCAACTACATCAGCTCCAGGTGGTGGCGATAACCCACCAGGAGGTGTGCCAGGTGGACCAGGACAACCAGGCCCGAACGGACCAAACGGTGCCGATGCAACTACATCAGCTCCAGGTGGTGGCGATAACCCACCAGGAGGTGTGCCAGGTGGACCAGGACAACCAGGCCCGAACGGACCAAACGGTGCCGATGCAACTACATCAGCTCCAGGTGGTGGCGATAACCCACCAGGAGGTGTGCCAGGTGGACCAGGACAACCAGGCCCGAACGGACAAAACGGTACCGATGCAACTACATCAGCTCCAGGTGGTGGCGATAACCCACCAGGAGGTGTGCCAGGTGGACCAGGACAACCAGGCCCGAACGGACAAAACGGTACCGATGCAACTACATCAGCTCCAGGTGGTGGCGATAGCCCACCAGGGGGCAATGGACCGAACGGTACACCAGGACAGAATGGAACTAACGGCCAGCCTGGCCAGAATGGCACTAGCTTTACAAATTCACCTGGAGGGGGCGGAAATGGAGACTTGACAACAACTCCAGAACCTACAACAATTGAGCCTGTAACCATAACCTCAACAATGAGAGCTCCGCTACCACCTCCAGCACCAAGACGTAGAAGCTCTAGAAGCCCTGGGAACACACAAGGTACTACAACAACCAACCCTAATATTGTCTCATAAATGAATGCTGAAAAATTGATGGAAATGTTTGGGGAAAAAATAAATTTGTAAAAGAAAATAAATTGAAAAATTAAAGATAATCATTTTGATAAACTTTCTGGTGATTTAAACTTTCTTTTCTACAATGATAATAAAAATTTTGTAAAAATAAATTGCATTATTCAATATAGGTACTATACCTTACAAATCCATTATACAGTGGCGGAAATATACTTAAGACCGATTGAATTTTGGTCTTTAACCTTACTTTTCTCTCCAGCTTTATAGGAATATGAAATAGTTTTTTGGGTATTAAATAGCTCTGATTTCAACCTACCTTTTCTGTAAATTTCTTTAATGTATTACAATTACAACCCAAAAATTTTTAGCAAAAACTTGAAAGTGTGCGCGAAATTTACTTAAGACCGATTTAATAACTATTGAAATTTAAGCATAACTACTATGTTTAAAATATTTTACTATTCTAGATGAGTAAATAATTCAATATCACACCTGTTCAGCGTTTAAATTTGGTAGAATTGAGAAATCAAGGAATGTTATTTGGAAAAATTGCAAAAAATTTGAAGTTGACAAAGACTGCTTGTTTGAATACCTACAAAATTGGCTATTCAATAGCCAAGAGACTATTTCACAATTCTTTAAAGCTGGAGAGAAAAGAAAGGTTAAAACCAAAAATTCAATCGGTCTTAAGTAAATTTCCGCCACTGTATGTATAACTTCAAATCCCATTTTATTCTTTAATCCAACAAATAATCTTATCATTTCAATTAATAAATAGGTAATGTTTTTCTTCATCACATTCAAAATAAAATTTCAAAATCAAAAATTTTTCATAAAGTTCTTAATCTGAAGAAAATTTTACTCCTTGATTTTACCTAGCTTAAATAAAAGTGTATATTTGAGGTATAATAAATAAGGTTACAGAAAATTTCTATTAAATTTTCAAGGATTCTTTTAATTTTCTTAACAATAAATTCCAAAATAAATTCCAATCTTTAAAATTAATCTAAATAATATTTTCACTTTTTATTATATTATAATTGATCACTAATTATCAGCAAAGTATTTTCTATTATTTTTTTAAATCTTATTAATCATATTACCTTATTAAATATATAATGCTCAAGGCAATATCAATTTTTAAAATCATTTATATAAATTTTATTCATTCGTATGAAAATATATCATAGTTGACTTGATTTATTTCCATGTTTTTATAATATTCTGCCATATATAATACTATAAAAAATACTGCTCCTTGAAGTCTTCACACAAGACATGCTTGAACTGGTTTCTATGATAATGAGCAATATGGAAACATAAAATTTTTATACTAATTACCTGTTTATTAATTTATTTATTATTTAATATAGTTACTATCTATTCTGATTCTATTCTATAAGTTTACTCTACAATCAATCATTTATTATTTACTGATACTAAAGTATTTTTAATTTTTACTAAAAATTAATTCATTTTAATATTTAATCAATTTTAAATTTATTTAAATTAAACTATAAAAAATATTTCAATATATGTATAGGTTCATTGTCACATTAGCATAGCGCACTGTATATCCAATTTTTTGTTAATTCCTTATCAAATTTGTTTTATCATAGGAATTTAATATATTCAACATATACATATCTTATGCTATTTAGCCCTTGTATACTTTATTTTCGAACATTTCAGATATTTTATAATTATTGCAATTGTAGAATCATATCGATATAATATATGATTATATATTTTTATCAATTTTTAGTTGATTATTAATTAATTATTCGTATAAATATAAGGAAATATGGCAATTTCTATAAACAATGTCAAATAATCTTCCGAATCATGCGCAAATTTATTTTTAAATTTAAACTATCATCATTATTTTAAACTAGTAATTATTTAAATTTAATTTTAAGCTTGCTTTTAATCACAGCCTAAATTTAATCTTAGTTATAAATTTTTTAGTAATTAAGGTATAGTTAAGAAGGTCTATAAATTAAATTATTATATAAATTATAATCAATATCAATTTAAAATTTTCAATTTTTTTTAATTAGAGCACTTTATTTAAAATTAAAATTTTTTTATAAAATAAATTAAAAATTTTTAAAAACTGAGAATATAGTCAAAAATATTATAAATAAATTAAAAAATTATCTCCATATCTCCAAATTCTTCTCTTTATTTAAATGATTCATTTTACGGCCTTTGGGCTTGTTCTTTGTTTAGTTTTGCTGAAGAAGAAATAAAATACCAAAACCAAAGCTGCAATAATTTTCCAGTTGATGTAATCTTTTTTTCATTATCAGTCATGCATCTATTTTAATATATCAGTCATCATATTGTTATCATTTTATTTTAAATTTTTGAAATTTTTGTTGTCTTCTGAATTAATATTTATTTAGCCAACTTTATTTGTTATTTAATTTTCAAATTTACTTTATCATAGGAATTTTAAATTAATAAAATAGTTTTTTAAAAGAATTTAAGTTGTTTTTTTTCGTTATCCATTTATTTTATATCCATTAGTTTTTAAATTTTTGTAAACACAACTTTTTATTAAATTAATCCTAACGAATAGTATGTAAATGAATGGGGTTATTGGCCTCTTTTTTAGTTTTTTCGAACTTTTGATTTTATTATATATTTTTATTTTACTAACACTTTTCCCCACAACTTTTTATTAAATTAATCCTAACGAATAGTATGTAGATGAATGGGATTATTGAATAGATATTTATATTTTCTAGATACATATTATAATTAAAGTTTATAGTTATTTTCATCTCTAAAGCCATAATCCCTGAACAAATGTGTAGAATTCTTATCTTATAGGAAAAAATTAAAATTTTTTTAATGCGTAAACTCTGTTTCTAAAATTAGTATGTATTTTTTATACATAAACTTAACTTTATAATATTATCGTTTTACAATAAAAATGGAAACTTTCTTATGGAAAGAAGAAGAGTCGACGTTAAAATTAATAAAATAGATTCTACTTAATTACACACGTGACAGATATTTTATAATATTATAATTCGAATTTTTCTCTTCATTTAATTTTTATATAAGCTTCAAATAAATTTAAATTTTATACTATTACATGTTATATTCACTTTCCAACAATATCTCAAATTTTCTTTAATTGACTCTAACTTTGCTATTAAATTTGTGCCATGTATATTCTACTCAATTTAGTTATTTGTTGTGAATTTACAATTGAAAAATAATTTTTTATTAATATACATGGTCTTAAACGAGTCAGTTACACTAGTAACATTCATACTTCAACTTATCTATCTCTAATGCGAGCTTTTTTATCATTAAAATTTGAATCATTTCTTATTATATTTTGATCCAACTTTTTATTTCTTTTGAATTTTTGTTAATTATTTTGTAAAGTTTAGATAATTTCTGAATAAATTTAACTTGCACATTACATTTTTATGTGATGCTTATGTGTTACATTATTTCTAGGTGAGATTATACTTTAGAATTTGTACTGTAATTATTTGTTAAAGCTTATCTTTTATTTATTAATCTATTTTGTAACTCTTTAAAAATAAATTTCTTATCGTTCTATCAGCATTGTTATTTTAAAAAATACGTTTTTAATGAAATGCTCAATTAGGCCTATTTTATAGAATATCAGTAGGTGTTGTTTTCAATATTTTTAAGTATAAATTCTTTATTTAAAAACATCTACGATTAAACCTTAAATATAATTATCCTTTAATTATGTCCAGGCAATTTTCTTTCTGTGTCTCACAAAATTGAAATTATGTATTTTACAGGAGTTTTATTTTGTAGAAATCATAAGATTTTTAATAAGGTCCCAATCTAATATTTAATCACAAAGTTTACGTTTTTAGAAACAAAGTTCATCAATAATTTTCAATAAAAATAAATTTAATTCAAAGTTGCATTTATTTGAGTATTGTTTAACTTTAAAATATGCTTACGTATAATTTTGCGGTGGATCGATATAATCGAACTGAATCAAATCGTTTCTACATTTCAAAACTATATTCTTAATTGGATATTTTATATTTTTTTTATTTATTTTATAAATTATACATATTAATTTTATGTTGAATATATTGTTGAATATGTTGAATATATTAAATTATATTCAATATTTGTAGGTATTTAAACATAGATTTCATTATTGTGAATAATGATAATACTTAATTAGGAATATATGAATAATATCAATAACCTAATTATTTTTATAGAAATAATATTATATAATAGCTAGTTAACTGTTAACAAAGTCATAACAGTATTTTTTAACAATGTTTTAAAAATTTAAATTATATTATTATAATATGGAAATTTTAAAATTTCTTTCATTATCTTAAACTTTCTGCTTTACCGTACTTTCATAATATTCATGAGTATAAAAAATATTTAACTCTTTTTAGCATTAATTAATATAAAATTTATCCATATAGTTTAGTAAAATTATTATTTATAAATTTATCGTTAAATTTTTTAAAAATAAATATTCACTCGCATCATTATTATGTAATTGTAGTTTATTATAAATATAATTAAAAATATATATAATTAAAATATAATTAAATCTTTCACACTTTGTTATTGTTAATGCGTTCTGACTGAACAAGTCTGACTGACACACTTGTAGTATCATGAATAAATTCTTCTCTTAATATCTAATCTGTTTTTTGATGCATATTTAAATATCGACATAATAATTTTTAATTTAATAGTTTTCTTAAATTATGTGTATATACATATGATTCCTATTCGAATATAATAAACGACGTTTAGTGTTTTGATTTTTAACAACTTAATTTTTATCATGAAGAAAAATTTAATTAAAATTAAAAAAATCAACGAATTTTTATTATGTGGTTGTAGTTTATATTGTAGTTGTAGGTTATCACTAAATATAATTATAATAAAATATAATTAAATCTTTCACACTTTGTTATTGTTAACGCGTTCAATAACAAAGTTTGACAGACACATTTTCAGTATTAGGAATAAATTCTTCTTTTAATAACAAGTCTGTTTTTTGCTGAATATTAAAATAAAGACATAATAAATTTTAATTCAATAATATTTTTTAATTATGCGTATATAAATATGATTCCTATTCGGATATAATGTAAACAACGTTTAGATTTTTTATTTTTAACAACTTAATTTTTATCATGAGGAAAAATTTAAATAGAATTAAGAAATGTTTTTATATATTTATTATTCATATGAAAAAAATTTCTTATTATTCTTAATATACAAAGTGTACAAAATTTTTTCTTGGACGGAGACTTTTTAATTAAATAAAAAGAGTTATTATTATTTATTTATTAATTTTATTATATTTATAGAGTAAATTTAATATCAAATTTACATCATCATATTTAAATATTTTAAAAATTATTTATGCTATTGTTAATAACACTTGTATTTTTTATTTTAAAATTAATTATCCAATCAATGTCCATTGTGATAATGGGTTTTTTTTTCCTTTCCATCATTTAAAATTCCATCAATTGGCATATACAATTACGTAAAATATATTATTATTCAATTTAGTATTATTTTATAATTAATTATTATCATTTAGCGATGTTTTGAATTTGGAAACTTTTATTCTTTGAACAAATTTTTTTTTTCAATATTTAATCCATAATCATGTAGATTTTTTATAACTTTATAGATATATATACTTTGTTGATTATTCAAAATAACTTTCCTTTGAAGGTTTCGCTCCATTTTCTATGAAAAATATAATTATTAAAGACGAATAGCAGTTTTTAGATGTTAATGTAAAAGAATTATTAAAAAAGAGGTGTTAATTATTATTATTGGAAAAATATTCCTAATAATTATTATATCAATTTAATTATTATACGAATTATAATTAATAACATCCATTGGCATACCAGATACAAAATTTCTAAGAAGTAACTTTATATTTAACTACAACAATATTTTTATTCCACAATTATTCCATAATTTTTTAGTCAACAAAAATAATTGTCTGTAATTTAATAATATTTTTTCATTATTTTCTTATAAATACCGATGATATGTAATTTTTATAAAATTTTTATTTTTATCTTCATAATATTCTAAATTATTTGTATGTCGCTCATATTGAAAATTATTGACTGAGATCTCTTCAGAACATTTCAAACCGACAGATTTGATTAATATTCAAAGTGATATTATTTAACTGATAAAATTTAATTATAAAATGTTTAGATAAATTGTTTTTTTCTTTTGAGTTATATGTATATTATATCTTCTGTTATATTCTTCTGTTTTAATAATCCAGACTTCCAAAACACCCAACTCTATCTGTTTTAATATATACCTAATTTAAATATATAATTTTATATAATAATATTACAGTCAATTTTATATTATTTTTATCAATTGTTTTTGCAATTTTATTCAACTATCAATTTCATTTTAACACAATGATTTTGAACACTTGACAGAACCTTTAAAGCAATGTAACTTTGCTATGCATGGTTTCAAAAGCAACTTTGTCAACCTTTAGGTCTAGATAATTTTTACTTTTAAATATATTAACTTGTATTTTATGTTGTTATTTCATGCAATTGTGTTATAAAAATATAAAAAAATATATTTCATTTTTCATCTTTTTCATCTTTTATCTCTATTATTGATTGTATTAAAAGTTATTTATTAATTATTAATACAAATATACTTATTCTAATAATTATAGAATTTATTGTATTTATTTTTAATTTAATACTATTCTTATACATGTCGCATATCGAAATGTGTTTTAAACATAGAATTTATATAAAAAGTATAATTGCGTAAATCATCAGCATTCAGATCATTTTCTTCCTGCACGTCTTCAATTTTTCCTGCTCTACAAACTTATTTTTAATAATTTTGTTCTCTTTTTTTATTTAAATTGTAATTTCTTCTTCCTTATGTTATACACTCTCTTTATTCTCTATGCCTGATATACTATATAATCTGTAAATTTTATAAAATTTAAATATTTACAATTTATTGTTTTATGGCGATCGCAGTTGAATTTTTTGTTGAATAATATATAATAGTTAGGATGGATTCTGTAAAACATAAATATTTTATTACTTATTTTACAAATTATGGATTGTCTAAATTTTTAATTATTTTTATTTAATTTAACATTAATGAAGAATGCTGAAGCCTTTGAAATTGGACACAAAAGTATCCCTCAATTTTATATTTTTAGTGTGAAAAGAAATAAAGCTTAATGAATTAGTAAAAAAATTATGTAGTAAATTAGAAAATTAAAAAAAAATTTTTTTGTTTAATTATAAATCGAAAATTTATGTTTATTTTTACCTTCTACAAACTGATTTCAATTTTTATCAAAACAATCACAATCATTGTCGCCACACCTTAATAACAAGCATTGGTGGTGTGCCAGAATTAAATGTTGCTTTGACGGAATTGAAATTTGTTGCTGTGAAAGAAATATAATTATTTATTAAAATTTATTTTTTATTTATCAATCTATTTTTTACTCTTTAAAAATAAATTTCTTTGCGTTCTATCAACATACATCAATATTTAATCTATCTTGAAAAAATATGGTTTTGATGAGATGCCCAATTAGGCCCAATATGTATTATAGAATATTAGTAGAATGTTTACTCGTGTGTTTTTTATTTATTTACACTTGCTTCTATTATTTATTTTTAAATTTAAGATTTACATTATTTAGTTTAAAATTTATGTATGATTAAACTTTGAATTTAAGTATTCTTTAATCATATTCATGGCAAATCTCTTCTTGTTGATCACTTAATTGTTAATTATATCTCTGTTTGGAGAAATACTATTGTAAAAATCATAATATTTTTAACCAAGTCTAAATCTAATATTTTTTACAAGCAAATTTCATATACCATTTACAATAAATTATAGATTTATAAAAAAGTTGCATTAATATTAAATAATTCTATACTTTACAATATGTAAATTAATAGTTATAATTTTGAGAAGGATCGATATAATCAAACTGAATCAAATCGATTCTAGATTTCAAAAATGTATCATTAATTGGTTATTTATATTTACCTATATAATTTATAAATTATACTAATTATATAGATATGCTGATTATATTGACTTATATTCAATATAAAAAATATAATCTTTCAAGATCGTTAAACATAGCTTTCATTTGTACGAATAATGATAAAACTTAATTATGAAGATATGAATAATAATAACCTAATTATTTAATTAAAAACACTATTTTAACTAGTTAGTTGTTAACAATATCATAGCAATATTTTTTAATAACATTTTTAAATGTTTAAATTATCTAATTATTATAGGAAAATTTTATAATTTCTTTCAATATCTTAAACTGTCTGCGCTACCATACTTTCAAAATATTCTTGAGTATAGAAAATATTTAATTATAATATATATAGTAATCTGTCTGTATATTTTTTACCTTATGTAATTGTTATATCTAATGATACCCATATGTAATTAAATATGATAAATTTTATATTAGAATCAGACTTTAATAATTAATATTTAATTTTTCATACAATTTATTTATTTTAATAATGATAGAACGTTTATTATATTTATTTTTAAATTATTTATATATTTAGTTATTATTTATATATTTAAATTGCTTAAAAATAAATGTGTAATAACACTTGTATTTGATTACTCGTATTTTTTATTTTAAAATTATTTCATCCAATAAATGTCCATTGTGATAATGGGTCGTGTCCTTTCCATCATTTAAAATTTCATCAATTGGCATCTACAATTACGTAAAATATATTTTTATTCAATTTAGTATTAATTTATAATTAATTATTATCATTTAGCGATGTTTTAAATATGGAAACTTTTATTTTTTCAAACTACATTTAAACATATACAATTAGGTATATTTTATTATTTTGTTGATAATATATTAATGCAGATTTTATTATATTATATTTTATTATCATAATTTTTCAATTTTTAATCCATAATCATGTAGATTTTTTATAACTTTATAGATATATGATGTATTTTGTTGATTATTTAATGTAACTTTCCTTTGAAGGTTTCGCTCCATTTTCTATGAAAGATATAATTATTAAAGACGAATAGCAGTTTTTAGATGTTAAGATAAAAGAATTATTAAGAAGTAGAGTTGTCCCAGCTAACCATCAATTTTGACCTCTAATCCAGACTGGTCCAACAGCGTGATCTGTTATGTATTTGGTGGTGTCGCGGCGAGGTAATCATTGGAATTTAGTTTAAACTGGCTAAACTATTACCCCCAAATAGTATTGTTCACAAATAGATCGAGTACATCGAAAAAACTAGTCGCCTGGCCACGCTGGGCATTTTCGCGCGAGAGTTATCCTAAAGCAGCATAATGTTAGCCCGTAATTCACACATGCGACCCTCTAAAAAATCAGCCAGTTGTTTTCCAGGGGAATTTCTTATATCATTGTATTCATCAGATTCTACTCTATCAGAATTCATTTAAATTTTCATTATTACTCATCAATTTTGAAAAGAAAAATCAAAAAGAAGTTGCCTCGTTTCAAAAATACAAGTTTTAGTATTTCACCTTTAACTAATGCCAACTTAATCCTAGGATTCTGATTTTTTGCCAGAAAATAGGCAACTCTCTTAAGATTATAGAAAAATATAATTCGATGTCTGAAAACATTTAGTTTAATTTTAATAAATATTTATTTAACTTTGCTCAAGGGGGGCTAAATATTTATGACACAACCTAAGTAATAAAAAATAGAGGTGTTAATTATTATTACAGTAAAAATATTCCTATAAATTATTATATCAATATAATTATTATATGAATTATAATTATATCATAATTTTTCAATATTTATCAAATATATCGATTTTATATAACTTTAATAAAATTATGTCCTCTGATCTTTTAATTTAACACGATACCATTTAGCACTGATTTTTATCATGAAGTAGCAATAAGTTATCATTTAATTATTATATCAATATAATTAATTTAACAATATATTTAATTTACATACGTTTAACAACATTATTTTTATATCATCATATAACATTATTTTAAGTAATATTCATTCATTCATTTCCGTTTTATAGAACTAATTTTAAATTTTTTAATGTATTTCCACGTTACATCTACGTCTACGTTCTGCGTTAAGATAATATTATAATAATTTGATAGTAATTTTTAGCGTAAAATTAATTTTACATTATATTTTAATACAATAAAGCTTATATTATTTTCATCAATTGTTTTGACATGTTTAATAACTATCAATTTCAATTATTAAAAAATTAATACAAAATAAATTAATTATAATGATTTAATTATTTATGATGATTTTGAAACTGAGCCAAAACCTTTTGTGCAAGGTACATTTCCAGTGCAAGGCTTCATACACAACTTTATTTAAATATATATAGATAATATTAACTGATAAGTATATCATTTGCTTTTTTGTTTTTATTTCTTTAATTTTGTTATAATTAATGATATTTTTAATTAATTCTAAAATTATTAAGTATAAATTTTGTAGATATTAAAAATTTAAATTAAATTTTTCAATAACATAACTTACTAATTTGAATTTAATTATTTAGTTTATAGAGATCTGTAAAATAAATAAAGTTCATATCAAAATTCTATTTATACATATTATCACATATATCTATGATAATATAACTATCAATTGCTTCGAGCAAATCTGCTTGCGCGTATCATAATTTTTCATTCATAGTATCATACTCTTTCTTCACTGCATAAACTTTCTATCAAATATTTATAGCATTAATTAAAATAAGATATAATCAAATAATTTAATAAACTTATTATTTATAAGTGTATTTTTTATATTTTAAAAATAAATTTTTAATTATTTTAACTGCATACTTCAACTTATTTATTACTAAATTATTACTTTATTTATATTATAAATTAGTTAATTTTAGTAAAAATTTATTATTTTTGATATTTAATCCATTCAAAATTTTAAAAACAGCTTCACGTACATTAGCCATTTCTTGATTATAAAATTCAAAAATACATATGCTTCGACTTTAATGCTTTCATCATATTTCATATTGGATATTAATATTAATTAAATAAAAATAATTAGGTCAATAGTCTTAACATAATTTATTGACAAATTTATAATCAATTTGAAATTTAACTTTTTTTATTTTAGACTATCAATAATACAATGATTCACTTTTTCACCAGCAAAATGCGTTGTCAACACAAATCTTTACTTCAATACAGGTAGTTATCAAATTTATCTCCTTCATTTGAAATATCAATTTAAATGATTTTAAATTATTAAAATATTTTTATAAAATGTTTTTGTATATTTTATAATTAATAATATTATATGAATGATGTAAAATGCACTTCAAAGCACAGATTTAATTAGCATTAAATCATCCTTTTCTATTATTAAAGATTTTAAATTATAAATTGAGTAATCATGTCATTGTTCTCTTGCATGACTTATTTATATAATCTGATTGCACGTTTTATAATTTTTGACTCATATCATAATACATATTCACAGCATAAACTTTCAAAATTACATTTTAGCATTAAATAATATATAATTTATCCAAATAGTTTAGTAAATTTATTATTTATAAATTTATCATTAAATTTTTCAAAAATAAATATTCAATCGCATAATTATTATACAGTTGTTATTGTTAACGCGTTCAATAACAAGGTCTAACAGGCACACTTGTAGTATTTGGAATAAATTCTTCTCTAAAAAATACATAGAGTAAAATTTAATATCAAATTTACATCATCATATTTAACCATTTTAAAAATTATTTATGCTATTGTCGATAACACTTTTTTATTTTAAAATTATTGCATACAATAAATGTCCATTGTGATAATGGGTAGTATCCTTTCCATCATTTAAAATTTCATCTATCGGCATCTACAATTTCGTAAAATATATTTTTATTCAATTTAGTATTAATTTATAATTAGTTATTATCATTTAGCGATGTTTTAAATATGGAAACTTTTATTTCTATAAACTACATTTAACCATATACAATTAGGTATAGGTATCTTATAATTTTGTTGATAATATCTAAAAACCGGCTTTACTTTACTATATATATTTTATTATCATAATTTTTCAATTTTTAATCCATAATCATGTAGATTTTTTATAACTTTATAGATATATGTATTTTGTTGATTATTTAACGTAACTTTCCTTTGAAGGTTTCGCTCCATTTTCTATAAAAATATAATTATTGAAGACGAATAGCAGTTTTTTGATGTTAATGTAAAAGAATTATTAAAAAATGAAGGTGTAATTATTATTGATGTAAAATATTTCCTATTAATTACATAATTTTTCAATATTTAATCAATTATCATATCTATTTTAAAAACTTCATTAAAATTTATGTCCTCTGAGCTTTTCAATTTGGCAAATACAAGAACTGATTTTTATCATGAAGTAGCAATAAGTTATCATTTTATTGTTTCGATTATTATTAATTTATGAATATAATTAATTTTTATACCATCATGTAACATTATTTTAAGTAATATTCAATTAATCATCCATTTCCGTTTTATAGAATTAATTTTAAAAATTTTTAATGTATTTCTAGGTTAAGAATATTTTCAAGTTTCTGCATCGGGAATGTTATCAAATATCTTATTAAATTGTCAGCTATGAATGTTTGTTGATTTGTAAAAGCCGATTATTTCTCGCTCAATTAAATATATTATTAAAATAATATCGCCATTTTTAATTCATTAGTTTTGATAAAACATATTTTGCCATTTTTAAAACTCGAAAACCATTTAATGATTCGCATTCAATTTAAAATTTGGATTATCAGTAGTATATACTAGGGAAATATAACAGAAATTACAATAAAAAATCTCAGTTTTATTACAAAAATTAAAAGACCTCAAAAAACAAACGCAGGCGGATTAGTCTTTATCATGTAAATTGTGATAGATATTGCCGTAAAATTAATTTGATGTTATAATATGTATAATATCGTTATTTTTGATGGGCGGCAACTGAGATGTAACGTTTAGGCATTTATAAATTTTATAAAACAATAAATTTATGTGAATTAATAATAAAATTATTAAAATTTATGTAAATCTATTTTATTTTTAACATTTTATTTTCAATTATTGATTAATAATTCACTTTTATTACTTGTCACAAAATTTTACAATACGTAAATACTATCATTTTTTAATTTTCTTTAAATTTAATATTTAAATTGTTGATGATTATTATTTATTTAGGCTTTCTTATCCAATAAATCTTCAGACACAGCTAACATTGAAAATAATTGAGGAATAAAACTTTATAATTATTATCAGTTTAATTTTTAATTAAATATACAGCATAATATTTAAAAATTTACATAATATTCATATAAAATTAATTTTACTTTTTAAAAAATTGTTTTAAAATTTATTCTTAATAAAGTTTTTTCAATTCAAAAAATGTACAAAATGCGACATTTTATTCAATAAATGTCAATCATCAACTGGCATACCAAATATAAAATTTCAATTGAGGCCGAAAATATTCAAGTCTTTCAGTAGATATTTTTTAATTGTATTACAAAATTGATTATAATATTTAAAATAAATTGGAGAAATTGAAAAATATTTATTAACGTTTATAAAAAAGACTTTTCTTGATGATATTTATTAATATTTATGTATGTATGAAGTTACTTTTATTCTTAAAAAATTGTTTGAAAATTTATTTTAAATAAGCATTTTGATGCAAAAAAGATGCAGTACTGAGACAATATCAATTGGCATACCAGATACAAAATTTTTAAGAAGTAATTTTATATTTAATTTAAAATATTTTTTTATTCCACAATTATTTATCACATAATTTTTTAATCAGCAAAAATAATTAACTGTAATTTAATAATATTTTTTTTAATTATTTTATGTTTTTATAAATACCGATGATGTGTAATCTTTATAAAATTTTTATTTTTATCTTTAAAATATTCAAGAATATTTGTATGTCGCTCATATTGAAAATTACTGACTGAGATCTCTTCAGAACATTTCAAACCGACAGATTTGATTAATATTTAAACTGATAAAATTTAAGTATAAATTGTTTGAATAAATTGTTTTACTTTTGAGTTATATGTATATTCTATCTTCTGTTATATTCTTCTGTTTTAATAATCCAGACTTCCAAAACACCCAACTCTATCTGTTTTAATACATACATAATTTAAATATATAATTTTATATAATAATATTACAGTAATAATATATAATAATATTATTTGCTATTTAGCATTCACATTACCATTAAGCACTTATTTATGTCAAGAAGTAGCACTAAGTTGTCATTTAATTATTATACATATGTTATATATATATATTATATTATTTAATAATTAATATCATAATTTTTCAATATTTACAATTATCATATCAATTTTATATATCATTATTAGGGAGTGGCAAAACATGCAAATGCATATTTTGTATGCGGATATGCCATGAGCTGAAACGCTCAAAAATGGTGTTTTTATGTCGGTACGAACATTAGGGACCGAGTTCCTATAGCATATTTTTGCATATTTCAGTACTTTCGTGCATATTTGCATATCGATGCATATTTTGGGAAATTTTGCATATTTTTACCTAAATTTGTGCATATTTTGGCATTTTTTAAAAAATTTTAGTAAAAATCGGGCAAAATTTTCAAAATTTTGGAATTTTTTGAGCAAAAAATTTTTTGATAAAAATTTGTTGAAAAAATTTTTTCGAAAAATTTTTCGGTAAAAATTTCTTTCAAAAAAATTTTTTTTGATTGAGTTTTAAATTAATAAAATCTCAGAAGTGCTCTTAAACTTCAATTTAGATGCTAAATTAGTATTTTTTACTTGGGATATTGATTTTTAAAGCACATTATCATTATTTTTCCTGCATATTTAGTGCATATTTTGGTGCATATTTAGGGCTTTTTCGGTGCATATATATGCGCATATTTTGGGATTTTCCGTGCATATTTTGCCGCTCCCTAATCATTATTAATATTTTTGTATTGCTGAAGATTTAGAATTATCACGATATAAGTCCATTAAATTAAAGATTTTTATTAGATTTTTAAAAATACGAGACGTCACTACTATTGAAAATTTAACTTATCGTAGAATTTGTTTCTTATTAGCGTAATTTTATTGTACGATTAATTTTTTTAACATAACTTAGTAACTACGATTTTTTTCAATTATAGAATGAAGATATTTTATGGATTATATATATATAGGTTTATGTTGATGATTTTCTGTTAGATAACGATTTATTATTAGAATAAGAATGTTTTAAAATATTTTTAATAGATTTCTTATTCCTTGCTAACATATATGTATGTTATGCTTTGTAGATTATGTCTTTGCACACGAAATTGTTTAAAAATTTCTGTTATAAATAAATATGTATTATTAAAAACATATTTAGCAAAGTTAATAATTATTAATTAGTATTTTTTGAAATGTTGATTCATTAATTCAACATTCAAAACGCAATAGAGTTTTCATATTCTTACATTAATTTAAATAAGATTTATACTATTTTTAAAGCTTTTTTCGAATAAAATTATGTAGATATTTAATTATTCATGCATATTATTTGTATTTAAAGTGTATTGTTAATCTTATAACGAAAGGCATAATTCTCAAAAGAAGGTTTAGCATTTCTGTCTTATAGCAAAAATTTGGAATTCTTTAGAATCGTAAATTAAGTTTTTAAAATTAGTTTTTATAATTAATTAATATATAGTTTAAAAATAAAAAATTAATGATTCCTAAATAATGGAGAAAAATTACGCCGATTGTACGATGGCATCGATTTTATACTAAAATGCGAACATCCATTTGTATTTCTGACCAATTTGATATTAAAATATATTATATAAGTAATTAATATAAAATTTATTTATTATTAATTGATTATAATCATTTTTATAGATTTTAAATTTTATTAATTTAAGTTTATTTGTCTATAAATTTAATTATAATAAATCTATAACAGATTTTAGTTTTCTTTGCTTGTGGTTATTACGATGTTTTTCAATTTTTAAAGTTACACATTGCGTCGACAATTTTATTTGACAAATTTAAAATTGAATTAGATTGTTTATTATTTGAATTTTTATGCGGATCCATTAATTTAACACACAAAACGCAATAGAATTTTTTATATTCTGACATTTTTAATAAAATATTGGACTTTATTTTTAATAAAATTTTAATATGTATTTCTAGCTTCTTTGCGAAAAACTTATGTAGATGTTTAATTATTAATTATTATGCAATTATAATATCAATTTCTACATCCTCAAAAATATAATTTAAATAACCAAATATTTTTATAACTAAACAGAATTTGACTTATACAATATCGTAATAATACTTTTAAATTTTATTTTTATGATGACGATTTGCTGTTTGCTTTAATTAAATTATTAATTTTATATTTTTTTAATTTGTAATTATTAAATAATGAATAATTTACTAAATAATTAATAATTGTTATTGTTATAGCCTTCAGCAGTTGGCTATAACATTAACCTATCTATATTAACCTATCTATTAACCTATCTATATTACATAATTTTATTAATATCTATGTTGCCCTGAGCTTTGGAATTTGTCATAATATAAGCCAATTAAACTATTAAATTTTAATTAAAAACATACTTTTAAGCAAACTATAATATTTTAAATGCTTTTTTTGCTAAAAAAATTATTTAATAATTAATTATATTATCAACTATTAATAATTCAAGTTCTTTAAAATAAAACTCAAATAACCAAATATTTTTATAACTAAACTATTTTGACTTAACAATATAAAAATTGTAATTTTAAAATTGTATTTTTACATTATGACTTCGTTTTAACGTATTGAATTGTCAGCGCTTCGGTATTTTCGCAATATTCTGGTAATAATGCTAGATGATTATTATTTAAAAGTATTGTAAACGAATAATAATAATTAATATAACACTTTTTATTGTTATTATTATATTTGTTGAAATAACTGATTTTAATAAAATTATTAAATTTTTAATTTGTAATAATTAATTGATGAAATATTCTGTGAAATAAATGGAAAATTGAATGAGCAGAATCTGCGGAATAAATTTTTGTGGATCTATGTATTTATGCACAGGACAACAGAATTTCATTTTAAATTCATTTTCTATTGTTCTGACTATTTTTTCTGTTAAATTCAAATTTGTTTATTAACACTAAAATAATATTTTTCTGAAGCGAAGAGATAACAAATATCTTGATATATCTTTAAATACACCAATTTTAAATTAAATTTATCTAATTCTAATATAATATCAAAAATGTATATGTATATGGAAAAAAATAAAATATTTATGGTTATTTTTATTATATGTACATAATTTAAAATAAGAAAATAATATTAAACATATTGATTTACACGGCATATTTTTGTAAATTTTATGTAATTAAATTTTTAACTGAATAATTTTTTAGCTTATAAAAATTAGTTATTTTAATTTTATTTTTTATTATTATTTTTGTTATAGGTTATTTTATAGATTTTTTATTTAAAAATGTAAATTGAACAAAGATATGTTAAAATAGAAAATGTGTTTTATTATTGGGTAACCTTTAGAAAAAACGTATTGAGCTGGGGAGAAATGAAAAATCTTTTGTCTGCATGATGACCCATATTTTTTTCATTTTTTCTGCTTGTTCACAACATTTTGCTGTCTGGTTAATTTTCCATATATGTTTCTTTAACTAACTTATTTTTCTCTGGGCCAAATATCTGCATAGGAATTTTCCCACTAAACTAACTTAATTTTTCTCTTGGGTCAAATATCCGAAGTCTGATAAAATCTCTAAACTAACTTAATTTTTCTCTGGGGTCAAATATCCGAAGTCTGATAAAATCTCTAAACGAAACCCGATATAATTATCGGGTTTCAAAAGATCAAATTACCGAAGTCTGATAAAATCTCTAAACTAACTTAATTTTTCTCTGGGGTCAAATATCCGAAGTCTGATAAAATCTCTAAACGAAACCCGATATAATTATCGGGTTTCAAGAGATCAATCTCCCGAAGTCTGATAAAATCTCTAAACTAACTTAATTTTTCTCTGGGGTCAAATATCCGAAGTCTGATAAAATCTCTAAACGAAACCCGATATAATTATCGGGTTTCAAGAGATCAAATTACCGAAGTCTGATAAAATCTCTAAACGAAACCCGATATAATTATTGGGTTTCAAGAGATCAAATTACCGAAGTCTGATAAAATCTCTAAACTAACTTAATTTTTCTCTGGGGTCAAATATCCGAAGTCTGATAAAATCTCTAAACGAAACCCGATATAATTATCGGGTTTCAAGAGATCAAATTACCGAAGTCTGATAAAATCTCTAAACTAACTTAATTTTTCTCTGGGGTCAAATATCCGAAGTCTGATAAAATCTCTAAACGAAACCCGATATAATTATCGGGTTTCAAGTGATCAAATACCGAAGTCGAAAAAACTAAAAAAGAGGCCAATAACCCCATTCATCTACCTGCTATTCGTTAGGATTAATTTAATAAAAAGTTGTGGGGAAAAGTTTTAGTAAAATAAAAAAATATAATAAAATCAAAAGTTCGAAAAAACTAAAAAAGAGGCCAATATCCCCATTCATCTACCTACTATTCGTTAGGATTAATTTAATAAAATTTGTGGGGATAAAGAGTTGATTTAGTAAAATAAAAAAATATAATAAAATCAAAAGTTCGAAAAAACTAAAAAAGAAGCCAATAACCCCATTCATCTGCCTACTATTCGTTATGATTAATTTAATAAAATTTGTGGGGATAAAGAGTTGATATAATTATCGGGTTTCAAGAGATCAATCTCCCGAAGTCTATAAAATCTCTAAACTAACTTAATTTTTCTCTGGGGTCAAATATCCGAAGTCTGATAAAATCTCTAAACGAAACCCGATATAATTATCGGGTTTCAAGTGATCAAATTACCGAAGTCTGATAAAATCTCTAAACTAACTTAATTTTTCTCTGGGGTCAAATATCCGAAGTCTGATAAAATCTCTAAACGAAACCCGATATAATTATCGGGTTTCAAGAGATCAAATTACCGAAGTCTGATAAAATCTCTAAACGAAACCCGATATAATTATTGGGTTTCAAGAGATCAAATTACCGAAGTCTGATAAAATCTCTAAACTAACTTAATTTTTCTCTGGGGTCAAATATCCGAAGTCTGATAAAATCTCTAAACGAAACCCGATATAATTATCGGGTTTCAAGAGATCAAATTACCGAAGTCTGATAAAATCTCTAAACTAACTTAATTTTTCTCTGGGGTCAAATATCCGAAGTCTGATAAAATCTCTAAACGAAACCCGATATAATTATCGGGTTTCAAGTGATCAAATTACCGAAGTCTGATAAAATCTCTAAATTAACTTAATTTTTCTCTGGGGTCAAATATCCGAATAGGAATTGTGCCCCTAAATTACCTTAATTTTTCTCTGGGGTCAAATATCCGAATAGGAATTGTGCCCCTAAATTACCCTAATTTTTCTCTAGGGTCAAAAATCCGAATAGGCTTAGATAAGTTTTGTTATACATGCCCATGAAAAATAAGAGAGAAAGGGAAGGAAAATGAAAAACGGTCAGAAAGGAAGGTGTTCAAAACAAACATTTACTCAGGTTGTTTGCCCAAATTATTTATAAATTTAAAGACAAAAAGTATTGTAATTTCATTTTACTGTAACAATGGAAGATGCCAAAGATTTAGTAATGATTTGCAGTATTTTAATAACGAATACATTTTCAAATATTTGGCAAAAACCGCAAATAGAAAACTTATGTTTCGACAATAGAAAGCACTCAATTAAATTTTAACAAATATCCTTTTATAGACGTGGAGTTCCCTTGTGGGATCCTTAACTCACACAACCCACAAGGGAACCTTTTTCAATGCCTTAAATATATAAAAATAGATATTTGTAGAAATTTTTCATTGTACTCATAAATTTTCATTGGACTGAAAAACTAGTGTTTATTAAATATCTTTTACACCTTTATTCTTTCTTTGAGGAAATTTTGTGTCTCCGAAAAATTTAAAGGGCTTTTCGCACATTTAATGTGAATTAAATAGTAAAAACAAACATATTTTTATAATGTTATATTTTATTATTTATTAAAATTTTTATAAAAATCAGTTATCTTGATCTTAAAATTTTAAATCCATTAGAAATTAAATTTTATATTAATTTCATCTTCCTGAATATTCAAACATCTTGAGCAGCACAGTATGAACTGCATTTGCGTTTGCAAATAAGTCCCCCGAGACGGTATGTGCAAGAAATATCGTTCCATCCACCATGCCGTCCTTCAACCATTTGAACACAAGCTTGGACTATTAGAGGGTCTCCTCCTGTATAATTATAAGAATTTTAATTGTATCTATATTCCTATTGAAGGGGTATTTCTTGTGCAGGTTCCCGTTATTGTGGTTCCTGAACACCACTTAAAAAAAATTTTTTTAATATTTATCCAATTTTTTTATAGTTGAAATTTCGTTACTATGTATGTTTTTAAAGCTAAAAAGAGTTTTATAAAAAATTTCAATCCAATCGGATCTAAAAATCTTGGGGAATCTAAATTATGAAGTAGAGCACAGTTTCCATAAATGGTAAATGTTATGGAACATAAAAACTGTCATAATCTGGTTATGATCCATATAACTGATTTAGATACCTGGATTAGCTCCGTTCGGATTTCCTCTTGCCCAAGGCGGAATCACCGTATCCGGGGTCACCGAACCAGTAGCGACGGCGCCATAGTTACAATTTGAACGATCAGACCAAATACACGTTACATTAGTGTCTATTGTATCATGATTGAGTAGTGTGCCCCAAACACGGTTCATTCCAATCCAAAATCCTCGGAGCATTCTGTCAAAGTTAGCTGCGGACTTGTTGGTGTGCTCCATACGTTCTGAGCAGGCATCAGTAAATTGACATTTGGTCAACAAGGGGCCGGCGATTCTTGTAACAAAATCTTGTTCCTGTTGGCTGTGGATGCTCACTAATTCTGCGCATCTATCTCGACAGAATATGTCGGCCTATAATTTTAATAATAGATTAAAGTTTTGTCTCATTATCGGATACCCTTTCTAATGTGAAATCTTATCTTATAGTGAGATGACTTTTATTAGAAGTGTAGTTCATATATAAACATGTGCATCAGGGATGTCACGGGTTGAGAAAAATGTCGGGTCGGGTTTCCGGTCGGGTTTCCAAAATTTTTCTCGGATCGGGTTTCGGGTTGAGCAAAAAGTCGGGTCGGGTTTCGGATCGGGTTTTCAAAATTTTCTTCGGATCGGGTTTCGGGTTTCGGGTCGAAAAAAAGCCAAAATTCTGAGAATTTTGGAAGGCCAAAAAGCCAAAGATCTTCCCTTCTCAGCGCCGCAGGCGAAAATTTTGAGAATTCTTGAAGGTCCGAAGCCAGATTTCTTCCTTTTTCAGCGCCGCAGGCGAAAATTTTCAGAATTTTGGAAGATCATTAAGCTAAAAATCTTCCCTATTTCTGCGACGCGGGCGAAAATTTTGAGAAAACTCGGGTCGGGTTTCGGGTCGGGTTTTGAAAAATAAAAATTCTCGGGTCGGGTTTCGGGTCGGGTTTTAGAAAATTTCTCGGATCGCGTTTCGGGTATCGGGTCGAAAAAAAGGCCGGGTATCGGGTTTCGGGTAACCCGTGACATCCCTGATGTGCATATTTATTCTACTCAAGCGAACGTCTCACTCTTATTCTATTTTATTATTGCCTTAGTGATAAACCTGCTTGTTAGTCAAGTTTTTATATCATTATCATGCACAGCCGAAAGCAAAAATTAACATTATTTTATAGAGAAATATCTTATTTATGATCTAAAGCTTAGGAAGCATCTGCCTCTATGTGCTAGCTACTTCCTAAAAGTCTATTATCGAGGCGTATCTTGTATTGAGTGTATCTTATATGAGGTATATTGTATAAGCGAGGTCTGACTTTTAGATGCTGAAAGATTTAAATTTAACACCTCATAAAAATTAATCGAATCTTGAATAAAAGCTTTGTATCCATACTCAACACCGCTGTCTGGGTCTGTAAAAAGTTGCCAGTCAGTATCACAGCTGTAATTCCTCGCAGGGCAATTTGGAATTTTTTGAGCAGTTAAGGAATTTGAAAATAATATTATTGAAAGACAGACGAGAAAAGAAGCAATTTCCATTTTTTCTAAATTTATCCGCTCCTTGAATTAATTTAATAATTATTTAATAAAAATTTATTAAAATAATTTATTAAAATTTAAAGTCATAAGACTCCTTTATTTAATTTTTGGCCTTCCCAAAGGCTCGCAGCATTTCTTTTTCGTGTTTGCTCATATTTTATATCTTTCAATTTTAAATTTATTAAAATTTTTTCTGGTACAATTTGGGAAATTTTAAAAGAATTTTTAAAATTGACGCGTGAATTTCAGCATTGGAAAAATACGTGGCTTAAATTAAATTGGCTATGTTTTAAATAATTTTTTATAAAAATTATAGCTAAGCTGGGAGACAAAAATTTAAAAATTAGTAACTGTGGAGGGAGAGAAAGAGAGAGATAATAGAGGTGATGATAAAAAATCAAACGTCAGCAAAAGAGTTGCATAAAGAAAAGAGTTGAGGTTTCGAGTCGGGCCGACACTCGACGAATTTTTCGGGCTTGTTTTTATCGAGTCGGTTCATACGAGTTTTTTTCGGGCCATATATGCTAGGCCCGTCTTAGTCTTCCGGTCCATTTTGGGAAATTAGTCAGCAATATTAAATAAGAGTAAAATTCGTCTGTTATATTGAAATTAAAAAATGACTGGCGTAAGGATGAGGGAGTCAAATAGCAACCAAAGGAAGAGGGAGTCGAAACCAAAAGAAGAGGGAGCATAAAGAAGAGGGTGTCTAGTAGGAGAGGAAGAAGAGGGAGTCGAATATCTTTTGCGACTTTTAACGTTGATTCTTGACCTCATCAAGCAAAATACCTCAAAAATAAGCATATATACAACATTAAGATCTAGCTTCTTGTCCATCGAAAACTTCAAAAAGATGCATTCGCGGCAACAAGAGTTTGATAATGTCCTATCTTAATATACACTTTTCAGTTTCTTATAATTCGGTATCCATCCTCAAGAAAGGAATTGAATCTCAAGAAGGGAATCGAAGGCCCTTTCTGGCCTCGTTTACACAAGAGCTACAGTAGTAAATAACTTGTAGTTCTAAGCCTTAATTTAAAAAATCACTCTGTTGTCACCGAAGATAATCATAGAATCAGGTGATTATCATATATTCATTTACGGAAATCTAGTGTTATTTCACAACTGTACTGTCGTTCTGGTCATAAATAGTTTTATTCTATGAGAGAAACTTATGAATAATCACTAGTTTAACTAAATTTCACAACTAGAGACTGAATTTGGTAGGCATATCAAGGAAGATTTTGATAGAAGTCAAAACATGCCAATAGAAATCTGACTTGTTACAGTATACCTTGTTAAAGAGAGAGCAGATCTTAACTGATTATTCTTTAATTAAATTGATAAAGAAATGTGAAAATATTTATTTTAGTTAAATGCCATAAAGGATATTTTAAATTTTTTTAAATTTCCGGAAAAGAAATTACATTATAAAGTCTTTTAAATCATTTTATCATTCCACCATTCTTTTATTACATCATTTTTATTCAGACATCTTGAGCAGCACAGTATGAAGTGCATTTACGCTTGCAAATAACTCCACTGATGCGCCAGTTGCATGGGAAGTCGTTCCATCCACCTTGTCGGCTCTCGACCATCTGAGTACAATCCTCAATGACTTGTCGGTCATCTATAATTTATTAATATCTTTTTCTGTTCTTTTATAAGGTTGGAATTAACAACTTTATTGTTAGATTTAGGTTCTGCCAAAAAGAGTTTAAACCTAGGAGAGAATATCCCGTTCAAACGGTGAAGTAGGCTGTAGAGATAGCATGTGCTCCTTTCGAGATATAAAGTAAGCTGAAGGGAACAAGACCCGGTTTGACAAGAAAATAGTCTTGACAGAACATGGCCCGTTCGGCCTATAACTTAAGTTGAAGAGTCTCTTTCGAATAGACAGTTTTTTTCAGTAATGTGGCTCGAGACAATTTTTACCCTGTTCCAGAGCCATCACTATTTTAGAACCGTCGGGAACCACAAGAAGGGGTATCTGTACTTAACACTACTTATTTTATGGTAATAATAAATAACCTGATTTCACTCCAAATGGATTTCCACGAGTCCAAGGAGGACTGTTGGTACTTGAAGTCACCGAATTATTAGGGAAAGATCCAAAGCCAACTTCGGTACGGTCGGACCACAATTGATAGACACTGTTATCAACTGAATGGGCATCCTTAAGAGTCCCTGTGACACGATTCAATCCAATCCAAAATGAACGAAGTTGACGATTGAACGTTGGGTCAGTTGATTGTACAACAGGTGTGCAAGCCGAAGTGAATTGACAACGGTTAAGCACTGGAGCGGTAATACGTCTAACAAAATCTTGTTCCTCTTGGCTGTGGATGCTGACTACCTCTGCGCATCGAGCTCTACAGAATACGTCGGCCTAAATTGAAGGGTTAATATAATTTTGGGAATTTTTGTTGTTATGAATGACCTCATAAAAATTCATTTTATTCTGAATAAAAGCCTTATAGCCATAAACGTCTCCTGTATTTGGATCAGTACGAGTCTGCCAGTCAGCATCGCATTGGAATATTCTTGTTTGGCAATTCGGTATTTGTTGGGCCAGGATGGAAGAAAATAGTATTGGAAGGATGATAAGAATAGAAGAAAGATGCATCCTTTTAAAATTTATTCCCTGCAATTCAAATTATATTATGTCGTTCATACGGTAGGCTGAAGAGAACATATGTCTCTGTCGAACAAGGAAAGTGGCTTGGAAGTTTGAAAGCCCAAACGATTTTAAGCCACAGTCGAATAGGAACATGAGCCTTTTGTATTAATCCTGATCCTCTTCGGACACAAATAGGCTGAAGTGAACATGCCCATTCGGATTAGGAAGTACCTAGGATGGATAGAAACCCTACTGACTAGGAATAAGCTTGAAAGGTAGAATGTCCCATTCGTACCATGATGGAACATATCCTCTTCGGTCTAGGAATAAGTATTAAGATGGCAGGTCTCCCTCGGACTATGAAAGAGAGATATAGAGAACATCCCTTTTAGACTAAAATTACGCATTGAAAGGTAGCATGATAAATTTTTTTATAATTACTGCTTTAACTTTACATTAGAATAAAAAATTTTTTAAAATAAAACTTGGATGTGATAATCATCCCTTAACCGTTGTGGATTATATATGAAGAATGATTTTAAGCCTATCAAGCGTGTATGCTGAAACGTGGATTAAACCCGTCTACTCCACCATCATTAATCCACGTGAGAGAGGAGTGAGAGAAATCAAATAAAAATTTTTTTCGCGCTAACGAGAGAATTTTTTAAAATTTTCTTCCTTGAGATACCCGCTAACCAAACTTTTTAAAGATAAATTTTGGCAAATTTTAAAGATAAAAATTTATTTTATAATTTAAAATGTCCAAAAAAGGAGATATAGTACTCGGAGGGAGCTAGACAATTTTCTTTATAAATTTTATTAAATAGAATTTTTTAGTTCCTCGATGGTCCCAGGGAATTTAATTTTAATGCTGAATAAATAATTTTTATAAAAAAATTTTTTTTGGCAGTTTTAAAATTGAAAGTGGCGGCGGGCGAGGGTAAAAATTAAAATTAAATGATCAATATTAAATTTTTGAATATTAACAATTTATTTAATTAAAATTTAAAAGACTTTTATTAGCTTAAGTTAAGTGGGATCATGCTGGGACCATTCTTTCAAATTTACTGAGGCACATCTTAATAGAGATTTGAATTATGTACCATTCATTATTCTGTTCTGTAATACCGACCGGGGTGTAATAACAACCGTATTGAAGGTATTTTAGTTTATTCATGCCATCCGATACTTAATATTTATAATTGGGCCCGGACTGAGACGAGATCTCGTTTAAAAATCTCGGTTATTGAGATCGAGATTTTATCGAGATCTCTGTTCTTGTACCACACTATAGTTCGGGTTCTATCTATAAATACCAATAAATAACTTAAGTAGTACGTTACGGTCCTATCATCATTTTACCATTATATCCCCTAAGAATAGCTATTCGGTTGACCAGATGATAGCTAATAACATTAAAAAGCCACACCGACGTGTGGCTTCGATCTTTGAATAGGATTATCCTTTGAATAGGATGAGTCAAAGGAAATAGCGATAAATAAAAAAAGATAGTGAAATGGCTGGGAAAATTAAGCAAGTAGTATGCCAATTATTTATTTAAGTGGGATTTTTGATATTATATCAGTTTAAAGTGGTATTTCATGCGACGTCCGAAATTAGATAATCAAGAAGTAAATCATCCATAATTATTTTTTATCAACTCATCCAGGTAGACAACTGCCAGATTAATCATAAGGATCTGGTTCCGTTGTTGTTGTTGTCGGTTTTGATCGTCTAGGTTTGCATCGTTTGCGTGTAATAGGGGTTTTCGTTGTAGTAGGTGGAATACGAAGACAATAACCATTTTTGCAAATAAATCCAGTTGGGCATTTAACATATTTACCACAAGGTGGGGCTGTAATTAATAAATTTTGATAAAGTAAAGATAAGCTAGGTAATAGTTATTTCTCCTTTACTAATGCAAAAGTTAATTTAGCCTCTGGGACTAACAAGCATATACAGTATTGATGCTTGGGTATCCCGATCACGACTCCCGACTCGGGAAAATTTCCCAAGAATTTGCGCCAAAGGCGCCAAAATTTTTTAGTGTAAAATCCCGACTCCCGAGGTCATTTCCCGACCCAACTCCCGTTTCCTGATTTACGGGTTTTTTCTTCTCCCGAGCATCATTAATATACAGTTGACAGTATATGATATGATATCCATTATACCCTCCTGCATAGCTTTAGGAATTAAATAGCTACATATGTATATTCTCTACAATAATATATCAAATATTATTTCATTATTAAACTAACGAATTCTAGATGCTACCAACAGAATTAAGCACATTTGAATAAAAACCAAAAGTATCAACTAAAATTTGAGGAATTAAAATGAAGACTACACGTATTTACCTTCATTCTTGGGGTAGTTATTATTAAAGAATTACTTTATAGACTGATAGATGTTGACTAAATTCACGGGCTTTATAGATATTCGTATTAGTTTAATCTTTCTTTAAATGTTTACAAAGGAAAATAATAATTACGTGGATTTGGTCCGAAAATTTTTTTATTTTTGAAGAAATAATCACGTAATATGTAAATTTGTGTAATAAAATTCTCTAAACAACAAATGTTTAGTCAAAATTACAATACAATTTTTATAAAAAATTTAAAAATTTTATTTAGTGACAAATTTTATTCAACAACATTTTATTGTTTTGTTTGCTAATAATGATTATGGTAACGTCATGTTTTAAAATCAGGCAATTTTTTTTTGTAATGAAATTCTCTCCTTCAATATTCCCCACCCCCTTTCAGACAGATTTCAAATTCGGATTGTTAATCAAGTTGGGATTGTTATATTCGTCTTTGTGTTCACGTATCAAAACATGGCGATAATTTTATTTTTTATGACAATCTATATTACATCTATATTTCTCTACATATTCTATACATCTATATTACATAAAATATTTTATATTTTTAGTTCTATAAAAATTTATCTCTACATTCACATAAAAAATTTATGGGAATATAGAGCTACCTCCCTAATACGATGAACCTTTTGCATGTTGAAGCAGTCTAATTATAATTTACACTTGACCCACAAATAACTAAAAGTTAGTTAATATAAATATTATGCTTTATCAGTATTATTATCACAATATATGTATCATGTATTACTTCAAATAATAAACTGTCATGTTTAGACAAATTAACAACATCTGGATACAAGTTTTACACAAACATCATTCTCAGACTTTTAATTCTCTGGACAGTTGCCATACTTATCACAATCTGCTGAAGGTGTTGTAGTTGGAGGTTGTGTTGTTATGGGAGGTTGTGTTGGTGGAGGTTGTGTTGGTGGAAGTTGTGTTGGTGGAGGAACATATTTACAATAATTGCCTTCTGCACATCTGTATGGTCCGCGACACCAGTAACAATCTTTAAAGGCATTTCCGATGTAACAACACTCGTCTGAATTTTAAAGATTAACAAAGTTTCAAACAATTTCTTGCATTTTTTGGTTGTGGTCGGTTCCACTGTTGTAGTTAACGTAGGGACAGGGATGCAGACTTCATACTCACATTTATATCCGGGTGGACACTTGTTATACTTATCACAGGAAGTTGGTTTCGGAGTTGTTGATGGTGTTTCTGGTCGAGTTGTGGGAGGTTGTGTTAGTGGAAGTTGTGTTGGTGGAGGAACATATTGACAATAATTTCCTCCAGCACATCTGTATGGTCCGCGACACCAGTAACAATCTTTAAAGGCATTTCCGATGTGACAACACTCGTCTGAATTTTAAAGATTAACAAAATTTCAAACAATTTCTTGCATTTTTTGGTTGTGGTCGGTTCCTTTGTTGTAGTTGTCGTAGGGACAGGGATGCAGACTTCATACTCACATTTATATCCGGGTGGACACTTGTTATACTTATCACAGGAAGTTGGTTTCGGAGTTGTAGATGGTGTTTCTGGTCGAGTCGGTGGGGCTACACATGTATCCCCAAAACATCTCCATGGTTTTGGACACCTTTTTTCGCAGGTAATCGGGGTTGGGGTTGTTGATGGTGTATCTGGTATAGTCGGTGGTGCTACACATATGCCACCGTAACATCTAAATGGTGGCCGGCACCATTTTTCACAAGGAATTGGGGTGGGCGATGGTGCGGGTGGTGTGGGAGATGTTGGGGTTGTCGGTGGATTTGTTGGTGTGGGTGTAGGCACAAGTTTACAGTATCTGCCCTTGATACAAGTGTACGGTGGGAAACAGTGGTAACAAATTGTTGTAAAAGGATTTCCTGGGTAACAACAACGTCCTGAAAAGAAAATTAGCTTAGATATAAAGATATTAGTTTGCTTGGTGTTGGGATGCAAACATCAATTTTGCAAGTAAATCCACTTGGACAAGGGTGGTAATAATCACAAGTTTGCCGCTTTATGGCTATAATTTTCAAATTTTCGGAAATCTATTTAAATTAGAGTTAGATATACGTATTTTGGCATCAGATAATACCAACGATGTCAAGCACATTTGAATAAAAACCAACAGTATCATCTAAACGATAATAAAATTTAAACGAAGGCTAGTGTATTTACCTTCATATTTGGAATAGTTAATATTAAGGAATTAATTTTAAAGGCTGTAAAATTTGAAAGAATTCACTGACTTTTATAAATACACGTATTTGCTTATATTATTTCTTTAATTTCTTGTCAATACGTGGCTTTGATCTAAAATTCCATTAATTTACAAAAAAATATTTTCAATATTATTTTGATAAAACTTCTGTGATAAACACGAATAGTTAAAATTGAAAACAAATTTTCCTAAAAAATTAAAGAGGAACTCTATTTTTAATTTTATTTACATGTTTGTTTTATGACAAATTATATTCACCAACATTTTATTACTTTGTTTGTTAGTATTGTTTAAACATAAAAACTTAAAACTTTGACGTTTGAGGTTGTGTTAGTCTGTAAACCTGCTCACGTTTTAGAAGTGATAGTATTGGGTTGAAATTGACAATAAGAAGGGTCACGCGACAGATACACATCCACCCTATTTATTCGTAGGCTCAAAATGGTAAACCCTTGATATTAATCCCACGTAATCCCTTGATATTTCTTTAATCGCCTGACATCATATAATATCCCCCTTAATCTACTCAAATCCCCTAAATAATATTATCAATGATTTTCCACCTCGGTATCCAGAAAAATCCAACTCGGTATTCCGTACCGTTCTACGGAACGCGAAAAAACAAAATACCGATAATACCGAACGATGAAAATTTTAAGTTTTATTTTATTTTAAGCGAAAAAAATCTATTTGGAATTTGATAATTTTTAAAATTTTTGCCTGCGCTAAAAGTCGGCGTTTTGAAACAAAAATAGGTTGTAAACTATTTTTAATGTTTTTTAAGGAAGATACGATTTTTATAAAAATTTTCAAAATTTTACGTCCAACATTTGGACACGTTATCTGAAAAAGGCCAGTATTTCTTTGTTGTTACCATTTTCTTCAGTTAATACAACGCGATTACGCACAATTGAATAAAGACCAACTATATGAATTTTTATATACAGTGGCGGCAACTTAGTTCGGTAGAATCTCAACCGATTTGGATGCGGTTTTTTGCATTGTATTCAGAATCTATAGGAGAATCACATATAATTTTTACAGACTTCAAAAAAATTTCTCCGAAAAGTCGAAAATGTAGTACCTGTTAGACCGGTCGAAAAGTTGTAGAAAATATTAGAATTTTGAAAAACGCTGAAACATGTCAAGTGAGATAGAAATTAAGCTATTTTTTAACATTAAGATCTGTCAGATCGGATAAAGATGAACGGAATTACATCGAGTTTACCCTTTTCTTACTAAATTGCTGCCACTGTAAATAAACATTTCTATATAAATAAAATATTCATTTATTTAAACATTTTATCCAATATTATAATTATGAATTTTTTACAAATTTTCCAATTTTATTATCTCAATATTTACATATCATCTCATTTAACAGTTTTCTAATAATCTTCAACACAAACACCATAATCGCATTTATATCCAGGTAGACAGGGGTTATACTTATCACAGGGAGTTGATAGTTTGGAGGTTGTTGGGGGTTCTGGGGTTGTTGTTGTCGTTGATGTTGGTTTTGTGGGTGGAGGCACATATTTACAATATTTACCCTGAACACACGTGAATGGTGGGAAACAGGTTAAACAAATTTGCCAGCGATTTCCTGGGTAACAACAACGTCCTGAAAATTATTTTAAATTTAGAGATATGCTAGGTTTACGTGTGTCTGGGACGCAGACATTAATTTTACAAATATATCCAGGTGGGCAGGTGTTAATAAAACCACAAATTGGCCGCTTTATGGCTATAATTAATTTATTTATATTATTCCGTCGGATAATACCATAGCGATTGAGCACATTTGAATAAAAACCAACAGTATCATCAACTAAAATTGTTAAAAATCATTATGAATGGTCAAGGTGTTTACTAGGGGTGTTCGCGACCGGTTTTAAAATCGGACAAAATTAACCGTCTTTATTAAATTCAAAGAACCGAAAACCGGAAATCTATGAAAATAAGAGATTTTTAAATAAATTCCTCCAAAATAGGTATTTTACTAAAACTCTAAATCGAAAACCGGGTTTAAAATTCGGATTAACCGAAAACCGGGGGTACCCGTTAAAGCTACGGACAATGACACATTGTCGGTGGATGTGTCATCAACATATCATTAGACTGTATGTTCCATAATTAGTGTATAATATGTCATTGGACTATAGGTTATTTGACAATGCGTAAGTGGGCGGACAATGCGTCAGTTACACTTATGTCTCATAATTCTCCAATATACATATTTCAGACCGATTTTCCACTGACACATTGTCCGGCCAATGACGCATTGTCCGGACACGGCGGTTATAACCGGTAGTGAACAACCCTATTATTTACCTTCATTTTCAGAGTAAATATTAAAGAATTATTTTAGACTGATTTATTCGTATAGAATTCATTGGCTTTTATAAAATATAACGTATTAGCATCATTAAATGCTTATCAATAAAGTTAACATACGTCGCACATTAAAATTCTTTATTTTAAATAAAACTTTTTAAAAATTATTTTCAATCAAGTGATAAAATTGTCAAAACAACCTCGTTTAGTTAAAGATAAAAAACAAATTTTCCTAAAAAGTAAAAGCGGAACTCTATTTTTAACATTATTTACATGTTTGTCTTATGACAAATTATATTTATCAACATTTTATTATCTTATTTGCTAGTATTGTTTAAACATAAAAACTGTAAACTTTGACGTTTGAGGTTGTGAAATGATATTGGGTCGGGTTTTTTGGAGATCAAAAAATAAAATGAAATTTGATCAAATATTTGATTTTCCGACGTTTAATATTTTGTTTGGTTCTATCTCTTCAATAGTCATGTCAGATTAACTCAAAATTTGAATTTTGAAATTTTAACCAGAATCTGCCTTTGTCGGATTCGGTTCCGGGATTCGAAATAACTTAAATTTGAAGCCAGATTCGGACTCAGCATGGTCGATTACCTATAGGAAAACCTTAAAAATATCAAAAGAGTGCTTTTTGCTCATTTTTTGTAGTGACCGTGCTCTTCAGACTTATCACGGTTACTTTCCTTTTATTGATTACAACCCATCTAATATTTGTCTAAATAAGATCCACCTATTATATAACTTGAACAAATATGGGCGCACAGGTGCGAATCAACTGGCCGCCGTTTCCTGCTCTAGGAGGGGGAAGACGCCGTAGAACATTTTGTGATACTGGCTGCAACCCCTGGCATAATCGTCTCTTATGATGCATCTCTTGGAGGTGTATGGAATTCGAGCTTAGCTCGTCTGCCAGGCGAGCAGGAGAGGTTGAGTCAACAACATTATGTACATAATGACAAATAACCTATGTCCTCCCTGGCAGTTGTATTCGGATGGAGGGCTCAGTTTTCTCAATTACGAGGATTCGCCTAACTTTTTTACGAATTTTTCGGTAAGTATACTTTTCGAAAGTATTCGATTCTTAATTATACAACATTTTTTGTAAAAATTTCGACCGATTTTAATATACACTGCTCCACATTTTCAAATTTCTTAACTTCTACCGAATCAATCGGGCTGATTTTTATTTTATATTAATTAAAGCAGGTAACAATTCATATACCCGAGAAATCGAAAAAGTTTTCGTTAAAAATTTTTTTATCATCTTTTTCAAAAAACACCCTCCACATAACTATAACCTCACCTTCAGATCTTTAAAATCACCTTTATCTCCAAAATTAACCAAAAATAATCCAAATTTTGAAATTTTCTCATCGTAAAATACAATGCCATCTTCTATTTACATAATGCATGCTCTATTTGAATGCAAACCTCTAATAGAATTCCACCTTTTGAGGTGATTGAAAAATAGAATGCCATGGCATTCTAATAGAGGAAATACGGTATAATATAATTTATCCATTCGTTTACATTAACATTTTATAAGTATTTAATTATAAATCGAGTAACGACATGTATGGAGATAAACGAAAGCACCATAAAATTTTTCTCAGTTATCTCAACATTTTTACATATCACTTCATTTCATTTTAATAATTTGGAAGACAGAAACCATGCACGCATTTAAATCCTTTGGAACATTTTCCATTATGACAGGGTGGGGGTTGGTATGTTGGCGTTGTTGTCGTTGGTGGTGTTGTTTGTGGTGGTGTTGTTGGCGCTGTTGGTTGTGGTGTTGTCGTCGGTGGTGTTGGTTGTGGTGTTGTCGTCGGTGGTGTCGTTGGTGGAGTTGTTGTCGGTGGAGGTGTTGTTGGGGGTGTTGGTTGTGGTGTTGGTTGTGGTGTTGTTGGCGGTGTTGGTTGTAGTGTTGTTGCTGGTGGGAATGTATTTGGTGGCGGTGTATATTCACAACGTTGACCCCTAAAACATAGTAATGGTGAGGCACAGTTGTAACAATTTGAAAAGCCGTTTCCTCTCCAACAACATTGTGCTGAAAAAAGAAAATTAATTTACATTTATGAAAGTTTGTATGCGTGTTTCGGATGTAGTTGGCGTTATTGTTGTAGTAGTAGGCACAAGAACACAGACATCATCATCGCATTTATATCCAGGTGAACAGGGGTTATACTCATCACATGGTTTTGGTTTAGGAGTTGTTGATGGTGTATCTGGTATAGTCGGTGGGGCTACACATATGTCCCCGTAGCATTTGAATGGCGGGTGACACCATTTTTCACAGGGAATTGGTGTGGGCGATAGTGGTGGTAGTGTGGGAGTTGTTGTTGTTGTCGATGCAGGTGTTGTCGGCGGTGTTGTTGGGAGTGTTGTTGCTGGTGGGAATGTATTTGGTGGCGGTGTATATTCACAACTTTGACCCCGAAAACATAGTAATGGTGGATTACAGTAGTAACAATTTGAAAAGCCATTTCCTCTCCAACAGCATTGTGCTGAAAAAAGAATATTAATTTAAATTTATAAATGTTTGTATGCGTGTTTCGGATGTAGTTGGCGTTATTGTTGTAGTAGTAGGAACAGGAACACAAACATCATTTTTGCACTCATATCCTGCCGGACAGTTGTTGTACAAAACACAGGAAGTTGGTGGTTTGGGTGTTGTTGGTGTAGTTGTTGAAGGCACATATTCACAATATACACCATCGACACACGTAAATGATGGTTGACATCGGTAACAATTCATAAAGCGATTTCCAATAAAACAACAATAAGCTGAATGAAATAGTCATTTTAAATTATCAAGTATTTTTCTACTTGGTTTGGATGGGGTTGGCGTTATTGTTGTAGTAGTAGGAACAGGAACACAAACATCATGTTTGCACTCATATCCAGCTTGACAGTGGTTATGCAAAACACAGGAAGGTGGTTTGGGTGTTTGTGGGGTATTTGTTGAAGGCACATATTCACAATATGCACCATCGACACACGTAAATATTGGTCGACACCAGTAACAGTTCTTATAGCGATTTCCAGAAAAACAACATTGTACTGAATGAAATAGTCATTTTAAATTATCATTTTAAATTATAAAGTATTTTTCTACTTGGTGGGGGAGGAGTTGGCGTATTAGTACTAGTAGGAACAGGAACACAAACATCATTTTGGCACTTATAACCAGCTGGACAATCATAATCTTTCTTACAAGGTGGTGGTTTGGGTGTTGTTGTTGACGGTGGTGTTGGAGGGATACGGCAATATTTACCCGAGTAACATACTGACGGATAAATACACCCGTAACAGTGTGCAAAGCGATTACCAAACCAACAACATTGTGCTGAAAATGACTGTTATTTAAATATTCAAATATCGGATTTGCTTGGTTTAGGCGGGGTTGGCTTCTTTGTTGTAGTCGGTGGTGGGACTTCGACACATTTATCATAATCGCATATATATCCATCTGGACATTTATCATAGCCTTTACCACATGGTATGGGCAATATGGCTATAAATAATACATTTTTGGAAATTCTTTGAGATTAAACTCATACGTCGTTTAGCATCGGCAAATACCAACGCAATTAAGCACATTTGAATAAAAACCAACAGTAGCAGCTTTAATTAATTTTTATTGGTATAGTAAAGCAGCTGGGCTATAGCTATTTCTCTCCTTTAGCTAGTGCAAAAGGTTATTCGGCGGCTGGGAGCGAACCAGCATCTTCATTAGATCGGACTGATGTGTTAGCCATTACACCACGCTGCCTACTGCACAGCCTTAGGAATTAAATAGCTATATGCTTTACAGGATTAAAATGAAAGTAGAGAGAATTTACCTTCATTTTAGAGCTGTTCTTATTAATAAATTTGTTAAGAAACGATTTTTCTGACTGAATTTGGGGAGTCATATATACAGCTAATTTTTTAAAAATGTTTATTATAAAAATAATAAATACGTGTCACACGTTTGAAAATTTATTTTCCACTATCAAAGCTAAATTTCACCCAACTTTCATTCAAAATTAGAGAGGAAGTTGGTGTAAACAACATGTTTGTTTTATAAAAATATTCAACAAAATTCTTATCACTATGTTAATAACGTGGAAAATGCCACGTAAGACGTAAACATATTCAAATTTTAGACAAAAAATATAACGAAATTTATGTTGGATCCATATATTTGATAATTTATTATTTTATAAAAATATTATTTTCAAACATTTGTTACCACAAAATGTAGTTTAAATGTTTGTTATTTATTTATCCATCATAAAATATTCAAATCATTTCCCTCAAACCTTATCGCGACGTTTTTTGTTACGGGAATCCCGATTTCACAAAATTGGAATTAAATTTTCAGTGGAAATTCCCGATTCCCGAATTCGGAAATTTATTTTTTAGGAATTCCATTATCGATTCCAAAAAATTTTTATAAATCTGGAATTTTCGGTAATTTTCCTATCGTATTTGGCACTATTAATGTAAGATATTTGGCTTAATGGCCTTAAAAATTCTCGAAATTTTTGCATGGGACGCTAAAAGAGGAAGATTTTTCTTTATTTTTTGAAGTTCTAGTTAATTTTATTTCGACAGAAATATACATTGGAAGTCGTAATATACGTATTAAAAATAATTCATTAATATTAACTACTCCATAAATGAAGGTAGCTGCTTGTGTCATAAATTTAAATTTTTAAACAAATTTAAGTTGATACTTTTGGTTTTTATTCAAGTGTGCTTAATCTCATTGGTATTACCTGCTGATCGTAAGTAGTTTATCGTATAACTTAGAGTACTCACATCGTTATTAGGGTTATTAGGAAACCTTCGGCTAACCGAACCCGAACCGAAGGAGAGTGGGGAGGTCCCTACCTTAACCCCTCCACCACCTTAACGATATTCTTCCCCTAGTTTGATCACAGTTACTCTTTCATTCTTCGTGCCAATCAATTATTTCCTCGTTCATTGTGTGTGAAATGTAAGGCTAAAAAACGTTATTCTTGAACCATAAGTATGACCAAAAATGATGAGGAAGAAATACTGATACTCGAAATAATGAGGGAGGAGTGGGGTCATCAAAAAGTACGGGCGTTTATTGTACGAGTGTTATTACCAAAATTTGGGTACACCCCAAGTTACGAAAAGCTACAAATTATTTTCTGAATTGTCGAATCCGGAACAACGCCCTCGTATTGTCGATTCAACTTATCGAGTTGCATCGAGCCATTCCATTGCATCACGGATTCGCCAATTTTTAATAAAATTATAACTCTGCGGTACATTTTATTGCGGTACCTTGGCCTGCCCCCCTCCCCCCCGCCCTCCCAAATTTTATAGAAAATTATATTCACTAAAATTCTGTTATTATAGCATGTGTTTTTGAATTTATATGTCCACCTGGATATATGTGCTTATTTAATTTTTGCTATCCTATCTCCCAAACGTTGGAAGTATTGTAAAAGAACGTTGGAAGTATTTTAAAAGATGTTAAAAAAATAAATCCAAAAGAGATTAATTTGTTTGTGATTTTATTGAAAATATCTTTCGGATAAGAAATTTAACAATTTAGCTGGCACAAAAATAAATGTTTATTCTCTATAGAATGTGTACAAAGTAGGCGAAGGTGGAATATATCTAAGATTATGGGAAATACATTGTAATTTAAAGTAAGAGGGATAACGATGGATTTGTCGGTATTATGAGAGATTATGAGGAATTTAAAATATCGAGGAATAAAGTGGGATATCAGTCTACAAACGAAAATATAATAGATAGTTGTTCCAACAACAGGCACAACAAAAATATTTGTTCAAATGACGGCAACTGTAGTTTCATCAACATCAAAGAGTAAAGTGTTGTTCAGTTGGGAAAATTGATTGGGGAAGTTTTTACGTCAACGGGAAAGTTTTATAACGACGGGGAAGGATGCTTAAAGTACGGGTATGTTGTTCCAAGCATTAAGAAAATTTTGTTAAGTTCCAATAGAAATTTGGTCCTAGTAAGGATAATTCTAAAAGATTATATACAATTTTACGATTTTTTCGATTTTCTGCGACTTGGCTATAATCTTACTATCATTGATCCATCAGAATGAATCTTACTATATGCGGTATACTTTTCCCAATGGGATGGTGATAACAAATTAAGTTCGGGAATGTAATGTCAGGGCTGGGCTTATTTCGCACTATCGTGTTTCGCATCTTTCGCATTCTCGCATTTTTTGGCGCGAAAAGTTTCGCATTTCGCTTTTTATTTTTATATTTCGCCCAGCCCTGTTATATATCCTTAATTCGAAATATCACCATTATATTTATATAAAATTATTTTATGCAATATTATAATTAAGCTTCATTACAAAAGCTCTCAATTTTAACATCTTAATATATGTAAATATCGCTTCATTCAATAAATTTTCAATATTTCGGAACACATATCTTATACTCGCATATATATCCAGGTGGACAATTTTTATAATCATTACAAGTTGTCGGAGGTTTGGGTGTAGTTGGTGGTTTCTTTGTGGTTGTAGGTTTCTTCGTTGGAAGTGGAGGCACATACTTACAGTATTTACCCTGAATACATACGAATGGTGGGAAACAGTAGAAACAGTTTGTCCCGCGATTTCCAACCCAACAACATTGTCCTGAAAAAAGGAAAATTATTTTAGATTTAAAGGTATTGGCTTGCTTGGTTTGGGCGGGGTTGGTTTCTTCGTTGTAGTAGTCGTAGGGATTGGACGACAAATCCCATACTCGCACTTATATCCAGGGGGACAGCGGGTATACTTATTACAAGGCTTAGGTTGTTTTGGTGTTGTTGTCGGCTTCTTTGTTGTAGTTGGTGGAGGTACATATTGACAATATAGGCCCTTGTAACAAGTGAAATAAAGAGGACAAGAGTAACAGTTTGAACGACGGTTTCCACTATAACAACATGGTTCTGAAAAACAAGTTATTTTGAATTTAAAGGTATCAGTTTGCTTTTTTTAGGCGTAGTAGGCTTCGGCGTAGGCTTCTTTGTAGTAGTGGGTATGTCTCGGACACATACCCCATACTCGCACTTATATCCAGGTAGGCAAGGGTTGTATTTATCACACGGTGGCGGTCCGGCTTTAAATAAAAAATTTGATAAAATTAGTGGAAGTCAAACTCATACGTCGTTTGGCATCAGATAATACCTCAACGATTAAGCACATTTGAATAAAAACCAACAGTATCAACTTAAATTTTTTATAAAATTTAAGATTAAGGGAGACAGTATTTTCGGAGACGTCCAAGACTTTTTCCTCTTGTTTCTTGTCTCAAGAATCATCTTGGGTTTAATAGGGGCTTGGAGGTCAACTCTTGAGACATGGGCTTGAGTCATGGGGTCAGTCATGGTATTGAGTTTTGTGGTCAAATCTTGGATCTTGAGGTTCATTCTTGTGTCTTATGGTCAAGTATTGGTCTTGAATCTGGGAAAATTTTCGGTCTTGGACATCTCTAGTAATGTTTACCTTCATTTTTGGAGTAGTTATTATTAATGAATTATTTTTCAAGACTGATTTTCTTCGTCAGAATTCCTTTGCTTTTTATATTCACTCATTATTGTTTCTATTAACGTTATCTCTTTAAATGGTAATCAGGCGACTAATAAAAGCGTGGCATCAGTCGGAAAATTTCCTCAATTTAAAAAATATTTTGAATGCTATTTTAGTAAATCGACGTGATTTCATAATAAACCACGTCTCCGACTATTGTTAAATCACACACAATCCAAATTTTAATAAATTGGTTGAGGAGAAATTTATTTTTGTTTGTTTGTTTATTACTAATACTCCTATCACTTTATTATCTTGTTTGTTAGCAACTTGATAAATAATAAAATGAAATTAAATTGTTTCCTATTTTGTGGTTAACTTGCTTCGTGGTTTAAAATTATTTGTATAGTTTTAAAATGGTAACTCGACTAACAATAAAGTTAAAATCAAAAAAATTAAAGCAAATTAAATAAAATTATTTTGATAATGTAAAGATTCCTAAGCCTGTGCAGTAGGCGGTGTGGTGTATTGGTTAGCACATTAGTCTTGTTAGCACATCAGTCTGGTCTACTAAAGATGCCGGTCAGTCGCCGAATAAACTTTTTTCACTAGCTGAAGGAGAGAAATAGCTTTAGAAAAGCTGCTTTACTATAATAATATGATTATTAAGAAATTATTTGTTTGATTCACTCTAATCCATTAAAATCCGCTTATATCCATCTATATTACATCTACCGATATCCCACTTGATCCCTTAATGCCACATACATGTACATGATATTCGATCAAAGAATTAAGATCGGGACTCATTAGAGAAATACTGTACGTGGATCTACGTCCAGATCCTTTGCAAAAATTCTTAAGAGTGATGGGCTCTATCGTATTTTAAAATGCAAAAGAAGTATAGTCAAATGTCACATCACTTTTATATACATTCTCTCGTTTGTAAAAGAGTGGCTCGCTCATAAGTAAACGTAGAATATATTAGGGATGTCGGTTCGGATCTTACAGAACATTTGTTTCGGATATCTGTAATTAATTTTCGAGTGTACCCTATCAGAAAATTCGATGAATAATCATCAGATGTGAGATTTACGCATAGTATATTGAAGTTGCCAAATGAAAATTTGGTGGTATACATAAGAATAAATTATGTGATATATTGGTAAAACTATCACTTATTTTAGATTTTCTTATAACAAAGCCCAATTGAGACATTCTCGAGTTTAAGAGCGGCAGTTTACAAATTCATGATCTCATCTAAACAATAATACGTTTAAGTACCTAAAGAGTAATTGTAGTTATGTTTATAGTCAATACAATCATCCCTATCCTAGCATTGTTGTGTTGAGGTTATAATCAGATCCGCGCTTTTGCAATAAAGAATGAACTATTCATATTAAAGAAAGTCAATTCGCATAAAGGACGAGGGTTAATTGTTGTTGTTGTTGGTGTTGGAGGGATACTGTTGGAGAGATACCGATATTACTATCTATGTAATTTATGGTTATCCTAAAATTACAATCAAAAAAGCGAAATAATATCCAAAATAATTTCGATAAAAATCAGAATTTAATAATCAGTATACTTTATGCATTCATTTCATTAACAATTATTTTATAATGCATTTAATTATATTTATAAATCGTTTGTTATTTATCTCACTTCACTTTCTTTAAATAATTTCTTCAATACACCTTAATACAGACATTATAGTCGTTGCATTTATATCCTTTAGGACACTTTTTATTATAGTCATTACAAGGTTGAAGTGTTGTTGGTGGTGGGGTTGTTGTAGTTGGTGGTGTAGTTGGTGGCGTAGTTGGTGGGGTTGGTGTAGGTGTTGTTATAGGAACATACTGACAGTATTGACCCTTGTAGCAAACGTATGGTGGGTAACATTGGTAACAGTTTGACCCGCGATTTCCATACCAACAACATTTTGCTGAAAAAAGAAAATTATTTTAGATTTAAAGATATTGGCTTGCTTGGTTTGGGTGTGGTTGGCGTTACTGTTGTCGTAGGGATAGAAATGCAAACTCTATAATCGCACTTATATCCAGGTGGACATTGATAATCATTCTTACAAGGTGGTGGTTTGGGTGTTGTTGTTGGTGGTGGTGTTGGAGGGATACGGCAATATTTACCCAAGTAACATTCTGATGGATATAAACACCAGTAACAGTTAGCAAAGCGATTTCCAAACCAACAACATTGTGCTGAAAACGAATGTTATTTAAATTTTAAAATAATTGGTATGCTTGGTTTTGGCGGGGTTGGCTTCTTTGTAGTAGTCGTAATAGGTGGAACGATCTTGACACACACCTCATACTCGCATATATATCCAGGTGGACATTCTTTATAGCCCTTACCACATTTTATCTTTATGGCTATAAGTAATAAATTATTGGAAACCCTTTGAGATTAAAATCATACGTCGTTTGGCATCAGAAAATACCAACGCGATTAAGCACATTTGAATAAAAACCAACAGTATCAACTTAAATTTCTTATAGAATTAGGATTAGAGCAGAAAGTATTTACCTTCATTTTTGGAGTAGTTATTATTAAAGAATTATTTTTAAAGACTGTTATCTTCTGACAGAATACGAGGGCTTTTATATATACAGTCGACGTCATATTATTCTTAAAAAAAGTTGTTGATTGGGAATAAAGCTACGTGTCACACGTCCGTAAATGTTTCATTTTCAATGTAAATATTTTTCAACCAACCCTCCTTCAAAATTAACAAGGAAGTTTATTTCTAACATTATTTACACGTTTGTTTAATAACCAATTATATTCACCAACATTTTATTACTTTGTTTGTTAGTATTGTTTAAATATAAAAACTGAAAACTTTGACGTTTGAGGTTGTGTTTGTATGAAAGACGGTTCGGTTTTTAGATGTGATAGTTGTTGGTTTGAAATTTTAAATGAGGGAGAGTCACACGAACACGGTTACTCATTCATCCCACTTATTCGTAGGCTCAAAATGGTCAGAGAGAGACGTCAGTCAGAGACTCAGACGTCAGCCAGAGACGCTTAAGCAAGAGACAACGGGCGCTTTGGTAGACGCAGTTCCTTCAAAATTAAAGAGGAAGTTTATTTCTAACAACACGACATGTTTGCTTTAATCCAACTATTCACATCAATTTTAATCACTTTGTTAATAATGTGAAAAACGCCACGTTAATTGTCCATATTCAAATTTTAGACAAAAAATAAACGTCTTGCCTATTTTATTATCAATTCTTAACAAATAAGGTGATAAAATGTTTGTTAATATTTTTCATTTAGATTTCTCAATATTGTTTGTGAGTAGGGTTGTCGGTTTCAAACCGAACCGAACCGAAAAACCGAAGATTTTCGGTTCGGTTTGTCCTTCGGCTTCGGTTAACCGAAAGTTTCGGTTCGGTTTATCTGTACGGTTTGACCCGGGAATTTTTTAAAAGGAAAAGTCGTAAGAGGGGACTGGCACAGCAACACATTTTCTGTTTTATATAAAAGTAGACTAAACTCCGCGACATAATTATATGAAAACCCCTAAATACCACTTTTTTATCGTATTTATATGCCGAAATAGTGTTCATATAATTATGAGACGGTCGAAAAATTAAAAATTTTTAAAAAAATTAAACAGAAGCGATTTTCAGATTTTCTTTTTTCCAGGGCGGTTTTAGCCGATTTCTAAATTATATTAAAATTAAAAATATATTTCGGCATATAAATACGATAAAAAAGTGGTATTTAGTGGTGTTCATATAATTATGTGGCGGAGTGTATGCTTTAGATTTCGGTTCGGAACTGAACCGAAGAAGCGAGGATTTTTCGGTTCGGTTTAGAGTATGTAAAGATTTACCAAAAAGTGCCAACCCTAATTTATGTAACATATTATTCATGATAAAGATAATGAAATCAAATAAAGCTTAAATTATAAGAAATAAATAATGAACAAAAGAATTTTCAGGACAATTATGCAAGTCAAAAGTATGCAAGTCAAAAATATTTAATAAAGTCTAAAATTGTTCAATTAAGCCTCAAATGGCCCTTATTTAAAGATTTGATCAATGTTGATTATACCAAAAATTTAATTAAGGTCCTGTCATCCAGAAAATACAGGTGCCTGTCAAGGACACGGAAGAAAATCCGAAAGAAATTGAGCTTGAGAGAAGAAACACGAGAAGGAAGAAAAGATGGTATTGAAATCTTATCGGTCAATCTTTTACATTAATAATTTCAATATATAATGTTTTATGTTTTTCCCAGCTTTTAACTTTTACACTTCCATATACATATTTTTTAAAGATAATAAAATTTTTCTTTCTTTTAAAATAAATAAAATTATTTAATAATATTAAACAATAGAGAAGGTAGAGGTTTAAATCGCCCAGTCCACGGCCTTTTTAAATCATTAAATTATAAAGACTAATTAAGTAATATTTAGACGAATTGTTCATCGTTCAATAATCAAAAATATTCCGGTGTGAGATTATGCATGTTGCATCAGGAATGAACACTGCATAGTATAAAAATATGCAAAGCGCACGCTAAAATAACAAAGAACCTCCTTGGCCTAACTTCCCAACTGCTTCTCATGAGAGCAATATTGGGCTTAGATAATAGGCAGGTTATAAATCTTTCGGAATGATCTTATAATTAATTTCAATCAAAAAATTTGCGAAAAAAACAGAATTTAATAATCAGTATAATTTATCAAACATTTACTTGTACAATTATTTTATAAAGTATTTAATTATAATTATAAATCGTTTCTTTTTTATCTCAATACATGTACATATCATTTCATTTAATAATCTTTCAATATTCCGGAATGCAAACATCATTCTCGCACTTAGATCCTTCAGGACACTCTTTATACTCATTACAAGGTTGAAATGGTGGTGGTGGCGTTGTAGTATAGTAGCTATAGTAGATATAGTAGCAATATTTATCCTTATTACATATTGATCGAATACACCAGAAACAGTCTGTAAAGCTTTCTGGTGGAGAGACATCGCATTTACTCGAGTAACATTTGAATGGATGTAAACACCTGACACAGTTTCTAATGTCATTTCCTGTCCAACAACATTGTCCTGGAAAAAAGAGGAAATCATTTTATAATAGTTTTAAAGGTATTGGCTTGCGTGGTTTCGGTGGTGTTGGACTTAATGTAGTCGTAGGAATAGGAACACAAATTTCATACTCGCATTTATATCCAGATGGGCATTCATTATCATAATCACAAGATATAGGCTTGGGTGTTGTTGTTGGTGGTGGTGTTGTATGAGTATAGCAGTATTTACCCGAGTAACAATTGAATGGATAAATACACCAGAAACAGTTTTTAAAGCGATTTCCTCTCCAACAACATTGTGCTGAAAACGAATGTTATTTAAACTTATTAATTTTCGGTTTAGCTTGGTTTAGGCGAGGTTGGCTTCTTTGTAGTAGTCGTAGTAGGTGGTTCGACCTTGACACACTTATCATAATCACACTCATATCCAGATGGACATTCTTCATAGCCTTCACCACATTTTTGCGGGTCATCGGAAAATACCAACGCGATTAAGCACATTTGAACAAAAACCAACAGTATCAACTTAAATTTGTTATAAAATTTTGAAATTAAAGCAGAATGTAGTTACTTTCATTTTTGGAGTAGTTATTATTAATGAATTATATTAAAGACTGACTTGCTTTGACGGAATCTTTAAGGACTGTTATCTTCTGACAGAATTCGAGGGCTTTAATATATACAGTTACGGCTTATTTCTCTCTAATTGTTTACTAGAAAAATAAAGCTACGTGTCACACGTTTGAGGATGTTTCATTTTCTCATTTAAATTTTTCTTCCAACCCTCCTTCAAAATTAAAGAGGAAGTTTAATTTTAACAATATTACATGTTTATTTTATGACAAATTATATTCACCAACATTTTATTAATTTGTTTGTCAGTATTGTTTAAATATAAAAATTGCAAACTTTGAAGTTTGAGGTATGTTTGTATGTAAGACTGTTTGGTTGTTAGAGGTGGTAGAAGCGGGGGGTTCAATTTTAAATATGGGAAGGTCCGGTTATCCGGTTACTCATCCACCCCTGTCATGTCCGACGCTCATGATGTGGAAAAATTGTGGATCGGAGATGGAATACAACCATCACGGAAAGAGCCCAGACCGAAGCACAACCGACTGTGCCACCATCCAACCCGATGTTGGGTTATTATTTATTTTATGTTCTTTCTGCAAGTGCGGACACAACAACCCCATTTTTTCGTAAGCTTAAAATCGTCAAAGTAACACTAACGAACTCGACAAGACGCTTATGAAAGAGACAACGGGCGCTTGGTTTTCGACGAAGTTCCTTCAAAATTAAGAAGGAAGTTTATTTTTAACACTATGACATGTTTGCTTTATGACTTATCTTCACCTCCATTCTTATCACTTTGTTGATAAAGAGCGAGGGCTTCGATCCTGCGACCTCCTGGCAGTTATTGCAAGGAGCTTTCGCTCACCACGTACAGGTGCTCTACCAACTGAGCTACCGGGACGCTGCTTTCACCTTCTCTTTTATTAGATCTTAAACCCCCGCAGTCAGCGTTTTAAATGCTAGCCAGCTGGATCTTTCTCTTCCTTACAATAACATGAAAAATGCCACGTTAAATGTCCATATCAAATTTTAAACAAAAAATAAACGTCTTAACTATTTTATTATCAATTTCACAAAAAACAAGGCGATGAAATGCTTGTGGATATTTTTCATTTAAATTTTTCAATATTGTTTGTGAGCATAAAAATTAAATTTTTCTTATAATTTTTTGTAGAATTTGTAGACCATAACTCTACATGTTATCTCAGAATACCCCGAAATTACAATCAAAACAGAAAATGTCAATCAAAAAAATTAAGAAAAAATCAAAACTAACACACCATAGTTTAGTAAATAAATAAAAAAATAATCAGTATAATTTGTCAAACATTTACTTAAACAATTATTTTATAAAGTATTTAATTAATATTATAAATCGTTTCTTTTTTATCTCAATTATTCATTTAATAATTAATTTCATTTAATAATTTCTTTCTCAATAATCTTGAATACAGTAATCATTCTCGCACTTTAATCCTTCAGGACACTCTTTATACTCATTACAAGGTTGAAGTGGTGGTGGTGGTGTTGTTGTAGTCGTTGGTATAGCATTTACCGTCGGCGTTACTGTTGTCGTAGGGATAGAAACACATACTCCATAATCGCACTTATATCCAGATGGACAGTCATAATCTTTCTTACAAGTTGTAGGCTTGGGTGTTGTTGTTGGAGCTGTTGGTGGTGTAGGGATACGGCATTTACCCAAGTAACATACTGTTGGATAAAAACACCAATAACAGTCTGTAAAACGATTTCCATACCAACAACATGGTTCTGAAAAAAGTAAAATTATTTTAGATTCAAAAGTATTTGCTTGCTTTGTGGTGGAGAGTAACTGCATGTGGTGAGTGTCTCTCCTTCCGCTCCAACAACATTGTAACATACGTTTGGATGTATACACTTGCGACAGTTTTTAAGGTCATTTACTCTCCAGCAACATTGTCCTGGAAAAAAACAACATTGTGCTGAAAATGAGTGTTATTTAAATATTAAAATAATTAGTATGCTTGGTTTGGGCGAAGTTGGCTTCTTTGTTGTAGTCGTAGTAGGTGGTACGACCTCGACACACGCATCATCCTCGCATTTATATCCAAGGGGACAGCGATTGTCGTATTCATCACACGGAAGCGGTCCGTCTTTAAATAATAAATTTTTGGAAATTATTAAATTAAAATTATACGGCCGGCATCAGATAATACCAACCACATTTGAATAAAAACCACCAGTATCAACTTAAATTTATGCAAAATTAAAATTAAAGCAACAAGTAGTTACGTTCATTTTTGGAGTAAATTATTATTAAGGAATTATATTAAAGACTGACTTAATTTGAAAGAATTTTTAAAAACTGTTATCTTTTGTCATAATTCATATGCTTTTATGTAGACAGTCAACGGGTTATTTTTTTGTTAAATTCTTATTAGAAGCTACGTGTCACACGTCTGAAAATGTTTCATTTTTAATGTAAATATTTTTCAACCAACCCTCCTTCAAAATTAACAAGGAAGTTTATTTCTAACATTATTTACATGTTTGTTTTATGACAAATTATATTCAACAACATTTTATTAAATTGTTAGTATTGTTTAAATATAAAAATTGCAAACTTCGACGTTTGAGGTTGTGTTTGTTGTAAGACAATTTGGTTTTTAGAGGAAAAGACTTTTCAGTCTTGGAGATTTGAGGATATTAGAAATTGGATATTAGAGATATATTAACTATATTTATATAATGTACTTTTCTTTTAAATTTTTATGGGAATTATTGAAAGTTGAACAATTCGCCTAAATTCCAACAAATTAGTCTTTATAATTTAAAGATTTAAAAGGGCCGTGGACTGGGCGATTTAAACCTCTACCACTCTATCGTTAATTATTATAAAATAATTTTAATTATTTTAAAAGAAGAAAATTTTTTATTTTATTTGAAAAATATGTATATGGAAGTGTAAAAGTTAAAAGCTGGGAAAAGAATAAAACATTATATATTGAAATTATTAATGTAAGATTGGCCGATAAGACATATCGGACATATCGGAACGGACATCTCAGGATATGTGAAGATACGAACAGCGACCCTGCTGATTTTTGGGACCTACGGCCACCGACGTCTTAGATAATACATTGCCAACATACGCAAAAGGTTATTTTTGTCACCGCAATCCCGATATGTCCATCCCATTATGTCTTCCTACCATATAATATATGTCTCCCTACCAGATTAGCTCCAAAGATGAGGGTAAATGTTTTCTAACATCGGTCGAAAATTTTGATTATTTTTGGTAGCTTGTATTGAGTTTCTTTAGACATACAACGGTCCCAAGGAATTAAAAAGTGACCATCCCTTTATGAGTTAAGCTTTCTATTTTATGATTTTATGGCAACCATTCTGTTGATTTTTATTCAATTTTTCTTGACTTCATTGATTTCATTTTAGACAAAATTTTATTTTTGAAGATGACGAATTTTCAAACCAGAGCCATGCAGTTAATAATTTTCTAAAGACTAAATTTAAATTAATTAACGCGGTTGGCCCTGTTTCCTAGTGCCTTGGTGTATTGCGGATGCTATAATCAGAGTTTGGCATGCTGCAAGCATGAATGTGCTCCTTATATATAGCAAAGAAATGCCAAATAGCACGCAGAGGGGGAAATATAGGGATTATCGCTCTTCACACTTTTAATAATCAGTTTAATAATCATAATTAAATAATCAGTATAATTTATCCAACATTTATTTAATTATTTTATAAATTATTTAATTATAGTAATTAATAGTTTCTCATTTATCTCAATATATGTACATATCACTTTCATTTAACAATTTATCTCAATAATCTTTAATACAGACATCATACTCGCACTTAAATCCTTTAGAACACTCTCCATTCTCACCACAAGGTTGAAGTGTTGTTTGTGATGGCGTTGTAGTCGTTGGTGGTGTAGTTGGTGGGGTTGTAGTCGTTAGTGTTGTTTTTCGTGTAGTTGTTGTTGGGGGCACATATTCACAATAATAACCTTTGTAGCATGAGAATGATGGTTTGCAAGGGTAACAGTTTTTCCCACGATTTCCAGACCAACAACATTGAGCTGAATGAAATAGTTATTTTAAATTATCAAGTACTGTTCTACTTGGTTTAGGGACGCAAAGTTCATGGTGGCACTCATATCCAGATGGACATTCAGAATTATTCTTACAAGGTGTAGGCTTGAGTGTTGTTGTTGGCGGTCGTGTTGGTGGTACATGGCAGTAATTACCGTATTTGCATTTGGAAAATGGGGAACACGTGTAACAGTTTCTCCAGTCATTTCCTCTCCAACAACATTGGGCTGGAAGAAATAGTTATATTAAATTATCAAGTATTGTTCTACTGTGTACAATGACGCAAAGTTTATTCTCGCACTTATATCCAGATGGGCACTCACAAGGAACCATCGTTTACTGTGACTGCGAATTTGTAAAATTTATTGGTACCATTCGATAGAGGACTTTCGACTTAGTATTGTAGCGCTATCCGTTTTCTTGCAAAATTAGTTTGGGCCAAGTTATGGCCGTTCAAAGTTTCAGTCCTTGGGAGTGGTTGAGTATAATGAAAAAAGCAAAAAGAAATGAGCTATAACTTTGTTTCTCTCTATCTGCTTCCTCCACATTATCTTACAAAGAGGAAAAAAGAATACAAGAGGCGCGAGGAAGAAAAGAAGGGAGAAAAATGTAAGACAAAATAAACAAAGAGAAGGGGCGTGGCTTGGTTCTTTGAGGATGAAAAATAAGAGAGAAATTGTTTATTTACTCTATAACTTCAGACTCTAGCGGTCTAACTTTGAACGGCCATAACTCGGCCCAAACTAATTTTGCAAGAAAACGGATAACGCCACAATACTAAGTCGAAGGTCCTCTATCGAATGGTACCAAAAAATCTATCAAATTCGCAGTCACAGTAAACGATGGCTCCTTGTCAGAATTATTCTTACAAGGTGTAGGCTTGAGTGTTGTTGTTGGCGGTCGTGTTGGAGGCACATATTCACAATAAATACCTTTGTAGCATGATAATGATGGTTTACACTCGTAACAGTTTATCCCGCGATTTCCAGACCAACAACATTGTTCTGAATATGTTTGTTATTTAAACTTATTAATTTTCGATTTTGCTTGGTTTGGACGAGGTTGGCTTCTTTGTAGTAGTCGTAGTATGTGGTACGACCTTGACACACTCATCATAATCGCACTTATAGGTAATATTCAATTTCGTTCCCCCCTCCTTTTTTCCTTCCTCAAAGTATTACAAAATGGTCAGTCAATCTTAAGTTATAGAACTCGTCGAGCTGTGTCGAATGACACCAAAATCGAAAAAATCGGACCTGATTTGACCGAGATACAGACCCCTGAAAATTGAACAACCATAGGGGCAATTTTTTGGACTAAAAAAATTTTATCCAAATGACAGCACATTCGAAAGAGCTCTTCGAGTTGAGTCGAAGAACATATAAATCAACGCGGTTAGACATGGTTTGACAAAGTTATGACCTGAATTAGACCTAACGGAGTCGGTGACTTATGTCATAATTTTGTAAAATCTTGTCCAATCACGTTGATTTCGGTGTCATTCGACTCAACTCGACGAGCTCTTTCGAATGAGCTATTATTTGTAAAAATTTACGTCCTTATGGCTTTTCGCCCCTATGGTTGTTCAATTTTCAGGGGTCTGTATTTCGGTCAAATCAGGTCCGATTTTTTCGATTTTGGTGTCATTCGACACAGCTCGACGAGCTCTATAACTTAAGATTGACTGACCATTTTGTAATACTTTGAGGAAGGAAAAAAAAGGGGGGGAACGAAATTGAATATTACCCACTTATATCCAGGTGGACATTTCTCATATTCATCATCACATTTTTGCGGGTCATCGCAAAATACCAACGTGATTAAGAACATTTGAACAAAAACGAACAGTATCAGCTAAATTTGATATAAAATTATAATTTAAGTAGGAAGTATTCACCTTCATTTTTGGACTAGTTATTATTAAAAAGTTATACTAGAGACTGATTTAATTTGACAGAATTTTTAAAGACTGTTATCTTCTGTCAAAAAGCACTGGCTTTTATGTAGACAGTCAACGGGTTATTTTTTTTATTAAATTCTTATTAGAAGCTACGTGTCACACGTCTGAAAATGTTTAATTTTCATTGTATATATTTTTCACAATCAACTATCCTTCAAAATTAAAAAGGAAGTTTATTTCTAACAATACATAATGTTTGCTTTACGACTTATCTTCCCCTCCATTTTAATCACTGAAAGGCGCCACGTTAAATGTCAATATTCAAATTATTTACAAAAATAGGTAACGTTTTAACGATTTTATTACATTTATTAACAAATAAGGTGATAATATGCTTGTGAATATTTTTCATATTTTTTGTGTCACGTTTTATACGTATAAATTGAATTGAATTGAATTGTTAATTATTATTTAATGGATTGTTAGGTGTCGCGAAATGTGACTTTTTTATTTTATTTTTTGACCCTTTTGTCCCTTGTCATTTTTGTTAAAAATATTTTTATTTTTAAAATTAAATTTTTAATCATGCGTAATCAAATACGCCTACTTCTTTCAAATTCTTTCTCTTATTCATTGCACTTTGTATATTTTTTTATATTTTTGGAAACAATCTTCCCATTTTTTTCCTCTATTTTAACGTAGGATTTTAGGGTATAATCAGAGTTTATTTTGTAAATTCTCAGAGTAAAGAGTTTTTTAGATTCTCTCAGATTTAAGAGTTATCGTTGAGTAAAGATTCTCTCGAGAGCTTTTCTAAGTGTAATAGAATTTGTTTGAATAAAAGTTGTGTAACTTTTAGATTTGTTTTATTGTTTTATTTTAGATAAAGAGTTTAACTTAGAACTTAAAGAGTTTGATTTAAGTCTTCTAAGAGTTTTTTCTGTTTCTATTTGAGTTAAATTTGAGTTTTCTAGAAACCCTCGGAGTGGGCGCCGGCTACTGCGGTTACACCAAACAAACATTAACAAAGTTAGATGCGGATTCGTAGAAATCCTGAGCAATCCGTGCGAAAGCTATCACAACTCAGAAGCTAAATAAGGCTCATGTCCTTGATGATCGCAGGAAACACTCAAGACTCCAAAAATGCCTCTCATAAAGCGCTTGGTCGCAGCTGGTCGGCTAAACCGAGTGTTATTTACTGTCGAGACCTTTTCCCGCAATTTACTGACCTTTTCCCGCAATCTGTGATGGTATGGACACTTCATCTAATTTCAGTATATCCATAACTTACAATCAAAACAGTGAAAATTGAACCAAAAAAAATTTCGAATAAATCAAAATTTAATAATCATTATAATTTATCTACCGTTTATTTAAGCAATTATATTATAAAGTATTTAATTATAAATCGTTTGTTATTTATTTCAATATATTTACATATCATTCCATTTAATAAATTTTTTAATATTCCGGAATACACACCACAAGGCTTGCATGTTGTTGTTGGTGGCGTTGTTGTAGTCGTTGGTGGTGGAGGCGTTGGTGGTGGAGGCAGACAGTATTGACCCCGGTAGCATGTGAATGGTAGGAAACATTCGTAACATTTCCCTTGAAAATTTCCGCTCCAACAACATGGTACTGAAAAGAGGAAAATTATTTTAAATTTAAAGGTATTGGCTTGCGTGGTTTGGGTGGTGTTGGCTCTAATGTAAACGTAGGGATAGGAACGCAAATTTTATAATCGCACTTATATCCAGATGGACAGTCATAATCTTTCTTACAAGTTGTAGGCTTGGGTGTTGTTGTTGGAGCTGTTGGTGGTGTAGGGATACGGCATTTACCCAAGTAACATACTGTTGGATAAAAACACCAATAACAGATATAGGTTCAAGATATAGGTTTCACAAGATATAGGTTTGGATGTTGTCGGTGGTGGTTGTGTTGGAGTGATACGGCAGTATTTACCCGAGTAACATATGGATGGATAGGGACAATAGTAACAGTTTATCCAGCGATTTCCTCCACAACAATATTTTTCTGTAAATGAATTTATTTTAATATTCAAATAACGGTTTAGCTTGGTTTGGGCGGGGTTGGCTTCTTTGTAGTAGTAGGGACAAGAACGCAAATTTCATAATCGCACTTGTATCCAGATGGACATTCATAATTGTTCTTACAAGGTGAAGGTGCAGGTGTTGTTATTGGTTGTGATGTTGGAAAGATACGGCAATATTTACCCAAGTAACATCTGTATGGATATGGACAATAGTAACAGTTTGTATGGCGATCCCATCCGTAGCAACATCGTGCTGAAACTAAATGTTAATTAAATATTGAAATTTTTATTTGCTTGGTCTCGGCGGGGTTGGCTTCTTTGTTGTTGTCGTAGTAGTTGGTACGACCTTGACGCACACTTCATTGACACACGTATATCCAGGTGAACATTCATCATAGCCATCACCACATTTTTGCGGGTCATCGGAAAATACCAACGCGATTAACCACATTTGAATAAAAACCAACAGTATCAGCTAAAATTTATTATTAAACTAAAATTTAAGTAGAAAGTATTTACCTTCATTTTGTGTAGTTATTATTAAAGAGTTATACTAAAGACTGATTTAATTTGACAGAATTTTCAAAGACTGTTATCTTAAGACTAAATTTCTGGCTTTTATATAACCAGTTAAATCTTATTATTTCTTTAATTTATTATTAGAATAATTTGTTATTAGAAAAATTTGTTATTAGAATGTTATTAGAATGAAAACATTCAGAATGTTTCATTCTCAAAGTAAATATTTTTCACAACCAACCCTCCTTCAAATTTAAAGAGGAAGTTAATTTTTAACACTACATGTGACATGCTTGCTTTATATTTTTATCACTTTGTTTATAACGTGAAAAACGCCACGTTAGATGTCCATATTCAAATTTTAGACAAAAGTAGGAAACGTTTAGCCTATTTTATTATCATTTATTAACAAATAAGGTGATAATATGTTTGTGAATATTTTTCATTTAAAGTTTTTGTTTTATGGATATATAGAGATTTTGGGTGATATCTAGCAATATTGAGAATATGGATTAAGCTTTTGAAGGGATAAGGGCGATAACTCGATGAATTAAGTGGATATTGATGGATTTGGAGGGATTTTTATGTTCCTAGTATATAAAATAGTCAATCGCACGAAGGAGGGGGGGGGATATGTATAGGGACCATTACTCTTCATGTTATCTAAGAATATCCCGAAATTACAATCAAAACAGAAAATGTCAACCAAAAAAATTTCGAAAATGTCAAAATTAATAATCAGTATAATTTATCAAATCATTTAATTAGCAATTATTTTATAAAGTATTTAATTATAATTATAAATCGTTTCCTTTTTATATCAATATATATTTACGTATCACTTTCATTTAACAATTTCTTACAATATTTCGGAATACAGACATTACAGTCGCATTTAGATCCTTCAGGACAATCTCCATCCTGATCACAAGGTTGAGGTGTTGTTGGTGGTGGAGTTGTTGTAGTTGGTGTTGATGGTGTTGTTGGTGTAGGCACATTTTGACAGTATTGACCCTTATAACATTTGACTAGAGTACCACATCCGTAACAACTTGTCCCGCGATTTCCTATCCAACAACATTGGGCTAAAAAAGGAAAATTATTTTAGATTTAAAGGTATTGGCATGCTTGGCTTAGGCAGGGTTGGCTTTAATGTTGTAGTCGTTGGAATAGGAACACAAATTTTGTTGTCGCACTTATATCCAGATGGACAGCCATAATCATTCTCACAACGTGTAGGCTCGGGTGTTGTTGTTGGTGGTCGTGTTGGAGGGATATAGCAGTATTTACCCTCGTAACAGTAGAATGGGAGAAAACAGAAGTAACAGTTACTATGCTGATTTTTAGGCCAACAACATTGTGCTGAAAAATGAATGTTATTAGATTATTAAGCATTGTTTTGCTTGGTTTAGGCGGGGTTGGCTTCTTTGAAGTAGTTGTAGTTGATGGTTTGACCTTGACGTACTCATTATAATCGCAAATGTATCCAGGTGGACATTCATCATCATACTCATCACCACATTTTTGCGGCTGTTCGGCTTTAAATAATAAATTTTTGGAAATTTTTCAAAATTAAATTTCTACGTCGTTTGGCATCTGAAAATACCAATGCGATTAAGCACATTTGAATACAAACCCTCAGTATCAACTAATTTGTTAGTAAATTAAAATTTATGCAGAAAGTATTTACCTTCATCTTTGGGCTAGTTATTATTAAAGAGTTTTACTAAGGCTGACTTAATTTGACAGAATTTTTAAAGACTGTTATCTTCTGACAGAATTCATTAGCTTTTATATATACAGTTAAAGGCTTATTATTTCTTTAATTTGTTATTAGAATGAAAGCTACGTGTCACACGTTCGAAAATGTTTCATTTTCAATGTAAAAATTTTCAATCAATCCTCCTTCAAACTTAAAGAGAAACTTGATTCTTAACATTATTTACATGTTTGTTTTATGACAAATTATATTCACCAACATTTTATTACTTTGTTTGTTTGTATTGTTTAAATTTATAAGCTGTAAACTATGACGTTTAAGGTTGTGTTTGTATGTAAATCTGTTTGGTTCTTAGTGGTGAAAGAAGTGGGTTGAAATTTTAAAAAGGTAGGGTCAAATGAGACAGTTTACGCATCACCCCCATTTATTTGTAAGCTCAAAATGGTATAGGTAAAACTAATGAAATCGGCGAGACGATTTTGCAAAAGAAAACGTTCGCTTGGTTTTGGACGAAGTTCCTTCAATATTAAAAAGCGTAGTTATTATTAATTTTTGGGTAGTTATTATGTTACTTATAGGGTTTGGGTCCGCTGGAAAAAATAATTCTATTTTTCCTTAATTTGTATGAAATGGTCAACTTTCTCCTTCCTCAATTTCTCATTATTTCCCTGTGTCAAATTATAGACATTAATAAAGGAAAAATAATTTTTCTCCAATATCATCAAACATTAGGATCAATATTTTCATTTTTGCCATTTCAGTAATCTTTTCTTTATTAATGTCTATCATTTGAATATGCCACAGGGAAAATGAATAAGATTGAGGAAGGAGAAAGTTGACCATTTCATAAGAATAAGGAAAAGATAGAATTATTTTTTTCCAGCGGACCCAAACCCTATAAGTACCAGTTATTATTAATGAATTATATGTCGCAAAAACCATTAAAATTAAAATTCAATTTAAATGTTTTTGCTGAACAATGTTAAAAAATAAACAAATTTTCCTATTTTCTTTAAATTTATTTATGTTTTCTTTAGTTTATTCAATGAATAAACAATATTTAAATTTTTCTACTCTTTTTACTCTTTTCTTTTCTATTCAAAATCAATTTCTTTAAATCAATTTTATTCAACAATTAAAATATTACAAAATATTTTAAAAAATCTTAAAATTAAATCTAACTTAAAGAAATTGAAAAAAAACTATTGATTTAAATAATAGAAAAAGAGGGCGGACTAAAAGTAAAAAATGTATATATTTTTTAAATTATTGAAAAAAGGGCGTGTTCTAAATATATAATATACTAAAATAGAACACGTTCAAAGAAAAAGAAGACAATTGGAAAAAAATACAATAGGTCGTTTTCACGACATTATATTTAAAGACTGTTATCTTCTGACAGTATTCGACGGCTTTATATATACAGTCAAAGGCTTATTTTCCTTTTTATAAATTGTTTTTCCTCATGGCAACTATCACAAGCATATAAACTTGGGAAAAATACCCAGTAAAAAAGCAAGGGAAAAATTTCAAGTCGGCACGATTTGCGTATAGAGCCGAATCTTTATGGGATTAGAGAGCTCTAAACATCCATAAGTATGAGCGCTCGAATAATATAGGATTGGAAAAATCTATCACTTATGTTACATTTTATATAACATAACCAAATTTCTCGATTTTAAGAATGGTTGTATAAAAATTCTATCTAAAAATTAATACCGTTAGGTCCTAATGATTAATTAATAGTTTTGTTTATTATATGAATATATTATTCAATTCAATTAAATAATGCGGATGGTTCCTTATTCCCAGTTATGTTATAATCAGATTCACGCGTTCATTAAAGAATGAACTCTTCATATAGTAAAGTTGTTGTGTTTGGGGCATAGGGATGCTCGTGCGTGGCCAGCGCACTCATCGCTAATCAATCAACTCAACTATTCTTTCGTTGCCGAAAGAGATAAAGATAATCACAAAATACCAGACTGTTCGAATATTTATTTTACATTTAAAATACAATTTTATGTTTATAACAATAAAAATAGAAATTCAACTAACTAACTAGCTGGGGATACAATTTATTATAAGTGATTAAAATAGGCGGGATCAATTATATGAGGGGATATGATTTTGTTGTTTTAGAGTAAAGGAATTTAATATTTCGCCATTTAAGTCTTCCTTACAATATTATAAAAAGTCAATTCGTACAAAGGAGGGGGAGAATATGTATAGGAACTATTACTTTTGATGTAATTTCAAAATGTCCTCAAAATATCTCACCAAATAATTTCGATAAAAATCAAAATTTAATAATCAGTAGAGTCCGGATTTATATTGAAATAAAATCGCAAAATATGGCCATAAATTATTGAAATAAATGGGCAAAATATTGACAAAAATGCCAAAAATTAGTGAAATATTGAAATAAATTATGGTTTATTTAGTGCCTTAAACTCAAAAAAAATTGAAATTTAACAATAAAAACCGTTTTTGTTGCTTGCAAACCTGTTTTTGTGCTGCTTCAAGGCGTCATTTTATTTTATTCACAATCAAAAATAAAAGAAATGTTTAAATTTAACAAAAAGTAATGAGTCGAAATAATGATGGGACGGCATTTTGGATGCGGCATTTTTTTAATGCGGCATTTTGGAGGGACATTTTCGGATATTTTGGGTATTGGAAATCATTGTTGTGCCTTTATGGGGGGTTTTTGTTCAGTGGGATCCTGGAAAAATTTTTAATTAAAATATCTAAGAATTGTAGTGTGACGAAGATAATTTGCATGAAAGAAACGCCAGTGGTGTATAATAGCCAGAATTACACTTTTTCAGCGCCGCAGGCGAAAATTTTGAGAATTTTGTTGTCAAGCGGTTAAATTAATTTTCTTTTTTCCAAAAATTAATGAAAAATCACAAAATTTTGTTAACAATATACAAAAATATTAAAATAATATACAAAAAGTGCCAAATATTGAAATACCGGAAAATTGGCAAAATATTGAAATAAATTGAAATACAACTTTGTTCAAAATCATAATATTGAAAAACTAATGGCATATTTGGACTTCTTTCGATATAGTGTGTTTGCAAAAAAAACATTTTATTTCAATAAAATCCGGACTCTAATAATCAGTATACTTTATACATTCATTTACTTTTCAATTATTTTATAAAGTATTTAGTTATAATTATAAATCGTTTTTCGGTTATCTTAATAAAGTACATATCACTTTCATTTAATAATTTATTTCAATAATCTTGAATACAGACATCATACTGGCACTTAGATCTTTCAGGACACTCTCCTTTCTCACCACAGGGTTTGTATGTTGTTGGTGGCGTTGTTGTAGTTGGTTGTGTTGTGGTCGGTGGCTTAGTTGGTGGTCGGGTTGGTGGATAGCATTTACCCGCGTAACATATGTATGGTCGGAAACACACAATACAGGCATTAATATTTCCCTCAGAACAACATTGTGCTGAAGAAATGAAAATTATTTTAGATTTAAAGGTATAGGCTTGCGTGGTTCGAGTGTGGGTGGTTCTGTTGGAGGGATAGCGCAATATTGACCAGCGTAGCATGTGAATCGAAAGGGACAATGGTAACAGTTTCTAAAGCGATTTCCTTTCCAACAACATCGTGCTGAAAATGAATGTTATTTTAAATTTAAAGATATTAATTTGCTTGGTTTTGGCGGCGTTGGCTTCTTTGTAGTAGTCGTAGTAGTTGGTACGACCTTGACGCACACTTCATTGATACACGTATATCCAGGTGAACATTCATCATAGCCATCACCACATTTTTGCGGTTCATCGGAAAATACCAATGATATTAAGCACATTTGAACAAAAACCAACAGTATCAACTTAAATTTGATATAGAATTTAAATTTGAGTAGAAGGTATTTACCTTCATTTTTGGAGTAAATTATTATTAATGAATTATACTAAATACTGATTTAATTTGACAGAATTTTTAAAGACTGTTATCTTTTGACAGAATTCATGGGCTTTTATATATACAGTTAAAGGCTTATTATTATTTCCTTAAATGTTTTTCTAGAAAACTAAAAGCTACGTGTCAAACGTCTGAAAATCTCTCATTTTCAAAACTAATTTTTCAAACAACCCTCCTAAAAAATGAAAGAGGAAGTTTATTTTTAACAAATATTACTTGTTTGCTTTATGTCTTATCTTCACGAACATTTTAATCACTTTGTTGATAACGTGAAAAACGCCACGTTAAATGTCCATATTCAAATTTTAGACAAAAATAGGAAACGTTTTGACGATTTTATTGTCATTTCTTAACAAACATGGTGATAAAATGTTTGTGAATATTTTTCATTTAAATTTCTCAATATTGTTTGTGAGCAAATAAAGTTTCCTTTTAATTTATTGTAAAAATTTTTTTTTTACTTTTGCGGATTATGAGTGAAAATGAAAGACATATGTATCAGGGGTGGCGCAAGTGGCAAAAAATACGAGACATGAGATTCACAAAATACGAGATCCTCAAAAAATACGAGATTTACAAGATACGAGACACAAGATACGAGACTAACGTATCCCTGATGAGTATGCTTTGAAAGATTAATATAGTCAGGCATTTGGTGGATATAGGCGGATTAGGGCATATTAGCGGATTTGGAGGATGCATGGGATTCGAGTATTTGGCAGACTACAATATACACCAGGGATGGGCGATTTCGCATTTTCGCATTTCGCATCTTTCGCATTTTTCGCATTTTTTGGCGCGAAAAGTTTCGCATTCCGCATTTCGCTTTTTGGTCCAAATGCGAAATTTGTTTCGCTTTTTCTTAAAGTATTTTTTTTATTTTTAAGAAATTTTTTAAAATTATAATGTCTTTAATATGGAAGTATTTCTCACTTTCTGGAAGAGTAGCTTTTAATAATTCACGCTTACAAAAGATACTGAGGTTTTTTTTATTTTATTGTTTTTACGTCGAAATTAGGTTCGATGGTCATCAACTTTTCTTATGATCGACCGCTTTATTTTGAATAAACAAGCAATAAATTTGCTCAGTGCCGGTGATTTGACGTTACCAAATTTTGGACCAGATGATTTGGACTGGTGACAATACAGTTAAATGGCCAATTTTATCCAAAATTGCAACGCGCTTTCTATCAGCACCTTGTACATCAGCTGAAGCAGAAAGGTTGTTTAGTAGTACAGGATTAATAATAAACAATCTGAGGAAACGTCTTATTCAAGAAAATGCAGAAATGCTTTTATTTTTGCATCATAATCTCGTAATTTATAATTTTGAATATGAATAAAATTTTTTGAATTTTAAATAATTTGCATTTTCGCATTTCGCATCTTTCGCATTTTTCGCATTTTTTGGCGCGAAAAGTTTCGCATTCCGCATTTCGCATTTTATTTTTTTAAAAAAAGTTTCGCATTTCGCATTTCGCTTTTTATTTTTTGATTTCGCCCATCCCTGATATACACCCATGTATATTCAAATTGTTTTTTTGAAGATGACGTATTTTCTAACTAGGCCACGTAAGATAAAACTGGGCCTTACATGGCTAGTCTGAAAATTCGTCATCTAATTCGTCATCTTCAAGAAAAATAAATAATCATTTATGTTCTAAAATTCCCAAAATATCTCATGATCCGCAAACAATATTGATAAATTTAAATGAAAAATATTTACAAACATTTTATCAATTTTGTATTCGATGTTCCTGCTGTGGAAAAATTGTGGATGGGAGATGGAATTGAACCATCACGGCAAGGGCCCAAACCGAAAGCACAACCGACTGTGCCACCATCCAACCCATTGTTGGGTTATTTATTTTCATTCATGTTCTTTCTGCAAGTGCGGACACAACAATCAATCTATTTGTTAAAAAATGATAATAAAATAGTCAAAACGTTTCTCATTTTTGTCTAAAATTTGAATATGGACATTTAACGTGGCACTTTTCACGTTATTAACAAAGTGATTAAAATGTTGGTGAACATGAGACATAAAGCAAACATGTAATATTTGTTAAATAAACTTCCTCTTTGATTTTGAAGGGAGCTTGGTTGAAAAATTAGCTTTGAAAATGAGAAATTTTCAGACGTGTGACACATAGCTTTTGGTTTTCTAGAAAAACATTTAAGGAAATAATAACCCGTTGACTATAGGTATAAAAGCCTATGAATTCTGTCAGAAGATAACAGTCTTGAAATTTCTATCAAATTAAATCAGTCTTTAATATAATTCATTAATAATAACTACTCCAAAAATGAAGGTAAACCCTTCTTAATTTTAATTTAAATTCGATAACGAATTTAGTTGATACTGCTGGTTTTTATTCAAATGTGCTTAATCCAGTTATTATTATTTAAGCCGGATCCTTGTGATGACTATGGCAATTGTCCAGTTGGATATAAATGCGAGGATGATGAGTGTGTTGATGTCGTACCACCTACTACGACTACCACAAAGAAGCCAACTCCGCCTAAACCAAGCAAAACCGAAAATTAATAAGTTTAAATAACGTTCGTTTTCAGGACAATGATGTTGGAGAGGAAATCGCTTTAGAAACTGTTACTGGTGTCTTCATCCATCCAATTGTTACTTAACACCACCACCAACAACTACACCCGCACCATCACCTTGTAAGAACGATTATAGCTGTCCATCTGGATATAAGTGCGATTATAAAATTTGTGTTCCTATACTACAACTACATTAAAGCCAACACCACCCAAACCAAGCAAGCCAATATCTTTAACTTTAAATTAATTCTTTTTTTCAGCACGATGTTGTTGGTTTGGAAATCGCGGGATAAACTGTTACCGTTGTCAACGACCATACGTTTGCTACATAGGTAAATACTGTCAATTTGTGCCTACAACAACAAGTACACCAACACCACAACCAACACCACCAACAACACCACCAACTACAACAACACCACCACCAACAACTCCTATATATTGTGATCAGTATAGAAATTGTCCCGATGAATATAAATGCGGCGACTATAATGTCTGTATTCCGGAGTATTGAAAGAGATTATTAAATGAAAGTGAAGTGAGATAAATAACAAACGATTTATAATTATAATTAAATGCATAATAAGATAATTGTTAAGTAAATTAATGCATAAAGTATACTGATTATTAAATTTTGATTTTTATCGAAATTATTTGGTTAACAGTTCACTTTTTTGATTGTAAGCTCATGACATACTGAAATTAATAGGAGAGTAATTTTGCCCTATTTTCGCCCTATTTTAAGTGGCTGCGCCCTATTTTAGTGTTTTGGAAGGGGCCACCATTTCATAGAAGTCCTCCTCCATTTCCCTCCTAAGTAATAACCACTTTCTACAAAAAATTATATCGGAATTTTTTTTGATACTCACAAACAATGTTGAGAAAAATTTCTGGAGGGCCTGAAAAAAATTTTTACACAACACCTAAAGGGATCAAAATATTTTTTGAAGTACTGTACCCCCGTTTTCCGTTGATTTTGGGGTTTTGAGATCTCAACGAAGAAAGCATTTACAGACTTCGTTCTTTTTGCTTTTCTACTCCTTATTGATGGAAATGTTCACAGGAATTTTTACAGAATTTCTGGAACACTTATAGCGTAGAAAATACGTATTAAAATCTTGGTCTTATAATTTCTTAACACACCAAATTTTGAAAAAAATTCATAAAAAATTTAGATTTGATTAAAAATTTTTGAAACTCTCAAAATACTAATATTTATAGAATATATACTAATAGAAGAAATTGAGGCTCAGTCGTTACACAGGAAGTAAGTGTAACACCAAAAAAATGTTTGGTCTTGTAATTTCTTAACGGACTTTAAATGACATTTAACGGACGTTTTTCACGTTATCAACAAATGGATAAAAATGTTGACTATTTATCTTAAAGCTAACATGTAATATTTTTAAAAATAAACTTCCTCCTTAATTTAGAGGAACTGCGTCCATAACCTAGCGCCCGTTTTCTCTTGCATAAGCGTCTCGTGACCATTTTGAGCTTAAGGAAAAATGGGTCTTATTTTAATTTCAACCCACATCTATCACCTCTAAAAACCTAATTTTCGTACATACAAACAAACCTTAAACGTCAAATTTTACTGTTTTTATATTTAAACAATACTAACAAACAAAATAATGAAATTTTGGTATAAAAATTTGTCATAAAGCAAACAAGTAAATATTGTTAAAAATAAACTTCCTCTTTAATTTTGAAGGGAAGTTGATCGTATAAATATTTACAATGAAAATGAAACATTTTCGGACGTGTGACACGTAGCTTCTAATAAGAATTTAACAAAAAAATAACCAGTTGACTGTCACATAAAAGCCAATGCTTTCTGACAGAAGATAACAGTATTCAAAAATTCCGTCAAATTAAATCAGTCTTTAATATAATTCATTAATAATAATTTAATCCAAAAATGAAGGTAAATATTGTTTGCTTGAATTTTATATCAAATTTAGCTGATAATGTTCGTTTTTATTCAAATGTGCTTAATTGCATTGGTATTTTCCGATGACCCGCAAGAATGTGGTGGTGAATATGATGATCCATGTCCATATGGATATACTTGCGAGTATGGTGAGTGTGTCGAAATCGTACCACCTACTACAACTACTACAAAGAAGCCAACTCCGCCTAAACCAAGCAAGCAACTTTAACTTTTAATATCATAAATTGTTTATTCAGCTAAATGTTGTTGGATTGGACGCCGTGGAGGCTGTTACTATTGCGCAGAAGGATTTGAATGCTATAGAGGCCAATATTGCTACCTTCCAACTAAACCTACCACAAAGAAACCAACGAAAAAGCCTTATTAAATAAAAGAATAAACTGAGAAATGCTTATCAAAGCTTTAAACATAATGTTGCATAAAATACATGTTAAAGATAAAAGTTAAAGGCATTAAGTGCCTGTTTGATTTTACTTTTTGCTAGTTAATATTAAGGAAAATACATAGAAGCATTACGCTGAAAGACGAAATTATTCTTCTAATAAACTGAGGATAGCAAGTAATGTTATCGTATTGTTGAAAAGTTGCGGATATCTGGATCCGATAACCGAACCGAAAATTTCGGATATCCGTATCCGAAATTTTCTAGAAATTCATGAAACTAAAAATCCAATCTAAATCCTTATAAAACCCATTTTTATGTCATGAAACTGACATAGGATTTTAAGAAAGTAAATTTAAAAGAGTCTTAAACAATTGAAAAAGCACACTCTCTATTTGAAGCACACTCCCTAACATAAGCTCACCCGACGAGGGGATCAAAAAATAGAAGCGCAGGTGGTTGTATTAGATCATTTTTTGCATATAGATCCAATTTTGTTTTGATATATATTTATTATTATACATTATTAGAGGTTGGGGAATTATTAGAGGGGAAAAGCAGGGGAAAAGCACACCCCCTAACATAAGAACACCCGTCGAAGGGATCGAATTATAATGTGGTTCTATTAGAGTGATATCGAAAGATTTTGAGGGATTAAGTTGGATATCCTAGGTTGGATTAATTAGAGGGTTGTTAGCATTTATTATTGACATATATTATATGCAATTACATGATTATATTTTAATAAAATGTATCAATTTGATTGTCTCATTTAATATTTTGGCTTTTTTGTAGGTTTCTGTGGTTTTCTCGTTGGTTTAATTGTAGATTTAGTTGAGTCTCTGTTTCTTTGTTATTCTCGTTGGTTTCATTGTAGTTTGAGTTGTAGATGCGGGGCTTGTAGTTGCGGGGGTCGGAAGGTAACAACATTCGCCTTTATAGCATTCAAGTCCTTTAGGGCATCTGTAACAGCTTCCATGGCAAGTTCCAGTCCAACAACATTTTTCTGAATAAAAGGCTATTTAATGTTGTTTAAAGTCTGGCTTGCTTTTAGAGGGTGAAGGGGTCTCAGTTGTGAAACCAGATGGGCCATACATGCACATTGGTGAAGCATAACCTTTATCGCAAAATAATCCAACTGGACAGTTGCCGCACACATCACAGCGTATCCAAGGGGCTATAATTAATACATTTTGAAGTTGTTATGTTAAACACATACGTCCCTCGACATAGGGTAATTCTACCGTGATTAAACACAATTGAATAAAAATCAACAGTATCAACTAAAATTTGTTATAGAAATTACTAGAGTCGTCCAAGCCTCTTTCATGATGACTCAAAACTCTTCTTGGGTTTTACGGTCTTGAGCATTGGGTAATATCTTAAGGTCCAGTCATGATATTCAAGTAAGGTCTTGGTCTTGAGTCATGGAAAATTTTCGATCTTGGACATTTCTTATTGTATTTACCTTCATTTTTAATTAGTTAATTTTAATGAATTAGTTTAAGGGCTGATTAGACTTTACATAATTTTAATATGAAATTGCTTCAAATTCTAAAATCAATTTTTATTAGAGGTCGACATGGGACAGGAACCCGCACGGGACTATGGGATTCTGTCCCGAACTCACGTATTTTAAGAGACGAACGGGATTTACAGGATTAATCCCGCGGGATCCTTTCCATCAATAATTTTTGAAAAAAATCACTTTATGGGATCCTGGGAATGCGATTTTACCGAATCTAACTGAAATATTATTTTCATTTATGTGTTAAAATTTTCAAAATACTTTTCAATATTAGGCAAAAATAATTATAAAATTCATTCTTAACAATATTTTGTTTGTTTAATGTCGATGTTTATTTATCATTTTATCACCTTGTGTGTTAGCAGCTTGTAAAATTTCTCTACATAGTCACTGTTTCCCTGGGTCGATCATCAATGTGGCTATTTAACGTGGCGATTAATGTAACTAACAATCAAAAAAGGCGTTAAAATATTAACATATGTCATAAACAAACATTTTAATAATGTCTATGTTAATCAAGAATTAATTTACTATTTAATTGTCAGAGTAAATAAGGTTTCAAAAAATTTATAATTAATAAAAACTACCCGAAGATAAAGGTAAATTAGTTTTGCTTAAATTTTTAACAAATTTTAGTTGATACTGTTGGTTTTTATTCAATTGTGCTTTATCGCTTCTGTATTATCTGTTGGTAAGACACATATACCGGTAGTTTATGAGTATCTCGCCACCCGTCCACTCGGATTCGTTCCAGAGTTATTCTTTTCCCAAATAAAGATGTACATAATGGTCAGACTTCTTTCACTTGCTTTTCACTTGAGGAAAATAAATGATAGGCGAAAAAATGAAAGTAATTTTTGGCATAAACAAGGCAGGGGAAGCAGGCCTATGTACCGTGAGCCTAATGTACCGCAGAGCTATAAATTCTTTCAAAGTTTTCGGATCCGGAACGCATTGTATGGTTCAATGCTTGTTGATGAGCTGAATCCACCCATACTAGGGCGTCACGGATTCGATTATCTCAAACAAAGTTATAGCTCTACGGTACATTGGGGTGTATCCCCATATAGTACCCAAATATCAAATTCAATGTTAAACCATTATTCATTTATTAATTTAGCTCTAAGATGTCTTCATCAACCTCCGAAATGTCCACCTGGATATTTTTGTGTAGTTGGGGTTTGTTTTCCACGTAAGAGGACCAAATAACTCAATATTTAGCATTAAAATAATCCTTTTCAGGAGAATGTTGTTACCCCGGAAATGGCTTTAAAAACTGTTATTCTTGTCCAAACCGGTTCGTTTGCGATAAGAGCAACAAGTGTTTATTTGGATGAAGTGAGCATATAAAGCGATATGAAAAGTGGAGATGATAAGATAAACACTTAAACATTCTTTTGTAATTATTTTATTAAAAATAACCTTCCGAATAAAAACTAATCTTTAGAAATATTTATTGTATTATAATCTTCAATATTTTATTTTCTTTTGTAATTATTTTATTAAAAATAACCTTCCGAATAAAAACTAATCTTTAGAAATATTTATTGTATTATAATCTTCAATATTTTATTTTCTTTTGTAATTATTTTATTAAAAATAACCTTCCGAATAAAAACTAATCTTTAGAAATATTTATTGTATTATAATCTTCAATAATTTATTTTCTTTTGTGATTATTTTATTCAAAATAACCTTCCGAATAAAAACTAATCTTTTATAAATATTTATTATATTATAATCTTCAATAATTTATTTTCTTTTGTGATTATTTTATTCAAAATAACCTTCCGAATAAAAACTAATCTTTAGAAATATTTATTATATTATAATCTTCAATAATTTATGATCTTTTGCGATTATTTTATTAAAAATAACTTTCTGAATAAAAACTAATCTTTAGAAATATTTATTGTATTATAATCTTCAATATTTTATTTTCTTTTGTAATTATTTTATTAAAAATAACCTTCCGAATAAAAACTAATCTTTAGAAATATTTATTGTATTATAATCTTCAATATTTTATTTTCTTTTGTAATTATTTTATTAAAAATAACCTTCCGAATAAAAACTAATCTTTAGAAATATTTATTGTATTATAATCTTCAATATTTTATTTTCTTTTGTAATTATTTTATTAAAAATAACTTTCTGAATAAAAACTAATCTTTAGAAATATTTATTGTATTATAATCTTCAATAATTTATTTTCTTTTGTAATTATTTTATTCAAAATAACCTTCCGAATAAAAACTAATCTTTTATAAATATTTATTATATTATAATCTTCAATAATTTATTTTCTTTTGTGATTATTTTATTCAAAATAACCTTCCGAATAAAAACTAATCTTTAGAAATATTTATTATATTATAATCTTCAATAATTTATGATCTTTTGCGATTATTTTATTAAAAATAACTTTCTGAATAAAAACTAATCTTTAGAAATATTTATTGTATTATAATCTTCAATATTTTATTTTCTTTTGTAATTATTTTATTAAAAATAACCTTCCGAATAAAAACTAATCTTTAGAAATATTTATTGTATTATAATCTTCAATATTTTATTTTCTTTTGTAATTATTTTATTAAAAATAACCTTCCGAATAAAAACTAATCTTTAGAAATATTTATTGTATTATAATCTTCAATATTTTATTTTCTTTTGTAATTATTTTATTAAAAATAACCTTCCGAATAAAAACTAATCTTTAGAAATATTTATTGTATTATAATCTTCAATATTTTATTTTCTTTTGTAATTATTTTATTAAAAATAACCTTCCGAATAAAAACTAATCTTTAGAAATATTTATTGTATTATAATCTTCAATATTTTATTTTCTTTTGTAATTATTTTATTAAAAATAACCTTCCGAATAAAAACTAATCTTTAGAAATATTTATTGTATTATAATCTTCAATATTTTATTTTCTTTTGTAATTATTTTATTAAAAATAACCTTCCGAATAAAAACTAATCTTTAGAAATATTTATTGTATTATAATCTTCAATATTTTATTTTCTTTTGTAATTATTTTATTAAAAATAACCTTCCGAATAAAAACTAATCTTTAGAAATATTTATTGTATTATAATCTTCAATATTTTATTTTCTTTTGTAATTATTTTATTAAAAATAACCTTCCGAATAAAAACTAATCTTTAGAAATATTTATTGTATTATAATCTTCAATATTTTATTTTCTTTTGTAATTATTTTATTAAAAATAACCTTCCGAATAAAAACTAATCTTTAGAAATATTTATTGTATTATAATCTTCAATATTTTATTTTCTTTTGTAATTATTTTATTAAAAATAACCTTCCGAATAAAAACTAATCTTTAGAAATATTTATTGTATTATAATCTTCAATATTTTATTTTCTTTTGTAATTATTTTATTAAAAATAACCTTCCGAATAAAAACTAATCTTTAGAAATATTTATTGTATTATAATCTTCAATATTTTATTTTCTTTTGTAATTATTTTATTAAAAATAACCTTCCGAATAAAAACTAATCTTTAGAAATATTTATTGTATTATAATCTTCAATATTTTATTTTCTTTTGTAATTATTTTATTAAAAATAACCTTCCGAATAAAAACTAATCTTTAGAAATATTTATTGTATTATAATCTTCAATATTTTATTTTCTTTTGTAATTATTTTATTAAAAATAACCTTCCGAATAAAAACTAATCTTTAGAAATATTTATTGTATTATAATCTTCAATATTTTATTTTCTTTTGTAATTATTTTATTAAAAATAGCCTTCCGAATAAAAACTAATCTTTAGAAATATTTATTGTATTATAATCTTCAATATTTTATTTTCTTTTGTAATTATTTTATTAAAAATAACCTTCCGAATAAAAACTAATCTTTAGAAATATTTATTGTATTATAATCTTCAATATTTTATTTTCTTTTGTAATTATTTTATTAAAAATAACCTTCCGAATAAAAACTAATCTTTAAAAATATTTATTGTATTATAATCTTCAATATTTTATTTTCTTTTGTAATTATTTTATTAAAAATAGCCTTCCGAATAAAAACTAATCTTTAGAAATATTTATTGTATTATAATCTTCAATATTTTATTTTCTTTTGTAATTATTTTATTAAAAATAACCTTCCGAATAAAAACTAATCTTTAGAAATATTTATTGTATTATAATCTTCAATATTTTATTTTCTTTTGTAATTATTTTATTAAAAATAACCTTCCGAATAAAAACTAATCTTTAGAAATATTTATTGTATTATAATCTTCAATATTTTATTTTCTTTTGTAATTATTTTATTAAAAATAACCTTCCGAATAAAAACTAATCTTTAGAAATATTTATTGTATTATAATCTTCAATATTTTATTTTCTTTTGTAATTATTTTATTAAAAATAACCTTCCGAATAAAAACTAATCTTTAGAAATATTTATTGTATTATAATCTTCAATATTTTATTTTCTTTTGTAATTATTTTATTAAAAATAACCTTCCGAATAAAAACTAATCTTTAGAAATATTTATTGTATTATAATCTTCAATATTTTATTTTCTTTTGTAATTATTTTATTAAAAATAACCTTCCGAATAAAAACTAATCTTTAGAAATATTTATTGTATTATAATCTTCAATATTTTATTTTCTTTTGTAATTATTTTATTAAAAATAACCTTCCGAATAAAAACTAATCTTTAAAAATATTTATTGTATTATAATCTTCAATATTTTATTTTCTTTTGTAATTATTTTATTAAAAATAGCCTTCCGAATAAAAACTAATCTTTAGAAATATTTATTGTATTATAATCTTCAATATTTTATTTTCTTTTGTAATTATTTTATTAAAAATAACCTTCCGAATAAAAACTAATCTTTAGAAATATTTATTGTATTATAATCTTCAATATTTTATTTTCTTTTGTAATTATTTTATTAAAAATAACCTTCCGAATAAAAACTAATCTTTAGAAATATTTATTGTATTATAATCTTCAATATTTTATTTTCTTTTGTAATTATTTTATTAAAAATAACCTTCCGAATAAAATCTAATCTTTAGAAATATTTATTGTATTATAATCTTCAATATTTTATTTTCTTTTGTAATTATTTTATTAAAAATAACCTTCCGAATAAAAACTAATCTTTAGAAATATTTATTGTATTATAATCTTCAATATTTTATTAAATACTTAAAAAACCCCATCGAGATTTTTTAAAAAACTTGGGCGGCCGCAGGCCGCTTCGGAGTAGCCTGAAAGTTGTGGAAGGGTCCTGCAACTTTTTACGGAGCATCTAGGAAAACTTCAACCTCGGTACCACGATGAACCCTTGGCACCAAAACGGCCTTGGTTAAGTTACTATCTCCTGAACCGTCTGTTGGATCGGAAAACTTCCGCTGCGAGGGCACTCCGTCACTAAATGAGGATATCGAATAAAAAAAAATTTTCGAAATTTGGTAAAGTCTTAATACAGATATGCCGTCTTAACCCTTTTTAAATGGTGGCCAAATGTCGTGGTCACTGGGTAGCGATCCTTTGATGATTTGTTATATCTCGAGAGTGGCTGAACCGATTGAGATGGAACTTGGGAGGTTATAGGTAATCGACCAAGAGAAAATTAATGGGCATGGTTTTGAGGGGGACACTTGAGTCTTAAGGGGCACAATTAAGTCTTGAAAATTTCAACTGTTTATTACTTGAAATTTTTGGGTGGAGTGCTTTTGGGTGTAGAAGTATTATTTGAAGGCAAGAGTGTTCCGAACATTTCACTTAGGGGACACTCGAGTCTGGGATGTTTTCTGATTGAGATATGAGTCTTGGCGCAAGACTCAAAATTTCAACTTTTTAATGCGTGAACCGTAGTTCGATTTGAGTGTAGCAGTTTATAGAGCGTCCTTTGAATGTATGAAAAATATATACTTTGTTTGGGGTACACTTGAGCCCCTGGGAGATATAAGGCAAAAAGTGGCATTTTTGGGGTCAAAAGTGGTTGGTTTTTTGAGTATAACTTTTTTTAAAAACTATTTAAAAATAAAAGGACTCCAGATTCGTGTTCAGCACCTATTGAAGTACCATAAAACATATTTTTCTCGAGGTCGAATTTTTGACACATTTTTGAAGGGTTACCCATTTTGAAATTTTTTGGTGGAATTTAAATCGATTGTAACTTTGCTCATTTTTTCGTAACTAAACGAATTAAAATTCATAAAATAGAGCAAAAAATTACAAATTTTTTGAGCTATTTAAATTTTTGAAAAAATGCTCCCGAGGCCTGGTAGGGTCGATTTTTTGAAAATTCAAAATTTTCCGGTTTTTTGAAATTTTCTTGGGTATATCGAGGCTGAGGGTATTTAAATATATTTTTATAAAATATTACATAAAATTTTCTATATAATAATCTTTTAAAATGTTTCAAAAGGGTCAATTTTTGGGGAGTTATGATTTTTTGAAGAATTACTTGAATTTATCGGTCGCAATTTTCGGTCAAAAATAGGTGATGCAAAAAAATTTTTTGTTTGTTGAAAAATATGCCTATATGATACAATCTGACCTGCTGAGTCCAAATCCGGTCTCAGAAAAATTATATTAAAGTTCCCTGCGAAGTTAGAGTCCCAGAAATTATCAGTCCCAGCCGTTTTTGCCCTATAACATTCTGAGACTCAAGTGGGCCCCCAACAAAGTATATGTTTTTAGATGTTTCAGAAGACGCTCTACATGATAGGATATTAAAATCCTGTTTAAATTCTCGTATTAAAAAGTCGACATTTCGAGTTTGACTCTTTGATTCATATCTCCCCAAAAAATTGTTCCAGAAATCAATTGCCCTACAAGTGAAATGTTCCTAACATAAAGCCTATAAATAACATAACTACAGACAAAACCTCCCCACACAAAATTTTCAAGATATAAATATTTGACCTTTTTGAGACTCAATTGTACCACTTGAGACTCAATTGTCACTTTAGAAAATATTTCCATTGAATTCCCCGGGGCCGATTGCCTATTACCCCATAGTTTTACTTTCCTTCACTTCTCATAGCGTTCGGATACTCAGATTAAACAACTTTTCTGACCAAAGTGGCTTGTAGGCCTTTTGTCCTTCAATTTTCAAGTTTTTGATTTAGGCGTTTTTATGTTTTTTAGGGTTTTTGGGAATTTTTGGGTCCTTTTTTAAAGTTTTTTTTATTTTTTTTGTTATTTAGAGGCCCTGATCACACCCCAGGCCTTTTTTCCTGAAAAATATTGAAAAAAAACACGAAAATTGCAAAAACTCGCTTTTTGCATTTTTTGAGATTTTTCCAGTTTTTTACGATTTTTTTGGGGTTTCGACATTTTATTGGGGTTTAGTTGTTTATAAATTATAATTTAGGGCCCGTTGATTATATTTATGTTAAGTTTTCCGAATAGAATTGAGAAATTTGGGATTTTTTGAAATTTACAAAATTCGAGTTTGGGGTGTGATTAGGGCTTTTTTACTTTTTTTAACTTTTATTATTTTTTTAGTTTTTTTTCAGTAATAACTTTTGGCTCCTGCTGGCTGCATCAACAATCAACATTCAACAAGGTTTGTTTCTTACCTCTCCCTCGGCTAAGGGAGTTGTTCCCTACTAATCAGAGGATGTTCTCTGATTAGTTTACTCTTTATTGAGTAGGGGTCATTCCCGATTTTTTTGCAAAATCGGGCATGAAACTTGCTTAATTAAGAGGACACTAATCAGGGGGCATTTTCTGATTAGGTTTCACTCTGGATAGACGGGTCATGCCGGTTTTTTATCGGTATGCCCCCACTATCTAGAAAGAAATCTAATCAGAAAATGCTCCTTTTAGTGTTCTCTTAATCAAGCAAGTTTCATATCCGATTTTGCGAAAAAATCTTGCTTTTTCTTACTCATAAAGAGTACAATTAATCATAGAATCTCCTCTTATTAGTAAGGAGAAACTCTTTTAACCGGGGGATGGAGGAAGAATTAATTGAATGTTGAGAAATGATGATGGTAAAATTGGATCGTATGCCGTGTTTTGGGTATTGGAAAGGTGGGTTTAATTTTTTAAAAATATTTAGATTCCCCACTTTGATTTCCTATCCTGTCGGGGGAAGGAGATCTTGTACCCCCGTATGGGGAGAGTGTGGAGCACCAATACGCGGGGGAGAACAAATTGCGTATTGATGCTCCGCTTGTGCAGAGGGGTCATGCCGAATTTTTTTGAGTCGATTTCTTAACTGCGTCAGTCTATTTTTTTTCTTTCTGCTTATAGATGGAATTAAAATGGGGGAATTTAAATATTTTTAAAAAATTTAACCTACCGTTCCAATACACAAAACACAGTATACAATCCAACTACATCAGCGAAATGTTGATGCAGTCGTCTTCAGCTAAAGTTATAACTGAAAAAAATTAATAATTAAATTAAAATAGGTTAAAAATCACCTGTATTAATTTAATATCGTCTACATTTAGTTAAATTGCTTAAAAATTTTTCCTTTTTAGATAAATTTTAATATTAAATTTTATTAATAAATTATAAAAATGCCTTCCAAACAACGAAATAAAAGAAAATTGGGTAAAGAATATCGTCAACGGCTGATTGCTAATGATGGTAATTCTATGGAGGTTGATTCTGTGGATGGTTCTTTGGATGGTAATAATATTTCCTTTGTTGGTAATTTTATTGAAGAGGGTAGTAAAGGGGAAAATAGTTTAGTACTTGATAATTCTGATGTTTTGAATAATTCTATTGTTTCACGTAGTGTTTCCCCAAATAGTATTTCATCGATTTCTCGTGGGGGAAGACCGAAAAAAAGGAAAAATTGTGGGGGTAGACCTAAAAATGTTATTTTTAATGAAATTGTTTCTAATAATAATTTGAATATGAATTTAGAACCTGCTTTTTTGTCTATTGATTTATTAGATATTCCTTTTGGACCTGTTTTACATAGTGATAATCGTATTTGTGACATGAATATTAATGTCGCAAGAGATTATATTAAGGAAATGTGGTCTGATTCGGATTCTTGGTTACAAGAGAATTATATTTATTCGTATCTTAAATACTTGACCACTCACACAAATAAACGTGTTGTTGTACTTGACCCAGCATATTCTTTTGTTGATTATCAATATGGGGACAGAGATCCGCTAATTCCTATAGAAAATTGTTTTAATCATTCTGTCAATTATGACATTTTATTCATGCCAATTTGTTTTCCTGGTCATTTTGTTCTTGTAATTTATGATAGATTTGTTCGAAATAATCCTGTTTGTTTGTTTGTTGATTCTTTACCTGCGGTTGACAGGTTATTTAATGTTAGATATCCCGGATTTGACATTCGGCGTATTGATTTGATTAAGAGAGCTATAATTGACTTGACTCCTAATGTTAACGAGAATGAAATTCAAATTAATCCTATACCTCGTGGGGATTTTGTTGAACAATTTGATGGGGTAAATTGTGGATTTTTTGTTTGCCTTTATTCTGAATTATATTTGTTTAATAATAATTCATTAGTTTTTCCCAATTTAAATATTCATCACGAGAGGAAACGAATTTTATGGAATCTTTCGCAGTTGATTCTTTCCAATGATATTAATTATGTTGGGCTTTTTGATAATTATCATAGAAACGCACCAGTAAATAATAATGTTTTTAGTTTTAATTTGGATTTTGGTAATAATGTGGAAGATAATTGTGTTATTAACGATCTGCCTGTTTTGAATTTAGAACCAGATCCGCCATTAAGGAGGTCTGAAAGAATTAAAGCTTTAAAGAATAATAATATTTCTGACTTAAATATTACTAATATTAACATTGCCTCTTTGAATCAAATTACTCCACGTTGTCATTTATCCCATAAATTATATCCTTGTGCAGATGTGCGTGCAAGGCACGTTGTTAGCTATTATGACTCTGGAAATATTGGAGACGCTGACTGTTGTTATTGCGGTGCAATGTTGTTTAATTCTGAGATTAATGACGCACATTATAAGAAGTTTAAAAAGATTTCGTCTTCATATTGTTGTCGTTGTGGTGTAATTAAACTTCCTTCGTTTAAACCCCATCCTCAATTATTAAAAGACTTAACTAAAGGTGATACTAAGGATTCTTTAGATTTTTTAAAAAAACAAAATGTATACAATTCCCTCCTTGCTTTTGCGTCGGTTTATGTAGGCCACAGAGAAACTAAACTTTATGGTGGGGTTTGTTATCTACTAAATGGCGAATTTGTTAGAAAAATGAGTTCGATGGTAGCTGGAGATTCGGGACCATCATTTTCCCAGTTATATATATTAGATGCTGATACTGCTTTTCAACATCGAGTTTCTAATGTTTCTTATGGAGGGGATAGAGTTAATCCTGATGTATTAAAAAGTTTAGATACTCTTCTTAGAAATTGCCATCCTCTTGCAAATACTTATAAATCTTTTCATGAACAATATTTAGACAAGTTAGAAAGGGATGGCCCTGATTCTGTGCAAAATTTTAGACTCGTGCTTTTGGAGGAGCGAGAAGCGCCTGAACTTATAATAGACAATACTTTACATGTTAGACAAGTTAATCTGCCTACAGAGGAAACGTTGTTTTCATTGCATACCGAGTCAGACGAACCTCCTATTTTAAAGGGGCTTTTTATTACTGGGGATCAAGGGAAGTTATTTATTTTTCCGCCACATCATCCTCAAACAGATACATTATGTTACCCTCTTTTGTTTCCGTGTGGAGATGATAGTTATCATAATAAGATTCCGTTTGCTAGAAAAGTGTTAACTGAAGATAAAAGTGATAATGATTGTTCTGATTGTGAACCTGATCCTCTTTTAGAAAACAGTCGTAAAAATATTAGTATTCGAGATTATGTTAAATATAGATTAGCGATAAGAAAGCATGAGGATTATCATAATATTTGGAATTCTGGCGGAGGTTTAAGCCAAAGATATGCTTTAGATTACACAGCTAGAATAGATTCCGAAGTAGCTAATTATTTACGTAATGATGACATGGATTTGCGTGCTACTATTGGCCCAGATGCGCTTAGGTGGTTACAAAGGGATTCTGGTGCTAATTCTATTGCTGATTTAGGGCATATTGTAATGTTTAGGTCTTATCATCCTGGCACGAGACCGTATTTTCAGGACATGTTTTATGACGCCACTACTCTTATGGCTAGAGTTCGTAAACCTGAAAACGCCTCCTTTATGTTCACTTTCACGAGTAATCCACGTTGGCCTGAAACTAAAAGGAATTTATTTCATAAACATCAGAAAATTGTGGATAGATTCGATATTATTTCACGTGTTTATGAAGATAAGTTAAGACGTTTGCATTATTTATTGAACAAAAAAAATATTTTTGGAAAAATTTTGGGATATGGTGAGAGTAGGGAGTTTCAGAAAAGGATTGGCGGACCGCATTTACATCGAGTTTTCTGTACCAATATTGTTGCAACCCCTGAAAATATTGAAAATTTAATTTATGCTCATATACCACCTGAACCTCCTGATGATAATTCTGGGTGGGCAAAATTTATGAGAAAAGTTAGAGAACTGTTACCGCTTTATCAGCTTCATGACTGCTCAGAGCATTGTAAGATGACTAATGGTAAATGTAAAAAGGGGTTCCCAAAGCCTTTTAGTAATATTACTGTTTTGCATGAGAATACGCCGGCAGAATATTATCGGCCTTCTCCTGAGGATGGTGGCGAGGTTTTAAAAATAAAGCGGGGTAGAGAATCAATCACTTATGACAATTCAAGAGTTGTACCGTATAATCCACTTATTTTGGTTATGTTTCAATGCCACCATAACTTAGAATTCGCTTACGGACAGACTGATAATTTAAAATATGCTTTAAAATATCCTTTTAAGGGTTCGAGTTTTTCCTATGTACGTAGCGAGGCTAGCGGTCTTATAAATGTAGATGAACCATTGCATTATGCCAGAATGATTTATCGCAGTCCAACTGAAGCGTATACAAGAATTATGTCGTATAAATATGCTTTTTTATCACATATTGTAAAAGCATTAACTATTCATTTACCGGAAAATCAGAAACTTTATTTTACACGTAAAAATACAAGTAAATTGATTAATGCTATTAATTCGGGTAATATTCCAGATTCGCCTCTTTCTGCTTATTGGAAGTTATGTGATAAGGATTCCGCAGTTAAAAATATTCTTTTCGAAAACATGCCCGAAACGTACGCGTTTAATAATAAAGATAGGGTTTGGAAGAAGTTGAATATTAATGAAAAAAATAAGAACCGCAAACCTCGTATAGGGAGAATTTTTTCTGTGTCACCAAGGGATCCGGAAAAATTTGCTTTATACATTTTAACTAAGCATTTTCCTGGCACGCCCGAAGATCTTTTAACTGTTAATGGTCATGCATGTTTAACGTTTGCTGAGGCTGCTAGATTAAGAGGATTGTTTGAAGATAATAATGTTTGGGAACGCACTTTAAGAGAAGGTTCTATTTCCTTAAATCCTTCCCAGATGAGACAGCTTTTTGCCAATATTCTTGCTTTTGGGGGAACTGAAAAGTGTGTAATTGATGGTCTTTTACTATGGAATATGTTTGTCGATCATTTTTATGATAGAAGAAGGTGTTCAGAAGCAGAAAAATTAATTAGACTTGACAGAGCATTGGCAATTATAGAAAGAATGTTACTAAGTCAGGGTCGTACTTTGCAGGAATTTAATCTTCCTTCTCCTACTCGTCCGTTAATAAATGATCCAAACAGGGCTCTCGAAGATTTTTTCTTTCCGCATCATATTAACGATGATGAAATGGATGAAGCTATTGACACTACTATTTTTAATAACGCGAATCTAAATCCTGAACAGCAAAGATTTTTCAATATAATTCGATCTTCAGTTTTAGATCCGTTTACCAAAAATAAATTATTTTTCTTGTCTGGTGATGGGGGCACAGGGAAAACTTTCCTTCTTAATTATGTTATTTATAAATTAAGGGAAATGAGACAAAAAGTATTGGCGACCGCTTCGACTGGAATTGCTGCCACTAATTATTACTCTGGTGGGATGACATTTCACTCTGCCTTTAGATTTGGTAAGGATGTTGAGCCAGGAGTTATACCACCTGTAACAGCAGATAGTTACTTTGGACGTAGGATTATCGAGGCTAATGTAATAATTATTGATGAAGTTTCAATGCTAAATAGGACAGTTTTTGAAAATGTTAACATTTTGTGTAAAAAATTAATTCCGCAGTTTAAAGAACAGCCTTTTGGGGGAAAGATAGTTATAATATCAGGTGATTGGAAGCAGTCCCTTCCTGTAGTTAATGACTCATCGTCACCTGGAGCACAGGTGGCAGCATCAATCCAATCCTCAGATTTATATGGAAGATTCGAAAAACACAGATTGTTACAAAATATGCGTGTAATTCCTTCAGAAATTAAGTTTAAAGATTGGCTTTATAGTATTGGAACTGGTCAAACAGGTGATTCAGTTAGTATACCAGAAGGAATGAGGGTTAATTCGCGCCAAGACTTGTATGCGTTCGTATTTAACACTGGATTTGATGCACCGGTTCACGAGTTATTAAAAAGGTTAATTCTTTCACCAACTAATAGAGTAGTTGATATGATTAATGAAGAAATTGTTGGTTTGATAGACTCGCCTGTTCAAGAATATTTATCAATAGATAATCCCACGAGTGAAAATCCTTTTGCGTATAATTTAGCTGAGTATGAAGTTGCGCAATTGAACAGGCTTACGCCAATAGGAATGCCTGCCCATAATATAAAACTTAAAGTTGGTGCAGTAGTTGTCTTGCTTCAAAATTTAAATACCCAGAAGGGTTTATGTAACGGTACCAGAATGATTATTAGGCGTTTACATCAAGATTTAATTGAAGCAGAAACCATAAGTGGTTCTTCTGATCGTGGTATTACTATTGGAATATGTCGTACAAAAAATAGTTATAAAGACATTCGACCTGATTGTGTTAGTTTCGAACGATTTCAGTTTCCCGTAAGGGTTGCTTTTTGCATGACTATTACTAAAGCCCAAGGGCAGACTTGTGAACGTTTAGGGATTGATATAAGCGATGAGCCTTTTGCTCATGGCCAGACTTATACAGCTTTTTCAAGGGCCAGAAGTGGAGAAAACATTAGAGTTTTTGCACCTGGTAAAACTTCGGATAATAATGGAAATATATCTATGAGAAATGTTGTGGCGAGAGGAATTTCTTTTGATTGAATGTAAAAATAAATAAATATAATTAGTAGAAAGGTTGGAAAAAGTTTAGATTTTGTTTCCAAAATTTTTTTTGATAGAATTAAAAATTTATTTTGATTATTGACTTTTAGTTGTTGTGTGTCTTATTTTTGCTGTTTTTTTGTTGTATCTTGAATGTAGTTTTTGATCATATGATTTCTTTTGGGACAATTATGTGGGGTTGTGTTATGTATTTATATTTGGTAGTTTTTGTTAATTGTATTTATTAGTTTATTTATGTTGTTTGGTTTAATATTTAAACGTTATTTTTTGGTTTATATTTTCTTTTGGGAATGATTTTTGGGAATTGAATTTGTATTACTGTTGGGGTGTTTAATTATTTTTATTTAATTGGTTATTTTTGTTTTTATAGCTATTTGAGTTTTAATTTTATTTTTTTAATTCACTTTTATGTCCAATAGGGGCATAATCGCACGGGAGGCTTTATGCCGAACGGTTAAGTATTTCATTGTTGTTATTTATTTATTTAATTATTATTCACTTTTATGTCCATTAGGGGCATAATCGTACGGAAGGCTTCTGCCGACCGATTTAGTATTTCATTTGTTTTTTTATTATTTATTCACTTTTATGTCCAATAGGGGCATAATCGCACGGGAGGCTTTATGCCGAACGGTTAAGTATTTCATTGTTGTTATTTATTTATTTAATTATTATTCACTTTTATGTCTAATAGAGGCATAATCGTACGGAAGGCTTCTGCCGACCGATTTAGTATTTCATTGTTTTTTGTTTGTTTTTAAGTTTATTTTAATTATATTAATTATATTTGGGGGATTTTTATTATTTATTTTATTTATTATTTATTTTTGGGGTGGGCCCTTCCCACGGGGTACAGGGTTTGCCCGTTTCCCTCCGTGCACCTCCACGTGGTGTACCCTGGGCATTGTTGTATAATAATAAAATGTCATACAACAATGGCTAAGCACGGTAAAAAACGGGATGGTTTGAATTATAAAAATGTAACTGTTTCTAGCAGCGCGCGAAGCGCGCCCCAAAGCCGGTAGGCTTTCCAACGGGCACCCCAAAATTTTACCGCCAGAGTATCGTAATATGCTCCCCAGTGGTCAAACCCATCGCTAGTTTTCTTTTGTAATTATTTTATTAAAAATAACCTTCCGAATAAAAACTAATCTTTAGAAATATTTATTGTATTATAATCTTCAATATTTTATTTTCTTTTGTAATTATTTTATTAAAAATAACCTTCCGAATAAAAACTAATCTTTAGAAATATTTATTGTATTATAATCTTCAATATTTTATTTTCTTTTGTAATTATTTTATTAAAAATAACCTTCCGAATAAAAACTAATCTTTAGAAATATTTATTGTATTATACTCTTCAATATTTTATTTTCTTTTGTAATTATTTTATTAAAAATAACCTTCCGAATAAAAACTAATCTTTAGAAATATTTATTGTATTATAATCTTCAATATTTTATTTTCTTTTGTAATTATTTTATTAAAAATAACCTTCCGAATAAAAACTAATCTTTAGAAATATTTATTGTATTATAATCTTCAATATTTTATTTTCTTTTGTAATTATTTTATTAAAAATAACCTTCCGAATAAAAACTAATCTTTAGAAATATTTATTGTATTATAATCTTCAATATTTTATTTTCTTTTGTAATTATTTTATTAAAAATAACCTTCCGAATAAAAACTAATCTTTAGAAATATTTATTGTATTATAATCTTCAATATTTTATTTTCTTTTGTAATTATTTTATTAAAAATAGCCTTCCGAATAAAAACTAATCTTTAGAAATATTTATTGTATTATAATCTTCAATATTTTATTTTCTTTTGTAATTATTTTATTAAAAATAACCTTCCGAATAAAAACTAATCTTTAGAAATATTTATTGTATTATAATCTTCAATATTTTATTTTCTTTTGTAATTATTTTATTAAAAATAACCTTCCGAATAAAAACTAATCTTTAGAAATATTTATTGTATTATAATCTTCAATATTTTATTTTCTTTTGTAATTATTTTATTAAAAATAGCCTTCCGAATAAAAACTAATCTTTAGAAATATTTATTGTATTATAATCTTCAATATTTTATTTTCTTTTGTAATTATTTTATTAAAAATAACCTTCCGAATAAAAACTAATCTTTAGAAATATTTATTGTATTATAATCTTCAATATTTTATTTTCTTTTGTAATTATTTTATTAAAAATAACCTTCCGAATAAAAACTAATCTTTAGAAATATTTATTGTATTATAATCTTCAATATTTTATTTTCTTTTGTAATTATTTTATTAAAAATAACCTTCCGAATAAAAACTAATCTTTAGAAATATTTATTGTATTATAATCTTCAATATTTTATTTTCTTTTGTAATTATTTTATTAAAAATAACCTTCCGAATAAAAACTAATCTTTAGAAATATTTATTGTATTATAATCTTCAATATTTTATTTTCTTTTGTAATTATTTTATTAAAAATAACCTTCCGAATAAAAACTAATCTTTAGAAATATTTATTGTATTATAATCTTCAATATTTTATTTTCTTTTGTAATTATTTTATTAAAAATAGCCTTCCGAATAAAAACTAATCTTTAGAAATATTTATTGTATTATAATCTTCAATATTTTATTTTCTTTTGTAATTATTTTATTAAAAATAACCTTCCGAATAAAAACTAATCTTTAGAAATATTTATTGTATTATAATCTTCAATATTTTATTTTCTTTTGTAATTATTTTATTAAAAATAACCTTCCGAATAAAAACTAATCTTTAAAAATATTTATTGTATTATAATCTTCAATATTTTATTTTCTTTTGTAATTATTTTATTAAAAATAGCCTTCCGAATAAAAACTAATCTTTAGAAATATTTATTGTATTATAATCTTCAATATTTTATTTTCTTTTGTAATTATTTTATTAAAAATAACCTTCCGAATAAAAACTAATCTTTAGAAATATTTATTGTATTATAATCTTCAATATTTTATTTTCTTTTGTAATTATTTTATTAAAAATAACCTTCCGAATAAAAACTAATCTTTAGAAATATTTATTGTATTATAATCTTCAATATTTTATTTTCTTTTGTAATTATTTTATTAAAAATAACCTTCCGAATAAAAACTAATCTTTAGAAATATTTATTGTATTATAATCTTCAATATTTTATTTTCTTTTGTAATTATTTTATTAAAAATAACCTTCCGAATAAAAACTAATCTTTAGAAATATTTATTGTATTATAATCTTCAATATTTTATTTTCTTTTGTAATTATTTTATTAAAAATAACCTTCCGAATAAAAACTAATCTTTAGAAATATTTATTGTATTATAATCTTCAATATTTTATTTTCTTTTGTAATTATTTTATTAAAAATAACCTTCCGAATAATAATCTTTAGAAATATTTATTATATTATAATCTTCAATAATTTATTTTCTTTTGTGATTATTTTATTAAAAATAACCTTCCGAATAAAAACTAATCTTTAGAAATATTTTTATATTATAATCTTCAATAATTTATTTTCTTTTGTGATTATTTTATTAAAAATAACCTTCCGAATAAAAACTAATCTTTAGAAATATTTATTATATTATATTCTTCAATAATTTATATTCTTTTGTAATTATTTTATACAAAATAACCTTCCGAATAAAAACTAATCTTTAGAAATATTTATTATATTATATTCTTCAATAATTTATATTCTTTTGTAATTATTTTATATAAAATAACCTGCTACCCTAGTCTGAGTATTTGTAATAAAACAAACAATCTATCATTGTTTATGATAGTCAGGAAATAATTCTTTTAAATTATTATTTGAAAATGACGAATTTAATGACAAGATCCACGTAAATATTATTTTTTTGACAAACATAGGAAATAATAAGCCTTCAAAACCGATGAATTCTGTCAACACATAACTTTCTTTAAAATAATTCATTAATAATAATTACTCCAAAAATGAAGGTAAATACTTTCTACCTAATTTAATTTTAATAAATTTATAGTTGATACTGTTGGTTTTTATTCAATTATGCATAATTACAATTTTATCATTTTGTGCCAAAGGTTGCATGAAATGAGAAAAAAATTATTTTTTATTAAAGGAGATATTAATTGGGAGTTTGCAAGGGATACTAGTACAGATGTAAGCTCTGAGGATACCAGTACAGCTGTAAGCCCATCAGGCTGGTGTGTGTTTATCAACTGTCCTCCTGGATATACCTGTTTTTTTGGTATTTGCCACCCTCCAAAACCACGCAAGCATTTAGTTGAATACTCAAAATAAACTTTTTATTCAGTCCAATGTTGCTGGATAGGAAATGGCTTTCAAAACTGTTACTGGTGCCCTAGAGTACAATCCATGCAATTTGTATGCTATAAGGGCGTTTGTACATACCCTCCTCCAAATTTTGATTAGCTTACGAAAAAATTGAATGAAGTGATGCAATGAGAGAATGCGATTGAAAAGAGCTTTATGATAAAGACTATACACTAATGATGCATAAACAAGTGTTAAAAATGATGTTAAAAAATTGTTAAAAATTTTAACTTACATCGTTGAAAACAATTATATAAGTCTAGATTTGGTAAAATGACAGTATAAGGCATTATTATTTATTTATACTAAGAAATTTCATTTTGGTTGATTTAAACAATTCTTGAATTGTTTGGTGAAATCTTGTCAGAAGCCTGTGTGCGCTTATTGCTGTTCATTTTACCCAAATTAAAATAATTTTGTCAAGAGGACTTTGAATGGTGTGATTTTAATTTTTACTAATAAACATAAAGGGCTTATTTCTATTGTTCACAGAATCTGTGCACAGGCTAAAGATTTCCGTTTCAATTACCGTATTTATTCTAATAGTGCGACCTGTCGGTTTATTTTTCAACCATTCTCTAGAGGGTCAGTTTATTATAAGGGATCGGTCTAATAGAGACAGTCGGTTTATAGCAGGGATGTCACGGGTTGAGAAAAATGTCGGGTCGGGTTTCGGGTCGGGTTTCCAAAATTTTTCTCGGATCGGGTTTCGGGTTTCGGGTTGAGCAAAAAGTCGGGTCGGGTTTCGGATCGGGTTTTCAAAATTTTCTTCGGATCGGGTTTCGGGTTTCGGGTCGAAAAAAAGTCAAAATTTTGAGAATTTTGGAAGGCCAAAAAGCCAAAAATCTTCCCTTCTCAGCGCCGCAGGCGAAAATTTTGAGAATTCTTGAAGGTTCGAAGCCAGATTTCTTCCTTTTTCAGCGCCGCAGGCGAAAATTTTCAGAATTTTGGAAGATCATTAAGCTAAAAATCTTCCCTTTTTCTGCGACGTGGGCGAAAATTATGAGAAAACTCGGGTCGGGTTTCGGGTCGGGTTTTAGAAAATTTCTCGGATCGGGTTTCGGGTATCGGGTCGAAAAAAAAGCCGGGTTTCGGGTATCGGGTTTCGGGTAACCCGTGACATCCCTGGTTTATAGAGAGAGTCGCAATATCAGAAGAAATACGGTATACCACAGATCATCGGATTCTGCAGAATTTAGTTGAAAATTTTCTATAGACTAGATTTTTGATATAAAATGCGGATTTTTAGATAAAACTTGAGGAATTTTAAAACCAACTGCGCACTGTAATTAAAATTACTATACTCCTTAATAACAGAACCAAGTTACTATTATGATTATACATTTATCTTTAACAATTTAAGTATTATTGTAATTAAAGTTTACTAAATCGTTTATCTCATTATCTCCACTTATACATATCAATTGATGCCTCCCTTCATCCACTCAATTCAATCGTCAGTTGTATTTATACAATCTTTTCCCTCATGGCATGTGAGAGGTAATCTGCAATCGTAACACTTTTTAAAGCCATTTTCTTCCCAACAACACTCTCCTGAAACAAAAATAATTTTAGAATTTGAATATAAGTATGCTTGGTTTTTTAGTTGTAGTAGTCGTAGCAGTAGTAGTCGTAGTAGGTTTGGTTAGCGTGGGAAGATAGCGACAATATAACCCCTTGAAGCAGTTTAATGGAAGTGGACACCAGAAACAGTTTCTAAAGATATTTCCGAGGTAACAACATGGTCCTGAAACAAAATTATTCTAAAGACTAAGTATGGGTTGGGTAAGCAAAGAGGGTATAGCTATTCAGCTAGTGCAAAAGTTTATTCAGCGAATAACTGATGTTAATAAATGGGTTGTCTTGAGAATAAATTGGGGTAGGTACCTAAGAGTTAAAAATTCTCCAGCATCTACAGTAGACCGGACTGATTTGTTATCCATTACACCGCGCCGCCTCCTGTACAGCTTTAGGAATTAATAGCTATATGGTTTATAGTTGCTTGGTTGGTTACCATGCTACTGTTTTTACTTCAATAAGGTAGAAAAATGGTCTAACTTAAAATGTTAGACACTTCGGACTGGGAGTGTCATTGAAAATCAAGATTTTCAAGATTTTCAATAAATCTCAATTCGTTCTTAAGTCGTCTTACGTTTGATGCAAACACCAAGTTCACAAACATATCCAATTCGACATAGTGGACATATTAGAGCTATAATTGGTAAATCTGAAAATTCATCAATGTTTATACTTACGTTTTTCTTGAGATAATACCAATGCGTTTACGCACAATTGAATAAAAACTAACAGTATCAACTAAAATTTGTTATGAATTTAAAATTAAAGTAGCAAGTATATCCAAGACTTTTCGTCTTTACTCAAGAACTTCTTGGTTTTTTCAGCCATGGACTTAAGTTTTAGCTTTTGGGTTCAGTCTTGGCTCTTGAGGGCTTAGATCTTGGATCTTGAGTCTTTGTGTCTAGTACTAGGTCAAGAGTCTCCGAGCCACTCATAAGTTCGGCTTGGAAAATGTTCAGTCTTAGATATCTTGAGTAGTATGTATTTACCTTCATTTTTGGAGTAGTTATTAGTGATGAATTATTTTAATACTGATATACTCTAAAAATTTTCTCTAAATGATAATCAGAAAAATGATAGTTACGTGGAACTAGGCTGAAGAATCGTTCGAGGAATGATTTTAGTGTCACACTCTTCGTGTGATTTTTACATCCGTGGATTTTCCGAGCTTTTCTAAATTAACAATTTATCACGCACAAGAATACGAGGGTAGAAGATCGAAGAGAGAGTGCTAACACTAAGGAGAGAGTGAGAAAAATAGAGCAAACAATAGTGAAAAGAGCTAACACACCTTCTCTTCTTCCTAGTGATAAAATTTTAAAACCAAAGATTGCTTAGCAACCTTGGTTAATTTTAAATTTTCAATAAAAAATAAAGGGGAAATAAATATATTCTGATGAATATTTTGTTTGTTTTACAACACACACAAACACATTCATAAACATATCAACACGCTATTTAGTAAGCAACATGATAAATAAAACAAATAAACAACTGATTCCTTCAATTAATGTTGATTTGACTTAACATTTATGTTGCTATTTTACGTGGCGGTTAATTCAACAAACAAACAAGGTGATAAAATTTGAATATTTGTCACAAAACAAACATATTTAAAATGTGTATGATAATCAATTACACGTTAATTTTTTTGCTAAATATATTATTTTTCAATTTGTTTATGTTATGAAAATAAAAATAAAATTAGTTTTTTGAAAATGCGGAAGTATAATAATATCTGTGGCCGATCAACTAACTGTATATATAATAATCCTTGATTTCTGTTAACTAATATCAGTGTTTAAAAATTATTTATTAAGTATAACTACTTTACAAATGAAGGTAAATGCTTCATGCCTAAATTAAAATTTACTAACAAATTTTAGTTGATACTGTTGGTTTTTATTCAATTGTTCGTAATAGCATTGGGTCAGTTTTAAACTGTAATTTATAAAATACAATAGAATCTCGTTATACATCGGACAAATTGTGTTAATTATAGCTTTGTGGCCACAATGTGGTGAGTACGGAGAATGTCCATCTGGTTATGTGTGCAAATCTGATCATTTGTGCCATTATGTGTATCCTACGACTACAACTGAGAAAACTACACCCAAGAAGGCACACAAGACTTTAAATATTTTAAGTAATCTTTTATTCAGAAAAATGTTGTCCTCGAGCAGGACGCGGTGTAAATTGTTACAATTGCCCAAACGGACAACAATGCTATCGAGGCGAATATTGCTACCTTCCAACTCCTAAACCTACGACTACAACAGTTCAAACTACACCGAAGCCAAGCATGCGTCTATAAATATTTTAAAAAATAATTTTATTCAGAAAATTGTTGTCCTCGCTTTGGAGGCGTAAATTGTTACAAATGCCCAGAAGGACAAGCATGCTACGGACAAGCATATTGCTACCATCCAAGTTGGTACTATATATGCAGAGCTAGGCCGCTTTACTCATTGGGTTGGGCGGTACCTGGAATAGGGTACAGGCATGGAGGGGCTTCCAAATCCACGTTAATTCAAGCAAATCTCCAATATATTGGAAACGAAGCATAATATTGTTAATAGATAGGGCTTCCTCTAATTAGCAGTTTTTCAAAATTCGAAAATCGAAAATCGAAAGAAAAAACCAGCGAAAGTCGAAATTTCGGAAAAACTCTGCTAGGACTATATCAGAGAAAACTACACCAAAGCAAAGCAAGCCAGATTTAAAACACTTTAAATAAACTTTAATTCAGTACATTGTTGTACGAGTAAGTCACGCCATGGAAACTGTTAGATTGCCCAAAAGGACTCATATGCCATAAAGGGAACTATTGCTATGTTCCAACTCCTCCACCATCTACAACTAAACCTACAAAGAAGCCTACGAAAAAGCCAAAATATTAAAGGAGGAAGTAAAATTGAGGAGTCATATTAAAATAATAAGCATAATGTTGCATAAAATACATGTCAAGAATAAATGTTAAAAATGATTAACTTGTTTGAGAATTAAGGTATTCAGGGTATTGAGATACTTAAATTAAGAAACTTAAAAATTTGAGAAATTGAGTCATTTCTTGGGAAAAGTATTGAAGAACTTAAAAACCACTCTCTTATCAATCATAATAAAATAATTTTTTTCATAGGGTGGTAAATAAATGGAATAATCTTCCAAATGAATCAATTAAAATAAATGATCCGAAAAAATTTAGAAGTTTTATTAAATTATCACAATCTAAATAAAATTCTAGTAAAATTAACCTTGAGCCTTGTGGAAGAAATAGGGAACCCCAAAATTCAGTTTACACCGCATTATTTTTATTTATTCGGTATCTGTTTTATTTTCATTGCGTAAATCTATAAAAAATTTTTGTTTATCATATTATGTGTTTATTATAATTATGTGTGAAACTAGAACTATGGAACCGGTAAAGGTTTGGAACCGGTACGAAACTGGAAATTTGGACTCTTTCTTAAATTACGACAAAAGTTGTATGTTGTAAAGTTAAATTATGTTTAATATGTAAAAAATGGCAAATTCATTTGTTAAGGTATAGCGACTGTCGGAGGGACGTTTTGCCTAAATCTGGCCATTGAAATCGAGAGTGCAAATATTGACAACATTTTTCACATACAATGAAATGACACTCGATTCGCGTGATAGAGGCATCTGACTAACGTGTCATATGAATTGATTTAAACATTTAAACACGATCGTACATTCGTACACAATCGGACACAATTTTGATAGACTGTATTAACGCACTCGTTAAATAATTTTGGCAGGAATGCCCTAGGCCTCTCTATGCTTGATTAGGCAGTCGAGAGTGTCAATATACATACTTATGACAAGTGGCACTTTAAGAATCAATGTACGCACGTCTTTTAAAACTTGAATTTGTTCTCTGATAAAAATTATTCATGTATAAAAGTGTACAAACTCGACACTCTTAAATAGCATGCATTAATTAGAGTGTAATGTATAATGCTGTTAGAGAAATTTACAGAGTTGCCCGCATGTTAAGGCATGCTCCGCCTCAATGGGCATGTTCGACAAGTCTGTGGGTCCGTATAAATAAGCGTTGAATACCCAGCAACAACCAATTTAAATTATTTTTTAAATTTTTTTAATTCTCTAAAATCTATAGGAATATATAAAATAGTCAATCATTGTTGTTTTTAATTTATTTTCCCTGATTTACCCAGAACATATAATATTTCCATAATTTCCAGATGATTTTCTTAAAGCAACCCAATTCATTCTTTAAAAAAAGAATTTTTTTCTTTATTGTGTTTTCTTTGATTTGCATTGAATATGCAATTGGAGGTGGAGGGGAAGGTTATGGAAAATATAAAGGAGCAGAAAGTTCCGGAAGTGAAGAGCTTAGCTTTAAAGGAGCAGAAAGTTCCGATAGTGAAGAGCTTCCTATCTATAAAGGAGAACGTTATGGAACTGGAAAGCATCTTAACGTTAAAGGAGGAGATAGTTCCGGAAGTCAAAAGCTTCACATGGTTAAAAGAGAAGGTTTTGAAAATGAAAAGCATCATATCTTTAAAGGAGGAGATAGCTACGGAACTGAAAAGCTTTTTAAAAATAAAGGAGGAAGAAGTTCCGGAAGTGAAAAGCTTCACATGGCTAAAGGAGGAGGAAGTTCCGGAAGTCAAAAGCTTCTTATGGTTAAAGGAGGAAGAAGTTCCGGAAGTGAAAAGCTTCACATGGCTAAAGGAGGAAGAAGTTCCGGAAGTGAAAAGCTTCACATGGCTAAAGGAGGAGGAAGTTCCGGAAGTCAAAAGCTTCTTATGGTTAAAGGAGGAGTAAGTTCCGGAAGTGAAAAGCTTCACATGGTTAAAGGAGGAGAACGTTATAGAACTGAAAAGCTTCACATGGTTAAAGGAGGAGGAAGTTTTGGAAGTGGAAAGCATGTTAAATATGAAGAAGGAGATAGTTCCGGAAGCGAAAAGCTTCTTAGCGTTAAAGGAGAAGAAAGTTTTAAAACTGAAAAGCTTCTTAAATATAATGAAGCAGAAAATTCCGGAAGTGAAGAGCTTCATATCTTTAAAGGAGGAGAAAGTTTTGGAGGTGGACAGCATCATCTCATTAAAGAAGCAGATAGTTCCTCAAGTGGAGGTCAAGGTGGAAATAATGGGAAGTTAAAAGTAAAGCTAGCTGATCATTCAGGATATAGAGTGAAAATTTATACTAACCAATGTATGTTTAAAAATAAAAAAAACTAATTTTGCATAATATACATTATATCAATTATTAATTTTTTTAGTAGCTGCCGGTTAGTGATCTTTGAGACTCTCGGTCTCGGGTTTTTTGAGCTCTTGTTTTCGACTTTCGACTTTTTTTAACTCTCGAACATTACTACTGACGGTAACCTTGAACCTCGGGAAGATCAAGAAAATTATTCCGTTATAATAATTAAAATACTTATCGTGCATTTAACAATTTTAATCATCTTAGTTTTTATTTTTGTATTTTTGTTAAAATTCTTAGCAAACATAAAGTATTCTCGTTCAGACCAAGAAGGTGCAGATATTAAAAAGCATAAAAAGCATTCTAAGTACAATGAAGGTAACTTTGATGCTCATGCAATGGTTGTGCTTTACGGAACTGACAAGGCTAAAAATGAAAAATATAGAAGTAAGTGTTTATTAGGGATTTGGTTATAAAATTCAAAAGACGTAAAAGCAAAAAGTAATATCGCTGTCAATTCAAGAATATACCCTGGAAAATGAAAGATAATTGAGCATATCTAGAGCATATCTTTAGTTGCATAGCTTTAAAAATTATGCATAGCTTTAATAATTAAGTAGTAAATATATGCTAACTCGGTTTATAGTAAGCAGAGGTCGGAGAAATTTTTCCTCAGGAGTTCTCAGGATTGAAGCCTGCCGGAATCAAACTTTTACTACGCTTTTACTCTATTAATTTTCAGTTCATTATACAATGGATCGCCTAAACCTTTTTGATTCGGTTAAAAAGATTAATTACTTCATCGAGTATGAAAACGGAGAATTGGTTATGAAACCTGAAACAAATGTTCAGCAAAATTTGGATACTGAACAGGGTATAATAGATGGCATATTTTATTCAAACGGGAAGGAAATAAAGGTAAGGAACAGAGTTTATAAAAGTCATGTTAAACCGGGCTTAGACAATATAACTATACCCTCCCATAGTAAAGCAGCTGTGCTATAGCTATTTCTCTCCTTTAGCTAGTGCAAAAGGTTATTCGGCGGGAGCGAACCAGCATCTTCAGTAGACCGGGCTGATGTGTTAGGCATTACACCATGCCGCCTAGGAATTAAATAGCTATATGCTTTACACCATTACTTAATTCTAAAAGGTAGTTACAAATGAATTATCATTGTATCAACTCATCGACATTGCTTACTACAAAGTAATATTTGCTGGCCTTACTTCCAAAGATAAACCTATGCCTTTCAAAAGCCTCAAGTTCGTATATGAATTTGTCACCGCCATTGCTAACGAGAAATTTAAAAAGAGATTGCTAAAATTTGAAAATTGGCCTAAAAACATTCGTGAAATGGACAAACGAATGAAGAAAAACGAGAAAGAAAGTACTGCTTTTGAAGATTCACTTCAAAATTTGAAATAACTTGCAAAATTGTGAGCTACAAGAACTACGAGAACGAACACTGTAAAAAAGAAATTCCAAGTATTCCTTTAACACAATTAACCTTTTTTCATTCGAAATTTAAAACAAAGGTGCAGAAATTATTTAAAATTCTAAAATTTGGGTTAACCAATGGGGGTTAGCAGAAATGGAATTTGTAGAAAATATAATGTTCATGCTGTGGAAAAATTCATTGGATGGGAGATGGAATTGAACCATCACGGAAAGGGCCCGAACCGCAAGCACAACCGACTGTGCCACCATCCAACCCATTGGTAGGATATTTATTTTCATTTATATTCTTTCTGCAAGTGCGGACACAACAGAAAATACCCATATTTTAGAGAAATACTGTAATGGCCCTTCTAACCTGAGGTTTTCATTTCGAGTTTCCTCTCTAACGGATGGGGCTCAGGAAAAATTTCTATGGGAGCGTTTTGTCGATTTAATCCCCCCCCCCCCCATTTGAAAGGAAACCTCTTTTTGGGAGGACACCTTTGGAGAGGTTTCCTCCCAAACGGAAAAGTACTCACTTTTCTCTCTAAAGGAGAAACCCACTTTTTCTATTAAGCAAAGAATACCTTGAAGAGACCATCCTAACCCTTTTATTCCAACCGGAAGAGATTTTAAAAAAAATTTTTGTGGCATTGCCACGAAACAGTGATCCTACCGACATACAAATTAAACTCCCGATTAAGAGCACGGGAATTCCTCGACTTTAAGTACAGATTTCTGCACCTCTTATGAAACTTGTGTATTAAACCCCCCCCCCTGTTCCCCTCATTTATTCGCATGACTTCACACATGTATATACAAGCTGACAAAACCCCATTTATTCGCAAGGAAAAATGTTATAGGTGACCCTAGGGAAGTTGATGAGGAACCCTTCAGCTTAATTTTTGGGTTGACGCAAAAATTTTAGACGCAAGCCCCTGGTTTGCGTCAGCCCCTGGTTGGAGTTAACACTTGCTAGCTTCGTAAATATTATAGACGCATCCCCTCTTGCGAATAAATGGAGTGTGTACCTAAATGTTAGGGTTTTACCGGAATTTTTGACCGGAACCTAAACGGGTCCAATTTGAGTTCCTGATTCCGGAACCAGAAATTTTTCTTAGTTCCGGCAGGAACCGAAACAGGAACCAAAAAAGGCCGGAACTTTCCAGAACCGGTACTTCCGGTTAAACCCTACTAAATTCACAAACACCCATTTTATCATTCCCCCTATATTTTTATATTTTTCATTGGCTTCTTATGTTAGCCTGAAAATCCCACAAATTCTGACAATCCCCAAAAATTTTCGCTAAAAAATTCCCAAAAATTTAACTCAGTTCTGTTTTTCAACTTGTTTATATTCATTTTGCTTTTGTACATTTTATTTTCATTCTATGTAGTTGTAGACAAGAATCTGATATTGTTGACCCTCAGATTCATTTTTATCAATCGGCTTATATTCCCCCGATTTTGATAAAACGTTTTTTAAAATTTTATGTTTTTCTTTGATTATAGAACCGATACACCTCTGTTGAGTCCAAACTCGTATGAGTCCCGAGCCTTATAGCTTATAAAAGTGCCCATTTCTATTAAGTCCAACCGGGTATAATTTAAGGCGCTTATCTGACAGAAGTCGCTCAACTTTTTTCTTCTAAGAAATTGGGTGAGGGTTTAGGAACTACTAAAGGGAAGGAATAAGAACCATACCATTGAGCTACAGGGGCATCGATGTTCCAAAGCTAGGTCCTATCTTCAAGGAGACTGTTAATGTTAAGCCTTATAAGGAAGAAAATGGCAGTTTTAAAACGCCTGTGTTAATGAAAATTCGCCCATTTTTCCCTGGGTACACCTCAACGTACCGCAAGGCCAACGTGCCGCAGAGCTATAGCTTCGTGCAAAATGGTCGAATCCGGGACGCCCTGATATGGTTCGATTCAGCTCATCGAGATGCATCAAACCATACCAAGGCGTCCCAGATTCGACTATTTTGAATAAAGTTATAGCTCTGCGGTACGTTGGCCTGCTCCGTCCTTCCTTTAACATGAATATCACTCCAAAATTGACGATACATATTTCAAGGGGAAGCGCGAACGCTGTCCCCACACTCAAAAATTTAGCTGTGGGCCTACCCCAGTTCGGAGCCGCCCTGCGGGTCAACCTCTCCCTCAAGTGCAATGGGGAAGTCTCACCACAGACACCATGCCTTCTTGATCGCATGAGCGCCCCAGCCAGGTAAATATAGATGGGTCAACTACCCATAGTCTATTAAACATTTAAAAGAGAAAAATGTCAGTTTATAGAAAACGCTGTTTTGTAAAGGAAAAAGGAGTAGTCCCTCGTATTTTCTCTTTTCTTTCACTTTTATTTTTATTTCTATTATTTCTTTCTTTTTGTCTCTAACATTAACTCTATTTTTCTTTTTTTGGTTAAACAAAGGGTGCTGAAAGGGAGAGAAGATGAGGAAGAGAATAATATAAAGGAAGAGAAGAATATTTTTAATTTGGTTTCAAGAGAGAGGATTTGAAGTTAGCAATCGTTGTTGTATAAGCTGATGAAACTGAAGAAGGCAAATTTTCCCGAGAAGTAATATACCTAACTCTCGGAATAAAGTAGTATTGAAAAATTTTATCCTCCTTGATAAACTATGAGCTTTTGCCACATTCTGTGCTTAAAGTCTGTGCTAGCCTAAATTCCTTCTGTAATGTTTTTAAAGCTAAAAGTAGTTTCTAATAAAAATTCCAATATTTATATGTTAAACCCAGGGTTGCCGTTTTCGAGTCGGCGACGTTCGAGTCATTCTTTTCGGGCCTCCTTTTTTTTCGGGCCGGCCCGACCGAGTCTTTTCCGTGTCTTTTTCGGGCCAAAATTCCTGGCCCGACTCGATCTTTAGGACCGGGCCGGATCGGGCCCCCAACCGGCAGGCTGAAACTTGCGGACCCGTCAAATTTCTCAAAACATAGCTCATTCGAAAGAGCTCGACGAGCTGAGTCGAATGACATCAAATCACCATGATTGTACAAGCTTGGACAAGGTTACGATAGAAAAACAAAAACCTAAACCTATGGTCCGCAAAAGTCGGTCCGCAAGTTTCGCACTACCCCCCCCCCCCCCACTAACCCTACTTATACCCCCCACAACTTGAATGGCAGCCGACTTTGATTAGCTATAACTTTTTTGGGCTAAATCCAGTTCAATGAATATCGTATGAGAGCCCTCGATAAGCAACATCTTTTTTGAAGTGGATATATTAAGTTAAAAAGTTATAGCCTTATAGGTTAACTATTTGGTTTTTTATACATTTATCGGGTTAATCGGACCTCAAAAACAGAAAAAATCAAAAAATTTCTTTCAAAAAATTCAACAAAAATTAAATACAAAAATTCCAAAAATCACAGCGGTATTTTAAACAATCTTCGAGCATTCGCACTTGTAACTCTTATCACTTCAGCTACATCAATTCCTTTTACTTTCGCAATAAATTCAGCACTCAAACGAGCGTTTGCGGGCTCATTTCGTTCTTCTCTATTTGGGCCCAAGACGGGTGAGTCTGTTTCAAGGCAAAGACGTTCGAGTGGGACAGTACGCACAAATTCTTCCTAAAATTTTAAAGGATTAGGATACCGTATTCCCACTAAAGTTGTACCCCGACCCCGTCCCATATTTTGCTCCCCTAACCTCTCAGAGTCATGGTATCTAGTAGAGATCGAGATTTTTGAAAAGCCTGGAACTGTTCCTGGACAATGGAGTTGATTTCTTGACTTGGACTGGATCCTGGGCCTGTAGTCCAGGAAAAACCTAGGTCCAGGAAAAATCCAGGAAGGACAAAAAACGTGTCAGGTAGTCTCGTCAGAGGTTAGTTTCGTCAGAAAACATTTTCGTCAGAATTAGTTTCGTCAGAGGTCCCTTTCGTCAGATGACATTTTCGTCAGAGGGTTGTTTCGTCAGTGATGAGTTTCGTCAGAGATCCTTTTCGTCAGTAAGGCCCCCTTTTTATAAATACTAATTAATCTGCGGTATTATGAATTGTACTAGGTTATTTGTTTTTGAATCGATTTGGGCCAATGAGGTGTCATTCGAAAGGACTCTGAAAAGCTGATTTTTGAGCTGAAAAATTCGAGTTAACAAATGATAACTCATTAAGATAAGAACGTCGAGCTGACTCCAGCTCGACGAGCTGAGCCTCCCTAGGGTTTATCATGATTCAGGAGTCTGTAACTTGGTCTCTGAATGTCGGATCAACTTTTTCCACAACTGTTTCGACTCAGTTTTTAGAGCGCTTTCGAATGACACCTCATTTGTCTAAATCGATCCAGAAACAAATAACCTAGTACAATTCATAATACCGCAGATTAATTAGTATTTATAAAAAGGGGGCCTTACTGACGAAAAGGATCTCTGACGAAACTCATCACTACCGAAACAACCCTCTGACGAAAGTGTCCTCTGACGAGAGGTACCTCTGACGAAACTGATTCTGACGAAAATGTCCTCTGACGAAACTAACCTCTGACGAGACTACAGAGCACCTCAAAAAATGCCTGGACCAGGACTCTGGGTATCGGAAAAACACAGGCTTTGGTCCAGGTCGAGCTTGATCTCTAGTATATAGGCACAAAACCGAAATAAAGCTCCAACCCAAAGAGATGGGTATCCCCCTAGAGTTAACTTTTTTGACCATTTTGAGCCCCATATCTTATAGAACAAAACTAATTTAAAATTTCAACACCTTTTCTTTATTAACAGTAAAAGCTGGAGCCAAAGAAAAATGAAAGTCGGCCTCCACACCCAAACGAACACTTTTAATATTGCCTGTAAATGCATGCAAAAGAACATTTTTTGCTCCAAGGGATTGTAATTGTTCGATTACAGGCTTTCCGGCAGAACGGGAATGGACGTTTCTTTAATTTAAATAATCAGAATTTAAGAAGAATCTCAAAAAAATCAGAATTTTTAAAACCAGAATTATCATAAATCAGAAGTAAAAAATCAGAATTTAAATATCAGAATCATAAACCCAGAATTTTCAGATCAGAATTACGAAAAAATCAGAATTTATTAAAATCAGAATTTTAAAAATCAGAATTAAAAAATCAGAATTTATTGAAATCAGAATTTTACAAATCAGAATTTAACTATCAAAATTATAAACCCAGAATTTTAGATCAGAATTACGAAAAAACAGAATTTTAAAAATCAGAATTAAAAAATCAGAATTTTAAAAAATCAGAATTAGATAAATCAGAATTACAAAAATAAGAATTTTAAAAATCAAAATTATAAAAATCAGAATTTAACAAAATCAGAATTTACACATCAGAATTTCAAAAAATTGGAATTAAAAAACCAGAATTTTACAAATCAGAATTACAAAAGAATCAGAATTTAAAAGATCAGAATTAACAAAAACAGAATTTAAAAAATTATTACCAAAAATCAGCATTTCAAAAACCAGAATTTTTAGAAATCAGAATATAAAATCAGAATTTAAAAAAAACCTAGAATTAAAAAATCAGAATTACGGAAAAATCAGAATATAAAACCAGAATTACCAAAAATCAGAATTTAAAAAATCAGAATTTTTAATTAAACAGAAACCCCCTACAAAGTCAAATCCAATTCCTTCGCCAGCTCAATTTGCGAAGCAAAAACAGCTCGTTGTTCGTCTTTATCGCCGCTTCCATTGGTTAAATATCTTGGGGTGAAATCGAGTCCAACCTCCCCAATTCCATGCAATAAATTGGCTTCGAAAGCATCCCTAATTGATTTTTCAACTTGTGTGTCTTTATACATTTGTTGAGTGACTGAAACCCAGCCTTTCTAAAATTTAAGGAATAAATTAGAGGGGAAAAATGGATTTTTGAAGAATTTTTGGGGTCGTTTTGGCGCGGGGCCATTAGGGCGCCAGCACTAGAAACTGACACTTAGGCGGAACCGAAATTTATGAAAATTTTCTCAAATTTCTTTAACATCACTGACTACCTCCTCCAGAAATTTCAGAATTTTTCATCAAATATTTCTAAAGTTATAGTCGATAACCCGCGAAAAATTAGGGTTTTTTCGGAAAATCAACATTTTTGGCCACAATTTCCGAAATTCTTGATCAAAAATTCTGAAATTTTTGGAGAAGGTAGATAAAGGCATGAGAGTTATTATTGCAAAATTTTATCTTTTTTGATAAGCAACTCACTGTTTTATAAGCTCGCGCCCTAATGGCCCCGCGCCCTAATGGCCCAGTCCCGATCACATGTCATCAAAAAAAATTTTTTTCGAATTAAAAAAAAATTTTTTTGGAAAAATTAAAAAAAATTTTTTAGAAAATTTCAAATTACTATTGAGATTATTATAGGAGGAAAATTTCAAAAAGTCAGTGAAAAGTTCAGGAAAAATTCAAAAAAATCTGAAAGAACCTGAACAGGATGAACACCCAAACAGGGCTTGATAAAATCAGGAAATTGTTTCGCTAGTTGGAGAACACGAGGAAAATCGGTAGGATATTCTGCTACAACGATGGCATGCACTACACCAGCCTTTAAATTTAAAAAAATAAAATTTTAGGGAAAAAATTAATTTTGGGATCAAATGTCACCTCACAGGAAAATTTAGAAAATCACTTTAAAATTTTCTAAAAATTCTAACAAATTTTCTTTTAATTTATTAGAGGTTCGGAAATATTTTTATCACATAAACGACGCAAAAAACACACAAAAACTTAATTTGGGACCAAATGTCACCTAATATGTAATAAAATTAAAAAATCGTCCTTAAAAAATTCTAAAAAATTCTAGAAATTTTTTAAAAATATTTTAGGACGTTTAAAAATTTATTTTAATTAAAAATAAAATAATACGGAGAGGAAAAACACAAAAAATCTCAAAAAAAATTAATTTGGGACCAAATGTCGCTTACTAGGAAAAATAAGTAATAAGACTTAGAAAATGTTTAATAATTTTTAATAAATTTAAAAAATATTTTAAAAGCCTCAAAAAATTTTTTAAAATAAAATTTAAATAAAAAAAATAAAAACCTCCTTCGCCCGTTCAATTACTTGTCCAATATCTTCATTAAAACAGGGATCTGCCAAATGACAGTGACAATCAATCATACTTTTCGAAAAAAATTAACTGAAAAAATTTTTAAAAAATTTAAGAAACTTTAAAAAATTCCAAAAAAATTTTCCAATTAAAATACGAGAGAGTAAGGCCAGAGAAAAAGACAAAATAGAAGGAAGAATTGAAACAAGCCGTTTCAGCGCCGTTTGAGTGTGTCTATATTTTATGGGTATACTGTTAACTGAGAAAAAATGATTAATATTTTTATTTCGGTTACCTTTCCAAATTCGAGGGTTTTTTTTTTAAATTTTCAAATTTTTTAAACATTTTTTAAAAATTCAAAAGTCTAAAAATTTATATGACATATGATCCCAAACATTAAAAATTTCAAAAATTTTTTGAAATTTTTTCGAAAAGAAATTAAAATACTCAATTAATTTCTTAAACTTAAAGATTTTTAATAGGATTATCGGTTCTGGACCAAACCAAGGAACCGAGATTTTCCGGTAAGATTTTCCAAGAACCGTGGCTAGTCGGGTGTCCGTGTGACTTCGGGATTAAATTTGGCAGAAAGATAAATTATAATCTGCTTTAGTGGTGCCCCCGCAGACACTCAACAGCCTCTCGTTTGTCCGTGTCAGACAAAACAAAATTCTGTCATAAAAATATTTTTTTATTTAATTTTTACCTTTCAAAATACACTTGCACTTTTCAAAAATAAAAAAAATAAAAATTAAAAATAAAAATAAATTTCTTAATAAGCACTTTAACAATGTTGCCCTTTTAAATAAACAAGCACTGCCATTCTTTAAAAATTATTTATTTTCCCTGCTTTCATAATTTTTTGACAATTTCCGACTCCCTTTCCCTTTATTTAAGCTCGCTGATTTAATTAAATTTTTATTATTTTTTAAATTTTCCCGACTTGATTCCCAACCAAGTTTCCTTAAGATGCTTATTTTATTTATTATTTTAAGTCAAATTTTAATTAAAAATTGTGGGGCGGTTGAAGGTAGAGAATTTAATTTTGGATAATTATATACTAAAAAACATACAAAAAAATCGTATAGGACTTGTTAATCACACATCGAACACCATTTCTAAGGACTTTTAAGATAATCAAGTGGAATTTTGAATCTGTTTATAGGGAGAGGCTTGAACTCCACTACAAAACCTGAAACCCATCCCAGAAAATAAGCAAATGGACAACAACTTTTGCTCTGATGAGGAACTCACAGGCATAATATATATGTACTAGCATGGCAGTGGAACTTGAGACAATAGGGAAATGAGGTCCGAAGGGGCTGAGAGGTAGAGAGGCGGTGTGGAGACTCCAGCTCTTTCAAATAATCTCCTAAATCGGTCAATTAGGGATAGGTTTCAACTCCTCTACAAAACTAAGCTTATATTTAAGGTGAAATTCATCCTTTGAATGTTGTTCAACCTCAACAGAATTCATTCATTCCACAACCCTTTGAAGCTCCAAAGGTAGTCTACCCAGATGCTCCATTCTATGGATATCGAAGAATGCTAAAGGATCAAGGCAACAAAAACAAGGAAATTCCCACTGGGAAGGAGAAGAAGGAGCCAAAGACGTCAAAAAACAAATTGCAGGCTCGATACAATGTGGAAGTGAAAAATAAATTTAGCGCCTTGAACGGCTTAACGGAGGCAAAGGAAAAAAAGTTGTTCAACAACGAAAAAGAGAAGATTAAAAAAGAGTTAAAGAGGAAGGAAAAGTGTGAGGCGGAGTGTGATGAAGAGCCTGAAGAGCCTTCAATCAGAAAATCGAGAAAATTAATAACTGTCACTGCTGATCCAGAATTTAAATGCTGCAAGACACACTTTGTAGGTGTAATGATTTCTGCATTTTTGGCTTGTTCTGGACTTGTACAGTACGCAAACTTGCCACAGACTGGATTTAACTGCAATATTTGTAAGTTTGAAAATGAACAAGTGTCTAATCCAATTAGTACTAATTATAAAGGTGCCTAATGTTCTCATCTGCCCACATACTAGCTTGAAGGGCATATTCTCTCTCCACCGTATTTTCAAACCGAACATGACTATTTCCCTTCACAATACTTTCTATTGTAAACGATCCATGATCTCTTCAGCTTACTTTTCAGTCCGTACGGCACATCAGTCTCCAGCCTTCTTACTAGTCTTAGAGGAAACATGATCTCTTCATCCTACTTCTAGTCCCAAGGGTCTCTCTTCAGCCTACTTTTTAATCCGAACGGAACATTCAAAAGAGACATGTTCTTTTCATTTCATTACAATTTTTTTTGTCTTCGCCTACATTCCAGTCCTAACGGAACAGGTACTCTCCAGCCTGCATTCTATCCATGGGGAACATGTCTCTTCAGTCTTCGGCCTACTCTAAGGGTCGTTCAACAGAAAACTATGTTAAATATTTTCTTTTAATTAATAACAGATCCTAGCCTTGGTGTATTTAATAATGTGAGTTGCGGGCTACAATACAACTGTACTCAACCCCCCTGTCATGTCGATGGATACAGTTGTAATGCTGAACAAGAATATCTAAAAGTGCAATCCAGTGAATTTCACGAATATATTGACCATTATGGAACGTTTAAAATGTATTGTCCGATAGGAGAGAATGGAGCAGAAGTGTTTGTTGCTGAGGGATTTGGAAGCTGCGATGCCACTGACACTCGCAAATGCGAAATTGACTTTGTACAAATTGTAAACACTAATCAGACTTTGAATTAAGCGAAGGATGAAATTGAAAGAAATATGAGATGATAATTTAAAAAAAAATCGGAATTTAACGTTATTCAAAGAATATAAAATTTTTTGGTTCTATTATGTATTATGAGTCCAATCGAAAATTTGTTATTATAATAAACATGATTTGAAGGCTAATATCTTGTTGTTATAAAATCAGAGAAAAATCATAGCTTATAATAAAATGTAACTAAGTAGAGTTAATCGCTTAGATATCTCCTCTACCACACCATATATGCTCTAGATAGAGTTTATCTTTCAGAAAGTTTCCCTAAACAGTAACCAAGCAAATTGGTCAATAGCTGGGTACGTCGGCGAGTTGTCAGATAGTGGAAAATAATGTGAGTTGTGGGCTTCTCTACCATTGAGGGTGTCCGTATTACCCCAAGATAAATGTTATTCAGTGGAAGCTGAAAGGTCCTCTACCTTATAATGAAATGTATCCTATTCAGAATATCACTGGTACAAGTGATCAAACAAATTTGAGGTATGAAGGATCTGATGTATTGCGGAGGAAGTGACTCATGACAAGTAGATAAAAAATTCCGGTCACTTTCGTGGCTTTAGGCAAATTTAGAAAATTTACAGATTCCTAATAAAAGCACCACACATTACAAACTTGTGGTGGTTTTACCCAAACTTGAAAAAAGTTCTCGAATGTCGGCTTAACTTGAAAACGGCAACCATATTCCGACGGTAGTGCGAAACTTGCAGACCGACTTTTGCGGACCATAGGTTTAGGTTTTTGTTTTTCCATCGTAACTTTGTCCAAGCTTGTACAATCACGATGATTTTGATGTCATTCGACCAAGCACTTTCGAATGAGCTATGTTTTGAGGAATTCGTCGGGTCCGTAAGTTTCGGTCCGCAAAAGTCGGTCCGCGTTTTCGAAGCCTGCTCCCGGGCAGGCTTCGATCCTGCAGCCTCCTGGCAGTTATTACTAGGCCTTTCGCTCATCAAGTAGTACAGGTGCTCTACCAACTGAGCTACCGAGACGCTGCTTTCACTTTTTTTCTAATAGATCGTAAACCTTCCTTACACTAGACCGGTCCCTCGGTCAGACCGAACAACCGGCAATCCAGCTGGAAGCTGCAAATATACACAATTTAAAAACGAATTGGATTTTAATTTTAAAAATACGAGTCTCTCAGACACTATTAAAATTCAAAATTTTATTTGTAAATGTATTTGACCTTTTTACCTTTCAAAATACACTTGCACTTTTCAAAAATAAAAATTTAAATTTAAAAATAAATAAACATTTCTTAATAAGCACTTTAACAATGTTGCCCTTTTAAATAAACAAGCACTGCCATTCTTTAAATATTTTTATTTTCCCTGCTTTCATAATTTTTTGACAATTCCTGTCTCATAGGCCTTTATTTAAGCTCCTTAATTTATTAAAATTATTATTATTTTTAAAATATTTTCCAGCTTGTTCCCCAACCAAGTTTCCTTAAGATGCTTATTTTATTTATTATTTTCAATTTAATTTTAATTAAAAATTGTGGGGCGGGTAAAGGTAGAAATTTAATTTTTGTTAAGTTTAGTTGAGCAAGCCTGACCCACCCTAAAGAATAAGCAAAAGTATTGGATAGGGTTTGATCCTGAGAGCTTTCCGATTAGCGAGAGAGCTCTCCAACAAGACAACCATTGCTAATATTGTTGCGGTCTTTTGATGATTACAGTTCCAGTGTATTATGAAATATAGATTTATGATCATCATAATAAGATTCTTAACTAGGGTGCAACCTTTTACGGGACGGGGAAAATTTACGGAGAACGGAGGATTAGGTGAATTCGAACTGCGGGGGTGGGGAACGGGGGCTTTAGGAGGAGACCTCCCCCGTTCCCCGAGGAATTCCGTGCCCCGGGGACGGGGGTCGAACCCTATTCTTAACCGACACTGACTAGTCGCTTCCTTTTTGCTTCATTTGCTAGGCTTCTGATTCACGGACATATGGGCAGTGGAAATTGAGAGACCCCTTAGTACTTGGCGTAGTACGGCTGTGAAGAAACTTCATGGCTTTACATCCCCTGAGCTTCAAGCCCCTTCATAAATCCAAACTTATTTAAGGTGAAATTCGTCCTTTGAATGTTGTTCAACCTCAACAGACTTTTAATGCTCCCCAAATTCTTCATGAAACTTTCGAGGCTCCTAAGGGTGTCAACTACCCTGATACTTCAATCTATGGGTATCGAAGAATGCTAAAGGATCAAGGCAACAAAAACAAGGAAACCCCTACTGGGAAGGAGAGGAAGGAGTCAAAGCCTTCAAAAAACAAATTGCAGGCTCGATACAATGTGGAAGTTAAAAATAAATTTAGCGCCTTGAACGGCTTAACGGAGGCAAAGGAAAAAAATTTGTTCAACAACGAAAAGGGGAAAAATAAAAAAGAGTTGAAGGGGAAGGAAAAGTGTGAAACAGAGTGTGATGAAGCTCTTGAAGAGCCTTCTAAATCGAGCAGGAATTCGAGAAAATTACTGAATGAAAGTATCAAGGACGTAAATGTCACTTTCGACAATAAGCCTAAATTTAATTGTTGCAATCGTCATCATATGAGTGTTTTGGTTACTGCATTTTTGGCTTGTTCTGGACTTAGAAATTACGCAAACTTGCAAACTTCATTTATTTGCGATATTAGTAAGTTCAAAACGAGCAGGTTCGCCCGGGAGATGTTCTCTTCAGACTACTTATAGTCTGAAGGTGGCATGTTTCTCTTCCCTACCTTCATCCTAGTCAGAACAGAATATGTCTACTCCGAGGGCGTATGTATACCTTCGCCGAGGGGCATTCAATAGTGACGGTGTTCCGAACGGGGCATGTCCTTTCAGCCTACCTACTAGTCCAAACGGGACATGTCTCTTCAGGTCACATCTCATTCCGAACGGGGCATGTCTCTTCAACTTACCTACTAAATTAGACGGAACAGGTCTCTTCAGCTTAATTCTTATTCTGAACGGAGCATGTCCTTTCAGCCTACCTACTAGTCCAAACGGTATATGTCGCTATAGACTACATTCTCGTCCAAAGAGACATGTCTCTTAAGCCCAAATTCTATTTTGAACGGGGCATGTCTTTTCAGCCTACCTACTAGTCCGAACGGGACATCTCGCTATAGACTACATTGTCGTCCAAACTGGACGTCTATTCAGCCCACTTCCTATATTGAACGCAGAATGTCTTTACAGCCTACCTACTAGTCTAAACGGGCATATCTTTTCAGCTCATATCCTATTTTGAACGGGATGTTCTCTATTACATTCTATTAATTGTCATTAATAACAATAGATACGAACGATGGTTTATTTGAATCTGTGACTTGTGGGCAACAATACAACTGTACTCAGCCTCCCTGTGAACTTACGGGATACGCTTGTAATGCTGAAAAAGAATATCTAGAAGTGCTATCCAAAGATTTTCACGAATATATTGGCGAAAGTCAGCCGTTCAGAATGTATTGCCCGATAGGTCAAGGTGGAGAGGATGTGTTGGTTGCTGAGGGATTTGGAAGCTGCGATGATAGTGGAAGTCGCGAATGCAAAATTGACTTTAAACAAATTGTGAACTAAAATCAGACTTTGGGTTAAGCGAATGATGAAATTGAAAGAAATCGAAGGAAATATAAAATGATAATTTTTAGAAAAAATCTGAATTTAACTGTATTCATTGAATATAAAAAATTTTTTGGTTATATTATGTTTTATGAGTCCAATCGAAATTTATTATTGAAAGAAACTCGAGTTAAAAGTTAGACTTCTTATAATGTACTCACTTCGGATGCGCATTTTGGGGGGTTGATCCTACCATTATTATGAGTCTATCTTAAATAAAGACATCGCTCAGGAAGCTCTCCCTACCAGTGTCTCTCAAATTTTGATAACTGGATGAAGGAGTTAATTGGTTCGGGAATAACCTGAAACAAAAATTAAGATTTTCGTTCCCTTTCCAGGCTAAATTCACATTCCGAATAATCGTCAGATAAAATTTAAGGTACCCTTGATTATGTATAAGATATAATTTCTAACTCCAAAGGCATAATGAAGGGGGGGGGGGGGGGTAAACCAAGTGTATACCTATCCTACTCTTAAAGTTACTCAAAATATTAATTTTTTATAAAATTTTTACTCATTTCCTTCAATGTTTCCCTCAAGTTTTTTATCGTAAAACATCCAAAACATTCCCGAAAATTTTTTGGGTGGGCGGCAAAAATTTTTTTGTTATCCAACAACATTTAAACGACTTTCTAGGAATATAAAGAAGAAATATTGTTAAATCTTTTACATATTATATCAAAAAGGAGAACGTAACAGCTGCTTAATCTCGAGTGATTTGAGTAGAATGAAAGGCCCAAAGCTTTATTTAAACAAAAATTGTTTGTTAGTTAAGTAAGTTAAACCTAAACTAAACTGCCTCTGGCAATTGTTTAAGATCAATAAACCCAACTTTCTATATTGAAAGGAAGAAAGGAGATATATGTAGCTGGCTAGGATGTAATATCTTCATAAGGGTCATATAAGATACCGTATTTTCTCTAAAATAGCCCCTGAGGGCTATTTTTTTCAATCGACCTCTAGAAGGGGGCTATTTTAGAGAGGGGGGCTATTTTAGAGAGGGGGGCTATTTTGGAGAGGGGTGCTATTTTTTTCGATCGAGCCCTAGAGGGGGGCTATTTTAGAGAGGGGGGCTATTTTGGAGAGGTTGCTATTTTAGAGAAAATACGGTAGATTAAAGGCTAGTTAAAAGCACCGATAAGGAAATTGAGTCGGAAGAGCACCTGTACGAGGTGAACACTAGGTTATAGCAATAATTGCCAGAATCGCTTTAAACTATTTATGATTAAGAGGCGGATATTGATAGTGGAATCTTTTTAAAAACACCTTACAGCAGACGCCTCTCTCCCATAGAAGCTCTCTATAACATCATGCTAAATAGCTCCTACTAATCCTCTAAATCATCTGAATCACATTATTTCCTTTTTAATCCATGTAGACTCATAATATCTTCCCCATGTCCATTTAATCTCTTTATTAATAAAGGAGATCCAGGGATATCCGAAAATTTTACATTTCTACAGACCCACTCCTAAATGATTCTGCTAATCCACTAAATCCCTCTAAATCTACCTATATCCTTCTTAATCCACACAGTACTATTATATCTTCCTCAATTCCTTTCAATCTCTCTATTTCCCCCTTATACCCCCAAATATCCTTATACCCCCCCCCCCCCTCCCCCCCCCCCCAATACAACCTAGATCTTCTGATATTCCCTCTTATCCCCTCAAATCTTCCAAGTCTAGGAAACGTTAAAATGATTTTTTCAAAAATTTCTTTTTCAACCTCTTCCATTTCAAATAAGCCTAGTAAACGAATCATTCCCCTTTTAAAGCTTTTAGGTGAAAATATGAGAAGGTTGAAAAGATGAATAATATTTAATGTAAGAATTCTTTTAAAAAAAAAAGAATGAATAATCCCTTTATTAATGCTGTAACAATTTTTTATTCAATTTTATACCCACTAGAATATTATTTATTGTTTCTCCTTGTATTTTAAAATATTTTTTTCGTAATATTTTTAAATATTTTACTAGAAATTATTAAACCATCCTTTTTCTTGATAAAATTTTTAAATAAAATTTCAATTAAACCCAACTATTATCGGTACGAGTCCATCACAAAATAACTTTGACCCAAAAGAACTACAAATTTTTAAAATGGATAATTAAAGGGGGATATAGGGGGATAAGTATAACCCCCTATAATTAAGAGGGATTAAAGGGGGTTTAGAGGGATTAAAGGGTATTGATTTCTTTCCAATTCACTCGCACTAAATTCATCTATATCCGCTTAATCCCTCCAAATCAACGATATTCCCTTTTGATATCCGCTTTCAAAAGTTGTAGGTCTTTTGGATCAACAGGTCTTTAGAGTCAATAGGTCTTTTGGGTGTAGGATTTTGGGTTAAACCCATCGGTGATATCCAAAAAATTTTCACATTTTCCAAGAACCGACAACCTTATTTTCAACAAATACTTGATACCTATTTTTATTTATTTACCCATAATTATTAACAAATGTTTTTTAAAAAAATCTTGGTTAAAAGCCTAAAGAAATTTTTGGAATTTTTTAGTTAAAAAACATTTTGTTTACCAAATTGTTTACGTAATATAAATTAGCCTTTCTTAAATCCAAAGGAATTGTTCAGAGGAGTTGTTTGTTATTTGTCTTAGGTAACTCATTGTTTTAGAGAATCATTGAGTCTCAAATAAGGTTGTCGCATAGTTGGAAATCTTTGGACATCCGGATCCCATATCCGAACGAAAATCTCCAATATCGAACGAAAAATCCCAAATATCCTGTCTTTTTTCGGATCCGGATATCCGGACCCGCAATCTTAGTCTCAACAGAAAAGAAACAAACATTTTTATTATTTTGTTCACCATCCTGTTATAAAATTATTTCATTTAAATAAGTTTAAATAATTTATCTAATATTAAGTAAAAATTTTTTGAATTTTAAATATTTTTAAAATTGTCTATATTCGTTTTGTATTTATCATTCTAATATAGTCTAACTTTACTATACCTCACAATATAGTAGGACCTTATTTTAAAGTCTCTCTCAATAATACACACCCAATATAATATACACCTCACTATAATATGCACTTCTATTTAACATACGCTTTTTTAAATTTGAACGGTCACTTGTTTTTGGGGGAGAGCTGCCTAATCTCATTATAAGCCGGGAGAGCTTCCTAATCTCATTATAAGAAACGATTATTTGAACCCCGGAGTATATCTTATAGTGAAATCTTACCGAAATTTAGCCCGAAAATTTTATTTTACTATTCAATTGCCCATAAAATGACACCAAAATTAATTTTCCGAGACATGCCTTTACAGGCCTTTTCAGTCTCTAAGAGTCTCCTCACTCAATCAACACTCTGTCCCTTCAAAGCATAAAAATAATAAAAATCCTAACAGCTTTCCCAATCCATCAAACCTTAAAAAAAAATTTTTTCACATTCTTATTTACCAAAAAGCATCAGTTGTTCCCACAAACATGATCTTCAATAAACCTTTCCTAGGAATTGACTGATCCATTACATAAACATTTTTCTTATTACCACCCAACCCAAAAAATTGTTTTAAAGTCTATTCAACCACTTCGATTCTACCGATTTTATAGTGAATTATTATTCCTCTCTTTATACGAAAATTATCCGAAACGGGCTCCTGATAATAAAAAAGTCTATGGATCGATAAAAAGACTGTTAAAACACACTAAACCTGACAAACCAACTCAAGACCACTCGGAATACACCCCTAATTTGATTGCCGCTGCCACACTCTTCGTCTCGTCGGGGAACCCCCTAATTGTATGTCACTTAATACTATAAGGTTTATCCCGCTCTCTTTCTCCGTGCTTTTCCTAGCCTCCTAGGGGAAACACCCGAGTTTGTGGACTACTCAGGACCATTAGAGTTTTACACCTCCTTCTCGGGATTGCCTCCTCCAAACCTACTTCACTTCGGATCAACTCTATTTTTCGATTCAATTTCATATAAAATTATCCCTCGGGATCCAGTCTGTATTCATAAGACGCCATATATCCAGGTTTATCACCAAAGCTTCATTGTAATATTCTTCTTAAGTCTCAAAGCTTAAAAATCACTCTCTTTCTCTCTCCTCGAATCTCCCTCTCTTTTCAGTTCACAACGATTCAATTAACTCTCTAAACCCTATAACATCAAAAAATCCCAATAAAAATTTTTTTAACAAATTCCCCAATAAAAACCACATTTCTGATCCATATTTATAGATTTTTATCTTCTCTAATTAAAAATAAAAATTTTTTATTTTTACTTCTCTATTACAACATTAATGATCTAATATAAAGGGACAGATGTGTGTAAACCGCCTACACACAAAACTAAAAAGTTTTAAAGCCTGGAGGCGGCAGCATATGCTCATTTTATTTACTTGCTATTTTTAACTCATTTAACTTTACTTAAAAACTTTTATTTTTGGAAACGGATTATTAATACTAAGAGCTTTAAAGAATTTATTTTTCACCTGAGTCAAAATCGCTTTTTACAAATTTTCATTTTTCACATTCTATTTTTCAAAATTTCGTTTCGGCCCTCCCGTGATACCTACTAGAGACGTCCGAGACTCTCGGCCCCACAATTCACTCAAATCCTTTGAATGCGCCTCTAACCCTTTGATATCACTCGATATCCACTTAATCCACCCAATTCCTCTGATTTGACACCCGTGATACCTACTAGAGACGTCCGAAACTCTTGGCCTTATAATTCACTCAAAACCCCTGAATATCCCTATTAATCCTTTGATATCTCTCGATATCAACTTAATCCACCCAAATCTTCTGATATATTCCTTTGATTTTCCACATGGATAAATTTTTGGTTTGATTCATATTCTTAGTACCTCCTTTGTTTGTAATTTAACATTTTGTCTTATTCTTATTCTGATTCCTTTTTGTCATTTAGTATTTTTTATCTTTTACCATTTTGACTCTATTATACCTTTTCTTTTAACCTATTGTAATAGTTTTCTTCTAGTATCCTTTTGTCTTTTACCATTTTGACTTATACGTTTTCTTATCGTACTCTTTTTTGTTTTCTTATTGCCCCTTTCTGTCTTTTATCATTTTGCCTAATACCTCTTCTTTTACCCTTTTGTCTTTGTTTTCTTATTATTATACCCTTTGGTCCTTTACCATTTTGTCTTATACTTCTTCTCTTACCCTTTTGTCTTAATTTTCTTATTGTACCCTTTTGTCGTTTACTATTTTTCTTCCCTTTTTCTTTTACTATTCTGTTTTATTCTCCTTCATATCTCTTTCTTCCTAATTTTTTTGTGGCAGCCATTATACGGAGAGAACAATATAGTGTACTATTTCCCTTTATTTTTCTCAGTATTACACTTATTTTACGATTCTATTCTTTCTTTTTTTTTTATATTTTCTCCCCATTCAAAATTTTTTGAAGAAAATAGCCGTAAAAATAAGAAGAAATAGAATACTTACAGACAAACCATTCTCAAATTATATATAGGGAATTTTTGGGACGGGGGGTTTTTTTGACCCCCTAAAAATTCAAAATCCTTTAACTATAGTTGAGATACTCTTGTTCTCTAACCATGTTTTGCTTCACATATAAAATAAAGGGAAGACGTCTTCTTTAGAGATAGGTTGAAATGTGTTTGGTATAAACTTTTGCACCACACTGTATAAAATTTTTGGAACGGGGGGTTTATTTTGACCCCCTACATTTGTAAAGAGTTAATCTCTTTTGTTCTCTACCCTAGTTTTGCTCCTCATATAAAATATAAGGAAGACGTTTTCACTAAAAATGTGATGAGATTTACTTGATATGGGCTAATTTTTTTATATATAGATAAAATTTTTGGGTCTGGGGGTCGTTATGACCCCCTAAGTATATAGACTATATAGTTAATATTTTTGTTCTCTAACATGTTTTGCTCCTCATATAAAATAAAAGTAAAATGGAATCGCATACAAATAGGAATTGCATACGTAACTAACCGCCATCGCATACGTAACTTATCGCTAGTATAAAATTTTTGGGTCTGGGGGTCGTTCGACCCCCTACATTTAGAAAGATATTAGTTAATATTCTTGTTCTCTAACATGTTTTGCTTCACATGAAAAATAAAAGTAAACCGTTTTCTCTATGAATGTTATGAAATATAGTTGGCATAAACTTTTGTACCACACTGTATAATAATTTTTGGACCGGGGGTCTCTATGAACCCCCTACATTTTTATAAAGATATTAGTTAAACTCTCTTGTTCTCTAGCCTATTTTGCTCCTCATATAAAATAAAAGAAAGCGTCTCGATGAATATGAAATGAAAATATCCTGAGTTGGACCCCTCCCCTATATTTTTATATATATTGAAATTTTTGGGACTGGGGGTCTTTAAAGACCCCCTTCATATTTAAAGGTGTAGCATAAATATTTTTGTTCTCTACCCTTGTGTGCTTCCCATATAAAATAAAAGAGGACTTTTCTTTACAAACTATTCTCTTTTTCTTCGCACAACGGCTAACTCAATCGTGCGGTACTGAAACGGTTTAGAATTTTTGGAAAGGGGGGTCTTTGTGGACCCCCTACATATTTAAAATTTTAGCATTAATATTTTTGTTCTCTAACCTTATGTGCTACCCATATAAAATAATAGTCGACACTTTCTTTACAACTTAGTCTTTTCATAAAGAGAACAGACAGCAGTTTTAACCCACTCAAGTGGCAAGAATTTTTGGGACTGGGGGTTTTTATGGACCCCCTATATTAAAAATCTTTTAACTTTCTTGGTGAAGATTTCCTTACATATTGTCAATTTTTCCTGAAGTTCACGATGTAACTAAATATTATCGTAACTAATTTTTCAAATCTGGGCCTACATCTTATACCTTTTAAAAATATTATACCTCTTAAAATATTACAAAAAATTTTTAAAGAGAATTTATTTGAAATAAAATAGAATACTCTTCTCCATTCTCTTCTTTTTAACTTCCACACAAAACTCTTGTTCTCTACCCTTTATATGCTTCCCATATAAATAAGAAGAGACAATTTCTTTACGAACTAGCCTCTTTTCCGAGTGAAACGGCATGGAACTGTGCGGTACTGAACCGTAATAGAATTTTTGGGACGGGGGGTCTGTTTGACCCCTTACATTTTAAAAAATTTTAAAGTTAGATAATTTTTTTCTCTAGCCTTGTTTTTTGCCTAGCAATATAAAATGAATGGAATGTATTGTTTAAAAATTACTCTTTTTCTCAAGCATAGGAAGCGTACTCAAACACACTAACGTGAAAAGAATTTTGGACAGTTGTTTATGCAGACACGCTACATTTTATTAATATAGATAAAACATTTTTGTTCTATAACCTTTCTTGCTACTCATATAAAATAAGAGGTGAGGAAATCTTTACCTACTAGCCTTTGTCATAGAGAACGGCGTGACTGAAACGGCGTACTCTGAATCGTAATTCGAATTTTTGGGCCGGGGGGTTTTTTTCGACCCCCTACATCTTAAAAAAATTTCTAAAGTAACCTTTAACTCTCCATAAACATAGGTTTTCTTTACAAATTCCTCTTTTTCTCAAGCATAGGCAGCATACTCAAGCACACTAACGTGAAAAGAATTTTGGATAATATAGATAAATTTTATTAATATAGATAAAACTGTTTTGTTCTCTATCCTTTCTTGCTACCCATATAAAATAAGAGGAGAATAATTCTTTACATACTAGCCTTTTGTCATAGAGAGCGGCGTGACTGAAACGGCGTACTCTGAATCGTAATTCGAATTTTTGGGCCGGGGGGTTTTTTTCGACCCCCTACATTTTAAAAAATTTTAATGTAATACTTTCTCTCCATAAATAAAATGAACGTATTCTGTATAAATTTCAATCTTTTTTTATGAATATCAGCATATTTCGGACACACCATTTCTGCACGAATTTTTGGGGTCTTTATAGACCCACTAAATTTAAAAAATTTTTAATGTAAACACTTTTGTTCTCTAACCATTCTTTGCTACTCATATAAAATAAAAGAGATGTTTTCTGTATAAATTGCCCTCTTTGTTTATAGCTTACCCCCGATGTAACTAAACTCGCCAGAGTATAATTTTTGGGCTGGGGTTTCTTCTGAAACCCTTCTAATGTAAATCTTTGGATTACAAGAAATTAAAATTGCCTCAGTATACTGTATCAAATATTATTTAATTTGAATTTTTAATAAGAACATTCACTTAAAATGGTGTGCCTTCCTTCTCTGATGGTCCTTCTCTCGCTTTCTTCTCTCACTTTTTGGAACTAATCTAATTCTGGGGCCACGGGTTTTTTATGAACCCCCTTTATGTAAATTTTAATTTAATTTTTTGGAGATCTTTACTATATCTTATCCGAATTAGCAAAAAAAATACGGTGATTTCTCTTTGTTTTTATTCCAAGAAATTTAATTTCACCGAGTTCTCGTTCTCATTTGAAGGTATCTTGACTCGGATAACAAGTTTTTCTACATAAATAAATTATGGAAATTTATATTCGTGATTATTAAAAATATTTGAATTATTTATTAAAGCGAGAATAATCACTCTATATTATTAAAAAAATTTATTTTGGAAAATTTTTTGAAAATTAAAAAAAAAAATAAAATAAAAAATTTTTTTTTGAATTTAAGAGTGCCTTCTCTATACTTGTGCCTTTTATATTAATTTTAATTCTTGACTTAAAAGTCTAAAAATCATCAAAAATGGACGCCATCAAGAAGAAGATGCAGGCGATGAAGATTGAGAAGGTGGAAAAAAATTTTTTGAAAAATCAAAAAAAATTTTTTCCTTTAAAGGATAACGCCATAGACCGGGCGGACGCGGCAGAAGAAAAATGCAGACAGACTCAGGAACGCTTAGAACGCGTTGAGGAAGAGTTGCGCGATACACAGAAGAAGATGATGGTGAATTGAGGATATTTTTTTGAAAATTTCTGAAAATTTTAAAAATTTGAAATTTTTCCAAAAAATTTTGAAATTTCTGAAATTTTTTTGAAATTTTTGAAATTCTTTGAAAATTTTTAAATTTTTGAAATTTCTGAAATTAAAAAAAAATTTTTGAGAATTTTTGGAATTTCTGAAAATTTCAAAAATTTCTTAAAATTTTTGAAATTTTTTTAATAATTTTTGGAAAATTTCTGAAATTTTTTGAAAATTTTGAAATTTTCAAAAATCTAAAAAAAATTTTTAATAAAAAAAACCTAAAATTAAAATCTTAAGGCAATTGAAAACGAATTGGACAAGGCACAAGAGGACCTTTCCTCCGCAAACAATGCGCTTGAGGAGAAGGAGAAAAAAGTGCAGGAGGTGGGTCATTAATTAAAATATTTTCTGAAATTGTGGCACTGTTTCACTATTTATTTTTATAATACTGTATTTCTGTGTTTGACTTGTGCAACTGCAATTTTGTGTGAATTTCTTCGAATGCAATTGAGAAAAAAATATTTTTTTGTGGGTAATTTCACCGAGTGTTTGGGCTTGGGTATCTCAAGGGGGACACTCGCGATTGTTAATTATCTCACTGTTTTTTTCATGGTCCTCTCAAGCGTAAAGTTATGCAGTCGGATCTCACCTATGTCTACAAGCATCTAAGGTCACTCACTCACCTGTGGGAGACACTCACTATCTCACTCACTTGTAGGAGTCACTCACTCCCTCACTCACTTGCGAAAGTGAGATCACTTGTGGGAGACACTCACTATCTCACTCACTTGTGAGTGAGATCACTTGTGAGAGACACTCTCTCCCTCACTCACTTGTGAGAGACACTCAGTATCTTAAACTTGGGTGTAGAGAGTGTCTCTCCCAATTGAGTGTCTCTTATTTAAGGGTCACTTTTTTCCACTCCCATGGATGTATTCATAAATAAGCTACGATCTAATATTGTGTTCAAGTTTATATGCTACATACTAGGGGGTTTTGCCCACTTTTTTACAAACACCTTAAGTACCTCCTTGAAGCCTTAATATTCAATTTCACTAATAATTTCCCAATAATTTAATTTATCTTTAATAATTTTTTCCAACATTTTTATTTAACAATTAGCATTATTTGTAAGCATTTACAACTTTTCTCTTTCTCTCTCATTATTTTTTGAGTACTACCCCTAAATTGGTTGATTGATATCGTCACGCGCACACAAAACAAGTTGTTGTATTAAAAGAACAAAAACAAGCGTAGATTATTCCAAAAAGTTTATTTTTCTTTGAAAATACAAGCCTGATTAGCTATCATTTTTTGTTTTGTGATTTTTAATGGGAATGCTGCTAGAATAATTTTTGCTTTTAATGATGGAACAGAATAAGGAAGTTGAGCTCCTTTCAATTTTAAGCAATAAAATATTTTTTGGAAGCTACTGAGGGTTGGGTGGGGGGACTTTTTGGGGACAACCATGAGGACCTACACTCTGAAGACCTACACCCTGAGGACCTACACTCAGAAGACCTATTTACTCTGAAGACCTACAACTTTTTGATCAACTCGAATTTTTTATCTGTTATTTCTTCACATTTTAATCGATGGGTCTTGTTGATTAAAGGGGAAAAAGAGACTTGAAAAAATTAATTCTTGTGGATCTAGAGGATTAAAGGGGATTAGGAGACCCTTATCCCCCTCCTCCCTCTCACAGTTCTCATCTCACCCTCTTATAACTTCAGAAATATTTTTTAACTAAAAATCACTCACAAATTATGCCTAATTAAATATTTTAAAATTAAAATACACTCTATAAGCCACTCCATAAAACTACAAAATTTAAAAATTTATTTGTATAGTTATATTTTTGTTGATTTGATCTGTAAATTTGCGCAACGCCGACAAAGGAAACAAAAGCGATGGAATTTCGCCATCTATCATATTCTGTTCTTTAATTTTATAAAAGTAAATTGAACTTTTCAGAATTTTGTATTTTATTAAATTAATTAAGCTTGCTATAAATATGATGGTTATATTCTTTCCGGAATTTTGTAGTATTTTCTTTATAAAATCAGAATTTTCTCTTTGAAGAATAAAATTAGAATATTTATTATAATGATGGGGTTTTCGGAGAAAATACAAAATATTCTGATTTATTAAATAATAAACGTGTTTTCTTTATGAAATCAGAACTTGGTAATTCAAATCAGAATATTATTAATTTAATCAGAATTTTGGTTATAATTTGTGTTTTTCCGGAATATTTTGTTAAATTCTGATTAATGTGTTTTATGTGTGTGTTTTGTGTTTATAATGTGTTTTCGTTATTAAATCAGAATTTCCTTTGTATAAAAATTAAAATCAGAATTTTGTTAATAATTTGTGTTTTACCGGAATAGGTATTTTATAATATTCTGATTTATTAAACAAAATGTGTTTTCCTTCTTAAATCAGAATTTCCTCTTTATATGCACATAGAAGTCAGAGTTATAATGTATTTTCTGGTATAATTCAAAATAAATATTCTGATTATAATTATCTTCCTGAATATTAGCTAAAATTCTGATATTAAATAATGTGTATTTTCTTTGTTATACAAATCAGAATTTTTAAATCAGAATATTATTAATTTAATCAGAATACTAAATCAGAATATTCTTACAAATCAGAATAAATATTCAATAATTATACTTTATTTTCTGGAATAATTCAATTATACTATAATAATAAATTATTTCCGGAAATTATAAATTATTTCCGATACATATGATGTATTTTCCGGTATATCCTCTAAAATTCTGACTTATAAAATTATTTTTAATTTTCTTTATAATATCAAAATTTTTTATCTTAAGTCTCAATTATTTTCTAAAATTCTTTTAAAATTTTGTATTTTGTTATTATTACTTAAACAAATTCCATTCCTCTTGCCTCATTCCTCATAATCATAAAAAAATTTTCCACTCATAGCGCGCAACATATATACCTCAAGAAACACTTGAAGGTCGGCGGCTGGTATGCTTCTCGCCAGCCTTTTTATATTTGTTATTGTATAAATATCGCTTCACTTTAAGGTCGCGAATTCCTCAACAATTTTCTTTATTATATTATATTTTCCTCTAAAAAGTAGCAGCTGCTTAAGGAGAAAAATGCACATTTTTGAAAGAACTCATAACCTCAATCTGTTTTATTAACATATAGGAAATTCTGATTTTTTAAGAAAATACAAAATTATTTAATAAATCAGAATTTTATTCCGGAAAATACATTAAAATCAGAAATAATTTATAATTTCCGGAAATAATTTATAATTATAGTATAGTAGAGTTATTCCGGAAAATACATAAAATCAGAAATAACTTATAATTTCCGGAAATAATTTATGGTTATACATAGTATAATCAAGTTATTCCGGAAAATACATTAGAATCAGAATAATCGTTTCCGGAAATAATTTATAATTAAAGTATAGTAGAGTTATTCCGGAACATACATTTTAATATTAAATATTCTGATTTTATTGTTATAATGAAAAATTCGATTTTATAGGAAAATACATTTATTATTTAATAAAGCAGAACTATAATCTAACAGAACTATAATTTAATAAAACAGAATTATAATCAGAATATTTTGTATTATTCTGGAAAATACAATATAACTCTAATTTTTTATAATGAGAAAATTCTGATTTTATAAAGAAATACAAGTATTATTAATATCAGTACTTAATAAAATATTCCTGAAAATACAAAGAAATATAATTATTCTAATTTTATATATTATTAAATGTTCTGATTTTATATTCAACTATTTTTCTTTCTGTATTTTAATTAATTCTACGCCAAATAGATTTGATCAGCACCGTTTAAAAAATTAGTTAAAAATAATTATAAATAAATTTTTACTATTTTCTACATAAATTCCTATCCCTTTCCTTTTTGCCCGATAAATCTGAATTTTTTGTCTATTTCTTTTCTTTCATTTCCTCTTAAACCGTCCGGCTGGTTCTAACGACAACCCCTTTCTTTTCCTTTCTTTCCTTTAATTTCTCATTATTTAATTGACGGTTTGGCAAAAAACAGAGAGGACAGGGAAATGAAAGAATTAAAAAAAGACACGCGCAAAACAACTACCTTTTAGCACAAATGTGTTTTTCCCGTTTTAGTGCATTCCCTAGGCAATTATGCTGTTTTATTTAAATATAATGCATTCTGAAAGAGTTTTATTTAATAAATGAAAATAGAAAAATAAAGAAATACATTTCAGAATAAATTTTATAAATCAGAATTTATATGTACCTATTTTGTATTTTCCGGAATGTATTTTGTATTTTTCAGAATTAAGGTTTTATGACCTCAATAATTATTTTCTGGAAATATTTGCATTATTCTAAATCAGAATAAGTTCTATTTGAATTTTCCGGAAATAAACTTTATTTAATTAAACTTCTTCCGGAATGAAGTATTAAATTTTTTTATTTTCCGGAAATTATTAAAGTAATTTATATTTTATCCGTAAAGAATAAATCAGAATTAATTTTATTTTTTTCCGGAAATAAACTTTTTTGAATTAAACACTGAATTGTTTTAGTATGTATTCAATTATTAATTAGATTATTACTTTCCGGAAATAGTTTATTCTTATATTTCTTCAGGTATGTGTATAACCAGAATAAATCAGAATTATGTAACTTTATATGTGTGTTTTCCGGAAATATACTTTATTGAATTAAACTTTTTCCGGAAGACATTATTAAATTATTATTCATTTTCCGGAAATTATAAAAGTAATTTATATATCTTTTCCGGTCAGAATAATCAGAATTAATTATATTTTTTTCGGAAATAAACTATTGAATTATATTTTGTATTTTCCGGAAAAATTTATTCTTATATTTTTTCTGGTATACGTACAACCAGAATAACTCAGAATTATTTAACTTTATTTTGTGTTTTCCGGAAATAAACTTTATTAAATTAAACTTTTTCCGGAATGGAGTATTAAATTTTATATTTTCCGGAAATTGTTAAAGTAACTTAAATCAGAATTAATTTTATTTGCGTTTTCCGTAAATAAACTTTTTTGAATTAAACTTTTTCCGGAAGGAAATATTAAATTCTTTAGTTTTTTCATGAAATTATAAAAGTAATTTTATATGTATTTTTCCGGTCAGAATAAATCAGAATTATATTTTTTCCCGAAATAAATTTTATTGAATTATATTTTGTATTTTCCGGAAATTATTTTGTAAATATTTTCTCTTGTATTTATTCACAGTTGTACAAAATATTTTTCCAAATTCTTTTATTTAAAATACACACAAGAGTATTCCAGGAATGCGACTGTCTTTAGTCTGTTTGCCTTCCCTATTGACAACCAAAAAATTCTGAAACTATCCCAATCTCTTTGTATTTTTTACTAGCATTCTAAATCTTTCCCCCAAACATTTACTATCATTTTTATTTTTTTCAGTATTTTTTCGCTTAACACCGCACGCGTTTTAAGGCCAATAATACAATGACATAGTCATCATTCCTTGTCCATACTCACTTTTTTTTTTATTTTTTTTTCGTTCCCAGTTATTCACCCCTTTTTATATTTGTTTTTAGCTGGTGAATCTGTCAACATTTTTTTGTATTTTTCCCCAAAAAAAGATTTTATCAAGGCTAAAATAAAAATATTATTTTATTTTGTTTATTATTAGCTAGCTAAACACTCATAAATTTGTTAAAATAATTTTATAGACCAAAATATATTTTTAGTTGTAAAAATATCTGTCTGCTCATACATATTTTTTACATTAATTTACTTTTTTGTAATTTTTTGTCCATATTGAGAGACACTCTAATCGAGAGAGGTCCCCTTCCGTTAAATAATCGTCCTCTCGTTATAACATTACTTATTTACACACCTTTTGAAGGGATAACCTTTAGTGTCGGTCAGTCCATTTTATGGTGTTATAACGAGAATTAATTGTATTTCCTTTACACTTGTTATATCAACACCAGCTGGTTGGTTTACTGTCCGATCGAGGGGTAATAAGGTTAAATAACAGTCAGCCCACTGTGTGGGGGTTATACTGAGATTAATTATACCATCACAACTCTCGTTATATCAGTACATATTTACACGCCCATGATTGTTAGCTGTTAGATAGAAGTTTACTAGGGTTAGAGCTGCATATCTTGTAGTCCAACTTGTGGGGTTATTCGAGAGTTACCTAAAGTCAATTGAATTTTCTTCTTACCCCTATTTAGTTTTCATCTGTACAAATTAAGCTTCAAATAATAACTAATATAAATATTTTGCTTAATATTACAAATATTTGCGCAAATGCTTACAAGCATTTTATTAGGTATAAGAGGTATAGCCAGTCTTCCCTATTTTCCTTAATTTTTTAATGCTTTAAAACAAATTAGGGAAAATTACCAAGTACTTTAGCTATCCTATTAAATATTTATTTGTTTTTGTTGCATTCCTTGGATTGGGATTACCTCAGGGCTCCGATCGACAAAATGCCACTCAAAAGTATCAAAATCTTGTAAAAAAAGTACATAGGGAGAAAATTTGCAAATAAAAAGTACACTCAAAATTAAATTTGAAAATATTTATTCGTGATCAATCTTTTATATTTCTCTCCTAAATTAATCTTTTCTAATAATTTCTTGTTTCAACTGAGCATTTTGTGCATTTCATTGCATGACATGTCAAAATTTGCTGTCACATGAAGCAAAGCTCTGACAGTCAACCTCAAGCGAGTTTCTTTCCTTCGTCCATTGAATGTTTGCCATTGAGAAGCGCCGCAGGCGAAAATTTTTTGAAATTTGGAGCCTAAGAAGCCAGATTTCTTCTTTTTCAGCGCCGCAGGCGAAAATTTTAAGAATTTTGGAGGTCCTTAAGCCAGATTTCTTCCATTTTTTGCGCCGCAGGCGAAAATTTTGAGAATTTTGGAGGTCCTTAAGCCAGATTTCTTCGTTTTTTCAAAAATGTTGATAAAAAAGTACATACTTTCAAAAAAGTACAAATTCAATTTCGGAAGTACGAAGGTCGATAAAAAAGTACAATACTTTTAAAAAAGTACGAATCGGAGCCCTGGATTACCTGCTGTGAGGGTTCTAGACACATTTTTCTTTAAATAAAAACAAATAAAGCTTCCTATATCCTTAGTTAAGCTTTATTAGATCCTTATAAATATCCTTAGAAATAATTTTAAGATTGAGCGATAAAATGGGATTTTAACAAAACTAAGTGGCTACTTCCACTACAAATACCCTTGTATATATGTATGTTTTGATAGGATATTATCCTGTCCCAAGTGCTCGTTCCCCTGCTGGCATCTTATTTGAGCCATCTAGGGCACCAAAAATGTAATCAACTCTCTCGAGGTTTAGGGTTATATGCACGAATCTCTTCCTAACTACCTTCCAAATCTTCCTACTTCGTTCCGAAATCCTTTCCTAATCCCTTCCTGAGTACGTTCCCAACTTTCAAGTTCGTTCCCAAATCCCTTCACAAATATCCCAAGTTAGTTCTCAAATTTCTCCACAAATCCACCCAAGTCCATTCCCAAATCTCTTCATAAATCCTCCAAATCCGTTCCCAAATCCCTTCCAAAATCCTCCCAAGTATGTTCCCAAATCCCTTCCTAAATCCTCCCAAGTCGGTACCCAAATCCCTTCTTAAATCCTCCCGAGCCAAATTCCTCACAAGTCCGTTCCCTAACCTCTTCGTAAATCCTCTCGAATCTCTTCCTTAAAATTTCTACCCTAACTTATTTGTCAATTATAAACTATAAGCAAGATAAAATTGAAAAAGTTGGCTGTTCTCCCTTCAAATATAAATATATTTTAGAGTAAGTTAGCTAGCTAGTTTGTTTGCTCAATCTTCAATACATTCTTCCTCTCTCCCCAAAATTTTTTTTATTTTGAAGCATACAAAAAGCCTTTAGGTACCTCTATTTGTTAGTTCTTTTGTGCTTCTTTTTTCTTTCTTTTATCTTAAAAATCTTCAAAAAATATTTATTTTGTTCTTAGAAATCGAGTTGCTTTATTTTACTTTATATGTTTATTTACCAGCTTGATTTCAAGTTAATATTGTGTTTTTTTCTATTTTTTCCGCCTACTCATTTTCGTGTTCTTTTATAGTTAATGCGCAAGTTTTCTAATTTTATTTTGATATCAAATAAATTTTTTAAAAATTTGGAAAAAATATTTTTATTTTGAAAAATGATCAGTTTATCTCAAAAATAGTTTGTTGGATTTTAAAAAATTTTTCTCTGATTTTTTTTGCTATACCCCTTCATTTATTCGGCACTATATACATTTACGTATATATACTGGACCTTATTTGGGCTACTGGGGCTTTACTGGGCAGTACACTTTTTTTGATATGTCTTCTGACCAGAGGTGGGTCGGAACAGCCAGAGGTGTCGGAAATGGAAGAGCCGGAAATCGGAATTGGCTCAAAAGTCGTAACTCGGTAATCGGAAATTTTTTTCGGAAATCGGAAGTCGGAAGGAAAAAAACGTCGGAAATCGAATTCCGACCCACCTCTGTTGGGCATTATAATTTTTTTGAATATACGATCGACTCTCCGACTAATATCCCTCCCCAAAATGACCCTCGATCTAACGAATCTCTTCGGTGGTAAGATGTTAATGAGATTAACCCTCGATCACATCATCTCTTTAGGGTCTTCTGCCCCTTCGAGTTCTTTCCTTTATTAAATCGAGAGTCGATATTAGCTGTACATTTGGATATGTAAATCATCCAAATCAGCACCTATTGGCCTATAATTTTACACAATTATTCCCACGAGTGTTATTTATCATCCAGGTCAATTCCAGAATTTTTGGTTGAAATTTTTATTTTTCTCTTATTTTTACATTTTGCGCGCTGCTTGAATATTAACAAAATTTATTAAAATAAAAATTATCAGAAAAATTAGAAATTAATTTAAAATGGCTTCAAGAATGGAAAAGGGTGCTTCACAGCAAACATCGCTTTTAGATGTACTTAAAAAGAAAATGCGTCAGGCTCGGGAGGAGGCGGAGCAGGCAAAAGATGAGGCTGATGAGGTTAAGAGACAATTGGAGCAGGAGAGAAAGAAACGAGAAGATGTAAGGAAGTTGAATAAAAAATACAAAAATCAGAATTTTAAAAGAAAATACAAAAATCAGAATTTTAAAAGAAAATACAAAAATCAGAATTCTTAAAAGAAAATACAATAATCAGAATTTTAAAGTCAAAATACAAAAATCAGGATTTTTAAGAGAAAACACAAAAATCAGAATTTTTAAAGGAAAATACAAAAATCAGAATTTTTAAAAGAAAACACAAAAATCAGAATTTTTAAAGGAAAATACAAAAATCAGAATTTTTAAAACAAAATACAAAAATCAGAATTTAAAAAAAAAATACAAAAATCAGAATTTTTAAAAGAAAATACAAAAATCAGAATTTTTAAAAGAAAATACAAAGATCAGAATTTTGTTAAAATACAAAAATCAGAATTTAAAAAAAAATACAAAAATCAGAATTTTCGGAAGAAAATACAATCAGACTATCTAAAAATCAATACAATAATCAGAATATTATTATAAATAAAAATACAATTTCTTAATAAAATAGGCAGAAGCAGAGGTAGCTGCTCTCAACCGCCGCATCGTCCTCGTTGAGGAAGATCTTGAACGTACCGATGATCGTTTAAAAGTTGCTACACAGAAATTGGATGAAGCGTCTAAAGCGGCTGATGAGGCTGAGCGGTTAAATAAATTTTTTATTTAAAAAAATTAAAATACGCCAAAAAATATTGCGATGCGACTAGCGAATATCTCTCAATTAAGCGCTAATTTTTTCTTTTATTTTTATAAATTTTAATTTTGAATGTGACTAGTGTGGAATGATTTTAGGCGATTCAGTTTGTATTTCCGTTTATTTTTACTGAAACAGTGCCCGTCTATTAGAATTTTTTCTATAAAATTAATGAGTTTAGGCCGAAGCCGAGGTTGCCTCTCTTAACCGCCGTATGGTTCTTCTTGAAGAGGAATTGGACAAACTTGAGGAGCGCTGCAAAGTTGCGACTGAAAAAATGGAGGAGGCTACCGTCAACTGCGACGAATCTGAGCGGTATTATAGGGGAAATGTATTTTACCGGGTGATAGGGAATATTAGAATAGGGGATTTTTGTTGTTTTTCCTTATTAATTTATTCATAAATTTGTTTTCCGGAAATTATATAAAATCAGAATATTTATTTTTCGTTTGTATTTTTCCGGAAAAGATTTAAATCAGAATTTATATTAAAAAATCAGAATTTATATTCTTTGGTTTGTGTTTTCCGGAAATTATACTTATAGAGTCAGAATAAAATAAAATCAGAATAATACGGAAAGGATTTAAATCAGAATTTATATAAAAAATCAGAATTTAAATGTTTTGGTTTGTGTTTTCCGGAAATTATATAAAATCTGAATTAAATAAAATCAGAATAATACGGAAAGAATTTAAATCAGAATTTATATATTTCGGTTTGTGTTTTCCGGAAATTATATTCATAAAATCAGAATAAAATAAAATCAGAATCGAATAAAATCAGAATTATAAGTATTTTCGCTTGTATTTTCCGGAAAACAAATAATTCCAGAATAAGCTTAATTTATGTATCAGAATTTGTATTTTGGGAAGGCTCTAAATATTATCAGAATTATTTGTTCTGTATTTGTGTTTTTGTTCTTGTATTTTATTTCTGTCGCTTATTTATGTGTTTTATGATGTTTTATGATTTTCTTGTATTTTCTTGTATTTTCATGTCGCTTTATTTTACTATTAAATTTTGCTTTAATATTTTGCTTTAAAATAAAAATAAAATTTTTTTTTGCTTAAATAAAATTTCTGATTTGAATGCTTGATTCAGTGCTCGAAAGTCTATGGAAACTCGTTCCCAGGCAGACGAGGAGCGTGCAAATATACTCGAGGTGCAAGTAGATGAGGCTAAGGTGATTGCTGAAGATGCCGATCGCAAATATGAGGAGGCATGTTTTTCAATGCTTTTAATATTTTTTAAATTTTATTTGCTTATTTTCTTTATCTTTTTTCAAATTTATTAACTTCTTGAGTGGATTTGATCTGAAAAATTATTTTGGCAGCGACGCGCACCCAAATAATAATTACATAACTTGAGTGAATTTTACCTTATTCTAACCTAAAATTAATTTTTTAATTAATGAATAAAATTAATTGTGTGTTGTGTTGCAGTGAACGCAAAGCAATGCTTCAACGAGCTACTGTCGACGACGACCGTTGCGCGGAGTTGGAAGCACGGTTGCGCGAAGCACAGTCTATTCTACATGAAGCAGAAGCAAGGGCTGATGAGGTTTTGATGTTTATTTTTGAAGCTTGCTGTGTTTTGCTTTAATAGTTAAAAAAATTAATTTGTGTTTTAGCGCGAATTTTTGCTTAGTATTTTTACTTATATTACATATATTAATTAATTCAATAATCCTTCCGGAAAATTATATTAAAAATAAAACTTTCCGGAAAATTTCTATTAAAAATATAACTTTCCGAAAAGAATTATAAAATAAAACTTTCCGGAAAATTATAATAATTAATAATAAAACTTTCCGGAAAATTTCTATTAAAAATACAACTTTCCGGAAAAGAAAGTACTTTCCGGAAGTTTTATATTCTCTCCCAGAAATTAATTATTCATATCAGAATATTTATTTTCGGAAAATTCCGGAAGTTATTATATTTTCCGGAAGGTTTGTATTGTTTTATTTACTAATATTACTTTCCGGAAAAGTAATAATCTTCCGGAAAAATATTTTCCGGAAAAATAATAATCATCCGTAAAAATATTTTCCGGAAAAATAAAACCATCCGGAAAAATAATATTATCCACTAAATAATAATATTTTCCGGAAAGTATAACTCTAAAAAATAATATGTATTTTTATAATTCTGGTCTTATTTTTTAATTAATTATATAACTTTCCGGAAGCTCTATTTTATTTTAATTTGTATTTTGTCCTATAATTTGTATTTTTATTTTGTCTTTTTCTATTTATGTTTTGTATTTTTGTCCTTGTATTTTTACCCTAAATTGTTCTATTCTCCTTTATATCCTCCCAAATCTAGGTTTATCACCCTCTTTCTCTCTATAAAATCTCTTCCCCTTTTAGCCAACGCAAGGTTATGGAGAACCGCTCCCTTCAAGATGAGGAGCGCGCCAATGCTATTGAGGAGCAACTCAAGGAGGCTCAAAGCTTGGCTGAGGAGGCTGATCGTAAATACGATGAGGTCCGCTCTGATTTCTTTGAGTGTGTGTTCTGCTTTTAAAATTAATCTGCGGGCCTTGATTGAATTTTTAATTAATATTGTTGTATTGATACAAACGAACCTCACTTATTGACCTCTTCGTTTAAGAGAGATCCCAATTTAGAGAAAACCCTTACTTTAAGAGACATCCCACTCCTAACACCTCAAATTATAATACATATTTATTTTAATAGACACCCCATCTTAACAGACACCTAATTTTGCAAACCTCCCCTCAATTTAAGTGACACCCCCAATCTAAGAGACATTGATAAGGGAAGGCCCTAAGGATATGTCTTATTATGAGGTTCGACGGCTTATTTTATTTTTTTGTATTTTCTTTTAAATTTTGCTGAATTTTGCTGCTTTCATTTATTTTTGCTTCATTCTGCTCTTCAACAAAACCAAAATATTAAATTTAAAATTATGTGAATTTTCAGGTTGCTCGCAAACTTGCAATGGTTGAGGCAGATTTGGAGCGTGCTGAGGAGCGTGCCGAGGCTGGAGAGAAGTAAGTCTGACAAAATTTTTTCCTTAAATTTTAAAAATTCCTTTCTAATTTCTCTTAAATTTATTAATCTCCCTCTCTAATTAAACTCCCTCTCTAAATAAACCCCCTCTCTAATTATACACCCTCTCTAATCAACTTTAAAATTCACCCAAAATCTACTTCTATAGCAAAATTGTCGAGCTCGAGGAGGAATTGCGCGTTGTAGGAAACAACCTCAAATCCTTGGAGCTTTCTGAAGAGAAGGCAATGCAACGCGAGGAGGCTTATGAGGAGCAAGTGCGCTCAATGGAAGTTCGCCTTAAAGAGGTGTGTATTTATGGTACCCTCGTAGTTTTATCGTCCTTTATAATCGTCTTTGATTTGCTCTGACCTTTCTGTTTGATATTAATTAACTTAACTAATCAAACTGAACTCAGTGGAACCAGTAAAACATTGAGCTCAGTCAGTAGAGCACCTGAAGGATGCAGGGATGCCCTGGGATAACCGAAACACGAAACACTAATTTTTCTGGACCAGAAATCTTATTTGAAGGAAATTTTGAATACACGACTCCAAACTTGCCCGACTTTTTTCTCATACTCAGGGTACAGTGCTAGCAATAACTGCTAGCGACTTTCAGGTTCGATGCCTAACTCACACTACCTCTACCCCAACACACTACCCCTACCCCACACACTACCCCAAACTCGGTCCGACTTTTTTCTCATACTCAAGGTACGAGTGAGGGCTAGCAGCGAGTCCCAGGCTGCTAGCAAGTCTCACGTTCGATGCCTGCCCAAAGGGGGAGGCCCCTTTTATGCCCCCCCCCCCAATATATACTTCTCTCTCTTTATACTAACACTTAATTTTGTCTTTTTTATTTCCTTCATTAAAATTGTCTTGAAATCTATTCGTTGTTTGCAAAATTAATTTTAATTTTTTGGCTTACCTAACGCTTATTTTTTGATTTTAGCAAAATTGTAGAGCTTGAGGAAGAATTGCGTGTCGTCGGAAATAATTTGAAGTCTTTGGAAGTTTCGGAAGAAAAGGCTTTACAGAGAGAGGATGTTTATGAGGAACAGATTCGTAACTTGACTGGGCGACTCAAGGAGGTTATGATACATAAAATAATTTTAATGGAGGTGTGGAGTACGGTATTGCTCGCCTGGAGAAAAAATCCTTCCCTCTATTAGAAGGCCCAATTATACTACAAACTCTAATGGAATGCCATAGTTTATAGAAGTCTTCCCAAGGATTTCCTGCCCAAATATTTTAAGAGTTCCTAATAGAGCTATGAATACGTTTCATAAGTAGGCACAATACTTGAGAGGCTAAAGGGATCTGAGCTTGAAATTTCGAACAATCCCGGTTCCCTTACATAGATTTTGGAACAGCTCGTTCAAAAAGGTATCTGAACGAGTTTCAAGTAATTGAGAGGTGAACTCGTGAACTCCTTTCAGACTTAGACTTTTTTCGAGTTCGAAGATAATTTTTTAGCTATGAGTTAGTCCACAACGTCATAACCTCATATATAACCCCCATCCCCTTAGTGAACCAATTCCCCAATTATTAAAGGATTACGGTATTTAAAGGTATATTTCAGTTAAATTTCTCGTTGTTTGATTTTAAAATTTTTAAAATATTTTTCTGTTGTTTGAACTGATTTTTAAAGGCTTTATAGTCATTGTCTTTGAAATTATATTAAATAATTCCGAGTCTAATTAATTTAAAAATTTAAAGGCTGAGACTCGTGCTGAGTTTGCTGAACGTTCGGTTCAAAAGCTCCAAAAGGAGGTTGACCGGCTTGAAGGTGGGGGTTCTAAATATTTTTTAAAAATAATTTTTCTATCTACGTTGCTTTGCTTAATTTTATTTTTTTTTATTTGGACGTTCAGAATATTTAAAAAGCTGTCTTTCGTTTTAAACTCAAATTTTTTGTGGCATTTTGTCAAAAAAATTTTTGTGGCATTCTGTCGAAAATAATTTTTGTGGCATTTTTCGAAAAATAACTTTAGTGGCATTTTTCAAAAATAATTTTTTGTGGCATTTTGTCGAAAAATAACCTTAGTGGCATTTTGTCGAAAAATAATTTTTGTGGCATTCTGTCAGAATTTTCTTGGCATTCTGTCAAATTTGTTGAAAAAATTAAAATAAAAATACAGATGAGCTTCTTGTTGAAAAAGAACGTGTTCGCAATCTGACCGCTGAAATCGAGCAGACGGTCCAGGAAATTCAGGGCACATAAATAATGAAGGGATAAAGTTAACAATGGGGAACAATGATGGACATTAAAATAATAAAGCTTTGTACTCGTTAAACAATTTTTTAAAATTTTAGAGTTGTATCTGGTTATAAGGTCACCAGCCTTTTTATGTAGTAGTTTGAAAGGCAAACGTCAAACGTTCCCTTCAGCCTACTTTCTAATGCGAAAAGAACATGCCCAGCCTTCTCCCTCCCTCTTTCTATTAGTCTGAAGGGTAGCTCTCCACCCTACTTCCTAGTGCGAAAGGAACATGTCCTATTTAAACCTCTCCCTTGTCACCATGGGTCTTGGTCCCTTCAGCTTACTTTCTAGTCTGAAAGGCACGTTCCTTTCAGACGACTTCATAGTGCGAAAGGAAGATGTTCTCTTTAAACTTCTTCCCAGTAACAAAGGGTCTTGGTCCCTTCAGCTTACTTTATAGTCTGAAAGGACTAGAGATAACATTTCCCTCGCTAATTATGTTCATGTTCTCTCCGGAGAATGAATCATGTTCTCTACACCCTACATCCTAGTCTGAAAGTTCAAGTTCCCTTCACCCTACATCATAGTCGGAAAGGAACATATCAACCTACTTAAATGCCCATCATGTCCATATCCCCATAGGTTGGCATTATGATCAGATCAACTTTAATCGTCTTTTGCTTTTAATAAATTGATGCTCTTATTAGCTTGTTCGTTTATTTAGTAAAATAATTTAAAGCTTTTTGAGCATCTATAATTTCTAGTTTTTTCGTGCTTTGTCGTGCTTTAGCCTAATATGTATTTTTACTAATATTTAATCAAAATTCACAATTTGACCTCGAATTCGAAATTTCGACTCATTTTTGATTAGAACTTTCGATTTCAATTTAGATTCGAAATTTCGATTTGAATCCGAAATTTCGAGTTTGAAATTTCGAATTCGAAATTTCGATTTGAATTCGGAATGTCGTATTAAAAATTTCGAATCCGAAATTTCGACTTGAATTCGAAATTTCGTATTAAAAATTTCGAATTCGAAATTTCGTATTAAACATCCTCTAATTTTTCTAACATGTTTTAAATTAAAATTTTCTGTGTGTTTTTGCAGTGGATTACGAAGATTTGCGTCAAAAGAATATGCTTATGCAATCGGACCTTGATCATTTTGTTCAAGAATTGCATTCGATTAACAACTAAATTAAATTTTTAACACGTGTTTGGAGTGTTTTAATGATGAGAAAACTTTTGCATTTAAAAATTTATTTAACCAAAAAAATTTTTTTTGTTTGATGTGTGAAATAAGTGGTGTGTTTAGCGGCATTTCGTTAATTTTTGATTTCCTTCCTAAAATTTTAGTAGAAAGACTAGGGATGCAAAGCTAACGAGTACTCAATAAAAATGCAATGTAGAACTAGGGTTCGAATAATTTCGAACAGAATCGAATTCGAAATTCAACCTAGGTTTTCGAAATTTCGTATTCCAATTCGAAGTTTCGCTTTAACTTCGATTTTGAAATAGTTTCAGATTCGAAGTTTTGCGTTAGCTTCGAATTCCTTTCGGATTCGAAGTTTCGCTCTAAATTCGATTTCGAATTCGTTTCAGATTCGGAGTTTCGCTTTGACTTCGATTTTGTTTCTGATTCGAAGTCTCGCTTTAACCTCGATTTCGGATTCGAAGTTTCGCTTTAACTTTGAATTCGTCTTAGAATGCTTTCGATCATAATATAGACCACTAATCTTTCCACGACTCGATACAGAGCATGGCCCCGTTGGGTTTTACTAACTCTATATCCCTTGAGATGCCGCTCTAAACAGCCCTTAACCCCTTATATTTTTTTTATCAATTTTTAAAAATTTAATTCGAAAATTTAATAATTATATTAACAATTAATCCTAGTTTTATATTAAAAAATTTTTTTATTTTTTATTGCAATCCAAAATAATTTTTTTTTAATAATTTGTGATTTTATACATTTCTGCATAATGCAGTTTTTTGAACGTTATTTTGAAAAATAAATAAAATTTTGTCTTTTTGTTGATTTTATTGTTGAATTTAATTAAATTCGTTGCTTGGTTAACTTCGATCTACGTTGAGTTGCTTACTTAAAATCAAACAAGTGTCTTATTTATGAGACATTTAATTAATATAGACGAACTCGTCCACGAGAAGGAGCGTTACAAGGCCATCTCAGAGGAGCTTGACTCCACTTTCCAGGTTTGAAGAATTTTTAATAATAAAATAATCTTGATTGGCAATTGAAACACCACAATAAAAAGAGTGACGAGCTATCTAAGGCCTATGCGATAGCATCTGTCCTAGCGTACTAAGGAGAGAGTTGTCCTAATGAGGAGAAGTTTTATCGGGATATAAATGTCTCTATAAAAACAACACTTCCCTAGGGCGCCATATTCTCTCATACGTCAGAGCATTCTGTATCTTGGAGTGTAAATTAGGCTTAGTTGACTCTCCCACCAAGACACTTCTCCTCTTACGTAGCAAAATTTTGGTCGTTGAGTGAGAGTAGAGATCGGACTGCAGTGTTATACGAGAATCGAGATCTAGAAAAATCTCGAAACCCCCAAAATGCTGTCATACGTGAAGCTAGACCTCGAAAAATTCTTTATTTCGATATACAGGATTTTTAACGAGCTCTCGTCTCGATCCGTTCTCTTTTTCAAAGTTTAGTTTAAAAAATATTGTGGAGAGTTTCCACAGTATAAAAATATAAATTATAAAAATAAATTTAAAATCCTCTTTATTTTTTTAAAATTTATTAAAATTTAAAAATAAATTTCAGGAGCTTTCTGGCTACTGAGAAAGTCAAACAACTTTATTTGGCTCTATGGAACTGGACTCGGAAAAAATGGAATCGAAAAATTAAACAATTTAAAGGCAGCTTTAGAAATAAATACCACCGATAAAACAAAATTTTTTTGTTTGACTGCCCAAAAGGGGAATGGAAATAAATTTAAAATAATTTTAAACGCATTTTTGAATTTTTGGCATTATGTTTAATTTGCGGAAAAATAATTTTTTAATTATCTAAAGTTGCCATTCTGGGATCAAATGTCATTTATTGAATTTTTGAGAAATTTCGGAGAATTTCGAAAAAATTTTTGGTAAGTTTCGTAAAATTACGAAATTTCGAGAAATTACGAAATTCTTTCGAAATTTCGAAAGTCTTCCGAAATTTCCGAAATTTCGGAATTTTTCCGAAATTTCGTAAAATTACGAAATTACGAAATTTCGCAAAATTTTGCGAAATTTCGAAAATTTCCGAAAATAATTTTTACTCCATTCCCCTTGATTTTCTCAATTAAAATGCTTTGTCTTAACTAAATTTAAATAACCCTAAATCAACAACCACAAGCGCAACAATATTTAGATGTACCCATTTTAGAAATGAAGATTTTTTAATTGTAAAGGAATTACCGCTCCGAGAGAACCGGCCGTGAGAAGGGCTCCATTGCCTTACTTAAAGCGTAGACTCGTCCACACGTCAGGAAGATTTCAGAAATTTTGGAAAAAAATTCAGAAATTTTTAAAAAATTTTCGGAAAATTCCGAAATTTCGAAAAATTTCGAAATTTCGGGAAATTACGAAATTTCGGAAAATTTCGTAAATTTTTCGAAATTCCGAAATTTCGTGAAATTCCGAAATTTCGCGAAATTTCGAAAAAATTTTCTAAAAATTTTCAAAAAAATTTCAAAAAAAATTTTCTGGGGGTGGATGTCTACGCGGCAATGGTAAATGCCCGGTCAGTGCGGTGTCCTCGGGGCGGTATCTCCTATTAGAAAAGACGAACTTGAGCGCACAATGAGAACGATGCCAACGAGAAATTTTTTAAATCCAAAGGTGACCTCCCAAAAAATATTCCTTCCTCCCAAAAATTAATTTTATTGTCGAGAATTTAATTTTAATGTTCTGCTCCTCCCTTTTTTTGCTCTTCCTCCTTATTTTGTGTCTTGCCATCATTTTTGAATGATTGATAAACAAGAGGTGTTAAATTGTAGATTTTAAATTTTCCTTTGGTTATGAAGGTCAACTAGGATGAGAGAGACTAGGTGTCTCTCAACTAGGGAAGGACTTGGGCTATCTCATATATGAGACTCCCTATACATATGATACTGTGGGTCTCTCAACGTTAAATTGTAGATTTTAAATTTTCTTTTGGTTAGGTAAGGTCAACTAGGGTGAGAGAGACTAGGGGTCTCTCAACTAGGAAAGGACTTGGGCTATCTCACATATGAGACTCCCTATACATATGATACTAGGGGTCTCTCAACAAGGGGTAAATGACTAAAGGTTTCTCAAATAGGAGTGTGAGACCAGTGTGGATTAAGGATGTTCTTTTGGTTGTGTAAGGTCAACTAGTTGATGATAGACTATTGGCTTAAGTGACCCTCTAGACACTTGAGAGACCCTAGATAGATATTGTGGGTCTCTCAACTAGGAGGTAATCAAACGAGGTCTCTCAAATAGGGGTGTGAGACCAGGGATGAGAAACTAGTGATCTTTCAACCAGAGTCTTTTTGATCATATAATTGATCAAACTCTAATGTCCTAGATCAACACACGGGGTGAGCTGGTTAAGGACAAAATATTTTATTCTTTTTGTTAGTTCACGCTGATACTGATAATATAAGAAAAATGCTTCAATATAGCTTTCATACATACAATCGGTTGGGTCCAGTGATTGAAAAGTCCCAAAATTTCTCTGAAACCGGTCTCAGTTCTAGAACTGCTTTTTGAATTTTCCAGTCTAGAACCGGTTCAGTAGCAGTTCCAATCCAGTTCCAGACTGGTATCGATCTACTAACCATGGAACTGGCAAGCCCCGGAACCTGTTTGAAACAAATTCCACGGTTCCAGTTCCGGAACTAGAACTTATCGGTTCCAACCAGGGCTGATCGAAATTTCGTTTCGTTTCGTTTCGTTTCGCTCTTTCGTGCCCTTTTTTCCATTTCGTTTCGTTTCGGAACGAAACAGAAAAAAATTTATTTCGTTTCGTTTCGAAACGAAATAGACAAAATTCCGGACGAAACGAAACAAAAAAAAAGTGAGAAAATGCACCCCTAATGACGGGAATTTATTGAAATAATCATTAATTTTTTAGTGATTTCTGTCTTATGAGCGGCCTAAAATTAAAAAAATTTCGCCTGCAGCGCTGAAAATGGAAGAAATTTTGCTTCTTGAGCTCCAAAATTCAAAAAATTTTCGCCTGCGGCGCTAAAAAGGAAGGAAGCTTTTACGGGGTTTGCTAGAGCAGACCAGCCTTCCGTGCCCAACCTACCATTCAGAAATCTTCATTTCTATGATCTAAAAATAATAAAAATTTTTGAAACCTAGATTTAAATATGCTGGAGTTGTACTCCAAATTGGAGTTATACTAAAATTTTTATTACTTTGTGCGGTGGATTAAAAGAGATCTCGGATATACTTTAGCCGGTGGCCCACTCAGAAACGGGACAAATTATATACCATTCGATTCGTCTCGGCGAGCTGAGTCGAATGGTACCACTCTTTTTTTGCGGAAATTCCTACGAGCCGAGATATAGGTCCTTGAAAACCGAAAAACCATAGGGGGGACCAAGCACTTTTTTGAGGCGAAAAATTTGAAAATGCAAATAATAGATCATTCGAAAGAGCTCGTCGAGCTGAGTCGAATGACACCAAAATCAACGAAATCCGACTTGATTGGACCGAGATATAGGCCCCTAAAAACCGAGGATCAAAATGGTCGATTTCTGGAATTAAAAATTTTTTACACATATAATAACTCATTCGAAAGAGCTCGACGAGCTGAGTCGAATGTCACCAAAATCACCGTGATTGAACAAGTTTATACAAAGTTACAACACAAAAAACTATCAACATAAACCTATGGGGCGTCGGCGAGGCGCTTGTGCAAAACTCCGCGCTTCGCGCGGAGTTTTGCGGCACGCGCCTCGCGGGGAGTCTACGGGCGATGGGTCTGGGCTCGTAACTTAATCCTATTCCAATTATCGCTGTGATGGGCATGCCCGGCTTCCTCCGCAGCAGCAAGAACATCCATGGAGGCCATAGGTAAGGAGCTAAAACAAACGAGCATAACTTTGTCAAAACAAGTCGGATTTCGCTGATTTTGGTGTCATTCGACTCAGCTCGTCGAGACGAATCGAATGGTATATAATTTAACCCGTTTCTGATTGGGCCACCGGCTAAAGTACAGCCGAGATCTCGAGGGATTAGTGATATTGAGCTGAGATTTGGCAAGATTAAGGTGATATTGTGGTATGGGCGAGATTAAGGGGATATACTTAGGTGGATTTTGTGTATATTTGGATTTTATGGATTAAGTGAATATAGGTGGTTTTGGGAGGGGGATATACAAGATATCGCAAGGGATATAGAAGATATCTATCCCTCTTAATATTCGTCTTGATCGATATCTAAAGTGGTATACTCCAAAGTAATTTGGATATATCGATGGATTTTAATAGGATATCGGAGGATTAAGGCGGATATATGTCGATTTAAGGGGATTAATGGGGATATCGGCAGATCTATAGGACTCACTCGTCTTTCTGGGTTGCTTTTGTCACGCATCTAGCTCTTGGGGTGCATATCTATGATTTAAATATCGATAAAAAGCCTTTTTGAACTGAAAAATAAAAATTTTTTAATTTTTATTTTATTTCGTTTATTTCGTTTCGTTTCGTCCGAAACAAGCTCATTTCGTTTCGTTTCGCTCCGAAACGAAATAGGAATTTCTTTATTTCGTTTCGATTCGAAATAAAAAATATTTTTATTTCGATCAGCCCTGGTTCCAACTCCGGAACTGTAACTATTCCATCAATGGTTGGGTATGGAACATTCCAAAAATCATGGGAATAGTTAGATGAGAAATTGTTTGACCAACAAGCTCTCCTTTTCCTCTCTATCCCAACACCAAATATACTCTTCAATTCCGGCTTTTTGGCCATTATATTAATCAAAAATAATAATTAAATAAAACAAAAATTTTTAAAAATGCTTTATCAAAATCGGGGGAATATAAGCCGATTGATAAAAAATAAATCCGAGGGTCAACAATATCGGATTCTTCAAACTACAGCTAAATAGAGGGAAGATTATATACAAAAGCTAAGTGAATATGAACAATTTGGAAATCACAAGTGTTATGCTACGTCTAAGTAAAAAACGCTGAAGTTTAGCGGCAAACGCTGGCGGTAAACGCTAAAAGTGTTTACATAAAAATAGCGTTTTCTGCCTGCGGAAAACTCTTGCGGAAAACGCTGTTATCGCAATTTCCGGTTCTCTCAAGCAGTGATGTCAAAGTTCCAGTTCCGGAACTAATTAGTTCTAGTTACAGTTCCAGTACTAGAACTACGGAACTAACGATTATCTGGAACTAGTTTGGAACTATAACTACGGAACTAGTAAATGCCTGGAACTAGCTTGTAACTGGACTACGGAACTATCGATGACTGGAACTAGCTTTGGAACTAGTTCTGCAACTGGAACTAGTTCAAGAGAAATTTTGGAACTTTGACATCACTACTCTCAAGGCGCTGTTCTCTCAATTTTCTCTCTAATTTTTTCATAATATTTTCGGCGGAAAACGAGAGCGTTTTTTATATAGACGTAGCATTATGTCTACAAAATCTTGTCTGGTTCAGTAAAAAATATAAAATACGAAAAAAATCATAAAAATGTAAATAGTGTTCGGCAAATGGCAATGTTATCGTTCGGGATTGAAATTACCGTTCGTATGACTTACTAGTCTATTACTTTACCATGCCAAACACTAATAAACTTGTGCCGAAATATATAATTTTATGAACTCTGCTATCGAAAATTTTTCCAGAGGTCCCCTTTGTTTGATAGGGGTCTCTTTCAAGGTCCGTTTAAGAGAGTCTTCTCCAAGTTTTGTTTGATTGATATCTCTTCCAACGTATCGTTCGATACGTGACACCTCTTTCTCCTCCAGACGTGTCTCCTTTATACCTCTCTCTTCATCTCACTCTCTCCTCCTTTCTCTCTCGACTCTCTCTCCTCCAAGGTCTTTCTGTTTGAGAGAAAAGAGGGTGTTTGGGAGGAATCCACTGAGGAGACGTTAGGAGGTGGGAGGACCTCAATGTATTTCCTCTACAATAAGATGGTCTACAAAAAATGGTCTCTTTCTTAGCCCAAAATTTCTACTTTTAAACTATTTCGGCACTCTATCTAAAGCTACATAGAAAGGAAGGAAAAAATTTGAAGTTTTCGAAAGTATCTTTCAACAGCCATTCCAACTTTTGGTTCTCTTCTAATGCTTCTTTAAAGGGTTTGGTGGAATAATTGTGATAGCTTTTGTATAGTCATCGTTTTCGTAGTCATTACTAAATTTACAAGATTCAAAAGAGAAGCAAATTAAGAGGGTCTGCCTTAATGACTAAGGGCCTAAAAGACCTATGGCATTGAGGTTTAAACTAGTCCTCTAAATACAGTATTCCTATTCTGTACATTACTATGATCCGTAATACGATAACTAAATGCTGAAAAATACTATCGGAAAGGTCGAACCTTTCGTATCGACATTGGTAGATGTAATTTTTATAAACTCATTTGCGCCTCTTATAATGATGTCCAATTTAATGAGTTTAGTTTAGCTTACAAATTTTGAAGTTCCTCCAGTTTTTCCGATGACTTTTCAAAAGCAGTAGTATCTCCGTTGCTTTGCGCAATTTGATTGTCCATAGAACGAATATTTTCAGGCCAATTTTCAAATTCAAGCAATCCTGCTTTAAATTGTTCTGCAGCAATAGCTGTGACAAATTCATACACGAAATGGCGACATTTAAAAGGGATTGAATCCTCAGAAGTACGACCAGCAATTACTTTGTAGTAAGCAATGTTGAGGATTTGAAACAATGTTAATGGACGAGTGAATACCTTTTTGGGATACGTTAAGTTAGTGTTGGATATGTCCTTAGTATAGACAGCCTTAGTGTGTTATACATATGTTAGGCGTTATTATCCCCAGTCAGTTATTATTATTATCCCCGTTATTATCCCCAGCCAGTCAGTCTACACACATTCAAAAACAATAGTTGGAGATAGGTCCGAATCAAGATCCCGGACAAGAGTCTCGGCTATCGAAAGATTTAGATTTTTAGAACTAATCGTAAATTGAAGTTTATTATCTGTTGAGGTTATATAATCAGCTGATCTGTTACCTCAATTTCTCCTTGTTCTGAATAAAATTTGTCATCCCTCCATCGTGCACCACGTACAGAATCTCCTTTATGCCACACATTTTCTTCAGGTATTATAACCAATTCTCGGTTATTTGGAATAACAAAATAATTTTTCCTGTTGACTGTATCGAAAATGTTTAAGCGTTCCATTGTAAAATGAACTGAAAAATTTTGGCTATACTTTAGTAACTCTGTATTACTGATAGCCCTTGATAAGTACAGTATATTATCAAACAGAAAGACCTTATATAATCATTCATCAATAAGTATTTTTTCAAACTAGGGTTGTACCCCGACGGGGGGGGGGGGTGCCACGTGAATGATTTTCGGGGAAACAGTGGAATTTTCAAAAAAACTTAAATTCCCCAACTTTCGGAGACGGCGAACAACCCTACTTTTAACTTAACGCGACTATTTAATAGACGAGCAGACTTTAAATTCAGTTGCAAATACTCCTTGCAGGATTGAGAATTTGAGGGAATATTACGCCGATATTTACTTGATATCCTCATAAGCCCTATAAATCAGGACTGGACGCAATATTGCAATGCGGACTATGGGAGAATGAATTGTGTGATTTTTTATTTGAGGACTTAATTGCGGTTGCGGAGGTTTAATTTAAAATTATCCCTCGATATCTCCGTTTTCATTCTTAATCACGCTCATAATCCCGGATATGAAATTAAATTTATTCAACATCCTCTTATTCCTGGGAAGTTTGTGGAATCTTATCTCAGATTTAATAAATTAAACAGCGAGACAAAAGTACTTACTGCGGAATCTTTCCAAATAGTGTCCATTTACAAGTTCGCGAAGCACGGCAATTAAATGACCATCAAATAGAGGTTCATATGTCGGATTTTTTACTTTACTACCAGGCAACATCCATTTAGCTTTGGGTTTGTATCCGCATCCAAAAAGAGGTAAACAGCTGGGGGTTCCTTTATTTTTCCCTTCCATTTCTGATTCAGCAATCTTTTCTACCAACTCTAATGTACTCATTTCTTCACCTTCGTTAACATTCAACACTTCTGAACGTTTCAAAAATTGAATATTTCCATACACCGACTTTGTAAAATCCTCATCCATACTTGGACTGTCTAAAAATATTTAATAATTGAGACAAGAAAATAATTAACATTCTTACATTTAACATTGGCTATTCCTAATTCACCTACAACTTTCTCAATATTTCGGGTTGAATATAAATAATGTCCAGGCAACTTTTTCAAAAGCAAAACTGTTCCGCCATCAACTAGAAAATCATATAAAGTTTAATATAAATCGGGCTTTAATATAGGGCTTGATTCCTATAAGCTTTTATGCGTCACTAATTTATGGACGCAAAAAGCTTTCCTTGAACTCATAGAATCCGATTTTTTGAACCAATGAAAAATAATTACATCGTTTTAAATAAATTTCCACTTTGTATTGTTTTGGCTCAGACGGATCAATTGAGAACGGATGCCCACTTCCTTGTCCGCCACCAGAGCTAGTTCCTTCTCCAGCCACATGCGGACTTCCACTGTGTCGGCCTTGCCCACCTTCATGTTCGCCAACAAAATGGATAGATCCATGTCCGCTTCGGATCAGACATATAAGGTAAAAGAGAATGAAAGGCGTGATAGGATTAAGTGACAAAATTGTTTGGTTTAACAAATTCATCTCTAAACGTTTTATTAAAACATTGAGAGAAACAATAGTGAAAAATATTTCTATAGCGTATTTACTTAAATAATTATATGTAGTCCCTCAAATACTTTATATTTAATACTCGCATCAAACAGAGGTTGAATGAATTAAAATAAAAAAATTAAAATCTTATTTTTGTATTAATTCCCCATCCTTGAATGATGGGAAATTGGGGGGGGGGGGTTAATTCCTCCCCCCCCCCCCCCGAATATTTCCTCATGCCGGGGATGGGTTGAACCAATAATTCCAAGTGATATAATAATCCCAAGTGATACATATATCCCCAGCTGATGAATTTCAAAATTGTATAATTCCTCTACCCTCGGATAATTCCCCTTTACACTGATGAGGAAATAATAAAGTAATAATGTAGTTATAATTACACTTGCTAAAATAATGTTAAATAATTACCCCGCCTCTATTAAATCCCCCCATCCTCCAACGAAAGATTGGAATACTAATTACAATTATTCGAGCATATATGATAGTTTAGCACTATAATTTGTAGGTAAAATCTGTAGGTAAAAGGCTTAAAAGTATCGCTTACTCAGCTCCACAAAAGCTGAGGGAGCTTTTATTTAAAAAATGATGCTTTATTTTTTAATTCGCTATTATTTCCCCAACTTTTAGCTAGATAGGGCGATGTGTGAGTGCTTGGGTGAATGCTTGCTTATATAATATTTAAGAGAAATTAAAAATTTTTAAAATTATAAACTGCCTGTTGCTGGGGATTCAACAGCTATTTATATGGACACGCAGCCTTGGCAAACATGTCCATCGAGGCGGAGCCTGCCCTGACATGCGCGTAAGTCTGTAAATTTCTCTAACCGCATTATACATAGCCCCTAATTAAAGCTGCTGGGCAATTCGCAAAAGGCAAACACATGCAATCAGGGATTCTCATGACTACGACATATGAAAAGGCGGCAAATTAAAGCAATTTTCATTAATAAATTTTTATTAAATTTTACAGGAAGTGCATCTTTTTACACTAATAAATTTATTTAAACCTTATATACGTTCATTTATGTACGATTTCCTGTGTTGACTTTTCTATCTTTGTTTTATTTTATATTTCATAATCGAGATTGAATTGAAATTATAAATTTAGGATTTTCTATGGTTGTTTCAATCCCTTAATTCTATAAATTATAAAGAAGAATCAACATCAAGCCATTTTTACCCACTTTGCAGCAAATAAATCAAGTATCTGAGCCACCCCGCCCTTCATTAAAATCGCGTCTGAAATTATTGAACGACTTAATATATAAAAATATAATTTTTATTTTTGCGGGAGGAATATAAAGGACATGAACCTTATAATTTATAAAAAAATTTTTAAATTAGTTTTAAATTAAAGGATTATGTGGTTTTTATTATATAGATTTTAATTATTTATTTTATTATTTAATTATTTAATTATTTGGTTTTTATTTATTATATTTTTATCATATAGACAGACATAATAAAAATATATCAAGAAAAAATATAAACATTTTTACATTTTCTCTAAATTTTAACTAAATTCCACTTTTTATCAGTAAATATTTTTTATTATATAATGCACCGAAAAATTGTATTTTGTTATGTGTTTTAGAATAAAATAATAATTTTAATAAAAAATTTCTTTAATTTTTAAAAAATAAAATTTTGTTAAAAAATTTAAAATTTATTTAAAAATATTAAAATTAATTTATTTCATATATGAATACACCTAGTAAGTCTATATAACACCTAGTATTATAACACCTAGTATTTATTCAAAAAATTTATTTTAAAATTAACTTGAAAGTCTTGATTGCTTCAATTATAAATTGAACTATGAAAAAATTTGTTTAGTGTGGATTTTAGATTGTTATAAATCATAAAGATTAGATTGTTATAATCTCTTCCTTCCTCGCCAAAATCATAAAGCAGAACCATTATATGACCATCAAATAGAGGCTCAAATGTTGGATTCTGATACGCTTTTCCTTCAACCATCCAATCACAATGCTTTGGTGTTCGTTATAAAAAGCAGAGATGCATAGGCTAATTTCTCTGTAGTAATTACATGATGCGCATTTGCTCGCAGTATACCTAACCTTTACATAAATTTTCAATGTCTTTAACTAGATGATCTGAAGAAAATTAAAAAAAGATTCGATGAAATAAAAATGTGCAAATGTTCACATTAGCTATTCCAAATGTTAACATGACTTTTTTACTAAAACACTATTTAAAAAACATTATCAATATCCATCCGATCCGGATATATCTGCGGATTTGTTATTATTTGTATCTAAGCTGGTCCACATTCTTGGCGGGAATACGATGAACATTTGATAAAGTTTATATGGGGGAAAGTGTGCTAATGCGTTTCAGGACCGTTATATTACTCGGAAAAAATCTAAAATTTGTTAAATGCTTTATCAAAATCGGGGGAATATAAGCCGATTAATGAATAATAAATCCGAGGGTCAACAATATCGGATTCTTTAGTCTACAGCTAGATAGAAAGAAAAATTATACATAAAAAAGCAAATTGACTATAAACAATTTGGAAATCACAATTCCAAATTTGAAAAAAATACAAATATGACAGAAGAATAGTAAATGGTGCCGAAATATTTAAATTTAAAAATTGTAAAATACATAATTTTTAAAAATTTTCAATTTAACTAATTTAAACATTTCTAAAAGTCGGGGAATTTGAAAGTTTTTTATGTAATGTTGTCATCGAAAATTTTCCCGATGTTTCTTTTGTTTGTTAAAAAAGAGATCTATCCGTTTAAGAGAAGGGTAGTGCAATTTCCGTTCGGAAGAAGTCAACTCTGGCTCGGAGAAGTGAGTCTACATCTCTGGGATAGGGCTCTCCGAAGCTCGTTTGGGAGAAATCTAGTCTATGTGAAAGAAAATTTAGAGAAAAGGAGTCAATTCGTCTGAGAGAGGGTCATGGTATTCCCGTTTGGGAGAAGTCTTCTCTTTCTCGAAGATAAAGGTTTCTACTCCGTTTTAGAGAGTCTTTCCGAAGTTCGTTTGGGAGAAGTCTACTCCGGTCTATTAAATTCTTTCTTTTTTAGTTATTCAATACCCTAATTTTAAATAATTTCAGCACCTTTGTTTAAATCTAGAAAGGAAAAAAAGAAAAATTTGGGGGTTGTAGTTTTTTTCTTCAGCAGACAATCCACTTTTTTGTTTCCTTCTAATCCTCCTCTACTCGTTTGGTGGAACTATACGAATAGACTTTGTATAGACATCATTGTAGTAGTCAATGCTAAATTTTATTTATAAAGAAACAAAGTTTATAGAGTAGATTTGCTTAGGCAATCTTCCATGGAAAATTTGAGTAACCCAGAGATGTCACATTCCTGGGAATCCCTCAGATATCCAAGTCCAAGTAGAATCCCTAAGATATCCAGGCCAGATATCCAAGCCGAATATTTTCGGATACATTTCTAAAACACTCCAAGATAATAACTAAAACACTCATATATAAGCACAATAGCGTAATTCTTATTATGAGGTCTGCTTCATAAATAATTTAGAAGGTAAAATTTTTTACTTTGACGGAAACCAGGAGCTGAGAAAAAAGTCTGGGTTCGGGTTTCCAAAATTTTCTTAAATTTCCCCCACCCCCGATCGAAAGACTCACTAATTAAAATTTTATAGTTAAGCTTACAAATGTGCAAGTTCCGTCAGTTTTTCCGATGAATGGTAAAAAGCAGTTTCATTTCCCTCCTTTTTTTCTTTAAGTTGATCGTCTATAAAACGAATATTTTCAGGCCAATTTCCATATTCAAGCAAAATTATTTTAAATTCATCTGCAGCAATAGCCATTATGAATTCGTAACCAAAATGACCACATTTGAAGGGTGTTGGTTTATCCCCGAAAGGATTTACTTTGTAGTAAGCAAGGTTGAGGAGTTGATACAAAGTTAATGGACGAGTATGGACCTTTTAGAGTATAATAAATTAATCACAAACGATATATGCATGTGAGCGGAGAGGATTTTATACTTATTATTAGCTAAGTCAATTATATCTGCCTCGGGATATCAAGCAAAATTAGACACCCTTTTCGAAATACATAGTAAATTAAGGTGTATCTATCGCCAGGTGTGTCTTATAAGTAGTGTTGTACTCTGACACCGACCCCGACAATGTGCTGCAAACAAGCAAAATTAGATCGAACCCTGCCCCAAGTAACTTTAAAACAATGCATTTTTGCTTGCAGCGCTAAACAGCCCTGATTAAAGAATCCAAACTTATACAAAGCTGATCTTTTACCTTAAGTTCATTTATCCGTCTTGTACCTCGTAAAGTTATCTTTTGCGAATAAAATGTGTCATCCCTCCATTTTGTACCTCGTACAGGATCTCCTTTTACCCAAACATTCTCTTCAGGCATAATAACCAACTCTCCCTCATGTGGAATAACAAAATAATTCTTCTTGTTAACCGAATCAAAGAGGTTTATGCGGTCCATTGTAAAATGAACTGAAAAGGATTAGATATTTAATAACTTGGATGTATTAGGGTTTTTAGTGTGGGTTTTAGATAACTATAAATCCGAAAGAATGTTGTTTACGCTTACGTCTTCACTGTTTATTTAACTAAAATATTCATGATAAATACCAACTTCTAAATTTCTCTATCCCGTCCTCAAGATCGTGAAGCAAAACCATTATGTGACCATCAAATAGAGGCTCAAATATTTCATTCTGATACGCTTTTCCTTCAATCATCCAATTACTAACTCTTCCGCTGTCGTTATAGAAATCAGCGATGCGATTAGCTAAATTCTTTATAGTAATTACACGATGCGCATTGGCTCTCAGTTTACTTGATCTCTCAAGAAACTTAGCCTTTCCATAGAGCTCAGCATCCTTTATGTGATTTTCAATATCTTCAACTGGCTGGTCTGAACAAAAATAATTAAATTTCGATTAGAATAAAAATTCTTACATTCAACGTCGGCAATACCCAAAGTTGACAAGACTTTTTCTATGTTTATTGTTGAATACTTTTCCTGGTCTCCCCAAGGTTCAAGGAGTAACACAGTACCGCCATCGACTAAAAATAATAATTAATTGATATACTTTATATTATGCAAAAATATTATTTTATATTTCACATACATCGTTTAAGATAAATTTCGACTCTGTAAGTTTTCTCCTCATTCGGATCAATCGAGAGCGGCATATGTTGTCTTTCTTCCTCTTGTACCCCCTCATCTCCTTCTTCTGTATTGCCCAACCCTTCCGGTGGCGTATTATTCTTTCTAATTCTCCTTCCATGGGAACTCGAAGATGAAGCGCCACCCGAATGCTTCTTTCTTCCTCCACCTGTTCTCGAATGACCATAGTGGTGTATAGGAATATGGTGTTCATATCCTCCAGCCTCTACATTACTTGGATCATAACCATGGAGATTTAAGTTTCCAAATTGTTGAGTAAATCCATCAAAATTATGATTAGAATTGCCTTCATCTTGGTTCCAGTCAGTGTTTCCATAAACATTACTTGGGGCATGGCCTTGTATAGGATTATGTCCAACAAGGTGATAAAAATTGTCATGATGTTGAGTAACTCCTTGGTTCCAAGCATTGCTTCCATCTACACTATTTGGAAAGCCTTGCCCATTTGGAACCCCTCCTTCGACCCAGTATCCGTTTGCATCCATGTATCCATAGTTTCCATAATCAGCGCTTCCGGGACCAGCGCTTCCATGACCGCAACTTGCAAATTTTAACCAAAAAATAAAAATTAAATTGCGTAAAAGCATTTTAATATTTAAATTGTCAACTATAAAGATTTAATTAAAGAAAATTAAATTAAGTAAACATATATTTAAGAGAAATTAAAAATTAAAAAAATATAAACTGCCTTTTGCTGGGGATTCAACAACTATTTATATGGACACGCAGCCTTGGCAAACATTTCCATCGAGGCGGAGAATGCCCTGACATGCGCGTAAGTCTGTAAATTTCTCTAACTGCATTATACATAGCCTCTAATTAAAGACTGCTGGGCAGACTGCCCTTAGCTTCTAAACTATAAGCAAGAGATAATTTTGGCAGCGAAATTCGGCAAGGGAAATCACATGCAATAGGACCTTGCTTTATTTTATATTTCATAATCGAGATTGAATTTAAATTTTAAATTTAGGATTTTCTATGTTTGCTTAAGCCCTTAATTCGCTTAATATTATAAGACCGCCAAAGCTTTCTGCATGTCTAGCGTAAACAGGAGGGCTCTCTTGCATCGGCATTTCTCAGAATCAAGACCCATCCAGTTTTTTCTTTTCCTTGGATAGCAGGAATGCCTCATGTCGAGGAATAAGTTTGTCGGATTTCGGGTCAACACAGATCTAATGCCGAGAAATGATTTCTCTTTTTAGTGTGAAAAGTTTCATGGGCAAAGTCGGGGTTCGATTCGGGGTTTCGATCATTTCCCGGGTCGGGTTTCGGGTCTAAAAAGGTCCGGGTTTCGGGTAACCCCAGGTATCTCTGTTGGATAGATAAGTTGCTTTACATTATGTCGGACATTTTGTCTTATATTCTATCTTGCGATTTAAACCGAAAAATCGGGGCGATCTAGATACCGTAATCTGCATCGCATGTTTTGCGCTTTTAAACTTTCAATTTTGGTCAAACCAACAACCCTATAGAGTATGATTATGTCAGTTAGATAGGTTTTAATGTAGCAACAAGCACATCATTGCGATTTTTTAAATTGAGAGGGATCGGATTTAATTAAATCCTTAGAAAATTTAAAAATCCTCAAAATATATTTTTATTTTTTAAATGTTTAGTTAGATTAAAGTTAAATTTTATTAACTTATTTGGGTGAGGACATAATTAATTTAAACAGAATTTTATATTAAATTGGCTTTAAGATTGATTATTATAATGGAGGAAATATTTAATTGTCTATCATAAGGAAATAATTAATTGGCTATCATTGTCTATCCTTATCCCTTGCGTGCGTCGGTCATGTTTGTTTATTACATCCCTCGCATTTATTATTAATAGTATCGCCTGATTTTTAAAAGCGCTTTAATTGAGTTCGAAGTTTACCAACTAAGAGCTGTTTCGAAATTTCGATCTTCGATGACTTTTTCTTTCGATTTCCGATTTAAACTTCCGTTATTTTCTATTTGGATTTATTTTGAAATTTTGGCGCCAAATTGACGAATTCTGTCTTCTAGGCAATAAGACATTCAAAAAATTTTTTCCTGCGTCTTAAAACCTGTGTTTCTTTTTTCACATTTATTATACTATTCATGTTCATCCTGTGGAAAATTCATTGAATGTGAGATGGACTAGAACCATCATGGTAACGCCCAAACCGAAGCACAACCGCCTGTGCCACCATCCAACCCGATGATGGGTTAATTGTAATTGCCAAAGTAAGCTTATAGATAAAAAGGATTTATATCTGGTCATACTTCCAGCTTTTTTTAACTGATCCGTTTATGAGTTGATGATTTTAAAATTTTTTGTCTGAGGCGCTAATAAAGCAATAAATCTGGTGTATATCTTCAGATTTTCTGTGGATTAGGGTTGTGGTCTGGACAGAACCGAGCCGAAGAACCGAGGATTTTTCGGTCGGTTATTCTGTTCGGTAAATATTAATTAAAACAAAACTGAGGAAAAAAATTTTAAAAATAAATTTGAGGTTCAACAATATCGGATTCTTCAATATACAGCTAGATAGAAAATTTTCCTTCGTAACACTGCCATCGAAGAGATATTTCCCATGGGCTCCTCCGTTTGATAGAGTGTCTCCTCCAAAGTCCCTTAGAGAGATTTATTCCTAGATTTTGCCCAGTCCTCCTATACACCCCTTGGATGAGTCAATTAGTTTAATTAAAGAGTAAAATTAAAGGATTTGTTTAGATTAAAAATACTATTCAGGATTAAAGTTTCAAATTCCAAAATTAATTAATATTGTAAGGAAGAGAAAGAGAGAAAGCTCGCTGGCTAGCATTTAAAACGCTCTCTAGGCGGGGGTTTATGATCTATTAAAAGAGAATGTCTCGGTAGCTCAGTTGGTAGAGCACCTGTACGTGGTGAGCGAAAGCGCCTAGCAATAACTGCCAGGAGGTCGCAGGATCGAGGCCTGCCCGGGATTAAACTTTTACCTCGCTCTTACTATATTTAAAAAATATTTTTTAAAAGAAAAACATAAATTAGATATATTAAAGTAAGAAATTAAAAAATTAAACGCTCAATCATCAATCATGCGTCTATCTATCAATCATATGTCTATCATGCTTGTTTACTACCTGCCGCGCATTTATTATTGTCAATATCTTGTGATTTTTACATGCGCCTCTTTTGTTGACTATATGCTGAAATAATGCCCTTTGCCGATTGCTTTTCGTTGTATTCTTTTTTAAATATTATTTGGAAATCATATTGTTATTTACCGCTATATGCCTATTGCTGGAGAAGACCTTATAATTTAGTTTAAACCGTATACTTTGACTTATATCTGAAACCTTTACACTGGGTAATGCCGAAGCTAATTCTAACATGTGAGAGGCATAAGTCGAAACACCAAAAGACGTCTCCTACTCAGACAGTTTCATTTGGTCCATGAGAGTAAGCTGGATTAACACTATGTGTTGACCTTTCTATCTTAGTTTTATTTTATATTTCATAATCGAGATTGAATTGAAATTATAAATTTAGGATTTTCTATGGTTGTTTCAAGCCCTTAATTCGCTTAGTATTATAAAATCCGCAAAGTTTATAGACTGGTGCAAATATCCAACAAATTGAGACCTTTTGGAATAGATTGCGTTTTAGAATGGTTAGCTAATTGAATATTTCACAGAAAATGAATTACCAAAATTATGGGTTTTTACTGGTTTTTATCTTTACATTTAGCCCAGTCAAATGTTGTTACCCACCTATTTACATGAAATATATTTGAGAACTTTATCAGTTATTTATATATTTTAAATTTTTTATCAAGTATAAAATTATTGAATGGAGTTGAAAAAGAAATACTTAGAGTATTTTTTTAAATGCTTATTTTTCAATTTACTAAGTAATTGATACTTTTAGTTGGTATTCGCGCCAAACTGTCAACCTATCAGTTGATTACTCTAGGAAAACCTATCAGTTGATTACCCCCCCTTTCATTAGTGTTATTGAATTAAAAGCCCTGTATAATTATGTGCATGCCCAAGTATTCGTCATCACCGGCGCTTAAGAAGGACAAGCTTGTTTAACGTCGCCTCCGAAAATCTGGTAAAAATCTTTAGTTTAATTTCTTTAAGGCATATTATCTCTTTACTTCCTTTTGAGAAATCATGTCCCCTTTTGGTGATTTAGAAAGAATCACCCTGCCCGCTAGAACAATCTAAAAGTAAAGTAATACAAATAGTAATTTTTAAAATGCTTTATCAAAATCGTGAGAATATATAAAAGAAATACCTGTGATAAAAATGGATTCGAGGGTCAAAAATAATGGTTAAAAAATATAAAAAGCTATTTACGATAGACAAGTTGGGACTCAGAACTGAGTTAATTTTTGGGAATTTTTTGCGAAGACTTTTTGGGATTTTAATAATAATGGTTTCCTTTAAAATAGACCAAGTTTACGAAAAATTTTTTTATATGAACACTTTCCAAAGGTATTTAAAAGCTAGTGGTAGATATAAATATAGTAAAGCAGCTGGCTATAGCTATTTTCTCCTTTGCTTGAGAAAAAGTTTAGTCGGCGGCTGGGTGCGAACCAGCAACATCAGTAGACCGGACTGAAGTGTTATCCATTACACCAAAGCGTCTACTTCACAGCCTTAGGAAATAAACAGCTATATGCTTTACATATTAAATAAGAATGATAAAAAGGTGCCGAAATGAATAACTTTAAAAAATTATATTGGAGTGAGGGTTCCTACTGGTTTTGGAGGAATAACAGAGATAGCTCTTCTATAGTGTCTTAGGTCTTTTGAGAGAGTTATCATACGAAGTATTCTCGTCTGAGAGAAGAAGTCTCCTTCATTTGGGAGAAGTCCCTCCAATGTCAGTTTGGGATAAGTCTTCTCTAGTTGAAAGAAAAAGGAGGTCTTCTCCTTTTGGGAGAAAAAGGGGTTTTTCCAAACAAAGTTTTTACTTTAAGGTTTTCCCAACCTTAGACCCCTTCACACTCTGGTTTCCACAAACGGTGGAGAAATAGAGGTCTTCACCGTTTGAGGAAACCAGAGAAGTCATTTAGTTTTCCAAAAACTTCACTGTATTTCCTTTAAAATAGACCAAGTCTACGAAAAAAATTTTTCATCAACTCAGATCCCATACTCCAATATAATGGAAACGAAAAAGAAAACAAAAAGAAAAACGAAAACTTGAAGGCTCAAAGGTTTTTCCTTAGAGTCCGTCCTTTTTGAGCTTCCCTCTAATTCTTCTTTAATGGTTTGGAGGAATAATAGGAATAGCTTGCGTATATTTGTTGTTGTCGTAATCATTGCTAAATTTTGAAAATTTATAGAGATTAATACATCAAAACTATTCGCTTACAAGTATGCAAGTTCCGTCAATTTATCAAATGAGTGTTCAAAAGCAGTAGGGTATTGCGGCTTTGTTATACGTTCCTTTGCTGTAACTTGATTGTCCATAAAAGTAATATTTTCAGGCCAATTTTTATATCCAAGCAATCCTCCTTTAAATTCATCAGCAGCAATAGCCGTTATGAATTCGTAGCCAAAATGACGACATTTGAAGGGTATTGGTTCATCGTCGGAAGTACGGCCATCAATTACATTGTAGTAAGCAATGTTAAGGATTTGATACAGTGTTAATGGGCGAGTATATACCTGTTTAAATATTAAATCTATTATAAGGTGTATCAGGAGGGCCTCCTTCGCCGAATTTTTGCCATTTTTACTTTTATACCCCCGGTTTTCGGTTAATCCAAATTCTAAAAATCGGTTTTCGGTTTTGAGTTTTAGACAAATACCGGTTTTATTTTGGGGGAATCTTTAATAAAATCACTCATTTTCAAAAGTTTTCAGTTTTCGGTTTTTTAAATTTTGTAAAATCGGTTAATTTTTAGCAAAAACTATCAAAATTTTCGGTTTTAAAACCGGTCGTGAGCAACCCTATTTTTTACTTATTAAATTGAATTTAGCCTGTAGTTTTTCGCTGAATAATGAGAAACTTATGGAAAGCTGAATTTTAAGATTTGAGTATATTATGGATCTAACATCCAAACTATTATCAAAAAAATCTTTTACCCCCATTCCTCCATGTTGTGGATAAAATGTGTCATCCCTCCATCTTGTACCACGTACAGGATCTCCTTTATTCCAAAAATTTTCTTCAGGCATGATAACCAATTCTTCATTATCTTCAATAACAAAATAATTCTTCTTGTTAACCGAATCAAAAAGGTTTAGGCGTTCCAATGTAAAATGAACTTAAAAAGATTAAATATTTAATAACTTGGATGTATTAGTTTTGATTAGTGTGGATTTTAGTCTATATAAATCCGAAAGTATGTTGTTTACGCGTACGTCTTTCATGTTTACTTAATTATAATGTTCATGATAAACACCCACTTCTAAATCTCTCTATCCCGTCAAGATCGTGAAGCACAACCATTATGTGACCATCAAATAGAGGCTCAAATTTTGCATTCTCATAATCTTTTCCTTGAACCATCCAATTACTAATTTTTTCCCCTTTGTTACTCCAATCGGCAATTTGGTCAGCCAATTCCTTTGTAGTCATTGTTTGACCCGCAGCCGCCTCCAGTTTACCAGAACTTCTTCTAAATTTAACGTTTCCAAATAACTCAGGATCTTTTTTATGATTTTCAATGTCTTCAACTTGACGGTCTAGATAAATTATTTAGTTTAATTTGCAAAAAAAATTTGGCAAAATAGTATAAGAAAAAATTAGATTAATATGTAGAAAATTCTCACAAGTCACATCAGCAATTTTCAAAGCTTTGACAACTTTTTCAATATTTATGGTTGAATACTTTTCATGAACTATTTCTTGTATTTCCTTCCTATGTCTAAGTACTTCCGTCCAAGGTTCGAGAAGTAACACAGTACCGCCATCGACTAAAAAGATAAAATTATTGATATAATGTATATTATGCAGAGTTAATTTTTATCCAACATACATCGTTTTAGATAAATTTCCACTCTGTATTGTTTTAGTTCATTCGGATCAACTGAGAGTGGCATATTTCCTCCACCTTGTACATTCTCACCACCTTGTCCTTCGCCTTGATTTCCTAACCCTTCCGATGTCGAATCGGTCTTTCTGGTCCTTTTCCCACGGGACCTCGAAGAAGACGCGTTACTTGACTGGTTTTTTCTTCCTCCACTTGTTTTTGTGTGACCATAATTATGCATAGGAGGATGTTGTCCATCGAAGTTTTGGTTCATAAATGGATGGAGATTAGCAAATTGTTGATTAACTTGATTTAAATTATAATCAGCATTGTTTCCATATCCACCAACATTACTTGGGAAATGGTCTTGAATATAAAAATTCTGTCCATGGAGAGGTAAATTATCATGATGAACAGCTCCAGTAAAACCAAAGTCATCATTGTTTCCATCATGGTTTACATATCCGCCATCATGCACATTAACATGATGCATAGGGGGATAGGGTCTAGCATCGCTATCTTGATTCCAGTTCACATGGCCTCCATATTCGCAATTTACAAATTTCAAACACAAAATATAAATAAAAATGCGCAAAAGCATTTTAATATTTAATTTGTCAACTATAAAAATTTAAAAAAGTTAATTAAATTAAAAACTGATGCATTATTGCTATATTAAATTCACTTTTATTTCCCCAACTTTTGGCCATGCCAGGGCGGAGTATCTGAAAATTAAGAGTGCTGTTGTATAGTGAAGGAGATGCGCAGCGCTTGTAATTGAAAAGGATTCATGCAGCGGCACTTCATGCCCCTATAATAAATATATATGTATGTATATCCAATATTATGTATATCCATGTATATAGATATCCATATATATAGATATCCATGTATATATGTAGATATCCATGTATATAGATGGATATCTATATACATGTATATAGATTTTGAATCGATAATCTTTATGATATCCACGTATTTTACTTCCTCTTAATATTGAATTTTAAAAAATTCTTCCTTATAGACAGGCTTTACGACTAATGCGGAACTGGAAACTTTGACGACAATTGCGGACGATACTTACGGAATTGACAGTTCCGGATTTAAAATTTTAAAAAAATTTTAAAAATTATTGAAATGGATCCGATTTTTAGCACGGCTGTAGGTATCCTACAATTCTAAAATAGATTTAAATTTTATAACCTGTACAGTTGCGAACAGCTGTAGATATAAGTTAATAAAAATAAAGATTTTTAATTTAATGCATTTTAAATATATTTTTAACGAAGAATAAAATTTATTTTGAAACTAAATTTTGTACTATTTAGAATTGGATAATTTTCAATTTTTAAAATTGAAGGCGGAAGTGTAAGTAAGCAGGATAAAATAAAAAGTGGCGGACGGATGGCGGAATCGGAAAGGCCAAAAAAGGGCAGAATTCTGTGGATAGCGGAATCCATCCCTGATGTGTATGTATATCCATGTATATGTATGTATATCCAATCTTTAGCGTGCGACCAGCATGCCTGTCTATTATCAATCGCTTCAATTATTGACAATATCCTATGATTTTTACAAGCGCTTCATGTAAAATTCATTGACTATATTATATTTTTTAAATATTCAATAATTAAAAATTTTAAAAAATCCAACAATTAAACAAAACTTTGTTTTATTCTTAAATTTGTAGATTTAAATAAATGCAACATGAGAAAAAAATAAAATTTAAATTTTAAAAATTATCACCAACGGTGGCACAAATTTTAAAAAATATTTTTTAAAAATTAAAATAAATTTATATTTCAATTTTTAAATTTTAAAAATTGAAAATTAAAAAATGAATTTTTATATTTAACATTTTCAAACAAAAATCAAAAGCGGAGAAAAATTTCTCCAAAATAATAATTATTTTTTTCAATTAATATACAGAATTTATTAATTCTTCATAACATCGCCAACTACTCTATTTGAATATGTAGGAGATAAAGCAGCCGAGATTGGAGTTGATAGAGAAAAGGCGCGAAGTGAAGGAATTACTTAAAATTTTAAAATTGTTAAATTGGTTTTTATTTCAACGTTATGCGCCCATGGACTTTATCCGTCCCATGGACTTTTAAGCGTCCCAAGAAATACAAGCGTCCCAAGAATAGTATATGCGTCCCATGAGAGAGTATGCCCATGGGACGCTTAAAAGCTCATGGGAAAAGCTCATGGGACGCCTAAGTAGAGTCATCATTTTTTAAATTATGAAATAAATTTAAAAAATATATATTAAGTAAAACTTTTTTTACACCCTTACCATCATTTGTCAATAAATCAACAGGAGAATGAAAATCAGAATTAAAAGAAAAATAAGGCGAAAATGAAGAGTTGATAAAATCGTTGCTGCTAGAATTGTTTCCATTGTTGGTTGAGGTTGAGGTATATGAAGCAGAACAGCTACTGATACTTGAGGTAAAATGATGGGCAATATCGTCATTGTCTGTTATAGTATTAAAATATAAATATATTTATGGAATATTCCTCAGGAATAAATTTTCTAAACTTTCCGGAAATTAAATTTCATCAATAAATAATAATTCATACCGGAAGTTGAATGTCAATAAATAATAATATGTACTTTCCGAAAATTAAGGGTAACCCTTCCGGAAACTAATAAATATTCTCAAGTGAAAAGCAAATTTCCGGAAATATAAAAATATATATTCAACTTTCCGGAAACAATATTTTAAAATATTAATAATATTGTCGTGTAAGGAACACGAAATTATAATTATTAATAAATTTAAATATTTCTTCCTATTTTTCCCTTTATTTCACCTGTCCACGACAGACAATTTCATAAATTATTTTCCCATAAGCTGCCACTTTGACCCTTTATTCTCTCTTCTTTTTTCCGGAAACTATTGTCTTTTCACCCCTAGTTAATACTATTTTTCATATCACTTCTCTATTCATTATTGTTTAAATCTCTGCCTATTGTCCATTAAATCCCCTATATAAACAATAGGCAGATCTTCCCGATCATCTTCAGTTTTCAATTCTCCATTAATTCTTTACAAAAATATTTAATTGTATTTTTAATTTTAAAGATAAATATTTTATTTAAATTCACTTTATTCAATAACTCTTGGGACCTAGCTTCCCCAAAAAATTTATTTGTCAAAGTAAGCTTTTAGTTGACAAATATTTCCGGATATGTATTTAATTTCCGGAAAAATTTGTAAACTTTCCGGAAAACGATAACTTAAGTTTCCGTAATCAGAGGAATTTTTCGGAAATTTATTTAAGTTTCCGGAATAATTCATTATTAAATTACAAAGATCCTCTACCTTGTCTTCCATCATCGCTACAGGAAGAACATGAATTTATGCTACTGCTAGCTGATGAGGAATGAACTGAATGTTGTGAACTTGAATCTCCACTTAAAAGAGGCGTATTTCTGTAATGGTACTCCAAATTTAAAGAATCCTCTGCATCGGAAGAGGAATAATAAATTTCATTATCTTCATTATACAGACTTGGAACTTGGTTAGCCTTAAATTTTAAATTAATTATAAAAGGAAAGACTAAACAATAAATTTATTTATAAACTTAAGTTTCCGGAATAAAGTAAGTAAAAAATAAATAAAAGTTATTTATAAACTTAAGTTTCCGGAAATAAATTTTGAAGAATTAAACTTTCCGGGATTAATTTATAAACTTAAGTTTCCGGAAATAATTTAATAAAAATTAAACCTTCAGAAATTAATTAATAAACTTAAGTTTCCGGAAATAAATTTAATAAAATTAAAATTTCCGGAATTAATTTATAAAATTAAGGTTCCGGAATAAATTTAATTAAATAAAACTTTCCGGAATTATTAATATGTAAACTTAAGTTTCCGGAAATAAATTTATTAAAATTAAACTTTCAGGAATTAATTAATGAACTTAAGTCAATTAATACTCAAGTTTCTACCTCCAATTCGCTATGATCCCTTTTATTAACAACTTCCTCAACATTTCTTTCAGGAAGAACATCAACTGAAACATTTTCTTTATTTAACACTGCATTTTTAGTAGGCGTTGTATTCCTCTCCTCAGACTGTTCCTCCTCCTCATCTATAGCCACCAAACGAGGTTCAGAATTTGAGCGTTTAATCTTCAAAATTAAACGATTTTTCCAAAAAAATTTTTGAAGCACCTGAGGCCTAAAATTGAGAGAACCGGTTAAAAGAAGCTGTTTACGCCTCGGACAGCTAATATTATTTTTGGAAAGAAGCAATAAAAGCGAATTTTTGCGAGCACGTTCAGTTGCCAATTTCTCCCGTTTATACTCCTTTAATTGGAAAAATTAAAATTTTAAAAATTCTCAAAATTGTTTCCACTTGTAATGCAGCCTGTAAATATTGGTTTAATAATTTCTCAAGTCGTTCAGGCTCTGTTGGCCTTTTGCATAGAACTGCATGGCATCTAAGCTCGGGTTTCATACGTTTGCCTTCGTGTTTGTAAATCCAACAAAAAACTCTCTAAAAATTATAAAAAATAATTTTTTTAATTTTATAGGGTAGAGAATATTTATTTATTTTCTATATTTGAACCTCGATATCCAATACCCCCAATAAAAGGTACCTTTAAAATTTGAAATAAGTTCCCTAAAAGTTAGTTTGGAGGAGGAATGGAGATGTCGAGAGAGCTACTTAAACACGGTTTGACTACAAGATGGAGGTGTTGTGGAGCTATCTAGGCGATACCTTCCATTTAGTATACTCCTAGTTATAAGGGACGATTTTTTCAGTTCAAGTGTGTATGGGACTGAAAATACACCAAAGGGTGGATATAGTTCAGCACCAAGGGTAGAACTAGATGAATTTTAAGTGAGGACTATTATTTATCCAAAAAATAATTTTTTAAAAATTCCAAAATTCACCGGATACTGTTGCGGAGCTGAACAAAAAGTAATTCTGTGTGCCCAATATTCGGTTAGCCCCAATTGCTTCGTTTCTGTCTTTATTCCAGAATGGGTAACACATAAACTCATTCGAATAGGTTGTGAATTAATCTTGTTTTCTTTATGTTGCTTATTATTTGCTTGTTTTGTAGCATTCCACATACGCCAGATAACACTTAAGGGCCGTTCGATGCTTGCTTCACCTTTGCCTAGACCGGCGGTTAGAACATTTCCCAAATAAATAACCTAAATTTTAAGATTATTTAAAACTCGAAGCATAACTTTAATTAAAAATATTAAAACTTGAAGCAAGTTTTAATAAAAATTTAAAACTTTGATTAAAATTAAACTTGAATCAGGCGGTTTAATCAAATTAAAGCTACGTTGGAAACTTAAAATAAAACTTGCATTTTAAGTGTAATCTTAAATTTGAAAGTAGGCCTTAAGAATAAGGTTTAAGTTTAAACTTAACTAAAGTTTAATTATTTAATAATATTAAAACTTGAAGCAAATTTAAAAAAATTTAAAACTTTAAAAAAATTTAATATTAAACTTGAAGCAGGCGGTAAAATAGAATTAAAGCAAGTTTAAAACTTGAAATAAGACAAAAATTTCAGGTTTAAGCTTGAACTTAAAATAAGACTAAATGTTAGATTAAATTTAATTGTTTAAGTTATTTAATTGTTTCAAGTTTTAAGCTCAAACCTGATAGTAAGCTTAGATTAAAGTTTAAACTTAAACAAAGTTAATTATTTCGTAAGTTCTAAATTGTTTCAGGTTAAGCATAACTAATGTTTCAAGTTCAAGTTTAAGTAAAATATTAAAATTTGTTTTAAGTTTAATAAAATTATTTCAAGCTTCTTTATTTATTTTAACTTAAATAAAGTTTAAATTATTTCGTAAATTAAAGTTTCAAATTAAAAGAAAATTAAATTTTCAAGTTTATTGCTAACTAAATAATATATTTCAAGCTTAAGCTTAATTTAAGTTTCAAGTTTAAAATATTGTAAAAATATTATTAAAATTAATTACTTGACACGTTGGTTCAGGCGGATTCATATCATAACTTTGTTTTTTCCTTCTGAATATAGAAGGTAATGAACTCGAAAAAATATTCGTAGTTGGTGTAGACATACTGGGCATTATTTTAATTTTATTAAATATTTCTAGGAAATTTTTTTAATTAAAAATAATTTTAAATTAAAAAATATTTTTTAAATTAAAAGAAAATTAAATTTATATTTCCCATTTAAATGTCAATTTCTCAGCATCATTAGTTAAAATAAATTTATTAAGTAACCAAATATAGAGTTGACTAATAAGGAAATAAAAAACAAAGAATGAAAAATGGGCATGTCTGTTGAGGGGCAAATATCAAATTTCATTAAAAATTAAATAAAGGGAGGGAATAGGGTGAATTAAAAGTCTAAGGATTAAAAAAATTAAAATTTGGGATTAATTTTAAAAATAAAAAATAATAACTGGAAATTAGCGATATTATTTCCATTAATTTTATTTTCCAAAAAATGCTGTCTGCAACATATATTTTTTGGTTACACTCGTAAAAGCATTAAAAAAGCTATAATATTCATCACTTAACACAGATAATTAATCATTTTCTCATCCACACGTGTAAAGCAACAAAATTTTATATATTAGCTTTACTTGTTGGGGATGAGCGGGTAAAAAATAAAGTTAAAATAGAACGAAAATGCACTGTGTGAATAACGATAAAAGGGGAAATAACGAAAAAAATTGATAAAATCTAGACAATTTGTAGCTGGAGGAAGCTGTAAATCTGTTGAAATAAAATAGGAGAATTAGGCGCGATAAATGAGAAAGTTGGGTTAAAGTGGAGGGATAAGGAGGAAATGTGATAAGGATAAGGGAAAGAATTTGACATGATAACTGAGAGAGTTGGCTAAAGGTAATCGGAAAAGGATGAGGACATGTGATATACGAGTGAGAAGCAGAAGTTAATTAGGAGAGTTGGAGAGAGTTGGGATAAAGAGGCGTAATAATAATAAGGATAAGTGGTATTATTAGGATGAGAGGTCTTTTAGAAAAAATCATGATAAAAATATTGAGATAACGAAGAGATTTATAAGAATAAATTAGAGAATAGGAAATGATTGAGAGAGTTATCTAAAAGTAATGGGATGAGGAAATGTGGGGATATGGGAGAGAAGTAGAAGTGATACTTGGGAGAGGGTGTAATAATGATAAAGGAAGTTGGCCTGATGAGTGATACTATTATGATGAGGGATCTGTTAAAAAGATCATAATACAAAATATTTGAGATAAAGCAGAGATTTTTATAATTTTGAAACGAATTTAATGGAAGAAGTTATCCCTACGAACTAAAAATTTTTTAACCGAAAAAATGTAACATCGTTCACTACAATGCCCTCTAATTTAGCATAAAAATTAATTTATTCTATCATGCGTAAAGGACCAGAAGTAATTCTCCCATTAACAAAATCACCACATGGATCGACACTTTCACTTGCCATCAAACCAAAAATTTTTGGGGGACGCAGTGGAATGTTGTTGATTATTTTATAGGGGGAGATAGTGCGCATCTATTGAAGGAAAAAATTCTTTTAGTTTAACTAAACTGCGATAGGGGGATAGGTGGAAATAGAAGGTTATTTACTCCAAGTTGTTGTAAGGGGCAAAGTTTTTTTTGATTTAGTGTAGGCTAGAGGAGAAAGTATAAAAAAAATTTTCCCTCTATTTTCGACAGAAAATAGATAGAAAAATAATATTTTTATTGATAATATTTTTTATAAAATTCTGATTTTATTTGTTATTATTGTTTTTATTTGAAGATCACTTTGTTTTATATTTCTGATTTCTTTGTCTATTTATTTTATTTATTATTAGGGTTAATTTTACAGATTTTTTCCAATTTTGCTTCAGAATTAATAGATCTCATAAATTCTGATAACTAAGTGTAAATTCTGAAATAATTTGAAATATTCTGACAATTATTATATATAATATTAATTTCTGATTATTTATTCTGATTTAATTCAGAATAATTTCTGATTTGTTATAATTCATTTCTGGTTTATTTATGAGTAAATTCTGATTATTTATTCCGATTTAATTCAGAATAATTCTGATTTAATTCTGAATAATTCTGAATAATTCTGATTTAATTCAGAATAATTCTGATTTAATTCAGAATAATTCTGATTTAATTCTGAATAATTCTATAAGTCATAATAATTCTGATTTTATTATCAGTTATAATTTATTTATTTAGTAATAATTCGATATCGTATAAATATTTTTTAAAAATTAATAATTAAATTAATTAATTAAATAGTAAAGTCATTTGGTTATTTAAAAAAAATTAATAATTTTTACTAAAATAATTCTAACACTGTTTAAACTAATTTTAAAAAAATTAGATAAAATTAAAAAGATTAATGATCAACTGATTATTAATAAAAGATAAAAAAATTTAAAAAAATAATTTAATAACCAAAAATAAAAAAATTGTGACAAGTATAATTTGTAAAATTAGTGATGTAGTTTATGTCGAAAATTACTGTTTTAACTGATTAAAATAATTAAAACATTAAAAAAAATTTTTTTTGATATTTATCATTTATTTTGTTATTTTGTGAAAATTAATTTTAATTAATTTTTATTCATTAAAATAGAAACAAAAGAAAGAAGAAGGAAGAATTTAATTTTAATGTGATTTTTAAAAGTTATCTAATGATAAGAACTATCTAGATAAAATATCACATTTCAATATACTAAGACTACCCAATTAGTAAGGTTGGCGGACCCGGATATTCGAATCCAAAAACGGGCCGGATATCCGGAAATTTTCGGTTCGGATACCGGATCTTGATCAGGATATCCGAAGATTTCCAACTATCCAAATTAAGATGGAAAAAAACTAATTTAAGCTGTCCGAGATTTCAGAGGGGTGTTAATCTTAGTTTATTCAGAATTATTTCTGACTTATTTCTGATAATTTCTGACTTAATTCTGATTTTTCTGAATAATTTCAGATTTATTCTGCATGATTTCTGAATTATTAAGTGGTACTTATACCCTTTTTCTTGTCTATCTCAGATATAATTCTGATAGACAATTCTGATATTTTTTCTGATTTTACTGATCTATTTCTGATTTATTCTGATTTATTCAGAATAAATTTTCAACTTAATATCTAATTAAAGAATATACCTAAAAATAATTTATACGTTAAGGGGTAAAGGTCACACGAAATTGTTTATTATTTGAGTACCTTATGGAAAAATAATTATCTCAAGGTTATAAAATAAAGGTAAATAAAGGCCCTTTTTATTAAAAAATAAAAAATAAAATTTTCTCGATGAAAATTATAAAAAAATAAATAAAAATAGCCAAGAATTCGAGAAAAAAATTATAAAAAAATTCGAGAAAAAATTTTATTTTTAAAAACAATTTAAAAACTCAATATTGACTGATTAAGATTGCGCAGTGATGCGCGCGAGTAAAAATTAAATTGTTGAATTTGAATGGATTTAATTTTAATTTTAAAATAAACACAAACAAAAGTACCATGACTAGTCGTCATCCACCCACTCAGAAACAATTAAAAAAATTTTGGGTAAGGCGGGGGAGGATAATAAGAAATTTAACAAGTGTGAGTAATTCAGTGTAAACAAGGAAGTTGAAATAATGAAAATCATGAGGGTGTGGAATTAATTAAATTGATAGTGTAATTGTTGAAAACATCGCGCAGACAGAGGCAATTTGTTTTTTTAATCTTAAAAACTACAAAAAATGAATAAAACATAAACTATTGAGAGAGAGAATATTTAGGTCTGAGAATATTTAGCAGATCTAGATATCCGGATTCGAAGTACAGATACACAAAAATATTTGTTAAGATTCCAAATCAAGTATCGGATATCCGATTTGCCAGGTTCTTCCTACCTTATTTTGAGCAGGAGGGGGAGTGGGGATAGGGTCAGATCAAGTCCCGTACATCAGATGCCTTAATAGGTTACTTCCACCTTATTTTGAGGAAAGGAGGAGAAAGGAGGGGGAGTGGTCAGAGGGCCAAATCAAGTCTCGGATATCCCAAGTCTTACAAGGTTCCTCCTTTGTTTGGAGGTGAGGAACGTGGGGTGAGGGTAGGGGAAAGAGGGGAGTAGGCTCGAAAGGTTCCCCAACCTTGTTTGGAGGAGGGATAGGGTAGTGAGGGAAGGGGGAGGGTGGGGGACGTATACCTAAATCGCTCCTTTTTATTTAGTTGAACTTAAACTTTAAAATTAATTTTTTCAGACTACTAATTTAATTTTTCTAGAATAAAAGTCAAAAAAATCCAATGAGTTTAACCACTTAAAAGAGGGAGAGATGAATGAGAGGTAAAGGATTTACAAGTGGAATATAAGACGAAAATATTTTAAAAGTTGAGTGTTTTTGTGTCATCATAAAAAATATTAATTTTGAGGTCATTAAATAAATAATTTAAAATTAATATAAAAATATTCAATTGACCTATTTTAGGATACACCCAATACAAGACACAGCTCGATTAAAATTGTCGCGAATTTAGGAGTAGAGAGTACGGGGAGAGTCTTATGAGTCGATTCTCGAGGTTTTGTTCATGAACCAGTCTCGGTCCAGTCTGGAGCTGCCTAAGAGTTCCTCCCTGATAGTGATGGTGCGATAACCAAAAATTTTCCCCAATTTTTCTTGATTTTTTCCTAATATCCGTCACTTAATATCATCTATATTATTCCTCTAATTTAATATAGGTACTCTAATTTACTTATAATACCTTGGAAAGAGAGAGATATCTCGAAGAGCAATTGCTGAGAGATAGCTATCATGAAGAGAGATCGAGATCGACATCTCGCTTAGATAACGAAGAGCAGACCTCGGCACAATATCTACTATGGAGCTGCCTAAGAGACCCTATATATTTAAAAAACATTTAATTAAAAGATATAATTCTCTTAACCCCAAGGGTGTCTTACAGTATGCCTCATTTTTAAAATTAATTTTTCTATCAAAATTCAAGAAATTTTTAAAATTAATTTTTAATTCAAATTAATTTTCAACTAAAATTAAGGCACCAAAAACCACCCAAAAAATAATAACTCAAAAATTCCAATAAAATTATCTAATCTAAAAAATTAATTTAAAAAAATTTCAAAAAAGACAAAGTACAATATAAACAAGGAATTCCACATAAAAAATTTATTTTTATCGGAAACGAATCGAGTTATAAGTAAAGTGTAAGGGTAGTTTGGTGGTCTTTTTAACTCATTCTCTCCCTCTTTCCTTTATGGAATATCGCGCGCAAGAATCTCTCCAGTTAAAATCTATCCAGTAAATATTTTAAATAAACACTTTAAAAATATTCGGAAATAATAAATAAATAAAGAGAATAGAGAATAAATTGAATAAAGGAGGAAAATGAGGAAAAAGTACTTTAAGGAAGTTGAGGTATTTTAATGAATTTGGGAATGGCTAGAAATTTTAATATCTGTATCCGGATCAGAGGCGGGTAGGAACAGTTAGAGGTGTCGAAAATCGGAAGAGATGGAAATTGGAACTGGCTCATAAGTCGGAACTCGGAAATCAAAATTTTTTCAGAAATTGAAGGAGTCGGAAAACGCAATGCGCCCGCTCCTGATCTGGATATAAATTTTAGACTATATATACATTTCAAAATTTTATATCCTTATCCGCACGTATACATGTATATCTTGGTAAGCTGTTGAGGCATTAATCCGGGAATAGTTACAAATTTTGATAAATGTAATATCTGTCTATAACATGGACCTTGTTGACATTAAAAATAAATTTCTGTGTTCGGAGATTGGGAATACTCAGACCTCCTTTTAAATGCTATAACTTTTCCTAGAATTTTCGATTCCTAGAAGCACTAGTAAATCAAAGAATACTAATCTTAAGCGATCTTTGAGGCCTAAAGAAGCAGGCCTCTCCTTTGAGTAAGGAATATCCTACTCATTCAAGAAGGATATTCGATACATTAACATTTAAAGTAAAATGGTGTTGAAAATTTAATTAAAATGATAAAGGGGTATTTAAGAATTATACTGAGAATTTTAAAATAATTTTTTAAAATTTTTTCATATAAATTTTGAAAGAATTCAATATTTTTTAGGCTTAAAACACCTCTAAACTAAACAAAAAATTAAACATTCAAAATGAGCAAAATATGAATAGGAAAATTTTTTGTCCTCATTTTCTTGTTTCGCATGAATGCCACCTCATTTTTCGTCGTTATGAGGGTGGCGGAGAGATTTTATGAAAAGAATTACACACCCAAAAGGAACAAAAAACGGACAATTTTGTTGGGTCTACCCATGAGTCTAGGTGTTTTTAAGGCTAATAACTCATGAAAAGAGGGAATAATTTTTTATTTTAAAGGTATTTTTGAATAGAGGAGGGAATTTGCTTTAAAATAAAAATTAATCAAAAATTTTCTCTAAAAGGGACACAAAAGAGTAGTCGAAAGTAACCCTTTTTTCCTCTAAAAAGGTTAGTTTTTCGCCCATAATTTTTCCATTTTTTGCCCTAAAATTATGGTTTAAAAATATTTTATAGCAAATTTCCTCCTCTATCGAATGGTACTAAAAGCAATTTAACAGCTTTATTTATTCAAAAGATATAGAGCTTTGAATGACTCATGGTCAGACTCTCCTCAATAATGAGAGTTTTTCTCACATTACTTTCTCATTTTTTGCCCTAAAATTATACTTCATACATATTTTGTAGCCCATTTTCTCCTCTATCGAATGGTACTAAAATAAATTTAACAGCTTTATTTATTCAAAAGATATAGAGCTTTGAATGACTCATGGTCAGACTCTACACCTCAAAGGTGACTGGACAGCTTTGAGGTATAAAAAAGATTTTTTAAAGCTTTTCCAAAAATGAATTTGAAAAGAATAATTGTATATTCACAAAGGAGAAAGAATAGAAAAAAAAGATAAAATAAAATATGATGGAATAATGGGAACGCGACTTTTTTTAGGGGAGGGGAGTGGAAAGCATACAAATCCAATAAATTTTAAAGTAGATTTTTATTAGTTGGAAATATTTTAATTTGTAAAAGTTGAGTAATAAACAAAGAAAAGTTATAAAGGAAAGGAATATGGTCGAGGGTAATTATTGTTTCAACCTCTCAATTGAATGGTAACTGATAGAGGTTGGATCGAAGAGGATCGAGAAGGGAGGAGATCGTGAAACGACTTAAGTACCATGAGGGACTTGATCTCCTTTATCCAATGTTAATCCATTAGTCTTAAGTTGATTAATAAACAAGGAAAAATTATTGAGAAAGGAATATGGTTGAGGGTAATTATTGTTTTAACCTCTCACTTGAATGGTAACTAATCGAGGTTGAGATCGAGAGAGATCAAGAGAGATCGAGGGGGATCGAGAGGAGGGGGAATTGTGCAACGACTTATGAAAGTACCATGATAGACTTATCTTCTTTATCCATTGTTGCTTAATTTTTCCTAAGTTTTTTTGGATGAGTAAGGGCAATAGATAGATGGGGAAATGATTTGCGTTCCATGAGGGAATTGATCCCCTTTATCCAATGTTAATTGATTAGTCCTAAGTTTTCTCGTATAAAGCATTAAAAGAAATAAGGATCACGCTTTTAAATGATATCTTGAATCTGAGAAGATATACTATCAAAAATTTAGACTTGCAAGTATCTATTTGACTTTTAAGTCGAATTTTTATTCCATCGAGAAAATTTCAACATTTTTTATACAATATTTTTCGGAAATGACTAATATAATGTAAAGAATAAACGAAAAAAAGTAAAAATATATTCACATGTGGCCGTGAATGAAGGCAAGGTAGTACATATGCGCATTGATTTATGTATGCACATATTTTATTTATTGTTAGTTTGCTGTTATTATTGTTGTGTGGACAGCGGCGACTCTACAGGAAAATATTTTGATGAAGGAAAATATTTAGAGGGATAATTCTACAAAAAATTTTAGTAAAAACTTTAAGTATGGGCCTTAAAATGTGGCAATTTATTAATAAGTAAGCGTGTCATTTTAGATCCAAAAAAATCGTGAGATAGGATCCTATTAAGGTCCAAAAAGTTAAAAATAGGTTCAAAATAGGTCATCGAACTAAAAAGGTTGGTAAAGGTCAGAATTTTTCAAACTAGTTATGGCTTAGCGCCTTGGGATGTACGGCATATCCGTTTTTCTCAGAATTGTCAACCAGATCAGAATCATCAGAAATCACATGAACATTTTGCCAACTTTAGAGCCTTAGCCCTTTAATTTTAGCCTTAGAATCCTTTACCCTTAGTTTGCCCAATGACCATTTTGTCTTATTTTACGCAGAGTTCCTTTTTGTCTAAAAAAGGGAAAGGAGAGATGACATGAAAATGAAACTAGCCACATAATTTTCTTAAATAATTTTAACCACATACAAAAATTTTCTTCCTTAAAATAATAAATATTAACAAAAATTTGTTCTACTAATACATATTTAAATAAAATTATAAAAATTATTATCTTTATTATAATTAAAAAAATTAATTTTTTAAACAATAATGAACTAAAAAATATAAAATTCAAATTTTACAATTAAAATACCTATCTTTATATTTAAAAATATTTTAATTATACATAATAACATTTTAAATTTATAAATTAAAATATTAATGTTATTCAAAAAAACAAAATAAAACACAAAAAAGTTAAAAATCTTTGTCGATGTATCTAATTATCTCGGCTACATTAAAGTAAATTTAATTGCTACTTAAATTAATATTTTTTGATAAATTGTAGCTATTTTAAGGTTAAAATTGAAAATGTCTCCAAAAAAATATACAACAAATTTTAGTAAAATTATAAAATTAAAGCATTTTATTTAATTATTATTTTAATAAATTTAAATCAGATTAAGAATCAAACATTTTAACTGAACAAATGAATGCCAAAAATCAGCAGTTAGCATAGTTGATTAATTGAATAAGTTAAAATTATAAGTTAAAAAATTAAATTATTTTTGATTAATATATTATTTTTTATTTAAGTTAATATATTTGCGAAAGTTAAAATTATTTATTTTGCCCGCAGCTTTTAAAAGATGTCCATAAAAATAAAAATCCTTATAAAAGCTTTAAAAAGTTGTCAATTACTCTTTTTTCTTCAAGATTAAAAAAATTAATTAACTTAAATATCAAGCATCAAATAATGCAAGGGTGATCAAAAATTTTAAAATTTATTTATATTAAAAATAAAAATTCAATATAAATATCACGATAAAAATATAAATTATAAATAAATATATAAAAATAATCGGTTAACATTTAAATAATAAATTATTTTTATGATTAAAAAATAAAAAAATGTTTAATACATTATATAAAAGTTTTGGCAGAATCGCTTTAAAAATTTGGAAGTCTTTACAGAGTTGAAATAATGGGCTGAAAGTTTTACATGTCCGGGGTCAAATTTTATGCCGCATATCGGAAAAATACGGACGGAAAATTTTAAGTACCCCTTGGTACCTAAATAATATAGGTGCCGGGGCTATCTCGGGACTGAGTGGAGTTAGTGGAAAATTTCTGCTGGTAGGATTTTAAGTTGGAACCAGCTGATATATGTAGGAAAAAATTCGAAGTCGAAATTCGAATTTGAAGGGTACTTAGGCCTCTAGAAAAATTCAGACATTTCCGGTGAATTGTCGGGTGTGTCGGTATTTAAAATTTGAGTTTTTCGAAAATAACGCGAAAACGGATAAAGATACCGAAAAACTTCTGCTGGGAGGCACTCAAGTTGGGATAGGTAGATATGGGTAGGAAAAATTTCAAAGTCGAAAGTCGAACCCGAAAGTCGATATGCCTCTATAAAAATTTTTATAAGAAAACTGTCCGACCGATAACTGTCGGATTTCTTCAAATTGAGGAAATCCTGGGGGCAAATCTCATAGGTGAGAGAGAAATTGTGATTGATAGGAGAAATTGGAAGCAGAAGCAAAGGTAAACTTGAATCAGAAGCAAGTTTCAAGTTCAAGTAGGGGAAGTTGAAGCAAATGGGGGAAATTCGAAGCAAGGTCGAAATTAGGGATCCGGGATTTCGGGATTTTTAGGGATTTTGTAATATGGTCGAATGAGTAGTCATTCGAAAGCGGATAATGAGGGGAGTTGGATGGGATAAATGATAAAGCCGCAAGTCGAAGTTCGAACTTCGAAATCCGGGTTTTTCGGGATTTTCGGATATGGGTGAGTGGGTATTCGTTCAAGAGGGGATGATCAGGGGAGTTCGGGGGGATAAAGGAGAAATTCAAAAGTCGAAGTTCGGAGTTCGAACTTCGAAATCCGGTATTTTCGAGATTTGTGGATATGGGTGAGTGGGTAGTCATTCAAGAGGGGATGATCAGGGGAGTTCGGGGGGATAAAGGAGAAATTCGAAAGTCGAAGTTCGGAGTTCGAACTTCGAAATCCGGTATTTTCGGGGGTTGGGGATATGGGCAAGTGGGTAGTCATTCAAGAGCTGGGAGTGAGGGGAGTCTAATGGGATAAATGATAAAGCCGCAAGTCGAAGTTCGGAGTTCGAACTTCAAAATCCGGAATTTTCGGGATTGGTAAATGTGGTCGAATGAGTACTCATTCAAGAGCGGATGATGAGTGGAGCTGAATGAGATAAAGGATAAGTACGAAAGTCGAAGTTCGAAGTCGAACTTCGAAATCCTGGATTTCCGGGAGAGAGAAGTATGGTCGAATGAGTACTCATTCAAGAGGGGATAATTAGTGGAGCTTAGTGGGATAAAGGATCAAGCCAAAAGTCGAAGTTCAGAGTTCGAACTTCGAAATCCGGGATTTTCGGTATTGGGAAGTATGGGTGAGTGGGTAGTAATTCAAGAGGGGATAATGAGGGGAGTCGAATGGGATAAAATATTAAGCCGAAAGTCGAAGTTCGGAGTTCGAACTTCGAAATCCGGGAATTTCGGGATTGGAGATTTAAGTGGATATGGGTGAATGAGTACTCTTTTAAGAGCTGATAATGAGGGAAGATCAATGGGTTTACTAATAATTTCGAATTTCGAAGTTTTTAGTAAGGTATTCCCGATTTGAGTCTGAGATTGAAATGGTTTTTAGACTCTAACTTTGTTAAAAAATTTTTAGGATTTTTCCGACAACGGATTCGTACTCAACGGGTATGAATACACTATAAAACACGTTTTTTGTGTCAAAATTTAAAATTTTTTACCCCCAGAATTTTTCCAAAGGGGTGCTCTTCTGAAAAATATTCGTAAATTTTTAAAAAATCATATCTATTTAAGGGATTGAAATTTTTGCTTGAAAATTACTTTATAAAATAGAACTAAAAATTAGAAATTTTTTGAGGTAAAAAAATTTCGAAAAAATTTCAAAATGACCATGTAGGGGTCAATTTTCGAAAAAACCTAAATTTTATGGTTTTTTGAAAATTTTTTGGGATTTTTGCCGGTGGTTTGAGACGAATGTATTTTTCCTTGATAGATAAGAATTTTCTGCATCGGATAGGATTTTAAAATTTTCAAAAAAGGTTTATTTTCAAAAAGTTATGATTTTTTGAAAATTTTAGTGATTTTTTCCGGCAGAAATTTCCGGCCAAAAAATATTTTTTCCAAAATGGATATAAATATGCCAAATGATATATTATTCGAAAGCTCTCATCGAGCTGGATATAAAAATATTTTTTTCGAAATTTTTCGGTATATTTTGACGAAAGTACCAAGGTTGGAAAATTTGTAAGGGTGAGTACCGTACCCGGAGAATGATGGGAGCAAGGGAGGAAAAATGATTGACAGGTGAAGGTGATGGCAGAGAGGAGAAATTTTTCTCCGTCTCTGACCATGCGGGGCAATCCGTAGAAGAGTTTAAAGGTGAATTTTGTCTAAAAGGAAGGGCGAGGGTCTAAAAGGAAGGGCGGGACACCCATCTAAAAGGAAGGGCGAGGGCAAAACACCCATCTAAAAGGAAGGGCGACACCCATCTAAAAGGAAGGGCGAGGGCAACACCCATCTAAAAGGAAGGGCGACACCCATCTAAAAGGAAGGGCGAGGGCAAAACCCCGCGCGAAGCGCGGGGTTTTGCACAAGCGCCTCGCCTACGCTCCATAGGTTTAGATTGACCATTTTTAATCAAAAAGGAGTCGCGAGGGCCGAAGGCCCGAGCTGACACCCATCTAAAAGGGAGAACGAGGACCGAAGGCCCGAGATAAACACCCATCTAAAAGGTAGGGCGAGGGCCGAAGGCCCGAGCTTTTAAAATTTTGATTTGTGAGTGGATTTTGTTGGAATAGGGTCGTTATAGGAAACATGATCGTTATAGGAATAGGATCATGTTACGAGCCCAGAACCCAGCAACCTTTGACGACCCGCGAGGCGCGTGCCGCAAAACCCCGCGCGAAGCGCGGGGTTTTGCACAAGCGCCTCGCCTACACTCCATAGGTTTAGATTGACCATTTTTAATCAAAAAGGAGTCGCGAGGGCCGAAGGCCCGAGCTGACACCCATCTAAAAGGAAGGGCGAGGGCCGAAGGCCCGAGCTGACACCCATCTAAAAAAGAGGGCGAGGGCCGAAAGCCCGAGCTTACACACATCTAAAAGGGAGGGCGAGGGCCGAAGGCCCGAGCTGACACACATCTAAATGGAAGGGCGAGGGCCGAAGGCCCGAGCTGACACCCATCTAAAAAAGAGGGCGAGGGCCGAAGGCCCGAGCTGACAACCATCTAAAAGGGAGGGCGAGGGCCGAAGGCCCGAGCTGACACACATCTAAAAGGAAGGGAGAGGGCGAGGGCCGAAGGCCCGAAGTGACTCTAAGTGAAAGGGGGGGTTTACTAATAATTTCGAATTTCGAAGTTTTTAGTAAGGTATTCCCGATTTGAGTCTGAGATTGAAATGGTTTTTAGACTCTAACTTTGTTAAAAAATTTTTAGGATTTTTCCGACAACGGATTCGTACTCAACGGGTATGAATACACTATAAAACACGTTTTTTGTGTCAAAATTTAAAATTTTTTACCCCCAGAATTTTTCCAAAGGGGTGCTCTTCTGAAAAATATTCGTAAATTTTTAAAAAATCATATCTATTTAAGGGATTGAAATTTTTGCTTGAAAATTACTTTATAAAATAGAACTAAAAATTAGAAATTTTTTGAGGTAAAAAAATTTCGAAAAAATTTCAAAATGACCATGTAGGGGTCAATTTTCGAAAAAACCTAAATTTTATGGTTTTTTGAAAATTTTTTGGGATTTTTGCCGGTGGTTTGAGACGAATGTATTTTTCCTTGATAGATAAGAATTTTCTGCATCGGATAGGATTTTAAAATTTTCAAAAAAGGTTTATTTTCAAAAAGTTATGATTTTTTGAAAATTTTAGTGATTTTTTCCGGCAGAAATTTCCGGCCAAAAAATATTTTTTCCAAAATGGATATAAATATGCCAAATGATATATTATTCGAAAGCTCTCATCGAGCTGGATATAAAAATATTTTTTTCGAAATTTTTCGGTATATTTTGACGAAAGTACCAAGGTTGGAAAATTTGTAAGGGTGAGTACCGTACCCGGAGAATGATGGGAGCAAGGGAGGAAAAATGATTGACAGGTGAAGGTGATGGCAGAGAGGAGAAATTTTTCTCCGTCTCTGACCATGCGGGGCAATCCGTAGAAGAGTTTAAAGGTGAATTTTGTCTAAAAGGAAGGGCGAGGGTCTAAAAGGAAGGGCGGGACACCCATCTAAAAGGAAGGGCGAGGGCAAAACACCCATCTAAAAGGAAGGGCGACACCCATCTAAAAGGAAGGGCGAGGGCAACACCCATCTAAAAGGAAGGGCGACACCCATCTAAAAGGAAGGGCGAGGGCAAAACCCCGCGCGAAGCGCGGGGTTTTGCACAAGCGCCTCGCCTACGCTCCATAGGTTTAGATTGACCATTTTTAATCAAAAAGGAGTCGCGAGGGCCGAAGGCCCGAGCTGACACCCATCTAAAAGGGAGAACGAGGACCGAAGGCCCGAGATAAACACCCATCTAAAAGGTAGGGCGAGGGCCGAAGGCCCGAGCTTTTAAAATTTTGATTTGTGAGTGGATTTTGTTGGAATAGGGTCGTTATAGGAAACATGATCGTTATAGGAATAGGATCATGTTACGAGCCCAGAACCCAGCAACCTTTGACGACCCGCGAGGCGCGTGCCGCAAAACCCCGCGCGAAGCGCGGGGTTTTGCACAAGCGCCTCGCCTACACTCCATAGGTTTAGATTGACCATTTTTAATCAAAAAGGAGTCGCGAGGGCCGAAGGCCCGAGCTGACACCCATCTAAAAGGAAGGGCGAGGGCCGAAGGCCCGAGCTGACACCCATCTAAAAAAGAGGGCGAGGGCCGAAAGCCCGAGCTTACACACATCTAAAAGGGAGGGCGAGGGCCGAAGGCCCGAGCTGACACCCATCTAAAAAAGAGGGCGAGGGCCGAAAGCCCGAGCTTACACACATCTAAAAGGGAGGGCGAGGGCCGAAGGCCCGAGCTGACACCCATCTAAAAAAGAGGGCGAGGGCCGAAAGCCCGAGCTTACACACATCTAAAAGGGAGGGCGAGGGCCGAAGGCCCGAGCTGACACCCATCTAAAAAAGAGGGCGAGGGCCGAAAGCCCGAGCTTACACACATCTAAAAGGGAGGGCGAGGGCCGAAGGCCCGAGCTGACACCCATCTAAAAGGAAGGGCGAGGGCCGAAGGCCCGAGCTGACACCCATCTAAAAAAGAGGGCGAGGGCCGAAAGCCCGAGCTTACACACATCTAAAAGGGAGGGCGAGGGCCGAAGGCCCGAGCTGACACCCATCTAAAAGGGAGAACGAGGGCCGAAGGCCCGAGCTGACACCCATCTAAAAAAGAGGGCGAGGGCCGAAAGCCCGAGCTGACACACATCTAAAAGGGAGGGCGAGGGCCGAAGGCCCGAGCTGACACCCATCTAAAAAAGATGGCGAGGACCGAAGGCCCGAGCTGACACCCATCTAAAAGGGAGGGCGAGGGCCGAAGGCCCGAGCTGACACCCATCTAAAAGGGAAGTGACTCTAAGTGGAATCTAAGTGGAAGGATGAGTCCAATCTAAGGGAACATGAAGGCCGAAGGCCCGAAGTGACTCTAAGTGGAAGGATGAGTCTCAACTGAGAAAACACGAGGGTCGAATCCCGAAGTGACTCTAAGATTAGCTCCCAATGAAAGCTAATCTTTTATTCCAGGCATAAAAAATCGCTAGCGGCGCGCGAAGCGCGCCCCCAAAGCCGTTAGGCTTTCCAACGGGCAGAGCCAAATTCAAACCAAGAGCAAAATTTAACCGCCACAGTGTCCTGATATCAACCCCAGTTAACAGCTTTATTTATTCAAAAGATATAGAGCTTTGAATGACTCATGGTCAGACTCTCCTCAATAATGAGAGTTTTTCTCACATTACTTTCTCATTTTTTGCCCTAAAATTATACTTCATACATATTTTGTAGCCCATTTTCTCCTCTATCGAATGGTACTAAAATAAATTTAACAGCTTTATTTATTCAAAAGATATAGAGCTTTGAATGACTCATGGTCAGACTCTACACCTCAAAGGTGACTGGACAGCTTTGAGGTATAAAAAAGATTTTTTAAAGCTTTTCCAAAAATGAATTTGAAAAGAATAATTGTATATTCACAAAGGAGAAAGAATAGAAAAAAAAGATAAAATAAAATATGATGGAATAATGGGAACGCGACTTTTTTTAGGGGAGGGGAGTGGAAAGCATACAAATCCAATAAATTTTAAAGTAGATTTTTATTAGTTGGAAATATTTTAATTTGTAAAAGTTGAGTAATAAACAAAGAAAAGTTATAAAGGAAAGGAATATGGTCGAGGGTAATTATTGTTTCAACCTCTCAATTGAATGGTAACTGATAGAGGTTGGATCGAAGAGGATCGAGAAGGGAGGAGATCGTGAAACGACTTAAGTACCATGAGGGACTTGATCTCCTTTATCCAATGTTAATCCATTAGTCTTAAGTTGATTAATAAACAAGGAAAAATTATTGAGAAAGGAATATGGTTGAGGGTAATTATTGTTTTAACCTCTCACTTGAATGGTAACTAATCGAGGTTGAGATCGAGAGAGATCAAGAGAGATCGAGGGGGATCGAGAGGAGGGGGAATTGTGCAACGACTTATGAAAGTACCATGATAGACTTATCTTCTTTATCCATTGTTGCTTAATTTTTCCTAAGTTTTTTTGGATGAGTAAGGGCAATAGATAGATGGGGAAATGATTTGCGTTCCATGAGGGAATTGATCCCCTTTATCCAATGTTAATTGATTAGTCCTAAGTTTTCTCGTATAAAGCATTAAAAGAAATAAGGATCACGCTTTTAAATGATATCTTGAATCTGAGAAGATATACTATCAAAAATTTAGACTTGCAAGTATCTATTTGACTTTTAAGTCGAATTTTTATTCCATCGAGAAAATTTCAACATTTTTTATACAATATTTTTCGGAAATGACTAATATAATGTAAAGAATAAACGAAAAAAAGTAAAAATATATTCACATGTGGCCGTGAATGAAGGCAAGGTAGTACATATGCGCATTGATTTATGTATGCACATATTTTATTTATTGTTAGTTTGCTGTTATTATTGTTGTGTGGACAGCGGCGACTCTACAGGAAAATATTTTGATGAAGGAAAATATTTAGAGGGATAATTCTACAAAAAATTTTAGTAAAAACTTTAAGTATGGGCCTTAAAATGTGGCAATTTATTAATAAGTAAGCGTGTCATTTTAGATCCAAAAAAATCGTGAGATAGGATCCTATTAAGGTCCAAAAAGTTAAAAATAGGTTCAAAATAGGTCATCGAACTAAAAAGGTTGGTAAAGGTCAGAATTTTTCAAACTAGTTATGGCTTAGCGCCTTGGGATGTACGGCATATCCGTTTTTCTCAGAATTGTCAACCAGATCAGAATCATCAGAAATCACATGAACATTTTGCCAACTTTAGAGCCTTAGCCCTTTAATTTTAGCCTTAGAATCCTTTACCCTTAGTTTGCCCAATGACCATTTTGTCTTATTTTACGCAGAGTTCCTTTTTGTCTAAAAAAGGGAAAGGAGAGATGACATGAAAATGAAACTAGCCACATAATTTTCTTAAATAATTTTAACCACATACAAAAATTTTCTTCCTTAAAATAATAAATATTAACAAAAATTTGTTCTACTAATACATATTTAAATAAAATTATAAAAATTATTATCTTTATTATAATTAAAAAAATTAATTTTTTAAACAATAATGAACTAAAAAATATAAAATTCAAATTTTACAATTAAAATACCTATCTTTATATTTAAAAATATTTTAATTATACATAATAACATTTTAAATTTATAAATTAAAATATTAATGTTATTCAAAAAAACAAAATAAAACACAAAAAAGTTAAAAATCTTTGTCGATGTATCTAATTATCTCGGCTACATTAAAGTAAATTTAATTGCTACTTAAATTAATATTTTTTGATAAATTGTAGCTATTTTAAGGTTAAAATTGAAAATGTCTCCAAAAAAATATACAACAAATTTTAGTAAAATTATAAAATTAAAGCATTTTATTTAATTATTATTTTAATAAATTTAAATCAGATTAAGAATCAAACATTTTAACTGAACAAATGAATGCCAAAAATCAGCAGTTAGCATAGTTGATTAATTGAATAAGTTAAAATTATAAGTTAAAAAATTAAATTATTTTTGATTAATATATTATTTTTTATTTAAGTTAATATATTTGCGAAAGTTAAAATTATTTATTTTGCCCGCAGCTTTTAAAAGATGTCCATAAAAATAAAAATCCTTATAAAAGCTTTAAAAAGTTGTCAATTACTCTTTTTTCTTCAAGATTAAAAAAATTAATTAACTTAAATATCAAGCATCAAATAATGCAAGGGTGATCAAAAATTTTAAAATTTATTTATATTAAAAATAAAAATTCAATATAAATATCACGATAAAAATATAAATTATAAATAAATATATAAAAATAATCGGTTAACATTTAAATAATAAATTATTTTTATGATTAAAAAATAAAAAAATGTTTTTGAGTAAATAAAAAGTGTAAAAAATATAAATTATTTTGATAATTTAAAATTAGTAGTATAAAAGCTATAAAATGAATATAAAATTAAAAATAATTTCAAAATAAATTAAATATAATTCCAGCAACCCCGCAAAGTAGGTTGGACTCGGCCGCATAGTATCAAATTAAAATTAATTTCACGATTTTCAAATAAAAAATATCTTAAATTTTACAATAAAAATTAAACTAAATTTACAATTAATTGTGTAAATATAAAATTATTTTACAAGACATACAAAATTTAAATTATATGGTTATTTAATGAATAAAAATGTAAAAAATTTTGTTAAATAATTCCTTACACACCACAGTCATGGCTAAACGCAGCTTGACATTATCAAATTAAAATTTTGATAATTTAAATTGATTGATAATTTAAAATTGATAGAAGCTATAAAATGAACATAAAATTTAAAAAATAATTCAAGCAGCACCTCAACAACACCTTTAGTAAGCAAATTAATTTTTATTATCAAATTAAAATTAAACTAAAGAATAAATAAAATATAAACGTTTAAACAAAATTAATTAGTAAAAATTTTAATGAAGAAATTTTATGAGTATAATAAAAATACTTATTAAATATTATAAATTTAATTATGGAGATAAATGCTGCTTCAAAAGGAATATTTGGTATTGTAGATTTGTAAATTTATAATTATTAGAATAAGCTATTGAATGGTCAAAAATTAAAAAATGAATTAAAAATACTTTCACGCAAACGGTGCAGAAGCAACTGGATTCGGCAGCATATTAACAAATTAAAATTAATTTACCAAGTTTAAATAAAAAAATATTTTAAACTTTACGATAAGAATTAAACTAAAATAATAATTAACACTTATTTTAATAAAAAAATTAAATTTTAAAGTTTTAAAATTAATAATAGTTATAAAATGGATATTAAAGGATTATAAAATTTTATATATAACTATAGTTCAATAGCACCACAGAAACGGATAAATTTCGTAGCACATTATCAAAATAAAATTTAATAAAATTTATGGAGGATTTTATGAAAAATAAAAATAATATTTAAGCAAATTCAAAAAAATTAAAAAATTTATAATTGTCAAAGTAAAGTTTTAAGTGAATTCAAAAATTAAAAACAAATTAAATCTAAATCCAATATCCCCTCAAACTCATTTTGATTATGCAGCATTTATCAAAGTATAAAATTAATTTGCCATGTTTAAAATAAAATATTTTAAATTTTTAATAAAAATTAAACTAAATTTAATATAATAAACGTTTTTTATGTAAATATAAAATTATTTTACAAGAATTAAGTTTATAATACAGTGCGGTGCATATGTTTATCAACTTTTCATTTGTAATTTAAAAAATATTTAAATATTAAATATATTTTTAAGAATCGAAAATTTAAAATCCCAATTTAATATAATTGTTCCCATCAATCACTGCATTAATTTAATAAGATTTGTTAACTTCATTCGCTTTCAGACGGATTAATCAACACAAACAAGTACTCCATTAAATTTTCCCTCGGTATAATTAGGTTTGCAATGACACTTGCCACTCTTATCCTCAGTACTAGTAGCTGAAAGATATAAATGTATTTGATAATTAAGGTAGAATAAATTACTAAAAGACGCTGACGTTTGTATTTGACGATTATAAGTAAACTGACAAACTGGCGACTTACCTGGTGGACAACCTGAAATAAATGAAAAATCATAAAATTTACAAAAAAAAGTTTTGGATATGTGATTAATATAGCCATAAGTGTCTACCACTGAGCTACAGAGGCATCAAATAATTCTTTCTCTTTTACCTTTTTAGATCGCTTAAGCCCTGCCTAAGCATTTAAACTGCTCCTAGGTAAATCATACTTATTTCTAAGAATTAAGATATATTCTGAGAATAGAGATATCTCCCGATTTGTGAAATAATTATCTATTAAAACTTACATCCTTCTTTGTATTTTAAAATCAAAAATCAAAAATTTTGTAAGAAATAATAATTCCTTACTAATAGTGCAATCGCAACCCGCATTCTTGAAGAAAACCAAATGAAGTAAGATTATAGCAATGAAATACTTCATATCAAATTTTATCTAAGTGAAGCTCAAAATTTAATATCTGTTTTCTATTTATATTTTTTAAAATTAAATTTTAAGACAGGCAAACGGCTTGACGATACACTAGTGTAGTATAGTGGTTATCACAATTGGCTCGGACGATGGCAGCTTTAGTGTAGACCCAGTATAGTATAACTTAAAGGCGGTGATGGTATACTGTCATTATTTTTTAGTAATAGAGTCTAGATTTAATCAGGGTCTAGATTTTCTTTTAAGAAAGGTGATAACATGTAGGTACCAAAATAGATAAATCCCTAACAAACTTTCCCCTTCCCCCTCTCCACAAATAAATACATAATGCTACGCTTACATAAAAATCGCGCGCGACACGCGACAGTCGCTAGGCGACATGTCGCCTGCGACAGTCGCTAGTTGTGTGCTTACATAAAATCGGCGATTTCCGCAAAAGCGACTGTCGCAAAGCGACAAAACGCTATTTTTATGTAAGCACAAAGCAGCGACGTCGCTAGGCGACATGTCGCCTAGCGACGTCGCAAATCGCGCGCGATTTTTATGTAAGCACAAAATTATTAGTTTTTCTATCTTTTTCTTCTATATTTTCTTTATTTATTTATCTCTATTTTTCACGTTGGTGAAAGTCAGAGTACTGTAATGTATAGGACAGTTCGTTGCCACTATTTATTGTGGCTTTTATATTGTGGGTTTTTTTAATTTTTCCATTGATATTAGAGTAGCACGAGGTCGAGGCCTCGCCGAGGCCGAGGTCCTCGGCGATTTTTCAACCTCGACTTCGATTTTGCTGACCTCGGTCCTCGGTCCTCGCCCAGAACCTCGCCGAGGACCGAGGGTAAATATACACCCCTAAGAATTGCCTTTTTTGTAAAAATGGAAGAAATCTGGCTCCTTTACCTTCAAAAAATCTAAAATTTTTCGCCTGCGGCGCTGAAAAGGAGTAAATCTGGATCGTTGAATTTGCAAAAATCTAAAAATTTGCTTATATTACCTTTCTCTATAAATCCGCTGAAGTATCCTTTAAGGGGATTTGTCACCCCAAATCCCCTTAAAGGATTCTTGTAGAGATTCTTGTGGACCTCGATCTCGGCTTTTCCAGCCTCGGTGATCCTCGGCCTCGGTTTTTTCTAAAAACCTCGACCTCGTGCTACTCTAATTGATATTAGAGTTAGACCGGGTTTTCACCGGGAAATCAGGAAAAATATTTAGTGTATATATGGGACGAGCCCTACTCATCAAGAAATGGTCACTTTTTCATGTTTTTGATATCATATGATAGAGAATCAAAAGCTCTACAACATATTAAAAATTCAGAATTTTTGACCGATTGAAAATTTCAAAAATATCGAAAAAAAAGAATATTTTTTTGCAAAAAGTATACCTTTTTCAAAATCAATTTTGACCCATAAGATTTAACTTTAAAAATATAAAATTTATATCGATCGATAGAGAATAAACTGAACTTTCAGAATTTTTTTAAATTTTGAAAATCGGATCAGAATTGATCGAGAAATAGCATGTCGCAAAAAAGTGTCGCCAAAAATTCAAACATGTTTGAATCAAAAAAAGTGTCGCCGGCGACATGTCGCCGGCGGAAATCTCATTTTATGTAAGCACACGAAAAAGCGACAAAATCGCGCGCGACATGTCGCCGGCGACAGTCGCGGTTTATGTAAGCACTCGAAAAAGCGACAAAGTCGCGCGCGACAAGTCGCCGGCGGAAGTCGCTTTTTATGTAAGCACGCAAAAAAAGCGACAAAATCGCCGGCGACTTTTCTCTCCTCTTTTTCCATTATCTTTTCTGTCGCGTGTCGCGCGCGATTTTTATGTAAGCGTAGCATAAATGGCCTTTGCTTTTGAGATTTATTTAATTACACCCAATTACACCAAAAATTAAATTTTTGTCGAAAATGACTCGAACGTCAGTCCGGTTCGAAAAATTCATCCCTATCAACAACAAAAATATTTATAAAAATTTAAAGAAAAATAAATAAATAAATTAATTTTTTCACTTAGCTCCAGCCTTATAAATAAAAATGAATTTGCGTCATTTGATTTTTAGTACAAATTAAAACAAAATAAAAATATTTATAAAAAAGTTATGATTTTTAGTTTTATTCCCAGCTGTAAAAATTTAAAAATTTCTAAAACTCAACTTAAACTTAGTTTGGAATCTCACTATTAGTAGTGTTTGGTTTAGTTGCGTTTAGCAGCTACCTATCTGCTTTTACTTTTTTATTAATAAAATTTTTTAAATATTCCTTTTATAGAATTAATACTTGGGAAATATTTCCAATAAAATTTTAAAATCGTACCAAAAATCACTAAGAATTTTATTTGGAAAATTGATTTGTTTTTAGCAAAATTTATTTTTAGCAAACTTGCACCTTATTAAAAAACAATTTTCTAAAATAATTACTGCAGAAACTGAACTCATAATAAACTAATTTAAACTAGAATTCAATTTTATGGGGTTGGTGCTGATTGTGAGGGGAACGGGGGTCAGACAGGTCAGAACTATTTTAAAATAATTAAAAAAATTTTTTAGAAATTAAAATTAATTTCTATGAAATTAGGAGAAGAAAGCCTATTAGGAGGAGAAAGCCTATTCATCAAAGTTTTGAGAAAATGAATTTTTTCGAAGTCTGGGTCCAGATATGGACAGCCAGACTAACGTACATCAAAAATTTATAAAAAAAATTTTCAGCAAATCAAAGGATGTAATTGAATGAATAGTAGTGACAAGACCAGTCACTACTATATCTACAGAAAATTTGAGAAAATATTGAATTTTCTCGAAATGCTTTGCCCGAAGCAACAACAGGTCAGCATTCTGTTAGTCGCTTTTTTATTAATGAATAGAAAATCAAAGAACTTTTTTACAATAATTCCTTCAAATCCCCAGACATGGCTTAATTCAGCCACATATTTTTAAATTAATTTATAAAAAACTATACCTAATAAATTTTTACCAAAATTAAGATAAATAAATTTTATTAAAAATAAAAATTATTTTTAAATAAAAGTAGCAATTAATTAAATAATCATAATAAACGAGGCATATTTATACATTAAAATAAAATTATAAATAGAATGATTAAAACTAACGTTTAAACAAAATTATAATTAATTCATTTTTATAAAAAAACTTTTTATGATTATTAAAAATAATTATTAATAAATTCAATTATAGAGATAACTGCTGCTTCAAGGAATAAAGTCTTCTGCAGCAACACGTCAAACTCAACTTGATGCTTCAGCAAATTTAAAATGGAATTTTTAAACAGAAATAAATTAAATAGATATATAAATTAATCAAATGAATAAAATTTTCCAGCTCAGTTTTGTCGAAGAGTAAATTGAAAAAAAAATTTATTTTATAGAAAAAAATTTATTAATAAAAAGTTATTAATTGAAATATTTTAATGTAGGAAATATCAATATAAGAAATACCCAAAAAAATTGGAGATTAAATATTAATATATAATTTATAAAGGAATATATAATTTAATCATAAAGAATGTCATCGAAAGTGCATGCCATATAATTCGACAACAATGTCGTAGTGTGTCACATATAAAAATGCAATACAGATAAAAACAGCATAAAACAATAAAAGTCATAATAATTTTAAAAAGACAAATTTATATTCTAATCAATTTATTTTTTTAAATAAATATACGCCGCATCACCAAACTCAATGACTCCACAAACTCATCATGATTCTACAGAATAGTACGAAAATAAAATTATACAAAGGAATATAAGTTTTGTACAAAATTAAATAAAATTTTTTTTAAATAATTTAATAGCAAAATTGAATAATACAACAAAAAAGACTGACATTAAAATATTTTATTTCTATGGGGGGGGGGGCGCTTATATACTTTGGTGCCTTTGCTAAAACGGTAAAAAGTTCACAATAGAGGTAGGGTATGACTACCTTCTACCAAATTTCATCCATAAGTCCCACGGACACCCAAAATACTCTTCTGCGTTAGCCATTTAATATGCTTAAAAATAAGAAATAATCTATAAGTAATTACAAATTTTATCATTCTACCAATTTAAAAAATCAGATTTAAATATTAAATATATTTTTAAAAATTAAATATTAAAAACCCCCTAGTTTAATATAATTGTTCCCAATAATCACTGTATTAATTCAGTAAAATTTATTCGCTTTCAGTAACTTCATTCGATTTCAGCACGGATTATTTATCACAAACAAGTATTCCGTTTATATTTCCACCAACATAATTAGGTTTACATTGACACTTACCATTCTTATCAAAAGTACTAGTAGCTAAAAGATAAAAAGTGTCTAATTAATGTATAATAAATTACTAAAAGCCGCTGAAGTTTCTGTTTGACAACCATAACGTTCACACACTTTAAATTGACAAACTGCCGTCAGACCTCCTGAACAACCTGAAATAACGTAAAATCATAAAATTTACACTAAAGAATGTTATGAAGCTTTAGCTATAAATGATTATTAGTGTAGTGTTCAGTTATCAGTTAATGAGTATAGTCTGGTAGTCTTATTTTTGTACTCCACAAGTATTCGCCGCTAACCGTGTTTCTATTGTTCACCCAATTGTTTGTTCGTCTTCTATTATAGGCAGTCTTTATTATATTATTGTTAGTACTGAGAAACCAGAAATGTGTCGGAACATTCAGAGGTATCGGAAATTGGATGAGCCGGGAATCGGAACTGGCTCAAAAGTAGGAACTCGGAAATCGGAGGGAAAAAACGCCGGAAATCACAAATCGGAAATTGTTTATTCGTAGTCAATTTAGGATATATTCTGAACAGAGTTATCTCCCAATTTTGTCTCATATATGCAATAATTACTTACTAAGCCTTATTATCTTTTTTGGTATTTTAATAAAAAATCTGGTAAATAGAGTAAAATTTGTGTAAAAAGTATGATTCTTACTAATAGAGCACCCTTTGCATTCCACATTCTTGAAGAAAACCAAATGAAGTACGACTATTGCAATGAAATATTTCATTTTAAATTGAAATTTTATCTAAGTTAAGCTCAAAATTTATTATTTGTTTTCTATATACTTTTTTAAATTCGATTTTAAGGCAGTCAAAGGGCTTGGGTTACGATTGCGATCGAATCTCGGTACGTGTCAGCCCTTCCCTTCAAACGAAAATCAAGATTTCTATCATTTTTTACAACACTACATACATTAGTTTAGTAGTGTTAGGTATGTGTGGGTCTAGCTAGTATAAAAGACGTCATTAGTGAGCGGCTTGGTCGGGGCCGACCGTCGCCGCCTGTCCTTAATTATTCCTGCCTTTTGCCACCTTCGTTATTCTGTATTTGGTATTCGGATAAACGTGTTAATATATTCTTGTGCTATTCTGTTAGTCACTAGGTTTTACCGCACCCTAGGTCATAATAGTGGTTATCACATTCGGATCAATTCTATTCTGTTGGCTTTTGATGCCAGCTTTAGTGTAGACCCAGTATGGCAGCACTTAAAGGTGGTAAGCGCCGATTGGGGCTGTACCATGGCCTTTGCTTTTGGGGTTTATCTAATTACACCAACAATATAAAAATATTTAAAAGAATTTTAAGAAAAATAAATTAATTATTAATTTTTTCAATTAGCCAGCGTTTATAAATAAAAATTTATTTGCGTCAATCTTATTCGATTTTTAATTTAAATGAAAACATAAAATAAGAAATAATTATGAAAAAGAAAATAAGCAAATTTTTAGTTTTATTCTCAGCTGTATAAACTTGACAAATTTAAAGCCTAGCTTAAACTTAGATGGGAATCTCGATATTGGTAGTGTTTAGTTGAGTTGCGTTTAGAAGCTTTTGCATTTACTTTTTTATTACTAAAATTTTTAAATAAAAGTTAGAGAGAAAAACCAAGTTGTATAAACAATAATAAAAATTTTTAAATATTCCTTTTATGGAATAATTCGGCAATACCTCAAATAAAATTTTAAAATCGAACCAAAAATCACTAAAAATTTTATTTGGAAAATTGATTTTGTTTTTAGCAAAATAAATTTTATAGCACAATAAATCAAAAGAATTGCTTTATTAATTTAATTTTACCTTAGTATTACTTATTGTAAAGCATATATGGTGTGTAACAAAATTATAAGGCACCCAAAAAATTTTCCAGATTACTAATTTTAATTATTCTTATCAAGTATTAATTTTTATATATTAATTAAATTGTTAATAACCCATTATTTCCAAAGTTCTATAATTTTATGTTGAATATAAATTTTTTAAGACGCTTTTTCACTAAAATAAGTGTTATGATTCTGAAAAACACCATAGCTTTTAAATTCAAAAATTTTTTTTTCTCGAGAATAGCATTGATTAAATATCATGTAAACTTTAAGCATAATAAAATTGTAACAAACAATCACGTTTCAATGATAATAAAAATTACATATAAAATAACATTTTTATTAAAAATAAATTATTTTATTTAAAACAATCAACTGAAATAAAAATAAAATTATATTTAAATTTAATTAATATTACCATAAATATTAGATTTTTTTCAAATATTATGCTATATTTTAATTGAAAAATATTTTGATAATATTTTATTCCAAATTTATAAATCGGAAAAAATGAATATTATATTAGCAACAAAATACAAAATAAACGACAACAAATGCAAAGATATTTTCGGCAATGGAACGTTCCGATTTAAATACAAAACCACAAATTACACCTCAAACTCATCTTGAATCTTCATCATTATATAAAGTATAAAATTAATTTACCAAATTTCAAATAAAAAATATTTTAAATTTTACAAGATATAATTTTTATAATATGGTATAAGACGGTTTAACAAAATTAAAATAATAAATTTCATATAAAATTTTATGTGAATATTAAAAATAATTTTTTTATAAAACCAATCTTAGACTCAGCTTAACATTTTCAAATTAAAATTAATTTAAAAAGAAATATAATAAACGGTTTAACAAAATTAAAATAATTAAGTTTTTATGAAAAATTTTATTGAATAGTAAAAATTATATTTAATTAAATTCAATTATAGAGAAAATCTGCTCCAAAAAAGAAGTATGTAGACATTTTTATTGTATTTATATGAAATATAATCATTAAAATAAAGCTACCCATGTAAATATTAAATAAATTAAAACTTAACTTACTTAAAAAAATTTTTAGCGAAATTTTTTTGCAATTTACATTGAATAAGGAGCTCAAAGAGAAATTACTTCGACTAAACAAATTAAATTTTATTTACAAATTAATTATATGTCACAAAAAAAGAATTTTTATCAAAAAAATAAAATTAATTTTACAATTATTATTTATCTATTATCATTTAATTTTCAACAAAATTATATTTAAGTGCTTAAACAAATATGCGCATTAAGAAAATAATAATCTACTTTATGATAATTATTTTATTATTTGATTTATTCATTTATTTTATTACTAGCATTTTATTAAATATATTAGCAAATACAAGCTTAATAAATAATAAATTTGTTACTCGGACTTATTTCCAAGATATGTTTTACGATGCCACAACTATTATTTTCCAAACTACACAAGAGCTTGCTTGGTTTAAAATAATATTATAATATAAATTAAAAAATTAATTATTTAATAGCAAATTATGAACACTACTTAGTAAATTAATATATTAAATATCAAAAGGTATCTTTTAAGGTTGTTGGATAATGATATCAGAAGGTTTCCAATATCCGACAGCTTAATTACTACAACAGATATATAATACTGTATTTATTGTCATTTAATATTATTCAATTAATTCTATGACTTAGCTAGTCCTTATAAATATAAAGTGAATTGCGTCAATCTAATTTGTGAAAGAGATCATGTTTTATTTTATTACCAGCTGTATATATTTTAAAAATAGACAAGCTGGCTATCTCATAAAACTTTGTATCTTTCTCTAATTTTTTATAATAAATTTTTATTAATTCAGCCAAATCAAGTATAAAAAATATTTCAATTTTAAATATTCCTTTTATGATATAAAATATTTTATTTGGCAATTCCAGAAAATCCAAAAACTTCCAAAAAACAAACTAGAATTTTATTTCTAAAAATTAATTTGGCATTTTATCAATCAATTAAAAAATTTAATTTCATTAGAAATATTCGCCTATAATTGGTAACTCCCTAAACGTCGACTTAAATTGTTTCATTGCCTTATAGATTGCCTTATAAACTCGAATGACTTATATTAAACACAATTTTTTGACAGATTTATGCATTGAAAATATAAAAGATAACCGAAAATATCTAAAATTATGCCGAAATATAAATTTTTAAATCAAATTCTGGTCGAACTATGCTTTGATACTCCTTGATCATGAAGAGGAAACTTCATTCATCAATGTGAGGTATCTAAACTAGAGAGGCTATCGCTTTGGAAGGTCCCCCATTCCATTTCAAGTAGCCAAACATATATTAGAAATCGTATTTTAGAGCACGGGGTAGCTAAAACTAAGGTCCGTCTATATTTCTAATTTAATAATACCCCAAAGAGGAATTTTTAAAAAGCTAAATTTATAAGGATATACTTCGGGTTATACTCTTCATCTTAAGACAACGACTAGCGAATCGGGATATCCGGATAAAAGGACACCTAATACCCAAATACCTAATTTCGGCATCTAAATATAGAGAAAGAAAATTTGAAAATTTAAAGATTTGACAGGTTTTTTTGCTTAACAGCCAAACTAACTAATGCATTTTTTCTTGCAGTCTTTCAATCAGTTCAAGATTAAAAATTAACCGGAGTAGTGTATTCCTTGTCATCGCTAAAATTTGAAATTTAATTTTCGAACCCGAAGGGGCTAAAGAATCGTTAAACGGGATTCACTACATCGAGGTTCGATTAAGTGAGGTTGACTTATAAGTGGCTTTAGTTGTATAAAATAAAACAAAAACAGGGTAGTGTAGCTCTATTAAAGAGCATCTTTTAAGAATAACATTAAAGCCCCTAAACCCGAAAGTATGGTCCTTTGATACTTTCATTACTTTTCTCTTATAGTAATACTTTCCCATTGTCAAGTTTAATTTAGTAAAAATTTGGAATTAAAGTTAATTTAAAAATGAATTATTAAAAAAAAATTTTTTTTGACTCTTAAAGAATAATTTTTGACTCTTAAAGAATAATTTTTGATCTTCAACTATAATAAGTTTAACTTCCCTAATTTGTAAGATATCCCTGATAAAGAAACTTTTTAGTTGAAACAATGTTGATTTATTTCTATATTTAAAAATATAACTTACTTTTGCTGGTATTTGTGGTTGCGTTTGATATCGCTAGTGACTTGGCTAAAAGCAGTAACTCCACCTTGGCCTGCCAAATATTCATCAAGTCCTCGAATACCTCCTGTCCATGATTGATAATTGAACAAGTAAGGTTTACAATTCTCATTAGCAATAGCTATTATGAATTCATAGACAAAATGGTGGCATTTGTAGTGGCTGCTTTCCTTAACAATATTCCCACGAGTAATTTTATTGTAAGCAATATTGATGAGTTGGTACAAGCTGAGTGCACGAGTAAACGCCTATTAAAGTCAAAATGTATGTTATGTCCAGTATTTGAAAGCTCGAGCCAACATAGATAAACTAGACTTGTACACCGACTCATTCACAAACGATTTTTTCGGGCATCAGCGATTCAACCATGCCCTAAAAATTGAATACAACATACCCCAACACACCAGCCCACTCATGTTCGAGTAACAACTTATGCTAATCGACTTAAGATAATAGCCGTTTTTACAATACTCCAAAATTTCCTAACATTATTTAAATACATTAGCAAGAAATTCAAAAAATTTTACTTCCGAACGTATGGGCCGATTTATAGTTCCTCCCACAATGGGTTTCAAATATTCGTGCTCGGTGGGCCCTCGTTTTGAACTAACGTCTGTTGTATTATTTTTATCAAATTCCAAATGTAATGGACCACCAACATTTCCCTTGACAAAGTGACTGGTTTTAGTCTTGATGTTGAAAAAGTTTAAGCCTTTCGATGTAAAATGAACTGAAATAATAATGGCCGATTAGTTTTTTCATGCCCATAAGGTCTATAAGTATTAGTATACACGTGCCATAAACAGACTGCAAAATTTTTATTCAAGTAAAGCTTGCTCAATGGCCGATTAGCGATCAATTAATGGTTAATTGTGAGGCATTTTTAAAACTCTCGAAGAATGATATAAATAATCAAACTATAAAAACTCACGCCTAAATTCCTCCACTCCGTTATCAAAAAACGAAATCATTACGTGACCATCGTATAGAGGCTCATAGATATTGTCAGGCAAACTGTGTTGTTGAAGCAAATCCGCTATTGGATATTCATTGCCATTCCAGGCAACTTTACCATACTCAATATCTAAAATATTTGAAGCAGATCCATGATTTTTATGCATTTTGCACGGATATACAGTATTCCCTGGAGGACATAAATGGATATTGGCGGATATCGGAGATATCAATAAATTCAACGGATATCAAAGTAGCGGATATCAATTATAACTTCAATTACTAGTAAAACTGGGATTTTTTGCTTTTTTGATATTTAAAAATCCAAAATAGATTCTTAATCTATTTTAAATAAAATTTCTTAATTTTCTGTATTAAATATACATGTCTAATAATTAGTTAGCTTATTTGTTAAAAAATTTACATTGAATATTTGAAAGATTATGAACAGCATATAGGACGTTTTCAATATTATACGCTCCCTTTTCAAAAGGTATGTTATCTCCCTTATTTAAAACAAGCACGGTTCCTCCATCATCTGAAATTTTTAATACAGGTTGTTAGAGTAAAATTAATTTAGGTATTAAAGTTTTTTAAAATTCCTAGTTTACAAAAATTGTAAAAAGGAAACCCCAGGCCTAAACCCCAGGCCTAAAAAATATAAACAGGGGTGATCAGGCCCTAAACTCATAGTCATAAAAGCTTAGATAATTTTCTCATTTCAATCATGGTGTCCCTTACCAAATCACCTAAAAGGGACATGGTACCTCAAAAATGGGCAAAAATGGATAAGATTTAGAAGAATAAATTACATCGCTTCGTATAAATTCCAATTTGGTAATGTTTTTGAGCACCCGGAGAAAGTTGTTCGAATGGGTTAGTCCGTACCCTTGGACTTCTACGCGAACTTTCTGCCCCTGCAGATCCACGTCGCCTTCCTCCTTTAGAAGGTCCAGCTCCATCATGTCCAATTGCATATTCAATGCAAATCAAAGAAAAAATCAGAAAGAAAAACATTCTTTCTTTAAAGAATGAATTCAACAGCTTTAAGAAAATCATCTTTAAAATTTAAAAATATTAAGCAACTCGAGAAATAAATAAATTGACATTGATGAATGCTTATAGCTTTAGAGAAATTAAAAATTAAAAAAATATAAACTGCCTGTTGCTGGGAATTCAACAATTATTTATATGGACACGCAGCCGTGGCGAGATGTCCATCGAGGCGGAGCTTGCCCTGACATGCGCGTAAGTCTGTAAATTTCTCTAAGAGCATTATACATGACACTCTGATTAATGCAGCTATTCAGGGTTGTCGAGTATATTGCCACCCTCGACTGCCAAATCAAACATACAAAGGCATAGGGCATAAGAATCGTACAGCGCTGTCGCTAAATTCCTGCGTAAATTATTTAACAAGTACATTTTTAGACTATCAAAATTGTGTCCGAATAGAACTTTGTGTACGATTGTGTTTAAATGTTTAAATCAACTCATATGACACGTAGTCATATGTCTCTATCACGCAAATCGAGTGACCTTTCATTGTATGTGGAAAATGTTGTCAATATGTGCACTCTCGATTTCTATGGCCAGATTTAGGCAAAACGTCCCTCCGACAGTCGCCTTTCTTTAGCAATTGAATTTGCCCTTTTTTATATATTAAAACATAATTTACCTCTAAAACATACAACCTTTGTCATAATTTAAGAAACACAGTCCACACTTCCAGTTTCGTACCGGTTCCAGAACTTTATCGGTTCCACGTTTCCAGTTCCATACCGGTTCAAGACTTACCGGATCCACAGTGCTAGTTCCAAACCAGTGCAAATGCTCATGCAAATGCCTAGGGCATAAAAATCGTACAGCGCTGTCGTTAAATTCCTGCCAAAATTATTGAACGAGTGCGTTTTTACAGTCTATCAGAATTGTGTGCGATTGTGTACGAATGTACGATTGTTTAAATGTTTAAATCAACTCATATGACACGTAGTCAGATGCATCTATCACGCGAATTGAGTGCCCTTTAATTGTATGTGGAAAATTTTGTCAATATTTTCACTCTCGATTTATATGGCACGATTTAGGCAAGACGTCCTTCCGACAGTCGCTTTTCCTTAGCAATTGAAGTTGTCCTTTTTTATATATTAAAACATAATTTACCTCTAAAACATACAACTTTTGTCGTATATTTTACTCCCATAATTATAATAAACAAATAATATGATAAAATTTTTTGACAGATTTATGCAATGAAAATAAAACAGATAACCGAATAAATAAAAATAATGCGGGGGTAACTCAAATTTTAGTGGCCGTCCCCTTTTTCTTCCACAAGGAATACCTTATGTACAAAATGGTCTGCTTTTCATCCTTCCTCAATTTTACGGTTTTTTCTTTCCTCAGTTTCTGTGTCATGAAAATGCCACAATGAAAAGAAATTGAGGAAGGAGGAAAGTCCAATACGAAGACTTTGTTGTGAAGGAAAAAGAGGCCCTAAACTTCAGTTTACCCTAATGAATCTTGAATCTTCATCATTTTATTAAAGTATAAAATTAATTTACATTAAAAATTAAACTAAATTTACAATTATTTTCAAGATATGTTTTACGATGCCACAACTATTATTTCACAAGATATAAAATACTAATCAAAAGCTTTTTTGATTTTGAACTAAAATTATAAGTTAAATAATTATAATAATCAATTTTTTAATAACAATTTATAAACACTACTTAGTAAATTAATATAATAAATATCAAAAGTTATCTTTCTATTCCTATAAGGTTGTCGGATCCTGATATCCGTATCCCAAAAAAGACCGAATATCCTGAAAGTTTCGGTTCGTATACCGGATCCCGATATCTTAAGATTTCCAACTATCCGACAACCTTAATTGATACAACAGTAATATAAAATATTCTTTTTATTGTCATTAATATTATTGTAAATAAGGATTACATTGAGTTGAATGATCACAAATTTTATCATTACCACAATTAAAAAAACCACTTTTAATATTAGAATATAATCTTAAAACCCCATTTAAAAACCCAATTTAAAAACCGAATTTAATATACTTATCTTCCCATTCTTTACTGTATTAATTTAGCAAGGTTTATTATTAGCTTTCTTCGCTTTAAGCATTTCTTTAGGATTATGACAAACAAGTTTTCCTGTGCCACCGACATAATCAGGGCTGCATTGACAAACACCTTTTTTAAATGTAGTAGTAGCTATAATACAAAATTATATGTCTAATAATCAAAGTCAAAAAATTACTATAAAGAGGCGACGTTTCTGTTCCTGGATCCGAACATGCGTGTGATACGTATTCACATAGTTTAACTTGTCCATTTTTACAGTCTGAAATGAACGGAAATCTTATTATCTTATAAATCTTTAAATGTACACTGAAGATTTACACCTTTTAGAAATAATATTAGTTTTGATTGATATTAGTTTTGATTGGGATCAAAACCAAACAAATATATAATTCCTTACTTATATCGCAACCAGCATTCACGTACACAAAGAATGTCAATTTAAGCAAAAATATGATTGCAACGAAACTCATGTTTAAATTTAAATTTTTCTTGTAAAGCTTAAAATTTATTATGTAAATTTCATATGTGTTCAAGAATTTTGACTCATTTATGTCAGTTTAGGATTGAAAAACAGTCCCTGTTAGCATTTCCCTTACCTTAATAAATGTAGGAAGTATTGGTCCTAAGCAAATTTTTAGCGCAATTTGACTTTAGTTAAAATATTTCTAGTATAAGGAAGATTTAAATGACCTGATATTAAATTCCCCTACTCTAGACTTATCACTAATCGGATCAACTCAACTATTCTTTCGTTTCCGAAAGAAATAAATATAATCATAAACAAAACCAGACTGTCACTAACATTTATTTTACATTTTAAAAATACAATTTAAAGTTTATAATAATAAAATGAGAATTCAATCGACTAACTAGTTGGGGATACAATTTATTTATAAGTGATTAAAATGGGCGGGATTAATTATAAGAGGGGATATGACTTGTTGCTCTAGAGTAGGGGAATTTAATATTAGGCCATTTAAGTCTTCCTTACACTAGTTAAAGCTTCGCCTCAATTCACTCCCAACGTCTCAGTTTTAGAGAAAAGCTTAGCATTTAGTATTTGATAAAATTTCTTAATTAGCCCTACTTTTTATCGGGAATATGACCTCTATTATTTAATACCGACTAAGTTCGTCGGTAATAAACGACAAACTTTAATACAGAAGAACTTCGACGAAGCCCGTATTAGCGACTAGATCTCGAAATAATTAAGGCGTGAAACATGCTATATAGATATTTATCAAACTTCATTTGTGACGATATAAAATTTTAATAACAAAAATCAAGCGTAAAACTGCTAACTTAGCTAGTCTTTATAAATATAAAGTGAATTGCGTCAATCTCATTAGTGAAATAAATTTTTATTTTATTACCAGCTGAATAAATTTTAAAAATAGAAAACTTGGCTCAGTATTTTTTAAAACTTTCCTTCTCTAAATAATTTTTTATTAATAAATTTTTTTATTAATTAAGAAAAATCAAGTTGTATAAATAATAATTAAATTTTAAATATTCCTTTTATGGAATAAAATATTTTATTTGGCTATATCTTCAAAAAACTTCCAGAAATCGTGCTAGAAATCAGTTAGAATTTTATTTGGAAATTTAAATCGGTTTTTTATCAATCAATCAAAAAATTAAATTTTATTAGAATATTCGCCTTAAATTTGTATTATTGCAGCGTCAACTCCCTTAACGTTGAATTAAATTGTTTTAGACTTTTGTTTTGTATAAAATAAAGAGTGGAACTTAGAACTTAAAGAGTTTGTTTTGAGTTTTCTAAGTTCAGAGCTCTTCTTAGATTTAAAAGTTAATTGAAAATTGCAGTCTTTTCACTGTTTTATTAATTTAAGGTTTTAAAATTTTAATTTAAATAAAGTTTTTTATTCTTTTAAAATTAATTTTTTATCTTTAAATAATTGTTGGGAAAGTATTTCTAAACATTTAGTGCCGCTACATTTGAACGAACCTGTCTGAATTCTAGTTTTAAAAGTTAAAATTGTTTGTAAAAAGAAATTTTTCTTTAGAAAAATTTAAAGAAATTATTTTTTGAGAAAAAGAAATTGTTTTTAAAAATAAAAATTTTAATCTAAAACTTTGAGTTGACTTTAAAAGATTATAGTTTAGAAGTACAAATCTATTTGAAGTTAAAGACAAAAGTTTAAAGTTAAAAATTAAAAATGTCCGGTCCATAAAAAGTGTGATCGGAACTGTTTTACAACGTTTGAAAGTTAGAATTGAAAATGCTGAAAGTATTATATTAAAATATGAAATAAATGATGAAGAGAAAAAATCATTAGTTAATGATGGAAAAGGCATTAAAAAATTTTAAATCTTTAGATGAAAAGAACCAACCTCGGTTAGATTTCTTAAAAGTTTTAGATCCAAATGATAGAATGAAAAAAACTCAAGCTTCTGAAATTATACAGTTGAGAATAGACATTTCTATGAATGGATCGAAAAAGTAAGAGAAATTGTTGACACAATTGACGAACTAATTCTTCAAAAGAATTCAGATGTATCTGAAGATACATTTGAATTTTTACTTGAATAAAAATGTCTGTTTACCAGAAATAATAATGGCGACGTAGGACAGCGAACCGGGTAAAGTTAGAAAAAATAAATGTAAAACCGGCCCAGTTTTAAATTAAAATAATCGGATAGGATTTAAAGACAGTCAAATTTAACTCATGTCTTAATATTATAAACTAAAATGACTTAAAAACACAATTTTTTGACAGATTTATGCATTGAAATATAAAAGATAACCGAAAATATCTAAAATTATGCCGAAATATAAATTTTTAAATCAAATTCTATCGAACTATGCTTTGATACTCCTTGATCATGAAGAGGAAACTTCATTCATCAATGTGAAGTATCTAACATTGAGAGGCTATCGCTTTGGCAGGTACCCCACCCCATTTCAAGTAGCCAAACAAAAAGATTAAAAATCTTCTTTAAAGCAAGGGGTAGCTAAAACTGTGGTCCGTCTGTATTTTTAATTTAATAATACCCCAAAGAGGAATTTTTAAAAAGCTAAATTTATAAGGATATACTTCGGGTTATATCTTCATCTTAAGACAACGACTAGCGAATCGGGATATCCGGATAAAAAGACACCTAATCACCCAAATAAAATAATTTCGGCATCTAAATATAGAGAAAGAAAATTTGAAAATTTAATGATTTGACAGATTTTTTTGTTTAACATCCAATCTAACTAAGGTTTCTTGATGTCTTTCATGCCTTTCAATCAGTTAAAGATAACTTCAGTATTGTAGTCACCGTCATCGCTAAAAATTTAAAATATTAATAAAGTTGAACTTGATATACCAAACTTTAAGGGATCTATATTTCTAGTTTTTATCTATTATAAAATTTTTTCAAACCTATTTAGTTAATGTTTTAAGGGGTTTAAACCTGAAACTCCGATCCCTAGTTTTTTTAATCTTTGGTTTAAATATGTTAATAAAAAGAGGGCCAATGACCGTATTAACAATGTCCGTGTTAATAAAAAGAGGGATACACCCCGATGTACTTCGAGCCAATGTTCGTGTGCCCATACTTGGGTTCCGATTCTGTATTTTTCGGCGGTAAGTTATAGTTCGGTCATCTATTGTACTTGATGTACCACCCAATGTACAAAAGATCAAGCTTAGTAGTAGAAGTCAAACTTTACTTTTTTCATACATTAATATGTTCAAATTGAAAATTATTCTTATAATGAATCACAAATTATAAAAAAAATTTTGACCAGATAGTATCTAAATCTTACTTTTTCTGGTATTTGCCGTGCTCATTGATATCGTCAATGACTTGATTAAAAGCATAAACGCCTCCAACAGCAAAAAAATCATCAAGAGAGCGAATGCCTTCTGGCCATGATTCATAATTAAACAAATGACTTTTACAGCTATTATCCGCAATAGCAATTATGAATTCATAGACAAAATGGCGGCATTTGAAGTGTGGTACAATATTGCGTCCACGAGTAACTTTTTTGTAGGCAATGTTGATGATCTGATGCAAATTGAGTTGACGGGTATGCACCTATTGAAGTTAAAAAGATTTTAAGGCATCGAGAAAATGTTAGGTTTAATTAAGTCTGAGCTAATCTCTCTCCCATCTCTCAAAAAATCAAGAAAAATAGAAAATTACATCTATACCGTGACGAAATATAAATGTTAATAAACGTACATATGGATTACGGCATCTAGTCGCCCTTTTGCCAGTGGTCAAAAATTCCTTAGTGTTTTTACTTCGTGTTGAACTAGCTTCTGTTCTATTCTCATTATCAATTTCCAATCTCAATAGATATTTAATGCCAGTGCGTCCACCGACAAAATAACTTGTCCGACGTGCTGTATCATAAAAGTTTAAGCCTTTCGATGTAAGATGAACTGAAATAATTATAAGCTAATAATAAATCTTTGTTATCAACATATGCTAAAACTATGTTTTTTGTGCGTTTCACGACCCAACTAGGCCAGGAAAAAAATATTGAAATCCATATAAATCCCATCTACTAATGGGTTAGAGTTTTTTGAAATTAATGAGAAGAAAATTTGAAATTTTTCCATTAATTTAAGCAGCAATAAAATTTAATTAGAGAATAACTCACGTCTAAACTTCTCTTGTTCTCCGTTGAAAAACATTACCATTACATGGCCATCGAATAGGGGTTCAAAGATGGGATTATTCGAAGGCTTTTCTTGGATCAACCAATTAGTAACTCCAGAATTAGAATTTCCAATTTCCCAATCAGCAATCGCTCCGACAATATTTTCAATGTTCATTACTCCTTTTCCAACTCCAGGTATATTTTTATATTTCTTAACAACATTGACTTGTCCATCTCGAATATCTACAAATAATGGTAATTATTAAATTACTAATCTTCCATTTATAGAATAACATACATTCCACATTCAAAAGTCCTAACGCTTCGAGGATGTCCTCAATATTAACTACTGCATCTTTTTTTAAATTATCATAGCCATCTTCTAGAACAAGAACAGAACCTCCATCAACTAAATTAAAATTACTATTATGCTCATATTTCCAAAAAAATTTATTGCTTAGGGGATGAAAGACCATCATAAAGTGCTTCCAGACAGAAGCACAACCGCTTTGCTACCATCCTCTATGATGGCATTTTGTGGCCCGCGACCTATGCTTCTAGCTGGCTAATCACTCAGTCTTAGAGTTTAATTTTAATTTAAATATTTATAAATTACATCGTCTGGTGTATATTCCAAGATCGTATTGTGTTGGAACATCAGAATCAAACGAAAAGCTTCCCGATTGCATAATTTGCTTGTCTTTACCCCTCTTTGAACCTCTAGAACTTCCCGCTCCCCCACCTCCAATTGCATATTCAATGCAAATCAAAGACAAAATCAGAAAGGAAAGCATTCTTTCTTTAAAGAATGAATTCAAAAGCTTTAAGGAAATCATCCTTAAAATTTAAAAATATTAAGCAACTCGAGAAATAAATAAAATGAGAAGGAATGCTTATAGCTTTAAGAGAGCTTTAAGAGGGCTTTAAGAGAGCTTTAAGAGAGTTTAAAAATTTAAAAAAAAATTAAAAAATAAAATTTTAAAGTGGTTGTTGCTTGGGATTCAACGCTTATTTATACGGCCCCATAGCCTTGCCGAACATGTCCATCGAGGCGGAGCTTGCCCTGAGCGCGCGTAAGTCTGTAAATTTCTCTAACAGCATTTTACATTAAATCTTAATTAAAATATACAATGCCCAGGTTGTCCAGAGATAAAAAAGAGATAAAAAACATATAAGCTAGACATAATTTTGGCAGAGAAATTCGACTTGGCAATCTCATGCAGCATTGAATCTCATGACTGTCACTTGTTTTAAAGTATTGAATCGGCGGCAAATGCCCTATCTAATAAGAAAAGTGCAGTGCAGTGTATCAGCGCCACATTAAAATTTCCTAGAGTGCGTTTTTCTATTTATTTAAACATTTATTTCCAATTATGTATGTAAGTTTAATCATTCTTGTTTAAAATTTCATAATCGAGACTATGTATAGTTGAATTACAGACGGTATTATATAGTAAAGCGGTTGGTCCCGTTTCCCAGTGCCTCGTTGTTCAGTAGATGTTATAAGCAGAGTCGCGCATGCTTGCAATCATGTGTGAACTCCGCAGAGTATAGAAATAAGTTAATCGCTCGCAGTGGGGGAATATAGGAAGAGCTCTCTTCCCTATAAGGTTGGATTGGCCGGCCGGCAACTCTGTTGAATGAATGAAGACAATATTACTTACAATATTATTAATAAATTTTTAAACCGTCATGAAAATATTGAAACAATATTAATTAGGGTTGTTGGCGACCGGTTATTAATATAGAACCGGTTGGCGACCGGTTCTATATTTTAGAAATTTGGTTTTCGGTTCGAGTTTTAGGCAAATACCGGTTTTATTTTGGGATTAATAATATCACCCATTTTCACAAATTTCCGATTTTCAATTTTTTGGCAAAAATTTCAAAAATTCCGGCTTTAAAAAATGTCGCCAACTGCCCTAATATTAACCCTTAGACGACGGATGGGGTCAAAATGACCCCAAAGCGATTTCTAAGCTCTATATCTCTCTTCACATATTTACTGCACTTATCCATTTTCGTGACTTTGTTTATATCGATGAGTAGTATCAAAAAATGAATAGACAATAGAAATACATATTTTGTAAAAATTTTTATGACATCTAGTCACGTTCTGGACGGTTGGGGTCATTTTGACCCCAGTTGTGATAGTGCCTTACAGACTCGAGACCTAGATTCAAACATATATCAATCGATTCCCCTCTCCAAGCTGAGTCGAACGGTACCATTGACTAGGTGCGGTAATGCCTGTGGATCGAAATATAGACCGAGACATAGATCGAGATATATCAAAGTAACCGACCTATAACTCGGTCCTTTCAAGTCAGATTGGGTTGATTTTGGTGTCATTCAACTCAACTCGAGGTGCCCTTTCGAATGAGCTAACATTTGTATAATCGAATTTTTCACCTCGAAAAACAGCTTAGTTCCGCCTACGGTATTTCGATTTTCGGGGGCTTATATCCCTGCGAGTTTTCGCCTCCCGCAAAAAATTCTTACATTTTTTAACTCAGCTCAGCGAGAGGAATTGATTAGTGTAAATTTCGAATCTAGAGCTAGGGTCTAAAATCGATTGGGGTCAAAATGACCCCAAACAGGCTTTAACGTCGTATACAATTTTCCGTCGTTTAAGTGTTAATAAGAAAATTATTAAATTAGTAAAAAAATTTAAAGTCGCGATTTTAACATCGACATTCCAAAAATTACTGTATCATTATATTTTGTTTTAAAATAATTTACTACAGGTGCATATGAATATTGAGAAATTAAAACATAGAGTAGGGGGGGGGGGGAGAACTAGTGTAGAGGCAAACAAAACTCTCTAATGACTTGTCGAGTGACTTGTCGAGAGACCCATGCCTCTCTTTTTTCTATGTTGCCTTCTTTGTATCCTTTCATTGACTTGTTGGCATTCCTCTCAAGCCCGGCACTATCCTTCCTAGGGAGGCATTGGGCAAGGCCTATGCATTTTCCTTAGCGTTTACTGAATTAAATTCAATAATTAATCATGCGTACGGTCCCGAGATGCCCTATATTAAATTATAAAATAAATTAAATAAAAACATAATTTAATTTAAAACAAAAAACAAAACTGTGTTGTAATCAGTGATGTCAAAGTTCCAAAATTTCTCTGGAACTAGTTCCAGTTCCAAAACTAGTTCCAAAGCTAGTTCCAATCATAGACTAGTTTCGTAGTTCTAGTTCCAAGCTAGTTCCAGGCATTTACTACTTCGTAGTTCTAGTTCCAAACTAGTTCCAGATAATCGTTAGTTCCGTAGTTCTTGTTCTGGAACTGGAACTAGAACTAATTAGTTCAGGAACTTGAACTGGAACTTTGACATCACTGGTCGTAATGCATGGTTTGAAAATAAAATATATTTAGTAAACTATTCACATAATAATTAATTGATATAGAGTTGGCCGGTATCGGGATCCCGACACAAAATCGGTATCGGTATTTTGGAATGATCATAACGATACTTATATACTGGTCTCGGTAGTGGTATCGGGAAAAAACGGTATCGGGATTCACCCTTCAGTATCGATATCAGAAAAAATCGGTTCAGAAAAATCGCTATCGGGATTCAAAGTAAACGGTATACTACCGCCCGATACAGGTCGGGATGACGGTACCGGCCAACTCTAAATAATACTTCTATGTTTTGCTCATTCAAACTTCCAAACAATTAATTGTTTTGTTTTTTTTTCAAATTTTTTAAACGATTCCATATGTAAAGCGACGCAGAGTCAAATGCCTATAGCACGTAAATCGACTGCCCTTTGCCGACAGGTTGGCAATTTTGGCAAGAGAGATTTTGGCAGCCAAGGCCCTCTGTTAGACGCTTTTCGCAGCGTTTATTGAATTAAATTTAAAAATTAATCATGCGTAAAGTCGCGAGATGCCCTTTATAGAATTATAAATTATATTTCAAAATCGCTAAAGCGTTTTTAATTAAATTTGCACTTTTATTTAAATAAAAAAATTAATTTTAATTCAAAACTAACCAATACCGTTACGTATTCTAGTTCATTCTAATTTCTCTATTGTCGCGATATGCGACTTGTTTATTATAATTTTTTACCCTTTTGTCCCTTGTCGTTTTTGTTGAAATATTTTTATTTTTTTATTTCTATTTTTAATCATGCGTAATCAAATACGCCTACTTCTTCCAAATTCTTCCCATTATTCATTGCACTTTGTAAATTTTTGTTATTTTATGTTAAAACCCCTCCCATTTTTTCCTCTATTTAAACGTTAGGATTTTAGTGTATAATCAGAGTTTATTTTGTAAATTCTAAAGATTCTAGATTCTCTCAGAGTTAAGAGTTATTACTCTAGTATATTTAAATTATTGAATTAAGGGCAAAAGTTGAATGAATATAATTGAATAAGAGGCATTCTTTTGACAATTACGGTATTTATCAGACTACACGGATACTGATTTTGGTATCCGTATCCGCATATTTACGGCGGATACAGACGGATATCCGCAGGGATTTTTATAATATCTGTATCCATATTCGTATCCATGTGCTAGTCTGGTATTTATATCATTAAGTTTAAAATATGGAGTAAAAACACAATTTTTTGACCAATGCTTGATTAATACTCGATGGTTTTATCTAATTAAATTTTAAATTCTTACCGCTATTTAGTTAAATTTAAAATAAAACAAAATTTTTTTGACAGATTTATGCATTGAAAATAAAACAGATAACCGAATAAATAAAAAATGATGCCGAAATATAAATTTTAACTTGAAAAAATTGTTAAAATCCTTTCTTATTTTAAATCCACATATCCCAAGAAGATTACCTTAAAACTTAAGTTGACCTAATATCCTCTTATCAAATTCTCAATAATCCAAAAGCTTAATAAATATCCCCAGAAAATCCCCCTTATCCCCAGAAAAATGCATGAAAAGGGACGATCAAGTTATCTCCCTTCACCGAATTTTTCTTTACATCCAGTCTATGGACCGAGCGGTCTGAGTGACCGAGCGGTCTCTAATAGAGCGGCTCTTTGAGAGTGGACTGAGAAAAGAGGGGAGAAAAGAGCGAATACGGTGATGTGCGAATAAGGGAAAATAAGGTACATACTTTGCTATAAACACAAAAATAAATAAAAAAAAGTGTGAATGAGTCGAAGGGGTTACAAGAGTTTCTAATTCCAAATAATTAATTTCGGCATCTAAAAATATTTAAAGAAAATTTGAAATTTAAAGGAAAGAGGTTTGTTGTTTAGCAGCAAATCTAACTAATATTTTGCTGTTTCTTGTAGTCAGTCAAATAAACCTTCAAATAAGTCACTTCCAGACTATGAAGTAACTTTTGCTTGTTCATTTCCTCATTGCTAAAATTTAAATTATATTAAGACAGTTGAATCTAGATACATCAAACTCTAAGGGGCCGAAAAAAGGCGGCTATATAGTGAGAGTGTGGGCACATAGGGGACGAGCAGAGGCATTAGAAGTAGGATGGATCGCTGCCAGAGTAGTTGGGGGTGAACGACTGTTGGAATAATTCTTCTGTGCCTGGCCAGGGCATAGAGTAGTTGTTTTCATTCCATAATTAAGTGTTGCCGTAGGAAATATGGATGTCGGAGTGAGGGAATTACAAGAGGGAGACCGCGGTAATAATAATTAGTTTACAGACGTCTCATGCATGGATTAACTGTTCAAAGGGATTAATAAGTGAATGGGCGCTTGATTGAATGAATAAATATCACTGTGTTTCAGTGGTAGCTTCCTTTCCTTTTATCCGACTAAGCTTTACAGCTATTTGTGTGGGTGTGCTGGGAATTAAATTTTAAATTTATCTGTACTCTGCTCATAACCTTACAATATCGAAATGTCTGTTAAATCAAGTTCAATCAATAGTCATTTCTATGGGACTTGATCAACCCAGAAGGTCTTCTAAAAATGCCCCTAATGTCTAAAACATCTTCTCCATTGTATCCTAAACAACTGGGAATGGCCCTAACGCTTCGGCGCATATTTATTAAAAGGAAGGATTCTATATTACTACGGTAATCTGATAAAGAATCCATTTAAGAGGATTAAAACTTACATCGCCATCAAATAGAGGTTCAAATATTGGATTGGTTGAAGGTTTATCTCCAAACTTCCAATTAGTGACCCCAAACTTTTCAATTTCCCAATCAGCAATCAGTCCAACCAGCTCTTGAATAACCATTATACGCCCTGGCATAATTTTTGGTCCATCTTAAAAGTTTCCGAGGATATGAACTTTTCCATACTTAAAATCTAAAAACAATAGAAATTATTAAATAAATAATATCTTCATTTTTCAAGAAACATACCAGCATCCACACTTAAAATCTTCAATTTCTCAAGGATCTTCTCAATATTAACGATTGAACCTTCCTTATAACCATGGGCATCTCGTAGAACGCGAACAGAACGTCCATAAGCTAAATTTAAAAATTATGTGAGGATAAAGTGAGATCCATCTGTAAATAGGAGGTGAAAGCGTAGTACCCTGCTAGAATATTCATAACTTATAGATAAATCGTTTAAAATTTTTGATTTTATGTTTAGTTATAGATAACACTCCATTCTATTATGGCAAAAAATAAAATTTTTAACTACATTTTAAAAAAGTTATGATTTTCTCCCAAAATAGGGAGAGATGAGGAAAAACGGCGACACCAAACCGGTGCGACTAGTGTCAAGTCGGTGCGACCATGGTCATTTGACCATGTCTTATGATACGAGACCTGAAGGTGAAGCGCAGCTAGGTATCACTGCTAGAAGTCGAGGATCGGTGATTGCCAGTGTTTTTTTAAATATTTTTATTTTAAATTGCTCTAAGCGTAAGCTAAATATCTATAACTACGTAGTATCTCATCCATTACAAGCTCGCATTCTGTTGCATCAGTTGGATCAATTGGGAGTTTTCCACTTCCAGAACCTCCAGGATGATTTCCAATTCCTTTAGAACTTCCTGCACCTCCAGCTTTAGTTCGCTTTTTGTCTCCTCCAGGATTTTCTCCTTTCTCAGCTTCACGACGCCTTCCTCTTCGAGAGCCTCCTGCCCCTCGCATTCCAATTGCATATTCAATGCAAATCAAAGAAAAAAACAAAAAGAAAATCATTCGCTTTTTAAAGTTTAAGGAAATCATCTGGAAAATTTGGAAATATTATAAGTGTTAGATAAATCGAGCAAAACAAATTAAAAACAAAGGGGATTGACTATTTAATATTCATATAAATTTTTATATTAAAAAAATTATTTAAACTGGGTGGCCTTGCCGACCCGTAGCCTTGCCGAACATGTCCATTGAGTCGGAGCATGCCATGACAAGCGCGCAGGCTGTAAATATCTCTAACAACATTATATCCTATCATTAAACAACAATTCCCTAATTAAAACATGCTCAAGGCCTTCAAACATATACATAAGAATTTATTTTGGCAGTCAAATTTGGCAAGGAAAAGCAATTGCTATCATTAAACGACAAGACGACTGAATGCTTGCCTAGCATTGGGCAATTATTTTTACCAATAGTTAAGCGAGTGCGTTAGCAAGACACTAGGCAAGGAGGGCGTCGACTGTCGCTCTTAGCGATTATTGACAATTCATATTTATAAAGCGCGCTCTCTTTGCTAGAGAAGCATTAGGCAAGCGGCCCTCTCCCTCTCTAGCAAGCGTCCCTCTCAAGCGGCCCTCTCTCGGCCCTACCCTCTCCCCCCTCTCTAGCGATTTCTTTTTTTGACAATTGTTGAGCGTATGCGTTTTAACTGTCAAAGCAGGGAGGGCGTCGACTGTCACTCTTAGCGATTATTGACAATTCATGTCTATAAAGCAGCACTCTCTTTGCTAGAGAAGCATTAGGCAAGCGGCCCTCTCAATTCTTGCCTCTCGTTAGCGATTTCTTAATTAAATGCCTTGCAAAATCATGTGTATGTCTTGAGATAGCGAGAGACATAATCAATTAAAAATAGCTATTTAAATTTAATTTGCCCGTTTTTATATATTAAAAAAATTTAACTCTAAAATAAACATACAATATTTATCATAAACATGGCCTAACTTTTGTTATTATAAGGTAATGGATAGGACATGATTATAGGAATGGGACGACAGTAGGACATGATATAGGACATGATTATCATTCAAAGGAAAAAGAGCGAGTGTATGATTTTATTAGAGAATGTCGTTATAGTAGAGACTGTCGTTATATTAGAATAAATACGGTATCTCCTGTATGTCTGAATATGGGTATGTGTGAATATGTGTCCAATTTCTTCTAGTGGACGCTTGCTAATGGCTTGAAAATTGTGTGACAATTTTGAGGGTTTTTGGGCAGTAGATTGCTAACCATATAATTTTGACGCGAAATGCGACTTTGTATTTTATTTTTTAACCCTTTTGTCCGCTGTCTTTTTTGTTAAAAATATTTTTATTTTTAAAATTTTGTTTTAATCATGCGTAATAATAAATACACTTACTTCTTTCAAATTCTTTCCCATTATTCATTGCACTTTGTAAATTCTTTCTATTTTTAAGTTAAAACCCTCCATTTTTTCCTCTATTTAAACGTTAGGATTTTAGGAAATAAACAGAGTTTTATAGATTCTCTCAGAGTAAGAGTTCTCTTTGTGTAAAGATTCTCTTAAGAGCTTTTCTAATTGTAATAGAATTTGTTAAATAAAAGTTGTTGACTTTTAGACTTTTCTTTTATTTTAATAAAGATTTGAACTTAGAACTTCAAGAGTTTGAGTTTTCTAAGTTTCGAGTTTTTTAACTAAGAGTTCTTTGTGTTTCAGGTTGAGTTAAATTTGAGTTTTCTAGAGATTTCTAGAATTTTATTTATAAAGTTTGGACTGTATAAAGAGATTTAAATAAAGTATATTATTTGTGAACCTTTTTAAATAGAGTTAAGATTTAACTTTAAGATTTTTTTAAAATATTGTGTAATATTTTAATTGTTGAAATAAATTTTATTTTAAAAAAATTGATTTTGATGGAAAAGAAAAGAGTAAAAAGAATAAAAATAGAAAATATTATTTATTCGTTGGAAAACTAAATACAACTTAAATAAATAAATTTAAAGAAACTATTAAAATTTATTTATTTTTTACATTGTCCAGCAAAAACATTTAAAATTTAAAATTTATTTGCTTTTGCGACAAATTTTTTAAATCACTCGTGAGAGAATATTAAGTTTACCTTGTTAAAAGTTTTAACAACTATTAAAAAAATATTTTCCATATAAATTTATATCTGAAAATTGCTGTTAACTAAATTTTTTTCAAATTTATAAACATGAATGACTTCTAAAATCTAATCGAATTTTAAAGTTTAATTGCAAAAAACAAAACAAAATTTTTTGACAGATTTATGCATTGAAACTAAAACAGATACCCGAATAAATAAAAAATTGATGAGGAACCAGTTTATCGGGGTAAACCAGGCTTACATATATTAGGCCAGACTAGAGGGGTAAACCAAATATGATATAAATTTGCTATAAAAATTGAAGTAATAGAAAAGGAAAAAGTGGAGATCGGGGTCGGGTACCAAGGTTTATCAAAGTCTTGTTCCTCAAAAAATAAATTCCAGCATCTAAAATAGAGAAAGAAAATTTGAAATTCAAAGCTGACAGTTGAAAATTTGCTTTTTTTGCTTACATCAAATCTAACTAGTAGATTCGTGCTTCTTGCAGCAGTCGAATCAATCTTCCAATCATTCAGTTCCAGACTAAAAATTTAAGTTTTATTATTTGAATCTAAATACATTTATGTATTTATGTTTCACCGGAACCGAAATTTTGACAGGAACCGGATCCAATTTGAGTTATAGTTCCCGGAAACGGAACCGGAGCCAAAAAACACCGGAACTTTACGGAACCGAAACCGGAACTTTCGCTGAAACTCTACTAAATATAATAATCTCAACGAGACCAAAGGGAAAGTTGGCCATATCGCGATGTTCGTTAACCGAGAGTCATTTTTTCAATAATCTCAGTGATGCTACCTAATTTAAATTCATTTAAAACGCCTAAAACTTACAGTACTTCCAAATAGAGGTTCAAAAGTTGGATCCTTCGAAGGCTTTCCTTGAACCTTCCACTCAGTATCTATAATATCACTATTTTCCCAATCAACAATAAATCCGAGAAGATCTTTAATATTCATTATTTCCCCTTTCTCAATTCCTGGTATATTTAAATATTTTTCTTTGATGTCAACTTGTCCTTCCCCTTTATCTAAAAAATAGGAATTATTAATTATTAATATTTTCATTTATCGAAAAACATACATTCCACTTTTAAAATATGTAACTTCTTGAGAATGTCCTCAAGATTATGGACAGAGCCTTTAAGAAAACCAGGATACACATCTTCTAAAACTTTGACAGAACCTCCATCATCTAAATTAAGGTTAAATATTACGTAAAGAGATAAGATCCAGCTGGAAAAATATATGAATTTAAATAGGGCAGTGCCCGGTAACTCAGTAGCTGAGAACCCCTCAGTCGATAACGCAGAGCGCTTGGCTCTCTTCATTTATCGAGAAACATAGAGAATTTCCTCGATAACTGCTAAGTGGTCGAGGATCGGTGACAGTCAGGGACTGATGTGAGCTTAGCAGGCTGCGAGCAGGCCAACTCAAAATTGGTGGTTACTTCAGCTCGTCAAGAGCATAAAATATGCTCCCGCATCCGACAATTTTGAACGAAGTTTTAGCTTCCGATACCTTGGGATGTACTCATCTTATCTCTTACATAAAATTTTTTTACTGTAAATTATAAGATAACATAGGCTAAATATTTGTAAATTACATCGAATTTCTTTCCCTTCTCGGTTCCCATTGTCTCCTAGATGCTTTCCACTTTTAGGACTTCCTGTCCCTTTATCTTTAAAATGCTTTCCAGTTCCTTTAGAATTTCCTGCAACTCCAGCATTATGTCGCTTTTCGTGTTCATGATTTCCAACATCTTCTCCATGACGCCTTCCTCTTTTAGGGGATCTTTCCCCTTGCATTCCAATTGCATATTCAATGCAAATCAAAGAAAGAATCAAAAAGAAAATCATTCTTTTTTTGAAGAATGAATATAATAGTTTTAAGAAAATCATCTGGAAAATTTGTCAAATATTATAGAAAATAAATTTAAAAAATTAAAGATTGGCTATTTTATTCTTGGGAATTTAATAAATTAAAAAATAAAAATTAATTTAAACTGGTTGTTTCTGGGGATTCAACGCTTATTTAAACGGCCCCATAGTCTTGGCAAACATGTCCATAAAGGCGGAGCATGCCCTTACATGCGCGTAAGTCTCTTAATTAAGACAACTTCCCAGGTTGTCCAAAGCTTTAAGACTATAGGCTAGAGATAATTTTAGCCGATTCGGCAAGTGCAAGCATATGAAGCCTCTGATTCTCATGACTTCCACTTAACTCAAGTGACATGACTCGGCGGCAAATTTCATTATAAAGGCCCTAATTAAGACGACTGAATAATTTTTACAAAATTTGTCAAGAAAGTGCATTTTTCTACACAAAAACTCATTTACATATACATTTTTGTACGATCATATATGTACGATTATGTATTTTGATTTTTGGTGTTGCTTTCTTCCTTCCTTGCTTTAATTTCATAATCGAGACTGAGATGTAATTATAATTCTATTAAAACTAAGAAAAAATCTCTTTCGTCAGAGAGTTTCAGCTTAATGTCTTTTCTAAATTTCTAAAAATTAAAATTATTTGATTAAATTTGCTAAAATAAAACAAGTTTTTTTTTGACAGATTTATGCAATGAAAATATAAAAGAGAACCGAATATAAAAAACAATGCCGAAATTTTACATCTTTTTTAATTTATATGATCTCATAAAGTAATCATCAATCTTCCCGTATCCTCAGATAAGGGGTCTGGATATCCTAATCCAAAAAGTCAGGATATCCAAAAATATTTTTTCATCTCGCCAAAAGTCATCCTATGTTATCTCTCCCCAAAGTTTTCTTTATGCTCTTTCTGCAAACTTAAAAATGGGAAGTGTTATGTCCGAGGTTGTCCGAGATTTAACTTTCGTATCTAAATAGTATGAGATTAGCCAAAGTTCTGGCTTTTTTATTGCTAGTAATAAAGATTTTAAGCAGGCGTTCACATGGACATAGATTTTGGTATCCGTATACTAAAAACGGATACGAAAACGGATATGGATTCGTATCAGTATCCGTTTTTTCTCAAAATTGTCAGTATGACTAAAACTTCAAAATGATTAGCTTTCATCTGTTTCTGCCCGATTTAAAAGGCAGTATTCCTATCCATCCATTTACACGGATATCCGCAAGTATATCCGCGGATAAAAATGTAACTTAGGGTTATACAAATTATCAAATTTTTTTGATTTCAAATTTTAAAAATTTTGTTCTCAAAAAATAATTTCGGCATCTAAAAAGGAAAGAAAAATTAGAATTTAAAGTTGAAAGGATTTTTTGTTTAGCAACAAATGTAACAATGTTTTGCTGTTTCATGCAGTCAGTCAAATCAAACTGAATATCAGTTAGTTTCAGACTTCAAAATAACTTTGTGTATGTACATGCTTTCTTCATCGCTATAATCGTTTATTTTATTAATATAAAAGTTAATTTTGATATAAGAAGCTTGAAAAGATTTAAGACAAAGTTGGTTATATCGAGTCAGTTTATCGGTAATTTTAGTTCTGTCGTGATAATAGATGCATTTAAGATGATTAAACAAATGTCTGTATAGTAAGGTAGTCGGATCCGTGGCGCGAACTTTGCGGACCCGAATTTTGCGGACCCGAAGTTTGCGGACCCGAAATTTGCGGAACGAAAGTTGCGGACCCGAAGGTTGCGGACACGAAGTTTGCGGACCTGATTTTTGCGGAACCAAGATTTTAGGACCGACACTTGAGTAAAAGGAAAAAATTAAAAATTTTATTTTTCGATGATCCCGGCAGAGTTTACCATGATCCGTACCAGATCAAGATTTTTTCCTGATTTTTCAAAAATTTTATCAATTTTTTATCTTAAAATTATATCATAATTTAAATAATCGAGAAAATTCCTTGAAAAAATCATTCATATAGCCATCTCATAAGGTCATGATGCCTAATTCATTTTAATTAACGCCACAGGCTAAAATTTTTAAAATTTCCGTGGTTCATTAGACTCTATTGTCGGTCCGCAAATTTTTGGTCCGCAAATCTCAGATCCGCAAAATTCGGGTCCGCATAGTTCGGGTCCGCAAAATTCGGGTCCGCAAAGTTCGTGTCCGCAAATTTCGGGTCCGCAAATTAAAATCCGCAAATTTCGGCGCGCCAGTCGGATCCGGATCTGAATAAAGGCTGATATCCGGAAATTTTCGTTTTCGTATACCGGTTTGGATATCCGGAACTTTTCTTTTCTGATATTTGAATCCTGAAATCTGAAGATTTCCAGCTACCATACAACCTTACTTTATGTTTTTGGCTTCGGTCTTACTGTATTTTTTTTATCTATTTATTTACTAAATTTTGTATAATTTTGAAATTTTCTCATTGTTTAAAAGTTACTTATACTGTTAAAGTTACTGTTTAAAATACCCTCGACTTTCCCTTATAAAGAAACTCTATTTTCAAATAATATAAATATATCGCTAATATTTGAATGTACCTACATTTTCTCTATTTGCCGGTGTTGCTCTTCTTGCCAAAAACTTGGTCAAAAACAGTAGTACCACCACTTGGAGTCATATGTTCATCAAGCGAGCGAACAGCAACAGGCCAGGTTTCGAATGTTTTCAAACTCTTTTTAGATTTTTCATCAGCAATTTCCATTATGCATTTATAAACAAAATGAAGGCTGTTAAAACTTTTTTCGATAGTACGCCCAACAGTAATTTTAAAGTAAGCTTCTTTGATGATATCATACAAACTGAGTTGTTGAGTAAACAACTATTAAAGTCAAATTTTATGTTTATGGTAATCTGCTTATATAGCTCAGTTTTTTATATACAACAAAGATATATGTAAAAAAAGTTACAGATAAATGCTTCCATCCAATATTAAAGCCTTGTTCCTCAGCCTTAGATTGAGAGCCACGGATTTTCTCTAGCATTTTTGTTGCATAACCTTCATCAAAACTCAAACCGTATAACGAATTACCATTATCTATGACACAAAGTAACTTGTTTTTGTTATGCTATTAAAAAAGATCAAGCCTTTCGGTGTGAGATGAACTAAATAATATTGTGCAATTAGATGGGGTAATAATTGTTTTAATCATGTTTAGTTAGAAAAGTATGGCATAAACGACTGTGCCACCATCTAACCCGATGAAGGTTATTTATTTTCATTTATATTCATTCTGCAAGTGCAGACACAACAAGGGGAGAATGTTTTTTCGGAATTCCTTTTGCGTACTTGCGTACAGCTAGCTGGACAAATACCGTTAAAAATTGGCATAAACACAAGATGACATTAAGATCAAAACTACTTACGTCTAAATTTTTCCTTGTTTTTATATTTAAATATAATCATTGCGTGACCAAATATTGGCTCAAATTTATCATTATTCCTCGAGACGTCTTCAATATTATGAATTGAACCCTTTTCAAAATTCCCATTTTCCTCCAGAACAAGTACTGAACTTCCATCATCTTGGATTAAATAAAAAAATAATTGATAATAAATTAAGGTTTTAAATAATTTAAAAAAATTTAAAAAATTGCATACAAAAGCATGTTTGAAGGATAAAAAAATTAAATTTATGTATATGTATATAAGTTACATTGTTTTGCATATATTTTAATTTTGTATTGTTTGGCATTATCTAAATCAAGTCCATGGAATTGTCCCCAGACAGGCTGTTCAACTTGTTGACTTCCACCGCCAGAGGTTCCAGCCCCTTCATCTCCAAGATGCTTTCCAGTTCCTTTAGAACTTCCTGCCCCTCCGAATTTTAATAGCTTCTGAACAATTCCAAAACTTCCTGCCCCTTCATTTCCATGATGCTTTTGAGTTCCTTTAGAACTTCCTTCCCCTTGCATTCCAATTGCATATTCAATGCAAATCAGACAAAAAATCAAAAAGAAAATCATTCTTTTTTTAAAGAATGAATTTGGTTGTTTTAAGAAAATCATCTGGAAAATTTGTAAATATTATAGTATGTATATCATAAGCTAATAAATGAAAACAAATTAAGGATTGTTTATTTAATGTCCAAATTTAAGAGAATTAAAAATTTAAAAAAATTAAACTGCTTGTTGCTGGGAATTAACGCTTATTTATACGGTTCCATAGCCTTCTCGAACATGTTCATTGAGGCGGAGCATGTCCTGAGTGCGCGTGTCTTTAAATTCTCTAACAGCATTTTACATGGCCTTTTTTAATTAATATATGCTTCTCATGCTGTCCAGCTACTACACATTTATACATGTATAATTTTTATCAAAGAACAAATTCAGTTTGAAAGACATTGATTCTTAAGACTGTCATAAGTATAATGACACTCTCGACGGTCACTCATGTGGCCCTACAAGATATAATTTTTATCGAAGAACAAATTCAGTTTAAAAGACATCGATTCTTAAGACTGTCACTCAACATATGACACTCTCGACGGCAAAATCACTCATGTGGCCCTACACGATATAATTTTTATCAAAGAACAAATTCAGTTTTAAAGACATTGATTCTTAAGACTGTCACTTTCTTAAGACTGTCATATGTATAATGACACTCTCGAGGGCAAAATCACTCATGTGGCCCGTTTAAATGGACAGAATGCTTCTCCTGTCTGACAGGCATAAATTTTAGTGAATGTTGTCAAACGAGTGCGTTCTTACAGGCTAAAAAAATGTGACCGAATTGAACATTGTGTACGATTGTGCTTAAATGCTTAATTGAATTCATATGACACGTTAGTCAGTGCCTCTATCACATGAATTGAGTACCCTTTTATTCAATTTTGGGAATATACATGTCAATAGTTGCATTCTCGATTTCAATCAAATGTCCTGCCAATTTGGCATTAAAAATTAAATTTGTATATTAAAACATAATTTAACTCTAAAACATACAACTTGGTCGTAATTTAGCCTGTTTGTTATTAAAATGTAATGTATTTCTTAGCTACTTATTAGAGGTTCAGAGATTTAGAGTTAGCTTATTTCTGGTCCTAATTGGGTTCTACTCTGTATATTTAATTATTATAGTGTGTCTCTTCGCCATAGTTGGAGTATATCGGATAAGAGTAAGCTTGTGCCCTTAAGGCCATAAACCTTCAAAAATTCAAATCGTTTCTTCCCCAGTTTCAACTTGACACACAAAAAATTTATTTTAAAAATAACATCTAAATCTTATCAAAATCCTTCCAAAACATTATCAATTATAGGCAGGGATGTTATCAAATCCTGGTCGAATAAACATATGCTGTGCTCTTTTTGCCTCAGGCGTTTCTACTACTTTCTCCAGTGGATGCTCGGCCTCTCCAAGTAGATGACGAGCATCTCCTGTACGTGTGTCTATGGGTATAGGCATTGAAATGTCAATTTCTTCGAGTGGATCGCTAGTCAAGGGCCTGAAATTTGTGAGATAATTTGAGGAGCTCTGGACAATATGGTAAAGGGATCATTTTTAAATCTCTCGGGAAACAATGTTAATTATAATGTTTAGGGTTGCAAAAACGGTCCGAGCCATTCCCTATATGCATAGGACAATTTGCCTTAAAGTGACTTGTATAGCCAGGCGGCCTGACTCGAAAACTTCGACCCTAATACTGTAATTAAAAGTATACTCCAATAATTCAAAAAAATTTTATTTTATCCTCCGTATAATTTGAAATATGACAAGGTAATTATGTGTTCTAAACTTATAATTCATCTTAAGATCTTTCAGTTCCTTCTTATTCTATTGGGTTATACGAAGCAACACATTCAGACCGAGCCCTAAAATAGAAGCATATAATAAGAGTACGATAAAGTTTGGGCATCGATCCCGCACCACCCTCGGTTATTTCTAGGTGCATTAGATAACCATGCAATACTGCTACTTTTTAATTATTGCTGTTTAGATTTTCTAAAATACCCGAGTAAAGTTCCTTTTTAATTTCAAAATTTTGTTCCAAACCTATAAAACGCGTGTTGTGCCCTTTGCGGGCTTTCAGAACGACGACTGAGTACAGTAGCCAAAGATTGACGTGAACCTCGAAGTTCTCTCTCAACTGCATGGATTGGGATTGGGGCAGGAATATCCATCTCTTCCACTGGAGATGGTAAGATTTTTGGGGACGGTGAAGGCTTTGGAGTTGGTTTCTTCGGTGGTGTTTTTGTTGGTGTTGGCTTACGTTCTTCAATTATTGGTTGAGGGCGAGGGGCTTAATAATAATAATTTTTTTAAATGTACTTAATTTCAGATTTATGATCCTAGTCACATTTATGATCATTAATTTATTCAAGTTTTGTGCCTTCTATAAATTTTTATTAGCGAGTTTTAACATTATAGGGAAGTCTTATAACAGGAGAGAGGGGGAGTGATGAACGGAAGTATTGTAAAATCCATATCAAGACCGGTAGTCTCTTATGATTGAAAGAAGGTCAGCCCCTGGATAATATTACTTAACTATCTTAATAAATCCCAGCTTAAGCTAGAGCCTCAATTCGACACCGCGGTCTGAAAGATGGTCGAATACTGTAGCCTCAAAGGAGGTATATCAAAATAAGCGGTCTAATATTGAGTCAATCTAAGGTTATTTTATGTTTCACATCTTATATTTGTTAAATTAGAGTTTAGAAAGTATTATTCTTTATCAGTGAAATGAATGAGATAATTTGATAAAAAAATTAAAAGACTAATGAAAATATTAGTGAGGAAAATAAATGTTTGAAAAATCTAAATCGGTAAGTATTGTTTAAAAACGGCAAGTCAAATTAGAAAAGTGAATAAAATGGCAAGTGCTTTGGTTGGCAGTTGTAAGGAAAATATTAGAAGAAAACAGGGGAGATTAGAAAAATATCAAATTTTTAAAAATATTTTTTAAACTCAAATTCTTCGAGAATCCAGGCTTCCTCGCCGTTCTCCGCCAGTTTTTTCAACCTGCTCAATTTCTTCATGGAATTCCTCCTCAAATGTTTCCTCCTCGTGGAAGGATCGACGGAAAGGTCCACCACGCTAATAAATAAATTTTTTGTTAGAAATTTTTCTCTCAAAATTATTCTTCACAAAATATTATATCATTAATGTCAGTCTACTATAAGATACCTCCCTTTGCCCGAAGGTTCTTTATCCCAGGCCCAAGAATTCTTATCTGTACCAGAAATTGTCGCCCAGTTTCCCTAAGATCGTGAATTTCTTAAAATTTTCTGGGACGGGAACTGACGATTTCAAAATTGGAAACTAAATTTCCTAGTGAATTCCTGATCATCGAACTTGGGAATTTATCTTGTACGTCGACAGAATCCCTGGTTTGTATCCTAAACTGTGGTTATCGTCAGTGCACCTCCTATGTTATTCTCCTCCACCTCCTATCTCCATCACCTTACGACCAACAAATTCAAAAACGTTTTTGAACTTGTGAATATCTCTAGTTGGAGTTCTACTAGTTAAATCACACAGCATATCACTTACCTGTCCACTTTCACCGGTTCTCACCTCCTCAGTCTTCCGCCCTCCATTAGGCATTTCGGCATAGCTTACTCGATCACTTTAATATTTTATTTAAATTTTCCCAATTAATTTTAGAATAACCGGAAGAATCGATCTCTATCAGCATCCCTATCAATTTCACCATAATCAGCTCCTCCTCGATATCCATCTCCATATGGACGTGTCCCTCTCGAGCGGCGGGTTGTGGAAGCTAAATTTCTTGGGTTAATTTCACAACATCTCGGTTAGATTATCATTGTTTAAAATTGTGTTAATACTTGGTGATAAGGATGATGAGATTAATGTGAAAAATTAAATCAAAAACTAGTGCATTTTAGGGTTAATAATAGGGTTGTTGGAGACTTGTTATTAATAGAGCCCTGGTTTTTTGGTAATCCAAATGTCAAATATCGGCTTTATTTGGGAGAATTTGTACAAATGTCTCATTTTCAAAATTTTCAGATACCGGTTTTTAAAATTTTATAAAAATGTTAATTTTTGGGAGAAAATATCAAAAGCTTCCGTTTCGAAACCTAGCACCATCAACACTATTTAAAATGTTAAATGTGCTTTAACTTATGTGACTGAGAGAATACCGTAATCCTCTAAAATAATGCCTCTAAAGGGCTTTTCAAATTGTTTTAGAGGACTTAAGTAGACTTATCAAATCAAAAATTAAAAAAATTTAAATTTAAAATATTACATCTTTTGCCGGTTTCCTTCACTCCACCTTTGCGTTTGGCACAGCACAATTTGTAAAGAAGGTAGAGCAAAGCCTAATATTTAATAAAATTTTTTAATTTTTAAAAATAATCTCCATACAAGGAGTAAAAGTAATGCAAGAAGCAAAAGGAGAATAAGCAGCCATAAAGGTATAGGGGCAGCGGCCGCTGCAGGTATGCAACACGCGCGACCACAACAGGACAAATGCGCATCACATCTTTAAAAAATAATTTTTAATTGATTCTATTTTTTATTAAAAAATTTTGATAGAAAAAATTTTACAAATTGAAAAATAAAATAATATTTCGAGACAAGCAAAGCTTTGGACTTTGCGGTACCACTCACAGGGATAAGGATCTACAAGAGAGGTTTAACTCTATTTATCAAAAGAAGGCCCTTTAATTTGGTTACTCATTGGTACATAAAAAATCATAGATATAAAGAATGGAGTTGCATGAAACATAGAAGGTGCATGGAGCATCTTTTGCCATAGATGGAGCATCTGTTGCCATAGAGCTCATCATAGGCAATGAGCTCTATGCCCACCACCACCCTGAGGCCAACCAAAATTTATAAACGTATCTAAACTCGAGAGTGTATATAAATTTTGGGTTCAATTGTATACACTCAGGTTCAGGATTATGACCCGATACGTAATCTTGAACAAAACTTTAGGTTATCCTAGAATCAAGATTTCTCGGTACATCGATATATACCTCCCGTTAGGTCTTTATTTAAAATTATTTTTAAATTATTTTTAATTTTATTTTATAATATAGGAAAAAATATAAAATCACAAAATAAAAATAATTTAACATTATAAATATTTTATTCAGATTGACCTAAATTCGTAGCGCTCATTACGGCCTTGAACATCAGCCTCCTCATAAATGCACTGCCTAAAATCGCCCGAGTAGGGCTCATAATAAATTCCAGTGGAATCTCTTTGAGCCAATAAATCGGTCATTACTTGAATTGGAATTTTTTAAATTAAGTTTAAAAAAATTTTTTTAAAGAAAAAATAGTAAAATTGTCTACATAAAACAAGAGGAAAATAAAATCGCGCAAAAATTCAATTTCCATTAACCACACTAATTTAGAAAAAAAATAGTAAGAAAGGAACTTTACTAATTTAAAAGAATGTTTGGGCAAGTTTCTTTTGTTTGCTTTACTAGCCCTCTCAAAAACTTTCCGACTATATAATAATGAAAGTTGAAAAAAGGGAAAAAATAATTTTAAGAATAAAAATATTTATGAAAGGAAAAATTTTCTGCTTAAAGTCAAGGTTAAATCCCGAGAAGATTAATCAGTTTTAGCAAGTCTAGAAATAACTTTCTTGTTAATAAAATATCCAAATTAAACAGATTTAATAATAAATTTAAAAAAATATACAGGATAAAGCTGACTTATTCGGGTAAATCCCCAGATATCCGATCCAACATCGAACATAATTTAAACTTGCCTTAAATACAGAAAGCTTTTGTCCTCAGGGAGTGGTTGACGGATCCTGAAAGATTTCCTCATCTCCTAATCCAATATGCGAACCTAAAATTTTCGGGTATCCAGAATATCTCCTGGGTGTCTCACATCCTTTATCTCCGATTGTTACAGAAACTATTTATTAAATATGAATCATATCACTCTCCTGGATAGGGTTGGTGGAAAACCGGAAACTCCGCTAGATCCTTAAAAATTACCCCGATCCTTGGAAACATATCTGATCCTGGGAACTCTGGATCCGATAATTCTCTTCTTAGGGAACAAAAATTAAATTAAAAAACAATTTAGTAAATTATGCACTTTATCTTTAACGTAAAAAAATAAACATTTCCGGCCGGTGTGTGTTTTCATCCTTGTATACATTTTAAAAATGTTCCTCTTTTTACTGCAAGCCGATTCTATATAAATTGAATGTATTTTTTATTGGGACTGGTTGAGTCCCTCGCTGATCACCCTTTCAATAATTTTGTAATTCTACTCAAAAGGATCCTTTCCTCGTTTATTTTTTGTTGACTAGGCTTTTTTAAGTGTTATTTTTCTTATTGACAGATGAGAATGTATAAAAATAGTACAAACAAAAAAACTGGTTATTTTCTGCGCTTCTCTGTCCTATTTTATTTATATTCGTAATGTTTCAATAAATAGGTGTATGATTGAAAATATAATTTTGAAGGATTAATAATAAGATAAGCGATATTATGATTTCAAGCATTAATGGGTATGGCTTCACGAGCCAGAACACTTGTCGGATCCGTTACTTTTTAGGAATCCTGGAAATATGTAAATATACTGTATTTCTTCTAATACATAGAATGCCTAAGCATTCTATTTTTCTATCATCTCCCAGAGGGGCATTCGAGATCATTATTCCGAATCCAGATCTCAGTCAATCCCGATCCCCCCTTCGGGAGCTAGTACACTAGCGGATCCGTTACTTTTTAGAAATCCTGGAAATATATAAATACTATACCTTATTTCTTCTAATTGAATGCACGGGCATTTTATTTTTCAATCACCTCCCATAGAGGCATTCGAGATCATTATCCCGAATCCCAAGCTCGGTCAATCCCGATCCCCCAGTCAGAATTGGATCGGGATCTGGATCATTATCCCAAAACAACAATCCCGATTTTAAGTCTGATTCCACCCCCCCCCCCCAACTCTAGCCTTGATAACGGGTTTCCGGATAGGACTGTCGGTTTTGAGAGTCTTTGGATATCCGGAACTGAACCGATAAATCCTCGGTTACCCGTTTCAAGCTTTTTTTCTAATTTCTAAGTTAAAATATTTTTTAAAATCTTTATATATTTTTTTTATTAATTGAGAATCAAATAGTAAGACCAATAGCAAATATTCATAATTATAAAAGCAATAGGAAATATTATTCTTGATTTTTGATCAATTTTATTTGCCATCTCTCGGCCTCTTAACTGGCCTATTGTTCTTTTTAGAAAGTGTGCACGTGTATGGAGCTGTAATTAATTATATAAATATGTTTTGTTGGAATCCTCCCCGTTTTTTCGAACCCCTACCCGAAATTTTACCCGAATTTTTGTTCTAGTTATATTCTTGGATCCAATACATACTACTTTCTCTTTATAATAAAGCCTAATTTAAGTCTGATTCCCATGTTTCTGGTTTATTTATTAACCAAACCCGTTTAGCAAAACAAGTGGGAATCCATATACACCTAAAGATCATGAATAGGGTTGCCGTTTTCGAGTCGGGCCGACGGTCGAGGCATTTTTTTCGGGCTTGTTTTTATCGAGTCGGGCCGATACGAGTCTTTTTCGGGCCAAACATCTAGGCCCGACTCGATCTTTCGGTCCGAGTCGGTCCATTTTGGCAACCCTAATCATGAATGTTTGGATTTGTAGTTGATATTTGGTCAGGTTCTGGGTTAATAGTCCGATTTTCGAGTATCAGCTTCGGTACCAATTCCTATTACATCATCCTTATGAAATTCGGATATGTTCCTAATTATATTTCCTGTCTTCCTAATTACCTAGAACTCTATTAACAGAATCACTTCACTAATATATTATACATACTAATAATAATGGGTCTTCAAAAATGTAACAAAATTAATTTCACTTAGGAGGATTACGGTAGAATGAGAGAATATACAAAATAATTGATAAATTCACCTGATTCCTTATTATTCTTGCCGAGTCTCTAAATGAATTTTTCCTTCTTACCCTTTGAATGATCTTTTGCTCGGGTTCAATACAAAAATGTTCTGGGAGTGATCTAAGTTAAATTTCAAAATTTAATCCGAAACAAGCTTCTAGTTTACCTCGATATCCTTTTTAGTCGGGGATCTTCAAAATTAAACATATTCACACTTAAATGGTTTTTGCCGCTATTTTGGCGTTCAAGAGTAGTTTTTGAGCTTACTTCAGAATCCACATCTTTATAAAATTAATTTAAAAATATTTTCAAGTTTATTGTGATCAAATTCACCTTCTCTCCCTCCAAGATCTGAATCGAACCTTTGCTGAGTGCTTTGTTGATCTTTACGCTTTTTGCTACTATTGCGTGATACCTCGTTCTTATGGCTTACGCTTCCGTTAGATAAGACTCCACAAACTTTTTTACGCCAATGCCTGAAATTATTTGTTTGAAAGAATATTATAGTGCTTTCCTCCTCTAGACAAAGCTTGTGATAAATCACTTTTGAGTTCACTCAGATTTATTCACTATGGCACCATTAAGTGATGTTGCAGGTATGCTCTCTGCAGAGAAAGGTGAATCATATTCCCCCTCCATATCATTTATTCACCTCCCCTTATACAGAGTATCTCACTCCCCCACCCTCTCAGGCATGAACCTCTATAATTGTCTGTTCTTGGAAAAATATGGGATACCTTGAACCGAACTGAGGAACTGAACCGAGAATTCATCGTTTTTTGGTTCGGTTGGTCCGAAAGAAACTCATATTCATACTAATATCCCTCCGAATTAAGTACCTATGCATCTGTTCACTAGTCAAAATCCCTTTCTCTATCTGTCCATTATTTAGAGGGGAGTTTGTGTTGATCAGTAAAGGATTAAATTGTCCAATATCGTTGTTATTAACAATATCCTCTTCATTATTAACTCCATTCCCTGGAGAAGCAGAAAATGCATTTGCAGCATTGAATATTGACTGTAAGGTTTCTGAATCAACTACGAGCGGTGGTTGTTGATTGGAAGATGATTGAAAAATTTGAGGTAGTTCTTGGTTCTTGGCAAAATGAGCGATGGTATATTCAACCATTACAGCTGTGATAAAAGTATAGAATTTATTATTCTTTTGAATTCTGCATTATTAAACTACTTGGGGCTTTTCGGGGGTTGCTAATGCAATATGAGCAGGTCCATATGTTATGTACTGAAAAGCCCTAAGCCTTATAAACCTGGTTTCTGAATAATACCAAGCTCAGAGCTACTTGGTCCTGAAAATACTGGGTGGGCCTTAAGGCCTTAATTTGGCTCGAACTTTTATAAATGACTTTACAATTCATTGTGATGATACATATAAAGATGTATATAGAGGGATCTTGTCCCTAGGCTTAAAATCCGAGTTTCTTATAGAAAGTCCTACTTTAGCATTTATATTTTATTTACCAAAAACAAAAGCCAGACACAATCCCATCCATGAATCTATTGCCTTCATATATGAAACTTCGGGTAACGCAAGTTTTACAGCGTTTGCTTGTGTCTCAATAGTAAGAAGTGTTGTAATTGATAAAGTAACACGAGCGGGAGCCGTATCTATATCTAGCCAGAAGTTGAACCTGAATTTGAAAGTAAGTAGAGACCAATTAACCTTAAATATCTTCAATCTCTACAAAGCCTAACTAGCTTCCAGGCTCTCACTCATTCTCTCAAAGCTCAATCATCTCACAATCTCTTAACGGCTCATCTATCTCTCGATCTCTCAAAGCCCAACTACTTTTCAACCTCTCTCTAATTCTCTCAAAGCTAATCTATCTAATTTATCTCTCAATCTCTTAAGGCTCAACTATCTCTCAATCTTTCAAGGCCCAACTATCTTTCGATCTCTCAAGGACCAACTATCTCACTATCTCTCAACGTCTTTCAATCTCTCACCTATCTCTCAAAGCTAATCTACACCCCAATCTGTCTTAATCTCTTAAAGCCCAACTATCTTCCAATCTATTTCTCAAAGCCCAAGTCTCTCACTTATCTTTCATAAACAATTTTCAATGAAAAATCACCATGATATAACGACAATTAATGAAGTAGGCACGTATGTCTGAATTATATGGTGAAGCATCTCTCGTTCAACTGTTTTAATTTAACTTTGTTAAATTAGATATTTTTTAAGAACTTTACCGTAGAATACTGCAGTCATGCAGCTCCAAACCCCTAGGATTTCAAAAAAAATTTTTAAATTTCTATATCAAGATACCTATAGCATAAGTTCCGTTACATTCACCCATCCTATAAGGAATATTTAATTATAATGCTAGGTATATTTGAGAGATTTTTAAATTTAAAACCTGATATCAACTAAGCGCATGTCTTAACATTAAGATTATATTAATTATTTTACAATTTTATAGTTAATTTACCTGGCATTTTAATGTCAGGATTCCTATCAATAGGAGGTTTTATCTTCTTGGACCTTAAAAATTATTTTTAAAATTTTAATAAAGTAAGGATATCAACGTTGATTTTTGAATAGACGGACTTCACTATAAGGTCCTTGATGCTAAAAAACAGTCTCTTATAATGAGGGTTTTTAAATAGGAAACACTCTTAGGTAACTCACACCTTCCTTCAGTCAACAAACCTAAAATGTATCTTAATTCCTCGGAACTTTATTGGGTGTCTTGCGTTGGCAGCTCTCACGCTACTTCTTCACCCGTTAAACATGATAAAGCAAGTGTCTTAAATTGGAGTGTATTTTTATTGAATGTATCTTATAGGGGAAGTCCGTCTGTCTATAAAATTTGTAGAAAAATATGCTCACCATCTAAGCCTCAAATGAGATTCAGGATACGCATAGCTAAGTATCCTAAGTTCACAAGTCTGCGAATCCAGTGGATATTTCCATAAGTTCATCATGCATATAGCAACGAGAGAGATTCTTAAGTCATACCAAACCCTTTATTTTGTAAATTTTATTTTTAAAATTCCAAAAAGCTACACCTTCCATTCGGAAATATCCAAACATAAAAATTAGGTTCGGTTATTGACTGGAATGAGGCTTGTCGAGCATTAGCAAAATATATATCGGGACGCCAAATTTTCTAAAATATATTTTGAAAATTTTTAAATCTTGTGAGGGGACTGTCCAGAAGGGGCTTTGTCTGTGAAAGAAAGATGTGCCTTTCTAGGAGTTAGAGGTATATTCTAGGGGTATTTTCATAGAATGAGGGACGTTCGGAAGGGCTAAGCTCGGAAGGGCTAAGTGGGACGCCTGAAGGGCTAAGCTCCAAGGTGTGATATGCCAGAAGACTCTTAAATGGAGTCTACTAAAAAATTTTATACTGAAAGGTTTAAACGGACTGTCCTGAAGGGCAAGTCTTTTATCATTAAAATTTAAAATTAATTACATTAAATATCTCTTTATCTCTGATGAGTAAAGGACCTGATCCATTATGCTTTAAACGTTCATCTCTCCATTCCTTCAGTTATAAAATTTTTGAAACTTTTTCAAAAATTACTTGATACATATAAACATCCAGTTGATAATCCATTGTTTGTGCACTGAAGCTAGAAATGCCTTCAATGAACATTGACATCGATACGTTTGTTGCTAGTCCTGATAAGGGAGATTTAAAATTATTGGGCTAAAATCAGAGGATAAGTGTTGTATGATTCTTGGAATCACACAATACTGAGATTGAGGTTCTTATTTAATCAGCCTGTTCCCTAGCGAATAATCAGCCAAATAAAAGGATTGGCTGTAGTAAATGAGGGAATGCATGGTAATTGAAGGTTGAGTGCCACTTGAGATCACTCAATCACTCTTGCGTGGTATCACTCATCCTGTGGTTAACCAAAAAATCTTTTATAGAAATCCGTGGTATCATAGGGAAATCGTCAGCAAGGGTTGACCGTTGGATTGATATAGGAGGGGATAAGTGATGAGCGTCTCTTAGAATCACACAATAACTTTGAGATTGTATGATCTGAATACATAATTTTTTAATCAAACTATTAAATTGCCTTTATGCTGTGTTGGTGTGGCATATTTATTATAGAGATTTTCGTCTTCCAAACGAGCAATAAAATCTTTAATTAATAAGATATTTAATCAACTTTATCCAAAGTTATCCTATTGGGTTTAATTTTCGGGAAATGCTTGAATATATCATTGAGGTATGGAAAATCTCTCAGATGAGATATAAAACTTGGAGATATTGATAGATATAAAACTTGGAGATATTTAGAACTGCCCCGGACTTTAAAAGTGTATATGACAGGTACGGTGTTTCTCAACTTTTCTTGTGTTATCAGAACTAAGAATAGATTTTTACCTTTAGTTATGGGTACTAATGTTGTTGGTCTTTCATCATTAGGACCACCATGTACTGTATTCGATATAAATAAAAGTATAAATGATGGAATTAATTTAGATTTGAGCAAAGTTTTTGGAATAAATATTAATTGCATTTTCACACTAAAATTTTAAAAATTTGTTGATCAATCGGGTTTCGGCTGTACGACACCCATATTCACGTGCATCTTGTAGGTAAACATTTTTAATTTGATTGTCTACAGGGTAAGGAGCTCTGGCTACTAGAGATCGGACCAACGGCAAAATCAAATATTTGATCAAATATAAATTTTTTTTAAAAATTTTGGAATACCATAAAAATCGGAGTATTTGAGAGTATATTGGGGATATTAGAATATAGAATGATATTGGAGGATTAAGATGGTAGTGGAGGGAGTAAGGGTGCTACAAGGCAATTGGAAGGATTAAGGGGAATATTAGGGGATTTGGAGAGATTAAGAAGCTACGAGTTGTATAGGGATATCAGGTGATATCAGGTGACATCGGGATGACACTCGTATTCCAAACTTGGTGATATAAAAATATGGAGATATAAGGATATAAGGATATTGGGGATATAAGTATATGGAGATGATATTATTGGATTAGAATGGATGTGGAGAGATTCAGGGTGATATATAAGGGAATCGTAAGGATCAAGGGAAATATTAGGGAGGGGATTTGGAAAGATTAAGAGGCTTGAAGGGATATAGGGATATCAGGTGATTCGGGATAACACTCTTATTGCAAACTTCTTATTTGATTAGCATATTCAATGGGCTAATAAATATAAACTAAAATGGATAATCTGAAGCTTTGTGGCTGAATTGGGGTTAAAATAAAAATAAAATTTCATAAAATTTTCGTGTGAAAGGAAAATTTCTAAAAAAGTTTTGATAAATTTTTGTGCAAAAATAAATTTTAATTATTTATAGAAGTTTCTCACTCAAAAATTTTCGAATATTTATAGTTTTAAGAATCTTAGTTTGAGTAAACAAAGGTGATTTATGTTTTAAATTAAAGCAAAAAGTGTATTTTTATAATTTTAAAAATATTTTTTGTCAACAAGACTAAATTTTAATTAAAAATGAAAGGAATGAATCATAAGTAACAAAATAAAATAAAAAATTTTTTAAAGTAAATAAAGCCGGGCTTCGCTGTATTGTCTGCCACCTCTCGCGCATAAAAATTGACATATGAATGAAAGTGACTTACAGGTGGATGTCACATTAGGCAAGAGTATTTGGGTGTATATGAATTAATTTGAAAGTTATAGAAATAAATCTGAGGTTAAGTGAGTGTGACATACAAGTTTAATGATGTGATTAATATTTATTTCATATAAGTCACTATATCTAACCTTTTTTGATATCTTGAATTATTGTTAAGGATAAGAAGGAAGAAAGCTTATTATAAAAAATCGGAAATCTGAGATTCAAGTGATATCCTGTAAATGTAATTCTAAGTTGAAAAATGCAATATTCCTATATATAATAAATAGTACAAAATGGCTAAACTAGGTTCAGATGACGAGGATCTGCTTTTCAGGTTTCCTTATAGTTCCAATTATTTTCCCAAACTATTGTCCCAACGCCATGATGTGAGGAATATTCTGCAAACTTTAAAATAGCATCATATCGCGAAAATATACTGTAACTGTGCTTAAGTTATTTTTTAAATTCGAAAACACATTAATTTAAAAAATAGACAATAATGTAAACAAATTTTAAAATGATGAAAATGTTAGAAGTATTTGAGGAAATTCGAGATGGTCACATGCTCGAAAAAGTTCACATTTGGTCAACAAAATATTTGAGCGGTAAATTAAAGTAATGAGAGCTTGAGGGAGTTATTAAGTGTGGGAATATTGAAATTTAAGTAAAAAGAATTTTTTTTAATTTTCAGGAAATAATTTTTTGCTTTTTTAAATTATTAGATGATGATATAAAAAATAAAATTTTGAAATAATCTAAAAATTGGATTAAATTGAAATTAGATACATAATAGTAGTAATAAATTAATTAATTTAATATGAAAATGAGCTTAAAATTTTAGCTGTTAGCTTTAAAATTTAAGCTGTAAGTTCAAAAAAGTGATTCAACGCTAAACTACATGGATCTGAGAAAATTTTATCTTATAATGAGGTGTATATTAGATAGCGATAATATCTTGAAGCGAATATTATAGAGTATCACTGATGCAGCTCCACATTAGAACTCGAACCTAGAGCCGGTCCGAATGTCGGTTATCGGTATTGATAGCATTTGAGATAAACGATTCTAGAATGACACTCCCAGTCCGTCCTCAATTCGAATACAGTTGAAGCTCTATTTACGTTATCACTCTCCTCCTTTACATTCGTCGGTTCCGAGGCATTTGAGATTCTCTCTCACATACTTAAATTTTTAGTCAACAAAATTCAGCCCTAATGTGAATTAATAGAGAGATTACATTGTATACTGTGAAGGAATTTAAAAATAGTTATGTTTTTTGAGCAGAAATTTAAAGTTTTTTGGGCACCTTATTTACTTTCTTTGCTAAAAATTAATTATTAAATACAAAATTAAAATAAGCATTTATGTAGTTGCCTATATTTATAAAAAAATTTTATTAATAAATTTTAATTAAATATTGTTCTAAAAATAAAATTAATTTTATTAAAATAAATAATTTAAAAAATTATTCCTACATTAAATATTTGTTTAAAAAATTATTAATAAAAAATATTTTATTCTGATCTTTGTTCATTTTTTAGTCAAACTTTTTTATTCGCAACTGACAGCAATAAAAGCGTTCCTTTTTAGGCTTTAGAAATGAACAAAAATTAGTACCTTTAGGCTTTCCTTTCATTTTTGGAAACTGTCAAATAAACTCAAAAAAAGTTGTCAATTGCATCTGGCAGAAAAGAGGGAAAGTAAGGGAGAGGGAAAGGGAGGGGGAAGGAGAGGGAGAGAAGTGGAAAGGAGTAAAATGTGTTTTATATTATTTTGCTCCTGCTGCGCATTCTTCAAAATTTTTTAATATTTCGTTAATTGTTCCCAGGAATATTGACCAAAAAAATTAAATTGGATAAAAGAGGTATTCGTATATTTTCTCTCTCTTTCTAAAAGAGGGAGAGCCGATCTCGATAAGACGTCACCTGTCGGGGGTGAATGAGCCTTCGTAGATAGGAAAGAGTCTTCTTATCGAGAGTCATATCTCTCTAGGTTACATCCCTCGTTACCGAATTAAATAAGTATTAGCGAGATGAGCACTGGCTGTATGGGAAAAATATGAGCTTTGAATCAAATATCGCTAAGTCTCACCCTCGGGACCGAATTATACTGACTGATATTAATGAAAGATAAACTTTAACTCTTGTTAACTTAAAAAAGTTTAATTAACTTTAACACTTGTTAACCCCCATACTAACACAAAATATATATCTAGATTCAACTAATGTTCGCATGACCCTTCGATGGTTTTTATTAAAGTACCAAAATGTCCTGCCTTAAGCTTCCAAGAAATAATATTATTATTAAAAAGTATTATCATTCTTATTAAAAAATATTTTTAAAATCAATTTTTGGTTCAAAGATTCAAAAAAATACTCGAGAAAAAATAAAAACACTTCAAATAATTGACAGCCGTCCCTTTTTTATTTAAAAATTTACAAGCCTAAGGCTTATGTACATAAATGTTTAAATGCAAATTATGAAAAATGACGGGTTGCTTTATTGCCCAGCCTAAGGGAACGCAGCAGGGAATAAATAAAATAAATGAAAAAAAAGGTCGAGTGTCAATAGTGGGTTAAAAACTGCGGGTGGAAACAAATTAAACAGAAAAAATAAATAAAAATAAATAATAAATATTTAATTCAGATAAAAATGAAACTTTGAGTAGCTAATAATTTTAAAATCACCTATATGAAAGCCAATAAAATTTTTTACAAGCTACAAAAAACTTATTTTCTAAAAATTTATTTGTACCGACAGTCAAGCTATAGAGACCGCTAGCCGAAAAACGTGAGGGTCATATATCTTCATCCGCATATTTCTAAAAAAATTTTAAAGTAAAATAACGCTGAAATATGTCAAAAGAGATATGAATTGAGATTTCGAATGCTATATAGAATAAGGTTGTCGGATGCGGATCCGAAAAAACACCGGATATCCGGAAATTTTCGGATATTTGATCCGGATATCCGAAAATTTCCAACTATCCGACAACCTTAATGTATAATTATTAATGCCAAAAATTTGATAAGAAAATTTGCTAGGACTTATGTAATACATTAAGCCTTTCGTGCTTTTTGTTTCTAAATTAAAAAAATGTTGCGTTTTTGAGTTATTCATATTTACATAAATTTTTAATTAAGCTTAAAACACGAGAAATATTTTTAAATTTATTTGCCTTAGAAATAAAATTAAAAATTAAATTATAAAAAAAAATAAAAAATAATAATTTTATTTATTTGGAGTCGGAAACAAAATTTTTATTTTAAAAATGGAGAGAAAATAATGGAGAAAATAATGGAGAAAATAATGAGAATTTGAATTACTAGAAAATTTATAGAAAAAATATTGACGCAAATATTGTACCCAAACATATGCTTGTTAATAAAGCCATGAGAAAATTTTTATTTTAATTATGAGCCCGGAAGTTATTATGTTTAACAATGAATAAATTAATTGTTTTAAATGTTTCTTTTATTCAATTAGTTGGCTCCCGGAGATTTGGGGAGTGGACACTTGGGGAGTGGACATTTGGAGAGTAGATAAATGGGGAGTGAGCGGACAATTGGGGAGTGGACATTTGGGGAGTAATCTAACGATAAAAATACAATAGAATATTGAATAGTTTTTATTGCTTTTGTATTTAGAAAATGGATATAAGTTCATCAGAGATAAAAGCTTGGGACGTGGAATATGTCAGCGAGCTGAGTCGAACTACAACTTTCGAATATGTCAGCGAGCTGAGTCGAACTACAACTTTCGAAAAAAACTCCAACTCCAATTTTCGGAAAAAGATCCAGCTCTCAATTTTAGGAAATGATTCTGAACCGAGTTATAGGTTGAAAAATTGAAAGGCCATAGGGGGAGGGGGTAAGCTCGATTTTGGGGTAAAAAATTCGAATATGCAAGTAATAGCTCATTCGAAAGAGCTCTCGATCTGAGTCGAATGACACTAAAATTAGCTTAATTAAAAAATTGAGTCGAGATATAGGGCTCGAAATAGTCAAATACCAATGGTGGGATTTTAGAGTCAAAAATTCGGAAAAACATATAATAGCTCACTCGAGAGATTCCTAATTTATTTTTTTAAATACAAAAGCAATAAAAACTATTCAATATTCTATTGTATTTTTATCGTTAGGTTACTCCCCAAATGTCCACTCCCCAATTGTCCGCTCACTCCCCATTTATCTACTCTCCAAATGTCCACTCCCCAAGTGTCCACTCCCCAAATTTCCGGACACGAATTAGTTAATTTAAATTTAAAAATAGAGGAAGCTTAGGGGGGTTAGGCCTAGCACCCCCCTAAAAGCAGAGGGGGGCTAGGCCGTATCCAATAATTAAAATAAAAATAACAGAAGTGTGCCGGAAATGATTAAAAAACGAAATAAGAAAGTCGAAAATGCGTACCTAAAAATGCAAACACGAAATTATGAAATGCGAAAATTAAATTAAAAGGCGAAACTACATATTCATAAAATGTGAATACATTTTATATGTAAAAATTTGGCAATTTTATCCATTATTCTCTACATTTAATTTTAATATTTTCATCGAAACAATTATGTCCAAAGACCTTCGATTATTATCCAATTTTCTTGTAAAATTATAGAAAGGAGAACAATTATTTGTTCAGGGAATTAAATTTTTATTTGGTTTAAAAAAAGCAATTTTTCAAAATGGAATTAAATTTGTATTTAAAATGAAAAAAAAACATTTTTGTGATAAATAAAATCTCAAAAAATTTTTCAAAAAAATTTTAAAAATTCTATAATTTTTTGAATTATAAAATAATTTTTTATTAAAAAATATACTTTTTAAATATTTTTAAATTTTGTTTTGGTGCATCTAAAATTTAATTTAAAAAGCTTTAGTAAAGCTAAAACCTAGCTTTGTTGCTTAATTTGGGTAGGACGGGAATATGTTTTATAATTTAATTTTCCAAGGGAAAAGATATTTTTTAAAAATAAACAAAATCTCGAAGAATATTTAAAATAATATTTAAAAATTTAAAAGATGGATTTATACATTTAAAAAAAATATTAAAAAATATATTTAATTAGGGTTACTAAAATGGCCCGACTCGGACCGAAAGATTGAGTCGGGCCTAAGATATTTGGGCTCTTGTCCAGTTAAGCGTCCAATCGCACCTTTATACGTCCACTCAACTTTTCTGCGTCCAATCACATTTTTAAGTACCCGGTTCTACACTAAATTACCGTAAGATCTATGAAAAAGCTCTACTTACACAGAGTTTTAATACACACGCATATTACCAGACCGTGGGTTTTAACTCATAGAACCGGGTACTGAAAAAATGTGATTTGACGTATAAACTTTTCATTGGACGTATAAAGGTTGTTCGAACGTATAAAGGTACGATTGGACAATTGAACTGGACAAGAGCCGATATTTGGCCCGAAAAATACCGGCCCTACTCAATAAAAACGAGCCCGACTCGAAAACGGCAACCATATATTCAATATAAAAATAGTAAAGCAAAAATAAAATGACCGGAAGTAACTTTCTAGGAGAAAACCAATTAATTTAGCAGCCTAGCAGCTTAGAAACGATTTAAAATTTATTTAGTTTAAACTAAATCTCGGAAAAATAAGCTAGCTGGCTATAAAAGTGATTTATTGCATTAATCTCTCTACTTTGTTTCTCCTATTGTTTTCAGGCAAAGTAAAAAAATAATTTTTTATATGTATATTAAGTAAAATTTCGATTTTAAACAAGTGTTGGTTTAATGAAAATTAGTAAAAGTATATTAAAATAATTTAATTAAAATTTTATTTTCTCTTTCATTTTTGTAAATATTCACATTGAAATTTATTTAATGGGTTCGGTGTGTATGGAGCACAACAACATCGACATGTTGATTCAGTTTCTGTTGCTTCTTCAACACAGTTTAGCATGCTCATACCATTGATGAAATCTTTCTGAAAATGTTTGTTGAAAATAATGTGTTACATTGGAAGCTTTCTAAAGCTTCATCCTATTACGATGGAAAATTCAGTCTAGTAGTGAAGGAAGAAATAGGTGTCCTGTTTTAACGCCACAGATAAAAGTATAGGTATAAGAATAAATGAAGATATACGAGTGTAATTTGAGTAGGATTATAAAGGGAGGATATTGTGGTTATTTTAGTGTGGGATATGAGTGTTATATAGAGGTCGACATGTATTTATGTATGGATATGAGTCAGATGAGTGAGGATTTGAGGGTTTTATGTGTGAGGATATAGCGTTTTATGATTGAAAATAAGAATAGAGAGCTTTATTGGTGATTATAATATAATATCGAGTAATTAAAAATACAAAAAACATTAAAAAAGGGTACCATAGAATCGCTGACATTAGGGAGATTAATTAAATTATTCGGCCATAGCTTACATCCCCGTTCTTGATTAGATTTGTATTTACATGAGTTAATTTGTTCAAATTCCATGCAACGCCTTTCGGCTACAAACAATGCATTTATCGAGCTTTTAAAATCGGTCCTTTAAATTTTAAAATTGGTCCTTTAAATTAGAGGAACGAACAACCTTCTATTACATTTTCTCCCGCAGCTGTGTTGGTAGCTGGAAATTATTTAGGAAATATTCTAGAAAATATATTTGTGAGGGAGAGTTCTACTTCAAAGTTATTATACAGTTATATTTGAAAGTTGGAGATATAAAGTTATAATTTATTGCTTCAGGATTTCGAATAGAAGCTTCCGAATCTAATTACTTGGATCATGGCTTTTATTATTAGCTTTCATGTGACTATACCTAATCAGAAAATATATGCCTGTGAATTAACATTAGTAAAGTAAGCTAAGACCAAAAGAGAGGCTCATTTTTGTGCTCACTCTAAAAAAATTTGTCTTGATCCTCCTTCCTCTACTCTCTACCTTAGCACTTGAGAATCACCTGTCAATTTACATTTTTTTCTTTAACTAGTTTCATAACCACTACAAGGGATTCATTGATCATAAATTTATTAATCACCTGCAAAACCCACAAGGTTCCTCATCAATAAGCAATTCTTTGAAATAATCCAGAACATTATTCAAGGCTTCGCCCCATCGTTCTCGAAGCAATTTGAAAAACATATGGTTTCTACAGCCTTTCCTCCCTGGAAGTAATTGGTCAAAATATGAGCGTTGCCATAGAGGATTTGAGCCTTTTACCCATATACCTTTAATTTAATTTTTGAAAATATTTTATTTAAGAAGACAAACAAGGTCCCCAATCACCCCACTCCAAGCAATTTTCAGTCTGGTTTGCATTGCCAAGCATTGAAACAATTTGTGGGTGAACTTGATGGAAATAATAATTATTTTTAAAACAAGATTTAAGGGAGCTAGAGAGTAATGGAGAGCTAGATATAAGTAAGGGAGAGCTATGGACTGCTACCTCACCGATCCTAACTTGCTACCTCACCGATCCTAACAAGTAAGGGAGAGCTATGGACTGCTACCTCACCGCTCCTAACTTGCTACCTCACCGATCCTAACAAGTAAGGGAGAGCTATGGACTGCTACCTCACCGCTCCTAACTTGCTACCTCACCGATCCTAATAAGTAAGGGAGAGCTATGGACTGCTACCTCACCGCTCCTAACTTGCTACCTCACCGATCCTAACAAGTAAGGGAGAGCTATGGACTGCTCCCTCACCGATCCTAACTTGCTACCTCACCGATCCTAACAAGTAAGGGAGAGCTATGGACTGCTACCTCACTGATCCTACCTTGGAGCTGCTTCCACGTTTTCTCTTTACCTTAATTCTCCTTTAAACCTAGGCTCAATAAGATATTTAAAAGCTCCCCAACTTCTTCCTTACACTATTACTTTGAATTAAATTCATGCTTACCTCCATAAAAATTTGAAAGAATTAAAATAAATAATATTAGCATGGTAGATGCAAATTTCATTTTAGGGGGTTTATAATAATACAAATTATATTTAGGATTTAAATGAATTCATTTATTGCTGGGTTATCACTAAACTCTCAAAATTAAAATCAGTTTTTTCATTATAATCTGAACCAGTTTGCGCATATTTAAAATTAAATTGCTTCAGTCTTGCAGGATTTTTAAATTTCATTTAATTATCATTAAAACGGGTTTACATCTTTATTTTTAACAAAATAAAATTTTGAATTTTATAATTATTCCAAATCCTGACCGAAAGTTTAGAGTCAAGTGGCATCAAATTCTAAGACCTAAGACCTCTTAGATTCCGGTTTGCTCCTCCTTATCCCTCATCTCTCTCCCTAAATTTACCTCCCCCCTTACCCTTCTAAATCAAAGCTATGCTTACCAGTGATGTATTTTTTTCCGCTTCCGTCTTCCGACTTCTTCCTTACTTTTTAAGTCTTTCCGTTTTTCATCTTCCGTTCTTTATTTACTTCCGTTTCTTCCATCTTCGTCTACTGCTATTTAAAATTCAAAATTATAGAGCCCACTGACCTCCTCCCACTCTACGTCACTGAAAAACATCCTCCGTCTTATATTGACTACCGTATTCTAAAAAACCAAATTAAAATTTTGATGCTTTAATCTTACCATGATAGATTGATCAATTAGCTTCCTTAATCTCTCTATCTTTATTAAAAATATTAAAGGTGTTTATTTCCGATTTTCATTGTTCTAATCCAAATAAAAATTTTACTGATTAATATCTTCGAGAATTTTCTAATATTTTAAATATTTATTTTGTTTACTTGGAATAATTAAAATATTTTATTAATGCTCATATTTTCTTTATTTTATAGCGATAAAACATCGCACATGGAACGATCAAAGAAAATTGAATAATAAATTATGCACATCCTTCCAATAAATAAATATATCCCTTTCAAACTTGTCTTTGCATAAATCTAGAAATATTTGAAAATAAATTGTCTGGTCTTGCCGATTATATTTTTAAATTTAAATAGTGAATAAGTGCAATTTTTCTAATATTTTATTTAAAATGAATTTGCAAAATAAAAGCCCATGGCGTTTATATTTTAAAATTACCTTGATTGAGAGGACAGGGGAGAGGCTATAAGTAACTCGAATTCTAGTTCTATTAGGCCGGAATTTACAGCGTTTTTTGGGTCATTTTTCGAGGTTAAGCCCAGGAGTTTAGCCATACATCTAGTGTGTTCTTATCCTTGAGGTAGGCTTTATTTTATTTTTTGACCAATTCATGCCCAGATCAATGTTACATCATAAATCTATAGTGATCATTTATAAGAAGGCTTTATTTTATTTTTTGGATCATCATCATGGTCCTATTTGAAATGCATCTAAAGGGTTTTATCTTTGAGTGAGGCTTTATTTTATTTTATTTTATTTTTGATCTATGTTCCTCAAGGATCCATCTTATCACACCTAACCAAGACCATATTATTAATTATCTCTAGGTGGGTCTTATCTTTGAAGGAGTTTTATTTTTTTAATCATTTAGTTTACCATTTTATCATCCTCATTAAAATTTTTTTCCAAATTTCCATTCCAAAAAATATTTTTTTAATGAGGCGGACGTGCATTTTATCCTTAGAACACTCAAATTTCATCGCGCGTAAAATGCAACTAATCCGACTAAAACGCGTTTATTTGTTTTTGTTTTTTGAGTTTTTAGTTGTTTATTGTTCAAAGGCGACAAGCTAGTCTGCCAAAAAATTTTTTCATTTAAATTGCTTTGAAATAAAAATTTTTTTAGTCGTTTTATTGCCTAAAGTTATAAAAACAAAATTTTCCATTTAATTGTTTGAAAGCTAAGAACCAGCTGGCTAACAATTAATATGACTAAGAGGCGATTAGAGATCTATAAAACAGAAGGTGTAGTCGTGTTGAGCGATTACCTAAATAGAATTATTGGCAGATAGATTTTGGCAGTTTTGAGTTACCGCGATGGCTGGGCTTTTGTATAACTTGTATAACTTTTCCGGTTTCAATTTTTTGCATTTCCACTGTTACATGACAGATGCGGATACGTGGTTCGGCTCCTAAAATCATGGTCCAGCAGATGTTTCCTGGAAACGTGAGAACCTTGACAATGAGAGGCAAGAGTGAGAGAGGAAGTTAATAGAAAGGTTACGGTACTGTGAGAGTAAATATATTTTTTATTTAACTAAATTAATTACTACTTTTTGCGGAAGGTCTAAAAAGTGATTACCCTGGGTATTTAAGAAAGGTTTTACGGTATTCTACTTTATCTCTTGAATTATAACTTTAATTATTTTTTAAATTTTCTAGGCCCTTCACTTGCTAATTTATTTATTCCCCCCTACCTACTTAATTTACTTTCACTACTATAAATTATTCCACTTCAAAACCCCCTCCAATTTTATTTATTTATTTACTATATTCCTTCCTCTTCATCATCCAACTCATCAAAAATTGCTTTTCTTGATCGCGCCGATTTCCCCTACTTAATTCGTTGCTACCCATCGTGTCCATTTTCCCCTCTCATTAATCTCCATCAACAAGAAAATATATTCAAATAACCAGTCTTTGGAAAATTCCAATTAAACATAGAAAATTCCAAATTCCTCCAAATATTTTTAAAATAATTTTTATATTTTTAGAGGAAAAATCAGAAATTAATTTAAAAAATTTTCTTTCAAAAAATTATTTTACTTAAGAAAATTATTTTACCAGAGAAATTTTTTTTATTTTCCCCCTTAAATAAAAAAAATTCCACCTAAGAAAAAAATTCTTTTGGTACTTTCCTTTTATCAGCCCACATTTTTATAACGTTTTCCTTAAAATTTTTCCTTAATATGCACAAAACGGTCATACTTTTTCCTCCCTCACTTTTACACTATTTAACTATGACATGGACAAATCCAAGAGATTAATAAAGAAAAGATTAATATAAACAAAAATTCAATTTCTGAAAAGCATGGATCTGTTCCTGGACTCTGGAGTTTGATTTCTTGAACTGGACTGGATCCTGGGCCTGTAGTCCAGCAAAAATCAAGGCCTTGTTCTAGGTTCAGCTTGATCTCTAGAAAGTTCCTTCAAGAAAAAATTTTTTTCTTTAAGAATCTTCAAATTTCCCCTTGTTTAAAAAAGGGGAAATTTTTTTGTTTAAAAAATATTTTTTTATTTAATTTATTGAATATTTTCGTTATTTTCTGTTTGTCAATAACACATCTAAACTACAAGTATCTCCGCAAAAAAAAATTTTTTTTGAACAAAACATTTATTTACCTACTTGTTGTCCAAAGTTGAGCTCTTGTCGATCTTTAAGCTTCCTCTTTTTATTTTAAAATATTCGAGAATAAATCGACTGACCCTCCCCCTCCCTCAATCTTGACTTTTCAATTTTTGTGCCACCCAAATAACAATCTAACCTAAACAATAGTTGCCTTAGCTATTCAAAAGCATAGGCTAAAATAAACAGCGCTTTACCTTAAGCTTTCGGGTCAACATGTTACTAAGGGACATTAAATGCATTTTTAATTTAGCGCTGACCTGTAAGCTCTCCCGCTTAGCTTAAAGAAATTAAAAGGAAAAGCAGGTAAAAGGAATAAATTTTGTGTTTTATGAAGGCTTATTGACCCCCGAATTAATTATTTGTTGACCCAATCAGAAGTAATTGAAAAGCTGACCAAAATAACCCTTACTGATATTTTTTGAAGAAATCTCGGAGGAAAATTCTATTTGGAAAAAAGAAAACTAAATGAAAACAGTTGAATCTCTGAGCCAAAGTGGAGATGGATAGGGTTTTCGGTTCCTGGAAATTCTACGGATATCCGAAACTAACCGAAGAAACGAACCCAAATATCCTCGGTTCGCTTCGGGTTGGTTCGGTCCTGAACCTTCATACCTACTCATGTTCGAGCTGAAGACTGGGTCAAGGCTTTAGACTCATGAACATGAATTTCAGACTTTTCCAAGGCTCTAGGATCTTTAAGAAGCATGGAGAGAGATAGGTAGATATAAGGTTACTGTATCCCCATGTATATCTTCTAGTTTCATTTTTCCAACCAAGATTTCTTTCCACAATCATCACCTATATAATTGAAGATACCTAAGATGGAATTTGAGGTTGAAGTAGAATAGTGTCGTTATAAAGATCTGTTCCTATCATTTTTCATATTTAGACATAAATTATATAAAAATTAAAAATTAAATTTATGCATCATTACAACAATTCTTCTCTAAAACGTGTTCAGAGCGAAGGGAAATTGTTGTTTGTATTAGACAAAAACAACAATAATACCCAAAATATTAATAAATTAAAAAATTATCCAAATGGAACAGAAAACAGCCTAAACGAGGAACAAACAAAAATAAATAAAAAATGGCCAACCCCGCCAGCAATGGGTATTTCTGGCAGAAAACTTGACTCGAGGGAGTATGGGAGGCTGGTTAAGATGAAAAAAGCAAGTCGAAGTCAGCCACAACTTTGCGAAATTTTTGATAATGATGGGGATTCTAATACTGGGAAATGGAGGAATAATACAAATATTAATAGAACTTTGTCTACTAGAGAGGAGTTTGGAAGGTAGTTAAGAATTTCTTGGGCTTCTATGTAGTTGTCTCTGGATTTCAAGGGTCCTGGCTTCTAGGCTGTATTTTTCTAGGGCTTCTAGGGGTCAACAAATCTCCAGGGTTAAGTCATCGGCCCACTGTACGATTTCTATTTTGGGGATCTAGAATCATGTTTACTAATCTAACTATTCTTCTCCGTCTACTGTTCCAGTTCCATCCGGTTTCAGTTTGACGGTTCCTCGGTTACGTTCCATGGAACCTGAAGACCTGATTACTAAATCATAAATTCTCTCATGCTCAGAGGTTACGTTTCCTAATGGTTTCAGTTTGACGGATCCTCCATTAGTTCATTGGAAAGGGAGAACCTTGATTACTAAACCACATATTAAAGAGTTCAATTATTTTAAGAAATACAAACAAGAATCATCAAAAAACCAAAAAAGCTCCACCCCCACCGCAACATCAAAATCAGAAATCATTTACACCAACAATCCAACCACATTCGCCTCAGAATGCCTTAGCTAATGATAAAGATAGAAACGATAAGGAAAGTGAAATTTATGCTATAGTAAATCTGAACGGATCTAAAAATCAAAAATATAGGCAACAAATTAGTTCAGAGCCAAGATATCATCAAAATATTTTATATCGAGAACCTTCGACAAAATCACCTCAAATGCTAATAGATGAACATAATAATCAATTAAAATATCATCAAAATAATTTTAATTCCCGTCAGAATCAGATTTTGTCCCCTACACAAAAATCCAGAAGGAATACAATAAACAATAATGGGCATAATGGGTTTACGGCTATGCCAGCTTCTAACTATTCAGATGACCTTCTACCTCAAGTGGTGGGTTAATAATAGATGAAAATTTTTATTTTATATAAAAAATAATTTAATTCATGGTCCGAAACTTAGACTTTGATAATAATAATATTAGCTCGGAATAGTAGAGTTCTATAGCAGATGGTAGTGTTATATAGCTCGAAAGGGTAAAGTGCGATGGTTCAGAGGTGTGGAATAAGGTTGTCCGATAGTTGGAAATCTTGGGATCCGATATCCAAACTGAAAATTTCGTGTGGAAAGGGTACCTTAGTGTGGAAAGGGTCCACAAACCCTCACCCACACTTCTTGTAATCTACACTTTACGATATACTTGATAAGTTTAAATAAAGTAATTCGCGCGGAACGAGAATTGGGTCGGTTTAACTCTACCAACGTCTATAATTTATCAATATACTGTAGGTGGGTTAATATGGAACCATAACCTTATCTCTATAACATGTCCATATTCGTCTTTTTTAAATATTTTTAATATTTAAATATTTTTCTTTCTATAAACCAAAAACTTTTGTGAAACACAAATAAAATTTATGGGGGCGGCGGCACAAACATAGTCTGGATTTTAGTTTAGAACAAAAAATATGCCAAAAATAATTTTTAATTTCATTAAAATTCTGATCATTTTGCTCATCCTCAATCATTTTTATTTATCTATTAAAATGGGTATGAGATTGGCAGCTCATCTACCTCTTCTATTTGACTTGCCTCTAACGAACGCTTTCCAGGGCGAAAACGAATTCGACTAAATTAAGGAAAAATATTTTTTGTTTAAGATCATTCCCACCCTGTAGCGATGCTTCTTTTGCCAGGTCTAAACCCTGTTCGGCCAACAGCCATGCTCCTTTTTGCGGGTCGGAAGCCTATACGACCGCTGGCCAGACTGCTTCTCTTGCCCATTGAGTATTCCACGAGAGGGCTTAATTAAAATTTTTTTTATTTTCAAAATTATTTCCGATCACTTTTGCTCTTGTAATGCCAAATCGTCCCCATCAATCGTTTCAATTTTGTCTGGGACTAGGCTGAAAGGTAATAAGCTTTTATATCCTTCCTCTACTTTATCCCTACCTAAACCGAACGTGATTAATCTTTTGCGGATGATGCTGTTGTTGTTGAGCCTCCATTCTGTTTACCATATCACCTGCATTAACAGGCAAAATCCCCTTGACTTCGGAAGGGTCATCCATAAATAAAAATTCATAACGACGGTTGAGAGGGTCGTGGGCAAATGCTCCAGTTATCTAAAAATTAGGGAAGATTCTAGGAAAAATTTGCTGGAAAATACCGCTTGAAATCTCCTCTTGCCTGGGCGGAAAGCTAAGCGGCCCAAAGACATTGAACGTTTCATGAAGCCAATAGCATCATTTTGTGGATATTCCTGAATATAATTTTGATTTTAATGTTAAACTCATACCATCCCCTTCTCTATAATTTGTGTTTCGAAATGAGTTATACTGTATACTCTCGATATAACAAATTGGAATAGTCAGGAGAAGAGCTATGGGCAGGAGAAAGACGATATTTAAAGTTTCAAGCCTCAATAGCCTTGGAACTTAAAGCTATTGTGCTTCAGTATCTCAAGCTTTTGCCCTGGAATATTTATCTTTCCCATATTTTCTTATAATTTTTTGTTTTTGTCCTATTTTTTCTTAGTTTTCATTGTCCCTGGACTCAAGACTAATAGATTTGGAGCCGCAAGACCTTGAACCTCAATTATATTAAGGTTTTCTAATGTATCGAGCTTTTGCCATGGATTATTGCCCTTGTATCTGACCAGAGCCTGAATCTCAGTGTCGTTATATCGAGATTAACATTCCATATTCTAATTTTTTTACCTCTTCACCCATTTCCGGTACACTACGCGACGGTCGGAAAATTCTTCCAGTTCCCGTAGCTATAGAAGCCATGTTGCTGTAGGCCTCCGTTCGAGTAGTACAGTAATTTAGCAAAATAATTAAAGTAAATCCCATGAGCAAAAGCGAAGGGGTGAAAATTTGAGGCATTTCTTTTGCTAATAATTTATTTAAATTAATTATTATTTTATTTTAAATGCTAATTATAAATAGAAACTTGAATATTAAATATTCTAAAATTGTTATTTGTTTCGAAACAATATTGTTTTTATTTTAAAATTTGCGCAAATATGCATAGAAATTTTAAGTTATTTTTATTTTCATACAATAAACTATTTTTAAAAAATTTTTGACGTAATAATTAATTTATTTTTGTTAGAATTTTATTCCATTGTCTTAGAACGGAACATGTTTCCTAAGGAGCATTCATTAAAAATTTTATTAATAGCTTTGTAAAATTTTTGATTTTCTAATGTTCACAGATTACTTAGAGGATTACCTAGAAAATTCGCTCGAAGTTTCCTAAAGAGTTATTAAGGAATCATAATTTTCTAGCTCTCTAAGAAATTAATAGATACCTAGGAGTTCCTTGGAGGACCCTTTAAAACACAGTACCACATCTATAAACCTCTTAATCGAGCTATGAACTTGTCCCCAATAACTCTAGGGAACCTCAATGGAAGTTCGTGGCTCACCTGGTTTGTGGCTCAATAGAAATTTTATAAGACCCTTAGAGTTTTCCCTAGGGAGTTCCCAAATACCTGGCTCACTAGGACCTTGTTCCGAGTTCTTTAGATTCCTTAGAGCAGTTAATCGAGTTAATACAGTACCTAAAATTTAATTTATTCAAAATTTATTTTACTTATACAAGAGGGGTTTTTAATAAAGCTACAGAATAATAATCACATTAAAACTAAATAAATCTACAAATATTATTTATCTTTAGTTTGAATACAAAAGTTAGGCAACGCCCCGACACCTTGGCATTTTTTAAATATTTTTAATTGCACGCTATTTGACGTTTCTCTCAAATTATTGGCTTTACAATAAAATTAAACTTGAAAAAATATTTTTGGCACGCAATCATTATATTTTTACAAAACCTCAAAAAATTTTTAAAGTTTAAGCCAAACTGTTTTTAAAGAAAAAATTTATGTTTGTGAAATGCCAGAAAATTGAAAGAAATTTTTGAATAAGAAACACGCAATAATCCAAATGCTATCATTTAAAAAGTTTATTAGCTTTAAACTAATGCAAAGGTTGTTGGTTTTTAAATGGCAAAAAAGGTTGGGATTACTGTTTTTTGTTTGAGTGTTGATTACGTTTAGATGTACTTTTGAACTATTTATTTTTGTGTTTATTTTTATAAAAATTCTTTTGGGGGATATTAAAGGATTTTTAAAAATTTTAAATTAGACTTTGATTAAAAGTTAGACCTTAGTCTTCTCCGAAGACAGGTAGTCTTCCGACTATGAGTAGTCTAAAACTGGGTACCCCTTCAAACCGTTCTTGTAGGTTTTACTGTAACGCATGTAGGTTTTCCTTATCTTTTGACATATCTCAATCTCTCAGGTTAAGGATTATTTAAGATAAAATTTACATGAAATCCACCTAACTCAAAATTGTCGAATGACGCCTTAGGATACTAGGGCGTCCAGGATTCGACCATATTTAATGAAGTTATAGACTCTGCGGCCTTGGGCTTGGTCTACATTGGTCTGCTCATGTTTATATCCCTTTAACTGTGCTATGAGCTTGGGGATGCTCATCCCCTCTAATTTTGTATTTCTAGAAAAATTTTTATTATAATATCGCCTATAATAATTTATTATTAAACAAATTTTTAGCTGTTCTAAATGGATAAGTTAACAAAACTATACTCATAAAAATCATTTTAAATATAAGCTTTTACCAGAACTACAAAGTTTATTATAAATAATTTAAAAAAATTATTCAAAAAAAAATAAATTACCATTATTAATGTGTGAAAATCTAATAATAAAAAAATTAAACTTAGCGTCATTTACTTCCATTATTTTTACAAATTTAGCTCTGTTATTACCCAAATATGGAACTATTGTGCACAAAATTAGAAATTAAATTTTTTGTCAATAAAAATATAAAAAAAAATAAATACAAAAATAAAATTCATATTTTTTATCAATTTTTTCGAAGAAAAAATTTTAAAAAATTCTTTATAGGCCAAGCATGAGCAATTTCTCGAGGAAGAGTTTCAGCTTGTTATTCAAGGACATCAAACAGCTCAAAAACTTGTCCAGTGGTATAATGGAAGAATGGAAAGTTTGGATAAGAGAAAGAGGATGTTGGAACGTGGAATTGTTGCTTTGGTAATAAATTTGAGAATTTTTAAAAAATTTCTAAAGAATTTAAAAAATATAATAATGTATTTTTCATAAATGTTAATGTCTAAAATATTTCTGAAATGTCGTATTTTTATTAGAAAGCTTTTGGTCATATTTTATTTCACAGATTCCCTTCATTACCCTTCATATCCCTCATGATAGTCTTTTCATTCACCCTCATAAGTGCATTTGCATATCATAAAGATCCTTTCATAATCCATCATAAGGGCCTTCACATTCCTCTTTATAAGGATCATCATGATCCCTTTTAATAAGAGATTCATTCATCCTCATAAGAGCTTCATTCATTCATCCTCATAAGGGCCCTTTACAAAGGAGCATGAAAATACCAACCATTACATCCCCTTATAATAGGAACCCTAATATATCCAGATAACTAGTGTCATTATAATTATCATAAAATTTAAGGATTCTGCTGTTCACGAACAAAAACTGAATTTTTATAGAGCTAAAATTGCCGAAATTAATCGACGCATAAAGGCTGGTTAATTTACTAAAATTTTAAATTATTGAAATTTTAAACTTTCAGTCATTTTTAATTTCTTCTGATCGAAACGCCTTTCCCGGAAGTCAATTAAATTCACTATCATCTCCCTCCTCAACATCTCCCACCATTCCTGAGCAGTATCAGCAGCCTAACCATCATCAAACTATTCGCAATCAAGTTCACCCTCCTCCATTTCTGCATCCAACCAACAATAATCATCATCCAGAAACTATAGGCTCGACGGGCTCAAACGATGCCTCTTCTGCATCTTCATCAGGCTCACTTCCTTTCGAATACTGTATGAGTACAGCTTCAGAAGCCGACTTTTTAAGGGCGCAAAATCAAAAATTATTGGGGGTATGAATTTAAAAATAGAGAGTAGAGCAGGGCTAGAGGCATTTCTTAGGATGTAGTTTTTATGTCTCGGTCCTGATTATTATTTTCGAATCATTGAACATTATAACGTGCTACCCCTCTTTAACTCAGAATATTTGAGGATTCTGTAAGGCTATTTTTGAAATTTCTGATACTCGTTAGACCATTGGTTGAATTTTGAGAAATATTCTTCTCCAATTTTTCTTTGACCTTCTAAATTTACAGATATCCATGTAGCCCTTTAAGTCCGCGTCATTACTTTGTTTTTGGTTATTGTAAAATCTCCAGATATCCTAACTGGGAAAATTCTTAGATAACTCATGACCACGTCTCTCTCTGTCTCTCAAATAACTGTCACGCTCTACTCAGATTAATCTAATAAGTTAATAAAATAAAATGATTTTCTTATTAAGGATCTACGTAACTTAACCAGCGAAATTGAAAGCTTACGCAGAGGGAGTCAAAAGCAAAATTTTTCAAAAAGATTTGATATTGCAAACAAAAATTATGGAGGCTACTTATCAGCTGACTGCGAAAATAATTTAGTTAATCACGGAAGGAGGTGTGGAAATTTTTTAAAATTATTTAAAGAATATTATTTCAATTTTAAGAGACTACACACCTTATCAAGCCTTCCCTCATGAGATACGAAATTATTATGAAGACACCTTCCAGAAGCAAAAACAGACGCCTCGAGACACTCTACTATGAAATTAGATAAATTTCGGAATTATTTTGATAAAATTAAATATTTTAAAAATTTATTAATGATAACTATCATTTGAAAAATCTAAAAAAAAATAAAATACAAAATAATTTTATTTTTTAAATTTTTTTACAAAATTTTATGTACAATTTTTATGTCATTTTGAATGAAAATAGTAGATTTCAAGATATTTTTTATATATATTTCGAGATTAATTGAGAGCTTCTCTTTGTATCAAGAGCTTCTCATATTTTGTTGATTATCAAGCTACATATATATGTACAAATGGGACATTTTAAGAGATATGGGTTAAAAAACAGCAAGGGATTTTATGTATTCTTTAAACCTTCATAATATTTTGTCGTATTTTATCTTGTGTACTCTTATGTCTTATTCGAACCTTTGTACCATTTTGTCGTATTTTACCCTCTGTACCATTTTGTCTTTTAAGAGAGAAAAGTTAGAGAAACATACAGATGAAATACTATAAAGGAAGAAAATAAATAAAAAACACATATAGTGAAAATATTTAAATAAGTTGAAAAAAAATTTTCTCATTGCTATCGATAATGTCTGTGGTTGTAATAAATTCCACATTGTGTTGAGTAGTTGATTTATTCAAAAGAAAATTTTTTCCAACCATTTAATCAATAAAATGTAAAATTTTAATTTTATTTTTAATTTAATTAAATATTTATTTCTTTTTTTATTAAAAAATATAAAAATAATAAACGTAATTTTAAATAATTTATAAATCCAAAATATTAAATTTCATTTAAAATATTACCAAGAATTTATCTGTCAGCTAAAAACTGGAAATTTCAACAGTGTTAAAAAATGTTAAAATTCATAAACTAATAATCTATGCAGCAACATTAAAATAATTTTATCATCAAGTTTATATACTAAATTTTAATAAATTTTCAAATTAATAAAATTAAAAAAAAATTTTAAATAATAATTAAATTAAAAATAAAAATTTACTTATAAAATTCACTTATATTCTTTCCTAATTAACAAATTTAATTAAAAATTGTATTTATTAAAATGGCTTTTATAAAATTAAAATCATAAAAAATATTTAATAAAATAAAAATAATATGCTAAATAGCAAGAAGCAGCCGGTAAAAAACTATTTAAGCTGGAGGTAGATAATCTCATGGACGATTTAATTACCATTTTATAATATAATAAATGAATATTTTATTCGTGCACTGATTAATAGATATAATAAACTTTAATAAATAAAATAATTTAATAAATAAAAAAAATTAAATAAAATAATTTAAAAATTTTTGATGTTATGATTAAAAATTATTATTCTCAAAATAAATATGTGATTAAAAATAATTATCATAAAAAACATGTCAAATTGTGTATCTTCCTAAAATTTAGTCTACACATCATATGGAATTTTAACTGAAAAATTTCAAAAAAATTTTATTTTAAATACAAGCTAAAATAAATATTAATAAATGTTTTATTATCGCGATAATATCGAAAATTTTGTGATCTCTCGTAAATTTTGCCAATTATTATCCCTTATCGAATACTAGCCAATTCATTTATTTGAATGAATTGTTCGTAAAAATAAAATCTATTTAAATTTAATTTAGCACACAATCAAGTTTAATTAAAAATTATATTTATTAAAATGGTTTTTATAAAATAAAAATCATAAAAAATATTTAATAAAATAAATATAGTTTAATAAATAGCGAGAAAGCAGATGGTGAAAAATTTTTGTTAAGCTACATTAAATAAACTCATAAACTGTTTGACAATAATTTTAAGTTATAATAAATGTATACCAATTTTATTCATTTAATGAGTACTGAATAAAATTTGAATTTTAATAAATTTTAATTTGAATAAAATAAATATTAATCCTATAATTAAAATTATTATTCAAAAAAATAATTATATATGATTAAAAAATAATTATCTTAAACCTTATATCTTTATTGAGATAAATATGATGAAGTATATTCTTTATAACAAATTTAATTAAAAATTGTATGATTTTTATAAAATTAAAATATTATACTAAATAGCACGAAGAAATGGTAAAAAATTATTTAAGCTACAAGTAGATAATCAATTTACCAACAATTTTATGATATGATAAATTATATGCTTTATACATTTACTGATTAATTAATAAAATAAATTTTAATCTTATGATTAAAATTATTATTCAAAAAATAATTAAATGTATGATTAAAAAATAATTATCTTTAATACTAATAATTATCTTGCATCTGAGATATGATTTGAAATATCATCTTTATAACAAATTTAATTAAAAATTGTATGATTTTTATAAAATTAAAAACATGAAAAATATAATATATAAAATAAAAATTATATAATAAACAGCATGAACTGGTGGTAAAAAATTATGTATGCTTCAAGTATTATAGATTATCTCAATATCTACATATTTAATGATTAATGAACAGAATTGTAACTTCAACTTAAATAAAATAATCTTTAATAAATTTTAATCTTATGAAAAAATTATTATTCAAAAAATAATTATATGATTAAAAAAATAATTACCTTAAATTGCATTGAGATATATGTATGTATACTGAAGAATGATTTTTATAACAAATTTCTTAAAAATTCTATGATACTTATAAAACTAAAAAATATATATAAATTTTATTTTTCATGTATGTATTTTCATGTATTTTCATATTTTTCATGTATGTATTTTTAATTTTATTTTCATGTATTTTTCATGTAATATAAAAATTATATACTAAATAGCAAGAAGCAGAGTTAAAAATTATTAATGCTTCAAGTGAATTATATCAATATACCTATTCATTTACTATTTAATGAATAAAATTCGAACTTAAACTTAAATAAATTTTAATATTATGATTAAAATTATTATTCAGAAAATAATTAAGTATTCGTCTTTTATTATTTTTATAAATTCATTTTTGCTATGATCTAGCTGCCCTTCAAGTAAATCATCATTTATAACATATATCGAATTATAATTAGTTAAAATTATAAATTAAATTATAATTTATCCATCATATAGAATTTTAATTGTGAAATTTCAAAAATAGAATTATTCTAAATATAAGCGAATATAATTGTTAAAAAATATTTTTCTGCCTAGATAGATGGCTGATTTCAAAAAATGGCTGATTTCAAAAAAAGGGGTAATTTTCTCGTCGAAATTGCCAGTTATTCTCCATTAACAACAACTAATCCAATTCATCTTTTGATATGAATCGTTTCTAAAATTTAAAAATTATTTAATTTTAATTAAGCACACAATCAGAAGCAAGGATAAGATTATAATTAAAATTAAAGAAAGAAAAGCCAATCATCAGGAACAAAAATTATTATATAAAATAGCACGGATTTTACCCTTCTAGATCATTATTTATAACACATCATCATATAAATTGTTAAAATTTTAAATTCAATTTAACTATAATTTTTACATGATATAGAAAGTTAATGAAAAATTTCAAAAAAAACGTTTATTGAAATTTAAGCGAATTCTAGCTGAAGCAAAGAAGATAATTGAAAAGCTCTTCACAACAAATTAAAGATATTAATAAATTTTTAAAATTATTTGTTTTATTGACAGCATTTAATAATGAATTTTAAAAAAATATTGAGAATATTAATTTAATTACCCAAATTTGAGGTAAATCTACTATCTTCTTGCATCATAATTTTAATCATATGACAAGCTGACAAAAAATTTACATCTTCAAAAAAGTTTTCATATGTAGCTTTATCTTCTATTAGTGAGACATGTGAAGTTAATGAGGCTGAAAGTAATAATAAAATAATCAAATAATAATTACATTTTTAAATTAAATAAAATTATTTTTATTAGAAATTTTTACAAATAACAAGAGTTTTTAACTAAAAATTATAAATCTTCCGAAAATTTTATTTAATAATCTTCCAAAAAGTTATTTTAATAAGTTTACTTAATAATTAAACGAGAATTTGATTATAATTGAAAGAATAAAAGTGATTGTTTAAAGAATAATATTGAGAGAATTATTTTTATTAATATAATTTTTGAAGATATATAATTTTTAAAGACATCTGAGGATATTTTTAAAAGCTTGATAAAAAAATAATGAGATAAATTGGAATTTCATAATAGTACTTAGAAAAGACATGATTGTTTAAAGAATAATATTGAGAGAATTATTTTTATTAATATAATTTTTGAAGATTGGCATTTTTGTGTAATTATGTTTAATAATTAATTAAAGACCAAACTGAATTATAAATAATAGTTTTATTAATTTTAAAGGTTTTCACCAATAACCTACTATCTTCACTTGCAATGCCAAAATAATAAGTACCAAAAAGGCAAAAAGATTGAATTAAAAAGTGCCTAAACTTTGCATAAAATTTAAATTATTAAAGCTCTTTAAAGCTCTTTAAAATAATATTAAACATAAGATAATTATTCAAAAAAACTTTTTATAAGATTATCTACTGATAAATTTCTTTGAGAATGATTCGCAAACCTGTATTCTTCTCATAGATACACAAAAATATATAGATAATAATTAACATCTATAATCATTACTACAAAAAAAATTGATTAAAGATGTAATATGAAATCATAATGTACTCTCGAATTTAATTCTAAATCAGTTAAATAATAATATTCAGTATTTGCATGTGAAGTATGAGCGATAAATAATTAAAAATTAGTAACTATAAAATTGATATTAATAAAATATTTATATGAAAATTTAATTTAGTATGTGTTATACATATATATATATTTTGTTAGGTAAGATTTTGAAATGTAGCTTAAAAGCTGTATATCGGTGAATGATTTGCGCATACTTAAATAATGATACATAACATAATAATTGATAATTTGCTCATATACCTATATAAACATATACAAATATAATAACAATTTTAAACAAAAAGTTTATTCAAAATATAGGCGTATTCTACTACCAGTAAAGATGATTATTTCGCAGATCGTCACAATAAGTTAAAAATATTAATAAATTTCCAAACTTTAAAATACAAATTAAATTGAAAATTAAAAATAAATGTTCAATATTGTTTAAATTAAATTTACTTAAAAATCTATCAAACTTCTTTGTTTCCACATATTGAATATGTTTTCATACTACATTAGTTAAAATAATAAATAATTTATTTAATAATTTATACATAATTTTTTAATTTATTAAATTTATTAAATTCCAAATTTTATAAAATTCCCAAGTTTTTGGAGCTAATGAGAGGCAAGCTAATGAGAGGTAATTAAAAATAAAATTACCAGCAAAATTAATACAAGATTATAAATATAGTTCATTAAGTATTATTGTGAAAAAATTAAATTTTTTATTAATTAATTAAAGTAAAAATAAAAGTAAACACCTGTGGAGAGTTATCAAGTTTAAGCAGATAACAAATTAAATTTACTAAAATTAGGTTTATAAAGAAAACAAATTAAATTTTTATCAAAGAATAATGTTTTTATATAATTGAAATATTAAATCAAATAATTTTAAAAATTTTTAGTGCCGTCCACAGCCTTTGGAAAATAACTGAATTGTATTAATTTGATGTAATTTGGTGGAGTATGGTTAATTTAAATTTATTAAATTCCCAAATTTATAAAATTACAAAAGATTTGGAGCTAATGATCGTCAACTAAGACGCACTGCCGATATAGTAAAAATAAAATTATATTCAGAAAGATTAGTATAAGATTATGAATATCGAGTTTATTTAGTATTATTATGAAGAATTAAAATTTTTAAATTAATTAATAACGTAAAAAATAGAAATCACTTCTCTCTATTAAGACAACAAATTAAATTGAAAATATGTAGATTCACTAAAATGAGGATTATAAAATAAAACTTATAAAAATTAAAATATCTAGCGAATAAAAATAATGATTTAACCACCTAGCAAAAATTAAATATGTAGATGTTAAGAACCGGAATTGAATGAATTTTTTTAGCAGTTAAGGACAAATTTTTAAATTTGATTGTAAAATTACCAAAAATATTATTCACATTATGAACGATTATACAACTAACAGTAAAAAAGTAAATGTGATGTCCTTCTGCAAAATTTGAATTTTAATAAAATTTCAAAACATAAATTTGGTTTATTGGAAGTAGTTTATGATAAATTAAAAATATTGAGCAGCTGATTAATAATAATTACACTTCAAATCAAAATTATTAATGTCTTCACTTAAATAGCTTTGTACTTCTAAAATTTTTTGAGAATAACGATTCGGAAACTTGCAAATACATAGATACACAAAAATATATAGAAAATTATTAACAGCTATAATCATAATACGAAGAAATATTACATTAAAATGATACTATTCAATCAAAAGGTACTCTATAATTTAATTCTAAATAGATTAATAATATTCATTATTCGTATATTAAGTTTGAGCGATAAATGATTAAAAATTGATGAATTATAAGATTGATATTAATTAAATTCGTATAAAAATTTAATTACAATGTTAAATAGTTAAAAATATTTTATGATATGTTAGCTTTTGAAGTGTAGCTTTTGAAGTTGTATGTATATAGATGAATTTATGCGCAGATATATTTATTGGAAGCAATTTATTATACAGAGATTTTAAAATGCTGAGAATTCGATTAATAATCATTTTAATTAGAATTATTAACATCCATGTTTCACCATCTTAAAATTTTTTGCATCTAGCAAATTCATAATTTTTTAAGTTTTAGACAAGGCATCGAAATTAATAAAAAGCTAAAATAAAGCTAGGAAATTGATGATTAAATATCTAACTTGATTAAATTGATATTTAAAAAATATTTTAGACCCAAAATTATATCGGAAGATAATTATATATTTAGTATAATAAAATTGTAATTTATGCATTGAGAACTTCTGAAAGAGTTATTCAATAAGAAAGAATGACAATTTTGAAGCACTTGACGTCACTAAATACACATCACTTATTATAACAATAAAGAAAAGCTTTTTAAAATTGTTTAAACATAAAATAATTATTCAAAAATACTTAGATAGAAATTGAATGCAATAGTATTTCACTTATTTACTTGTTTAAAAGATTCTTAATTAAAATCACATATGATATTTTTAATCTTTTTATTGAAAATTGTATACATATAAATTTGATGAATAGAAATTGAATGCATATATTAGAGCTTTGAACAAGGTTTCGTATTGATGATTTAATAGGCAAATTGATATTTAATGAAAAATTATATCAGCATTGATAATTATTTAGTATAATAAAATTCTAATTTACGCATTGAAGAATTTTTGAATTAGATAAAAATAATGATATAATTCTGAAGCATTTGGCGATCACTAAATCGACAATCACTTATTTTAACAATAATGAAAAGCTTTTTAAAATAAAACATAAAATAATTATTCAAAATAATTTTTATTAGATTTAATTAATGATGATGATCTGCCTTAACAAATTCTACATCTGCACACGTTAATTTAGCTCAAAGAGTATAAAATACATAGAAAATAATACAGATATAAACATTAATGCAAAAAAGTTATATGTACACAAATCTTCCTTTGTTTGTACATCCTTTGTGTTCACTAATACAAAAAATTTTTAAAAAATTAAAATAATATTTAAATTGACTATATTTCAACAGGATCGCATTGAATCCTCAATAATTCATTTACTTAATGATTAAGACGTTAAATATTTTGAACAAAAAATATAAATATTTAAACAAAGATATATGTAACTTAATAAATATTTAAATAAATAAGACTTAAAAAATATTATGTATCATAATTCTTAATTATTTAAAAATTATTATTGAATATTTATATAATGGTTATGATTAAAAAAGCCACTTAAAAAGAAAGGAAGGCTAAACTCATATGATAATTTATTTAATATGTTAATATATTTTTTAAATATAACTTTTGATAGTATAGCTTTTCAAGCCGTGTATTTTATGATATGCGCAGATTTAATTGATGAGACCATAACATAATAATTCATAATTTGCTTATATATAAGTATATAGATAATTGTTAGTTGAAATACAAAATTTTATAAAAAATGATAAGTTACTACATGAAGTATAAATTGGATAAAAATAATTGTTTAAAAAATGACATTGTATATCTGAAGATATTTTGAAAAAATTCGCTAAGTAATGAAAATAAACTCGAATGTTTAATTAGAATAAAATAGTTGAATAAAATTGTAAACAAGATTGAATTTTATGATGATCTAAAGTTACTTGGCAACTGATAGGGTAGAAGCACATGAAATTATAAAATTGCTACAAATAATATTTTGAAGCTCAATAAATTTTTTATAATTTAGAACATTTAATAAGCACATTTCAAAAATGCTTACGGACGAAATGCAACTGCGTTGCTAACGTATTTTGATAATAATAAAGAAATCAGTAACACTAATATAATTATAAGTATAAATATCAAATTTATTGAACTAATCTTTAATGAAATTAATAACAAAATTTCTAAAAAATGAATAATGATTTTTTACTTAATAAAAGTAAAGTTATAATTATTTCAGAATTTTTATGTAAAAATTTAATTTACAAAATTTAATTTAAAATTTGCACAAATCCAAATTTTAATGAAATGTTTAAAATTTTCAGTCCCTGCTCTGAATTTTGAGACAGAAATATGTTCGTAATGTGAAGAAAATATTTATGTTACGTATTTTAAACAACATTTTGCAAAATGCCAAGCCGACTAAAAAATATAAGAAAATAAATTATTGAGAAATGTTTTTAAATAGCTATTTGAAATTTTGTTTTTTGTAAAATTGTGGATTAATTTATAGATTTTGAAGACAAATGAAATAACAAAATAATGACATAAAATCTATATGAGTTATATGTATAAAATAACTTTAAAAATTCTTCATTCTTCATAATTATTCTAGTATAATTATTCCTATTCGAATAACGAGTTATAAATGAATATTATAATTTTAAAAAATATAAAAAGAACTGAATAATTTTTGAAAGTTTAATAAATTATATTTTTTATTTAGAAAATTTAATAACGACAATTTCCAAGTACAAGATTCATTTTTGTTACAACATTGTTAAAAATTTGTTACAAACATATTATTTAAAATAATATAATATTCAATTTCCACTCTTGATGGTATTATTAAATTATATAAATTATTAATAAATTTATTAAATACTTTAATTTTATCCAAAAGAACAAAAAATCTGATTACTATATATATGATGAGAAGTATTTGAAATTTAATGATAGAATAACCCTCACAGCAAAAATAGAAATGTATAAATTATATAATCAAAATTATGAATAACCGTTTTTTTGTGCCCTGATTATTGGTGATACATAATATCGTATCTTTCAAATAAAAAACTTAACTTAATAAATATTAAAAATATTATAAATGAAATAACAAAATAAAGCATAAATCTATATGATTTATATGTATAAAATAGATATTAAAAAATCTCATTTTATTTAAAAATTATCATTAATTCTTCCATTTATAAGAACGAGATTTACTTTGTTATAAACGTATTATTAAAATAATATTGTAATAAATCTCCACTTTTGATGTAAAATTTAATAAAAAAATTAAAAAATTTTATTAAATAGTTTAATTCTATTGAAAATTTATCTGACACCGATGATAAGTCTTTAAAGAGCCACGATTCAGAAATAGAGAAGTATAATTTATTATTTCTATACATACAACAAGATTTGTAAAAAAATTCAAAATAATGATTAACTGAAAACTAAATACATAATTCTAAAAGTAAAAATATAATTTTAATTTGAGGTCACAAACAACAATTCAAATTATCAAAAATTAAAAACGCAACTACCTATTTTTTAGAAGAAAAAATCGTAAAGGTCGTTTTATCATAAGGAAATATAAAAATATTAATGTTTAAAATAAAAGTTATATAACTATAAATAGTTAATCAAAATTATTATAAGATTTATTCATATTTTAAATACATAATACTTTATTAAAATACGACAATCTAAAAGCTACGATGTTTAATTGATAATTAAATAAATAAATTGATAAAGAATGCATTTTAAAAGATCTTCAGCTGAGTAACACATACAAAACTGACGTAACGAAGTGTTAAGATACATTAATATAATGATGTTAATAATAAATATTTAGCTAAATCAAATAAATTATTAATCTTTTAATGATTATTTAGTTTAAACTTTTATTAACTTTAATTAATAGCACTCGTTATTTAAATTCATTAAATATTAAAAATCAAAATAAAGACCACAATTAATTGATATTAAATTCCAATTTATTATATATTTTTGGGTTCTTTAGTAAATGACACAAACAATTAATTAATAAACTTAAATTTATAATTTTAATTTAAAAATCAAAGATTACTTTTAATCACTTGTTTGAGCCTGTTAAGACAAAATCTTCCGAAGCATTTTTAAATTATTAATTATTATTAATTCATTATTAATTATGATTTTATCGTTAAAACATTTAAGCATTATAATAAAATAATAAACAATTAATAAAAATAAATTGAATAATTAATAAATTATTATTAAATAGTTTATATTTAACTGTTTTATAATTGAGAATTTTTAATTAAAAGGTCTCTAATCCGTAGAAGATGTCAATGGAAGCTTGCTGATTTTCATCATTTTAGTGAGTTTACAAGGACAATATAAATAAAAGTCAAATCGGCATAACAAAGCTTAATCTACAAACTTCATTTTAAATAACTTAAAAACTTAATACGTAATCAATAAATAATAAATTAAATTAATAAATAATAAATTAGTCTTGACCAATTAAACTATACTTAGTTTTTTATTGATATAAATAAAAGAATATAAAAATTTGAATGATTTTGTTGATATAAATATTTTTAATTATAATTTTTAAATGTTGAAAATTTATTTCAGCCATGCAAAAAAGCAGGATGTCAATGGAAAATTGCTAATTTTCATCATTTTTAGTGAGTTTACAAGGGCAATATAAATAAAAAGCAATTCGGCATATCAAAACTTAATCTACAAATTCATTTTAAATAACTTAAAAATATAATACGTAATTCTAAATAATAAATTAGTCTCGAGCAATTAAACTATACTTAATTTTATTGTTGATATAAATAAAAATATATAAAAATTTATATGATTTTGTTGATATAAATATTTTTTATTATAATTTTTAAATGATGAAAATATTATTTCAACCATGCAAAAAAACCTTAATTGATGCTTATTAACATGATTATGAAGAGTTTAAATATAAATATTTATCTTGAATTTTTAAAATCCCATTTTTTATATAATAGAGGTTATGAATTCTTTGCAAACAATGCATATTTTATTAACATTTTATTATGATAATTTTATAAAATCTAAATATATAATATACATATATGATATAAAAATATATATGATTAATATCACCATCGTTCTTAATAACCTCAGCACATTGTCACAAATAAATTTTGTAAAAACTTAGAGAATTTTAAATTATTTATTATAGAATAGTCAAAATTTTAAATGAATTTTAAAAATAATTTACTAAAAAATTTTAAGGCTACTGAAAACATCGCTATAAAATCTTTGTGACTGATACTTATAAATTTGATATTTAATAAATCTACATTTTAAATATTCTAATTAAAGCATCTATTAAATTAATAAATGATTTTTCCGTTATTGAAGAAAAAAAATTAGAATGTGTCCTCAATGTGAAGTAGAAAAAGAATCAGAATTTTCTATAAAAATGATGTAAAATAATAATAACAAAATTAAAGCTAAAAAACATTTATAAAAGCAAATGAAATAAGGATAAAAGGCTGCACAATGAATTCACTATGATGAAATATAACCAATGGAAATACCCAAAATATAACCAAATAAATGAAAAAAATAATGATTACTTATATTTTTGCTTATATAAAATATTATTCTGGATTAATATTTATAAAAAAGCTGAAAATTAAGAGAATATAGCTGCTAATATATAAAATATATCTACCGCTTCTTCTTTCTATACTGATGTATACATGTCGTATTTTAACATAAAATTAAATTTAATTTCTTTGTGATTACAGTAGACAACTTTATAAAATTATGCGACACTAATAAAAATTATAGAGATCTTTTTAACAATTTATATTCTTATGAAAATTAAAAAATGCCACTATCCATTAAATAAAAATAAATTGAAAATTAAATAATATTTAAAATTCGATAAAATTAATTCTTAAATCATAAAAGCTTGACGTATGCTGATAACAGAGGACACAATTTATTTTTATATTATTTATAAAAAAATTCACAAATATCATCAAATAAATACTATAAATTAATTAATTTTAAATTAGATTTTATTTATGAATAAAAAATATTATGAAGGAATATATTAAAAATGAAAAATATTGAATTATAAGTATTGACGAGGCTCATGAACGCATAATTCTTGCGTTAATTGTCAAGCGATCATTGAATACAAATTATACTACTATGTAAATATAAAATTTAAATTAAGTAAATTCATAAGAATTTATAATTAAATTTGTATGTATTTAATTTATTTATAATGTATTCTGTTATTGAACCTGCCTTCTAGACATATTGCTTTTGAGCTTTTGTCCCTTCTTTGAATGAAAATGATGTAGAAACGATAAAATAAAGAGGAAAGTGATAAAATACAACAATAAATTAGAGAATTTTAGCTCGTTCTTTAATTAAAAGTCATATAATTGAAGGTTATGGTAGAAAACAGTTTTATTAAGATAATTATATTTAAAAATAAAAATGTAAAAATTGTTACAAATAAAATTGTATAATAGAATAATAAATTACAAAATGCTATGGAAATGCAACTTATGTGATCTGGGTTGCAACAAAGTTGTCTAAATTATTTTTCCATAATACTTAATATATAAATGTATACATAGATATTGAATATAAATATATATAATTAGAAATATCTATAATTTTGCATATAATAATTCCTAGTTGAAGTTTCGTCAGATATACTATTGAGTTCAATTCACGAATCCAATTAAAAAATATAAGGAAAAATAAAAATCTCAATATCTGTAGTTTAACTTATAATTAAGTTAATTAATTAAAATTCGGATATAAAATTTATTTTTACGTGAAACAATATTATTAGTTGAAGTAACATTATTTTATATTAAATTAAAATTAAATATTATAAATTTAAAGTTATTATTTTATTAATTTAATTATAATTAAGATCGGAATTAGAATCAAAATGCAAATTGTACTTATATGAATGATATAGGAGAACATGTTTGATTATGTACCTTGTGTCTAAGATACCTATAAATAAAGATTAGAAAATTTTTTAAAACCCAAAATTTAAAAATATCGGAGCTTAATTATACTTCATTTTATAATTTGCATAAGTATGATCAATAAACAAACTTAATATTAAATAATTACCTAATTACACTAAATTAATAAACAATAATAATACCTCTTGAACATTTAACTCTTAATATTGATACAAACAAAAGTATCAATAAGTTGACTGATTATGTTGATATAAATACTTTTCATTATAATTTTTTAAACAATTAAAATATTTTTCATACTAACAAAGCAAATTCAATCAGCAATTTATTTTAAAGAAAGTAAATAATAATAAATTGATAAATAAATAATATGAACATGCTAATTCCAAATTCGTATATAGAGAAAATCTACATGGTTATCAAAACATAAATTAAAAAAACATGACTAATAATTTAATAGATTTAACATAAAAGAGTTTGAAATTGCTGTTAGGATATTTTTTAGATAATATTAAATAACAAATATTTATTTACCTAATTATTTTTATTTTATAAAATTTCATTTCAACAATGATATGTTATCAGCTTAAGAGAGACTTGTCATGTTAAAAGGATTAAATATTGGTTAAATGTAAAAGCAACATAATTATATTCATTATAAATTAAAAATATTCTAATAACTTTGTTAACAAATAATCAAAAAATAATGTGTATATTATATTTTGCCAGTTCAATTGAACAACCTGAATCGCAATTTAATTTTAAATACAACTTATTTAATTTTAGAATTTTATTATTATATTGTTATAGTTATTATGTTATAAAATTATTGTTATAATAATTATAATTTATTCGTCATATAGAATGTCAATTGTAAAATAAAATACCTAAGTTTATTCAAAATACTACCAGATTAAAAACAGATACTGTGGACGACACTAACTACACATCACTTATTTTAACAATAATGACAAGCTCTTTAAAATAAACATAAACATAAAATAATTATTCAAAATAATTTTTTATTAAATTTAATGATGATGATCTGCCTTAACAAATTCTGCACCTGCACACGTTAATTAAGCTTATAGATGCATAAAAATACATAGAAAATAATACAGATATAATCATTACTGCAAAAAAGTTATACATAAATTTTCCTTTGTTTGTACATCCTTTGTGTTCACTTCGTTTGCTTTGACATACGAAATCTAATACAAAAAATTTTTAAGAAATTAAAATATTATTTAAATTAACTATATTTCAACAGAATCGCATTGAATCCTCAATAATTCATTATCTTAATGAATTGAGACATTAAATATTTTGAAACGAAAATATAAATATTTAAACAAAGATATAACTTAATAAATATTTAAATATATAAGACTTAAAAAATATTATGTATCATGTTCTTAATTATTTAAAAATTATTATTATTATTGAATATTTATATAATGGTTATGATTATGTAATAAAAATAGAATTTAATAAAAATATAGAACGCAAAAAAATTATACCATGAGTAATAACCGCGATTATACCATAAGTAAAAACAATTAATGTGGAGTTCGTCATAAAAAATTAAAAGTACTAATAAATTCTTAAACTTACAATTTAAAACTTAACTTTTAAAAGCATCGAGAATGTTAATTTAATTACCAAATTTGGGTTAAACCTAATTCCCTATCCCTCATAATTCCCTATCCCTCAAACCATTTATCGTATTTAACGTCATCAAAAAATTACCACATTTTATTAGCTAATAGAGATACTAACTTTAAGTCAAAGGGTGGTGGTGTAGCTATATTGATCAAACATGGTATCCCATTTAAACAAATAGAACTTACAAAAATACTTGGTATTGATGTTTTAGCAATCGATATTATTACACCATTACATAAAAACTCTATTAGAATTGTTTTAGTATACAGACCCCCCAATATCAAAGATTTAATAACTAGAAAGCTAATTAACACTTTACAAACAATTTCCCATGGTAATGTAATAATCATAGGAGATTTTAATTTTAATTCAAACATCATTGATTGGAAATCCATTACCGCTAGTAACCAAATGGGAAAAGAATTTCTAGAATTTTTAAGTAATTTCAATTATTCCAATAATATTTTCACTTCTACACACTGCAAGGGTAGTACCTTAGATCTTATTTTAACTAATAATTCTTCATGCTTTGAAACTTCTGTTATAGAAGGACTTTCTACATCTGATCATTTCTCTATTAAATTTTTCATCGAAGCTCTCCCTCCACCACACCAAATAATCAAATATAGGGATCTCTCTAATATAAATTTATTAAATACCCACCTAATAAGAAACTTTGATAAAATCTATGAAAACTTTTTTATTTCTGATAAATATTCATTTTTTGCTAAAACTATTAATGAATTATTGGAAATTTATGCTCCTATTCGTAACACTAATGTTAAACCTTTTAAGCCTAAATATCCACAATATATTAAAAAATTAATAAAAGACAAAGAACGAATATTTAAAGCTTATAAAAAAGACAATTCTATAGACTTAAACCAATACAAGAATTTGACTAAAACTATTAAGCATCTTATAAATAATTATCAGTCACAACGTATAAAAAATTTAGTTTCTAATCAAAATAACCTGTTTAAATTTTTAAATAAATTTAACTGTAAAAAATCTCAACTATCTTGTATTGAATTAAATGACAAATTTATATTTGAAGATAAAGCTAAAGCTGATGCATTCGCTTCTGTTTTTTCAAAGTCTTTTTCAAATATTCCAACTTTCGTTTGTCCTAAGCTAACAAATTACAATATTAATTCATTCTTGGATGACATTGAATTTAGCATATTAGACATTGATAACATTCTAAAATCTCTACCAAATAACAATTGTGCTTCAGATGATAATTTAAGCTATAATATCCTAAAATCATGTCGTGCTGTTATATCTCCTTTTCTATCAGATCTTTTTAGAGAATCACTGGACTCAGGTAACATTCCAGATCTATGGAAAGTTTCTCATATTACTCCTATTTTTAAAAAAGGTTCAAAAACTGACCCGTCTAACTATAGACCAATAGCTATAACCTCTGCCATAAGTAGAGTCATGGAACTATTAATACTTAATCACATTATTGAACATCTTAATGTTAACAATATTATTGCTGATAGTCAATTTGGATTCATGAAAAAACGCTCGACCACCCTTCAAATGCTGTCTAACTTCAATTCCTGGTATGATGCAATCTTGAACAATAAAATAATCGATTGTATTTTCATTGATATAAAAAGTGCATTTGACTCAGTCCCCATAAAATTTTTTATTAATAAGTTACATACCATCGGTATAAGAGGTAAAGTACTAAATTGGATTTCTAATTTTTTAAATCACCGTACAGCCAAAATTAAAATTAACAATCAATTTTCGGAAAATATTCAATTATACTCCGGTGTGCCTCAAGGCACAATCTTAGCTCCAGTTCTCTTTATTATATACATCAATGACTTATCAAGCTCTATTCCTACGTCTATCAATAGCTCACTTTTTGCAGATGATCTTAAGATTTATCAATGTCGTAATAAAAATGATTCATCTAATCTTCAATCAAGTTTAGATAAAATTTCTAAATGGTGTTCTGATAATGCTCTAGAAATTTCTTTTAACAAAACTCTAGTTTTACATATTGGTACTAATAATCCTAAACATAACTACTATTTCAATGGTCTACCATTGCAATGTGTTTCTACAATCTCAGATCTAGGAATTGATTATACAGATACTTTATCTTTTGAACCTTATTATAAAAAAATTGTAAAAAATGCCTATTTTAGGGGTATGTCAATTATTAATAATCTTCACACGTCTAATCCCAAAATTTGGGGTATGGCATTTAAAACATATATTAGGCCAATATTGGAATATTCTTCGGTTATATGGAATCCCAAAACTAAAAAACATAGAGAAAAATTAGAAAAGGTGCAAAAATGGTATACAAGGGTGGCTCTTTTTAAGTGTAAGATCTATAAGAAAAACTATATCCAAAGATTAAAATTATTTAATCTCGAATCACTGGCCCTCAGAAGAGTTTTATTCGATTTATCAACTATTTTTAAGATCATTAAAAATCACACCCACTTTACTTCTTCACAATTCTTTATGTTATCTGATAGACCTAATAGGAATAGACATAATTATCAAATAAAAGTAGCTCGTAAAACCTCCAAAACTGAACACTGGATCTTTAACAGATCCATTAATCTCTGGAATGCCCTACCTATAGAGATTGTTAACATTGATAACTATAAGCTATTTTGGAACAGCCTTAGATCATACCTTATAGAACTAGAAAGTACCAATGATAGCCTTCTATATTATCGCTATTGATATTAAAAATCAAAACTAACCTTACCCCCTACCTACTCCCCCCACCTACCCTCTCCCTCCACCTACCCACTCCCTCCACCTACCCACTCCCCCCACCTACCCACTCCCTCCACCTACCCACTCCCTCCACCTACCCTCTCCCTCCACCTACCCTCTCCCCCCTCTTCGCTCCCATCTAGCTTTTATACTTCATATCTTCTTATATTCCAATAATAGCCATCTTTACTATCGATATTAATATTTCTCCATACAATAACCCAGTTCAGATAATAATACTTTTCTCAGGCTTTAAAACGGCTGTTTATTGCTTTGTGGCGTTTTGTTTACCCAATACTCAAATGTCCCAATCGATATATATATATATAATTTACTTTTTATTTTTTCGTTGCCGTGACCTTATTATTTTTTATTTTTACTTAAATTTTAATTGATTTTTAATTTTAAGATTTATTAGTTAAGAATCAAATTTATTTCTTAAATTTTTATTTAAAAACCATGGTCAATGTTCAAATTACTTTCAAAGCACATAAAAATAAAAGAACTGCTTCTTAATCAAATATTAATTTATTACATGTCCATGGTTTTTAAACTTCCATTTTTTATTATTGACTCAATATATTTTGTTTCCTAGACATTATATTTATTTTTTAAATTAATTGATTTATTTTTAAATTTTAAGATTTATTATTTGAGAATCAAATTTATTTCTTAAATTTTTATTCAAAAACCATGGTCAATGTTCCTATTTCTTCCAAAACACCCAAAAAAATATAAGAATTGCTTCTTAAGCAAATATAATTTTTACATGTCCATGGTTTTTAAATTTTAAATTTTGTTTTTACTTATTGACTTCAATATTAATTGTTTCTGATTTAAGAGGCTCCTTTGTGAGTCCTTTCGGATAAAGTTTATACATTTAAAAAATATTAAATAATTACCTAATTACACTAAATTAATAAACAATAATAATACCTCTTGAACATTTAACTCTTAATATTGATACAAACAAAAGTATCAATAAGTTGACTGATTATGTTGATATAAATACTTTTCATTATAATTTTTTAAACAATTAAAATATTTTTCATACTAACAAAGCAAATTCAATCAGCAATTTATTTTAAAGAAAGTAAATAATAATAAATTGATAAATAAATAATATGAACATGCTAATTCCAAATTCGTATATAGAGAAAATCTACATGGTTATCAAAACATAAATTAAAAAAACATGACTAATAATTTAATAGATTTAACATAAAAGAGTTTGAAATTGCTGTTAGGATATTTTTTAGATAATATTAAATAACAAATATTTATTTACCTAATTATTTTTATTTTATAAAATTTCATTTCAACAATGATATGCTATCAGCTTAAGAGAGACTTGTCATGTTAAAAGGATTAAATATTGGTTAAATGTAAAAGCAACATAATTATATTCATTATAAATTAAAAATATTCTAATAACTTTGTTAACAAATAATCAAAAAATAATGTGTATATTATATTTTGCCAGTTCAATTGAACAACCTGAATCGCAATTTAATCTTAAATACAACTTATTTAATTTTAGAATTTTATTATTATATTGTTATAGTTATTATGTTATAAAATTATTGTTATAATAATTATAATTTATTCGTCATATAGAATGTCAATTGTAAAATAAAATACCTAAGTTTATTCAAAATACTACCAGATTAAAAACAGATACTGTGGACGACACTAACTACACATCACTTATTTTAACAATAATGACAAGCTCTTTAAAATAAACATAAACATAAAATAATTATTCAAAATAATTTTTTATTAAATTTAATGATGATGATCTGCCTTAACAAATTCTGCACCTGCACACGTTAATTAAGCTTATAGATGCATAAAAATACATAGAAAATAATACAGATATAATCATTACTGCAAAAAAGTTATACATAAATTTTCCTTTGTTTGTACATCCTTTGTGTTCACTTCGTTTGCTTTGACATACGAAATCTAATACAAAAAATATTTAAGAAATTAAAATATTATTTAAATTAACTATATTTCAACAGAATCGCATTGAATCCTCAATAATTCATTATCTTAATGAATTGAGACATTAAATATTTTGAAACGAAAATATAAATATTTAAACAAAGATATAACTTAATAAATATTTAAATATATAAGACTTAAAAAATATTATGTATCATGTTCTTAATTATTTAAAAATTATTATTATTATTGAATATTTATATAATGGTTATGATTATGTAATAAAAATAGAATTTAATAAAAATATAGAACGCAAAAAAATTATACCATGAGTAATAACCGCGATTATACCATAAGTAAAAACAATTAATGTGGAGTTCGTCATAAAAAATTAAAAGTACTAATAAATTCTTAAACTTACAATTTAAAACTTAACTTTTAAAAGCATCGAGAATGTTAATTTAATTACCAAATTTGGGTTAAACCTAATTCCCTATCCCTCATAATTTTAATCAGTATGACAAACTGATAAGAACATCTTTTAAAAAAGGTTTACATATGTAGATTTATCTTCTTTTGGTAAGACATAGATGAAGTTAATGAGACTGAAAGTAATAATAAAATAATTAATAAAAAATACTTAAATTTATAAATTCATTCTACATATTGAAAATATTTTTATTTACACTTGTTAAAATAATAAATAAAAATATGCATAATTTATTAATTTAAATTCATTAAATTCCCAATTTAATAAAATGATAAAAGTTTTCTTATTTTTCTTAATGATAAAAGTTTTCTTACCAATATCTTTATCGTTGTTAAAGTAATAGATGACTAGTGCAATTAAAATTTATCCATCTTATTGGATAATATTAAACATAAGATAATTATTCAAAAAAACTTTTTTATTAAATTATTTACTTCTAAATTTCTTTGAGGATGATTCGCAAACCTGCATTCTTTTCATAGATACACAAAAATATATAGAAAATAATTAACAGATATAATCATTAATACAAAAAAATTATACATAAAAAGCTACTATACATCGAAAGTTGCTTTCGAATTAAATTCTAAATAGATTAAATAATGATATTAATTATTCGTATATAAGTTTGAATGATAAATGATTAAAAATTGATGTAAATATAAGATTGATAATAATTAAATTTATTTAAAAATCTAATTTATATGTTAATATATTTTTTGGTACACAAAATTATAAAGAAAGATAATTATTTATTATAATGAAATTTTAATTACGCATTGAGGAATTTCTGAAAGTGTTTTGCATAAAAATGATATAATTTGGAAACACTTAATGTTTACTATTTGACGATCACTTATGCGAATTTAATTCTAAATCAAGTAATAATATTCGTTATTCGTATATGAAGATAAATGGTTGAAAATTGAGATAAATGATTGAATATTGAAGTAACTATAAAATTGATATTAATTAAATTCATATAAAAATTCAATTAATATGATAAATATATTTTTTATAATATAGCTTTTGACGCCATGTATCGAGAATTTGTTATACTTCGATATAATTGATGATATTATAACATAATTGATAATCTACATACATATATAAATATACTTACTCTTGCCTAAATAAAATATAAAATTTAACCAAAAAAATAGAAAGCTACTACATGAAAGTTTAAAATTGATAGAGATATATGATTAAAAAGTGTAATTGTATAGCTAATAATTAATAGAATAAAGAGATTTTTTATTATATCATTTGAAGATATTCATAAAATATTCGCTAGATAATGAAAATAACATCGAATGTTTAATTCAAATAAAATAGTTAAATAAAATAAAAAACAAAATTAAATTCTATACTGACTTAAAATTATTTAGCAAGCAATAGAGTAAAAGCACATGAAATTATAAAATCGTTCCAAATAATATTTTAAAGTTTAATAAATTTTTTTTATTTTAGAAGTAGTTTTAGTAGAAAATGCTTACGGACGAGATGCAACTGCGTTTCTAACGTATTATTTATAATAATAAAGTAATCAGCGACATTAATATAATTATAAATATCAAATTTATTAAATTAATCTTTAATAAGATTAATAACAAAATTTTTAGAAAATGAATAATAATTTTTTTAATTTTTAAAAGTAAAAATTTAGAAAACTTTTAAGTATTTCAATTGAAATTTAAAAATTATTAACATTAATATTTAAAAAATAAAGTCGTACTGTTGCATTTTTATAATGTTAAGTTTGTAATTACTACAAAATTTTTATTTCAAAAATTTAATTTACAAAAAATACAAATTAGATTTTATTTAATTTATCAAAAATTTTCAGAGAATATTCTGTTATTTGAAATGAAATTGGTTGTTCGAAGATATGAGGACATCACAGTAATTTTTATTTTTAAAAATTATTAACTATACAAAGATTTGAATAAATTTACAAATAAAATAAAATAATAAAATCATAAATATATGACGTGTATGTATAATATAGATAATTAAAAATTCATAATTTTAAATAATTTAATAACTAGGTAATATTATAATAATATTTATTCCTATTCCTATAAACGGATTATAAATGAATTTTTATAAAATAGTTATTCATAAAATGTATAATTTTTGAAAGTCTGATAAATTATTTTTTTTTTTCTAGAAAATTTAATAAGCAAATTTTACAGATGTATAATAAGCACAATTTCAAAGTACAAGGGTCATCTTTGTTATCACATATTATTTAAAATATATCACATATTATTTAATTTTCACTTTTATTGCATTATTAAATTATATAAATTATTAAAAAATTTATTATATAATTTAATTTTATTCAAAACGACAAAAAATCTGACTACTATAATAAGAAATGTTTAAAATTATAATGATAAAATAGAATAATCCCCACAGCAAGAAAAGACAAGTATAAGTTATATAATCGACATTATCAATAATCGTCTTTTTTATGCCCTGAATATTGGTAATACATAATATCGTATCTTACAAATAAGAAACGTAACATAATAAATATTAAAAATATTATAAATAAAATAACAAAATAATGATATAAATCTATATGTATGAAATAAATATTTAAAAATTTTTCATTTTATTTAAAAATTATCATTAATTTTTCAATTTATAAGAACGAGAATAACTTTGTTACAAACATATTACTTAAAATAATAAATCTTCACTTTTGATGGTATTATTAAATTATATAAATTATTAAAAATTTTATTAAATAGTTTAATTCTATTGAAAATTTATCTGACCACGATGATAAGTCTTTAAAGAGCCACGATTCAGAAATAGACAAGTATAATTTATTATTTTTATACATACAACAAGATTTTTTTAAAAAATCAAAATAATGATTAACTGATAACTATATACATAATTCTAAAAGTAAAAATATAATTTTAATTTGCGGTCACAAACAACAATTCAAATGACCAAAAATTAGAAACGAAACTACCTATTTTTTAGAAGAAAAAATCATAAAGGTCATTTTATCAGAAGGAAATATAAAAATATTAATGTTTAAAATAAAAGTTATATAAATATTAATAGTTAATCAAAATTATTATAAGATTTATTCATATTTTAAATACATAATACTTTATTAAAATACGACAATCTAAAAGCTACGATGTTTAATTGATAATTAAATAAATAAATTGATAAAGAATGCATTTTAAAAGATCTTCAGCTGAGTAACACATACAAAACTGACGTAACGAAGTGTTAAGATACATTAATATAATGATGTTAATACATTTATTCAGCCAATTAGTAAAATAAAATTATCAATCTGTAAATGATTATTTAGTTTAAACTTTTATTAATTTTAATTAATAGCACTCGTTATTTAAATTCATTAAATATTAAAAATCAAAATAAAGACCACAATTAATTGATATTAAATTCCAATTTATTATATATTTTTGGGTTCTTCAGGAAATGGCACTAACAATTAATTAATTAACTTAAATTTATAATTTTAATTTTAAAATCAAAGATTACTTTTAATAACTTGTTTGAGCCTGTTAAGACAAAATCTTCCGAAGCATTTTTAAATTATTAATTATTATTAATTCATTATTAATTATAATTTTTTCATTATAACATTTAAGCATTATAATAAAATAATAAACGATTAATAAAATAAATTGAATAATTAATAAATTATTATTAAATACTTTATATTTAACTGTTTTATAATTGAGAATTTTATTAAAAGGTTTCTAATTCGTAGAATCAAGAACTCAATGGAAGATTGCTAAATTTCATCATTTTAGTGATTTTACAAGGACAATATAAATAAAAGTCAAATGGGCATAACAAAGCTTAATCTACAAACTTCATTTTAAATAACTTAAAAATATAATATATATACTAAATTAATAAATAATAATTTATCAATTAAACTATACTTAATTTTATTATTGGTATAAAAAAAATAAAAAAATTGAATGATTTTATTGATATAAATATTTTTAATTATAATTTTTAAATGATGAAAATATTATTTCAGCCTTGCAAAAAACCTTAATTGATGCTTATTAACATGATTATGAAGAGTATATATTTATCTTGAATTTTTAAAATCCCATTTTTATATAATAGAGGTTCTGAATTCTTAAAAAACAACGCATATTTTATTAACATTTTATTATGATAAATAAATAAAGTATAAATATATCTATATGCATATAATATATATGATAAAAGATATATATGATGAATATCACCATCGTTCTTAATAACATCCGTACATTGTCACATAAATATTTGTTAAAATTTAAGGAATTCTAAATTATTTATTATAAAATGATCAAAATTTTAAATGAAATTTAAAAATAATTGACTAAAAAATTTTTTGTAGACTACAACTAAAATCGCTATAAAATCTTTGTGAATGATAACTATAAAATTGAGATTTAATAAATCTTCATTATAAATAATTTAATTAAAGCATCTATTAAATTAATAAATGATTTTTCCGTTATTGAAAGCAAAAAATTGGATTGTGACACATTATTGTGTCCTCATTGTGATTTGGAAGAAAATCATAATTTTCTATAAAATTATTTAATAATAATAATAACAAAATTAAAGCAAAAAATATTTGTAAAAGCATCTGAAATATGGATAAAAGGATGAAACTATGAATTCCATTTGATGAAACATAACCATTGGAAACAACCAAACTATAACTAATTAAAAGAAAAAATAATGATTAATTATAATTTTTACTTATATAAAATTATAATTGGATTAATATTTATAAAAAAAACTGATAAATAAAGAGAATAATGCTAATGATATATAAAACTATATCTACCGCGTCTACTGGATATACTGATGTATAAATGTCGCATTTTAACAAAAAATTCATTTAATGTCTTTGTGACTACAGTAGACAACTTTTATAGAATTATGCAACACTAATAAAAATTATAAAGATTTATTTAGCAATTTATATTCTTATGAAAGTTAAAAAATGCCACGTTAGCGTTAAATAAAAATAAATTGAAAATTAAATAATATTTAAAATTCGATAAAATTAATTCTTAAATCATAAAAGCTTGACGTATGCTGATAACAGAGGACACAATTTATTTTTAAATTATTTATAAAAAAATTCACAAATATCATCAAATAAATACTATTAATTAATTAATTTTAAATTCTATTTTATTTATGAATAAAAAATATTATGAAGGAATATATTAAAAATGAAAAATATTGAATTATAATTATTGACGAGGCTCATGAACGCATAATTCTTGCGTTAATTGTCAAGCGATCTTTGAATACAAATTATACTACTATGTAAATATAAAATTTAAATTAAGTAAATTCATAATAATTTATAATTTAATTTGTATGTATTAAATTTATTTATAATGTATTCTGTTATTGAACCTGCCTTCTAGACATATTGCTTTTGAGCTTTATGTCCCTTCTTTGAATGAAAATGATGTAGAAACGATAAAATAAAGAGGAAAGTGATAAAATACAACAATAAATAAGAGAATTTTAGCTCGTCTTCAATTAAAAGTCATATAATTGAAGGTTATATGCCATAAATACACCAATCAAAATTTAAAAATTAATTTTAAAATTAAAAAATATTTACAAATAGTATAGCTACAATAATATAAAATTTGATTTATAAATTGAAATCAACATGACAAAATACTCCTATAACATCATTGATGAACGTACATTTCGTATGTGAATGTTTAATGAGTATCATTAAAAAATTTATACTCCGTATAAAATGTAAATTATTTAAATTCATAATAACTTACAATTTATATGTATTAAATTTATTTTTAAAATATTCTTGAATTAAACTATCATGTTAAACATAAATGGCTTTTGAGTCTAAGTAATGGAAAATGGTTATACTCCGACATCATTTATGATATGAAAAGTTAAATCAAAAAAAGAGAGCTACTACATGAATATATAAAATGAAAAAGATCAAATTGATAAAAATAAATAAATGGAATATATTTATGGAATATATTTATGTGAAGAGAATGTTTTTGGTAGAAAACAGTTTTATTAGGATAATTATATTTAAAAATAAAAATGTAAAAATTTGTTACAAATTAAATTGTATAATAGAATATTAAATTACAAAATGCTATGGAAATGCAACTTATGTGAACCGGGTTGCAATAACGTTGTGTTTGCCCATAATACTTATTATATAAATATAAGAGATTGATATTAAATATAATATAATATAGTTGTTCATAGTTATATAATTATAAGTACTAATATGTCTATCATTATTTTTTGATAAATATTATTTAAACGAAGATTTATTAATTTATTAATTAAATTTATATTAATTTAAATATTTTTAATAATTATTTATAAAATTTAAAGCATATAATAAATGAATGAACAGTTTCGTCAAATATACTATTGAGTTCACTTAACGAAATTTAATTAAAAAAGGAAAAATAAAAATCTTTATATATAATTCGTGATTGGCAAAAAGAAACAACTGTAGTGGCATGATACAAGTTTTTCACTTAAATTTTATGTGAATAAATTGTCTTAAAAGATTAAATAAAAATTAAGTTAATTCATTAAAAGTACATGAAATTTATTTTTGCTTTGTTCTACATATACTTTTTATTTCAAGTAATATTAGATTAAATATTATAAAATAAATTAAACACTAAATTAATAACCTATGATAACTCCTCTTGAACGATTAACCTTTGATAGTGATATAAACAAAAATATTAATAATTTGACTGATTATGGTTATATACTTTTTACCAAATCACCAATTTATTTTCAAAGAAATTAAATAATAATAAATTGATAAATAAATAATATGAACATCCAATGATTCCAAATTCGTATATGAAGAAAAACAACATGGTTATCAAAACATAAAATAAATAAAAACATGGCTAATAATTTAATAGCATTAACAAAAGAAATTTTTAAACATGCTGTTAGGATATTTTCTCATTAAATAATATTAAATAATCAAATATTTATTTACTTAATTATTTTTATTTAAATAAAAAAACTCAATTCAAAAATGTTATGCTGTTTACAGAGAGAGACTTGCCATGATAAAAACATTAAATATTGGTTAAGCGTAAAAGCAAGTAATTATATTTACGATTATAAATTAAAAGACAATAGTTTGGTTGAATGTTAAAATATTTTGAAAATGAAAGTTTTTTGAGCATTTTGTTGATTCAATTTATTTTAGAAAATCATGTGCTCATTTGTTTAAAATAAATTTCAAATATTATAATAACTTTGTTAACAAGTAATCAAAAAGATATATTGCATTTTGCTAATTCAATTGGACTACCTGAATCTCAATTCACTTTTATTTATAATTATATGAAATTTATTCCCAATTAAAAACGAATGCTGAAGCACTCGATAAAACAATTATAATTATTAATAAATTTTAAAACTTAAAATTCGTTATAGCTGGACTAACATATCATAAATTATATATTATAATTTTAATTATGATTTATTCATCATATAGAATATTAATTACTAGAGCCCGGATTTTTATGCATTAAAAAATGCAAAATATGGCAGGATTTAGGACTTTTTGGCAGGATTTTAGGCAATTTTCGCAATATTTTCCCCAAAAACCTCAAAATATGCAGTAAAATATGCATTATGCAACAAAGTCCGGAATATGCAAAAATATGCATTATATGCAAATAGAAACCCCCTCTAAAGTTTTCAAAGCTTGCGGAAACAGTGTTTTTTGTGCATAACACATCATGAAAAGTTTGCAAAAAAAATATGCATTTGCATAAAAATCCGGGCTCTATTAATTACAAATCAAATAAGTTTATTAAAAAGATAGCCCTATTTTTGAATTTATTCGAAATTTATTCAAAATACATTCGGAAAGTGAAAAGACTCGATGGTATTCGTTACGTCAAATTATAATTATTAATAAATTTTAAAACACATTTTTTAATTATAACAATTTATGATAACTTTAAAAAATAATTATAATGTTAGTAATATAATAAATTAAATTTTTGAATAAAATTTATGATTAATATTACTTAATTTTAAATTTGAAAAAAAAACACAAAAGTTTCTCTGTAAGAATGAATGATGAAGATATCTTTAGGAGCTTTACATGGATAATAATAAAAATATATAAATTTGAAGCACCTGGCGTTATTTAAAAAATTACTGAGTATATATAATTAAAGCCAATCTAAATTATAAATCATATGTTTATTAATGGCAAAAATTTAAATTTATTCGAAATTTATTCAAAATTTATTCGAACTCTACAAAAATAGACTGTAATGCCATTCGCTGCAACAAATTATATTTATTAATAAATTTTAAAAACTTAATTTCATATAAATTTTAAATAAATTTTATGAATAAATTATTAAAATTTTTGGAGTATAATACATCGAATGAAATGCATGAAACATTTAAACTTATTAATGAAACTGTTTAAATTTCTGAGAAGCTCTAGAACATGTGTATCACTTATAGTTATATACACAAATAAAATAGATACAAAATCTATATGAATGATATTTAAAAAAAGTTATTTAATAATTGTTAATTTTACTTAATTTAATTTTCATATTTTGAGTTATGGAAAAATATCCAGAGATAGTGAATAATTATATGAAATAGTACTAAAAATTTAAATTTTAATTCTACAAATATATATTTTGTAATTTGAATTTTGAAATTGAAACTACAAAAAATAGCTACAAAATTTATATGATAGATATGTTAAAAATAAATATTTAATAATTGTTCATTTTAAATAATTTAATTAAAAATACTATTAAATTAATAAAGTTATGGCTATGGAGAATTAAAGGGGATCGCCTCAAACAGTTAAAATTGTATAAAAAAGTACATCAGTTATAAAAACTAAAATTTATACTATTTTAATTTTAAAAATAAATATTTTGATGATTTAAATCGAAATTTTTTTAGTTTAAAATTCTAGTGCCTTGGAAGATGAATAATCATGTTGATGACAGCAAAGGCAAACACACATCATATATGAATGTTTGAGTTATACTCGATAAAAATTGATATCAATTACCTTTAAATTAAAATTAATTTATATTAAAATATATTATTTTTAATTATCAATAGTTATTTATTTTAAAAATTATAAATATTGAATTAAAATTAATAAAAATAATTAATAAATTGCATGACTAAAATAATTTGATTAAAGCATTTAGTAAATATATTTAATTAACAAGTTTTTATATTTAGAGATATGGAAAAATCTCCAGAGACAGTGAATAATTCTAAAAAATAGTACTAAAAATTTATATTTTAACTCTACAAATATATATTTTGTAATTTATACTTTGAAATTGAAAATTTTAAACTATTTTAAAATAAGTGCCTTGAACATGGAGTATGGTGTTGATAAATGAGGCAATTAACACAATATTCGTATATGAATGTTTGATTATATTTGATTAAAATATATATTAATAATTTTAATAAAAATTTTATTTATATTAAAATTGACAAAAATAATTTGATTAAAATAAGAACAATAAAAATAGCCGTTTATTTAATAGAATTAAGATTTTTTAATATTGAACAAAATTATACTACGTCAAATGATGAGTATGAACTGCAAAAACGAAATTACCAAAGAAATATGCAGATCAACAATTTATTGAAGGAGAATAAAGTTAGTAATAAATTAAATAAACATCCATCAGACTACAAAAATATGTTTAAAAATTTTTTAAGTTTTTAATACATATCAATAGTTATTTATTTTATTTGATTATAAAATTAAATAAAAATTGATAAATTGATAATTTATGATTGAAATTTAATGATTGAAATTTCTTTTTTTTAAGTTAATTGTTCACACTCCTAATAAACTACCAACAAATAGAGGAACTAAAAAATGTTTTTGAGGAGGATTTTTATAAAATAAGGATGATAAGCGTTGGAACATGAATGTCATAAATTTAAATTAAATAAATTATTTTATTTAAAAATAAATTTTAGTCAACGAATTATGATAATAATTTAATAATTTATAATTAAGCGAGCTATAAAAAAAGATAGTGAAGTGCGAGTTAAAGATGTCACCTTATCGTTAAATTAAAAATTAAATAGTAATACTTAAATATGTAAATTGACAAATATTATCAAACATATGTATAAAATAAATTAATTGCGTTAGTTGATTGTTATTAAAATTGCAAACAATGGATAAAATAAATAAATTTATTGTACCGATTTATAAATTAAAAAATTTATGCCAAGAAATTAAAACAAAATTTTTTATTAAATAAATTGAAGTACTGATTAAGCTTTTAGATAATAAATATAATTTAATTATTTTAAAAACCTTTAAGAAAAATCACATGAAAAGAAATATTTTTCATGCTTATACATTAAATAATTTATGGAATCAACGTAAAGTTTAAATTTATAAAATTATAAGATTTAAAAAATTAAAATAAATTATAAATTTGCTTGGCATGCCAATTTATATTAAAGTCATGTCGCCCATTTATGAATTAAAATATTTAAAAAATAATTAAAATAAAATATAAATCGGCTTCAATAAAAATTTAGATTTTGCATGCCAGCTTATACTTAAATGCTGTCCCCACATTTTTTGAAATAAAATACTTTATCAAAAATTAATTTTAATAACAATAAATTTTACAATAAATTTCTGCAGAATTGAGAATAACTCTCCTTGAGCCTACCCTCGTTATTGACAATAATTTTTATATTTATTTTAAAATATTTTTAAATATTATGCCTTCTATTTATTTAAGTATTAAGATGATAATAATTATTAAAATAACTATCAAAATAGCCAGTAAGTTAATTTCATTCACTTAATAAATCAGTTTTTATTTTATTTGTGATAAATTTTTAGAAAAATTATATTTATTTTTAATTGTTTGATTATTTATGTAAAATTCAAAAAAACCCCTGTCATCTCTCCAAACTTTGTTTGAAAATGATTCGGCAGTACCAAAAATTTATGTTTAAAAATAATAATAAAAGTTAATTCATTATTATTAATATTATATTTCATTCAGAACCATTCAGTTAATTCATTCACTTAATACTTCATTTTGCAGTTTATTTACGATAAATCTATAGAACAATTATATTTATTTTTAATTGCTTATTTATTATAATTAAATTTATTACTAGAATTTGTATTGATATGTTAGTGCCTATTAAATGCAGTTTGAAGATGAAATTATAAAAATAATTCAGAGATAGCTAAAAAAATATTGAAAGAAATTATAAGAGAAATTGTATAACAATGGCTTTATACAAAGTTTTTATTTAAATGATGATTTAAAAATAATTGAATAAGCAATAAAATACTATTGCGAGTCTGTTATAATACAGAGCAACATGAATAATTTCTCAGAAGAATATTATTTTTATAACTATATTTAAATAATAATATCTTGCTTGTGAAAATTAAAATTAAAAGGTTATATAATAATAAAGTTATCAAAATAAACTTTTATTATGAAAGTTATTTTAAGTTATAAACAACATGAGCAACTAATATTAGATAATAATAATATTAAGGATATTAATTCAATAATACCAACTACATATCTATATAAAAATATTGATGAATTTCATGTGTAGAACAATAAGCACATGCTATATTTTCAAAAATCAGATCATCGCGTTTAATAACTTAGAAATGAACAAGTTATAGACAAAATATTTCCATTTAATTTATTAAATCAAATAAACAAAAATTGTGATAAAATAAATGAATTAATTTATAATAAAAATATAAAATTATAAATAACTATATTATTAAGTTATTAAGTAAAATATTTAATTTTAAAATGCTTTACAAATGCATCTGAAAAGGAGTTCAAGAACGTTGTGTAGAAGTAAAAAATATGTTTAAGAACGCTTGTGTAGCATTTATTTAAAGAAATTTATAATATATTTAAACATAATATTAAGTATATTAATAATATAATAGTTATGTTTTTAAATAAAATTTTTAATTATGACAATTTTATTAAGAATTGAAAATTATAGAAAATTCTGTTTGTCTACCGTTGTACACAAATTTACCGATAAACAATTAATTTTTAAACTCCAAAATATTAAAATAAAATAAATTATTTTATATAAATTATTCTATTTAATGAAGATGTGTAATAATAATGTAATAATTCAATAATTTAAAATCAAATAAAAACACCGATTGATATTTTAAATGATGTAAATTACACAACTCATCTTCATATAGTCATATCTATGATGGAATAATAATACATAATAATAATTAAAATTATAAAAGGTTAATATTAATCAAAATAAGTATTAATATAATAATCATACAATAATAATACATTTTTTTATAAATAACCGCAATATTTGTAATTCAAATAGAAAAATTTTGCAAGAGCTCAATCAAGAGAACAATTTCACATATATTATAGAGACATGATAATATAAATTTGAAAATTAGCCAGTAGTTAAATAGACTCAAATAAATAAATATAATGATATAAATTTGATAAAAAATAATATAAAAGTTAGGATATCAAGTCAGGTTTGAAGATAAAATCAATGAATCAATGTTTTAAAATATGGTGGATAGTTTAAAATAAATAAATTTTTATTGAAAATATATTTTTATATTATATATTAATTTATAATAAAAATATAGAATTATAAATAACTATATTATAATGTTATTAAGTAAAATATTTAATTTTAAAACAAATGCAACAATGAAACAAACAATAAACAAAATTACAAATGCAACTGAGAAGGAGTTCAAGAACGTTGTGTAGAAGTAAAAAAATGTTCAACAACGCTTGTGTAGCATTTATTGAAAGAAATTTATAATATATTTAAACTTAACATTGAGTATATTTTATAATACTAGCGGAGGGGCTAGCGAGCCCCTTCCGCTAGCTAAATTCTAAACATTACATAAGCTTAAATTAAAACACCTCATACATAAAACTCACTCGTCAACTATTAACTTTAATTCAACTATTAACTAAGATTTTCAACTTCCAACTATTAACTATTAATATCTCTTTACTATTAACTATCAATTTTCACTATTAACTGATTCCTTAAATTTTCAACTTCCAACTATTAACTATTAATATCTATGTCTACTATTAACTATCAATTTTCAACTATTAAATATTACAATGATTCAACTATTAACTAAGACTTTCAATTTCGAACTATTAACATCTATGTCTACTATTAACTATCAATTTTCACTATTAACTATTAGCAATGATTCGACTATTAACTAAGATTTTTAACTTTCAATTATCAATATCTATGTCAACTATTAACTATCAATTTTCAACTATTAACTATTAACAGTGATTAAACTATTAACTAAAACTTTCAATTTTCACAATCAACTATTAATATCTATTTTAACTATTAACTATTAACCTACTTTCAAATATTAATATACAAATATTAACCAACTTTCAAGAATTAATTTACAACTATGAACTATTAACCACCCTTCAAATATTAATTTTGAACTATTACTATCAACTATTAACAACACTACTATAAGCTATTAACCACCCTTGTCACTTAACCGTTGTCAGACTCTTAGATCTCAGTCATTACCGCTTTTTTCTCACCCATTGTGGGACCTCAAGACTATTGAACGACTATTTTCTTTCCTTTAGTACTCTACTTTAGTGCTACTCTACTTTAATAGTTAATAGTAAAAGAACTTTTTTACTATATATACTACAACTGTTAGTTAATAGTAAAAGAACTTTTTACTATACATACTACAACTGTTATACTACAACTGTTAGTCACTCTAGTACTCTCAACTATTTAGTGTCACACAATGTCAAACTCTAGGACTATCAACTATTTAGCATCACACAATGTCAAACTCTAGTACTCTCAACTATTTAATGTCACACAATGTCAAACTCTACGACTATCAACTATTTAGCATCACACTATGTCAACCTTGCTAGTACTATCAATCACACAATGCTAAACTATCTAGTACTATCTAATATCACACAATGACAAACTCTAGTACTTTCAACTATTCAGTATCACATAATATCAAACAATATAGGACTATCAACTACATAGTATCTCACTGTATCAAACTATCAGGGACAATTAACTACTTAGTATCTCTGTGTCAAACTATCTTGGACCATCAACTATTTAGTGACGCATTGTCCAAACACAAAAACCTAACTTTAATTAAGTTAAAAAACAAACCTCACAAAAATTAACCACCGGTTGGGCACTCTTCTTTATTAAATAAAATATCAGCAATGAAAACCAACAGGTTGACACTCAAATTGTTTAAATAATAGATTTTTTGATTTGAATCTAAAAACAATTTTTAAATAAAACAAATTTTAACAAATAAAAAAACAAAACAATCAAAACACATCTTAAATACAATTGACGAACAAAAAAAAACAAAAAAATTGTCAAAAAATAAAAAAAAAATAAAAAATTACAGCAAAAAAAAACAAAACAACTTCTAAAAAATTCACATTCTTTCTTTACTTCTCTAAACACACACTATTTTCTGTTTGGGATATTTTGTCATTTTTAATTAAAAATAAAACACAACGCCAAACACAGCAAAATTCAAAGCTGCGGACAGACAGAAATTCTAAAATTATATATAGGATAATAGTTATGTTTAATACATAAAATCATTAATTATGAAAATTTTAATTGGAATTGAAAATTATAGAGTAGCCTGTTTGTCTACCGTTATACACGAATTTACGATAAACAATCAATTTTTAAACTCCAAAATATTAGAATAAAATAAAAAATTTTTTAGTAACAAATTCTATTTAATGGATTATGATTAAAATTGAACAAATTATGTATAAACAAAAAGTTAAGGAGCGAGTTAAAAGGATTTGAGTTATTAAATTATCTACATACATGCAAAAATTGTGCTAAATTTGTTGAGGATATTATCATGTGTAAATATGTATTAAAAATTTTATAAAAATATTTGTTAAAAATTTGTTATAATTCGTCGTATTTATAAATTGGAGGAAATATATAATATGAATAATTTGTCAATTATTTAGCGAATATATTATATTTATTATAATAAATATTTTAAATTAATACGTAAAGATAAATACAAAAGTTATATTTAATAATGACCGTATTGGTATTCGATATTATTAAAACAAAACCTAAATACATCAATCAAAATTTTAAAAATTAATTTTAAAATTAAAATATATTTATAAATAGTATGGCTACATTATTATAAAATTTAATTTATAAATTGCTATAGACTCTGGCATAAGAGATTTTTTATCGGCAACAATATTTTTATACGAAAAATAAATATGAAATACCTAAATACAATACTTGAACATAAATATTCAATTTAATAAAATTATCATGAATAACATTAAAAGCAAGGCAAATTTTTAGTTAATAACATTTGTGTATTATTTAATAATATTACGTAATTCTTCAAAGGAAGATAATTAAAAGATAATTAATGATTATAATGATATAAATTTGATACAAAATAATATAAAAGTTAGGATATAAAGTCAGGTTCGATGAACAAACCGATGTATCTGGATGGTTAAAAATATAGTGGATGGATTAAAAATAAATTATTATTATTAATATCGTATATGGAAAATAGTAATATGGAAAACGATGCACTCCGACAACTTTGATCATATTTAAAAAGTTAAATCAACAAATAATAAACTACTACATAAATATTTAAAATTAAATGCTAAAAATAAATAATGGAAAAATGACATCGCATAGCTATTAATAAATATCATTTATTAATTTAAATGAAAAATACATATAATTTTTAATATTTAACACAAAACAATTTGAATTAGAGAGGGTAGAACAGAAGATTTTATGTTTAAAAATGATGAAAATATTTTTAATTTCATATCAAAAACTTTATTTTTTATAAAAAATAAATGGAATTTTAAAAAATATGTATAAAATTGTTATTTAAATGCAAATTATAAAAATAACTCATAGTTACTAAAATAATATGATGAAGCTAGGCTAACCCTAAAAGAAGGCAATAAAATACATATTAATTAAGTGTAAATAACCTTAGCTAATAATATATTTTATTCATGTAAAATTTAAAAAATGTTACTAAATGTTTAAAAATTCAACTTAAGAAAATTTACTAAAAAATTATGTATAAAAATGACAAATTATTCTTTAGATCTATTAAAAGAATATAACAGCACATTAGATATTATAATGAAAGTGAACGAATAGGCTGGATCAGTACCGATAATTTTTATGTTTAAAAAATAATAAAAATATTTTTAAATCATTATTAATTTATTATAATTTAATTTATTACTAAAATATGTATCGATGTCTATATCTATTTAGTGGAAATTTTAAAAGAAATTATTGAGAGAAGTAATTATTTTGCTTTTGTATAATTTAGAGCTCGGCACGAGGATTCTACAATTATTATAATACTAAAGGGCTGAAATAACAATAATAGCAATATAAAAAACATACATAAAATTAAAGTCCAAGTAAATTAGCTGATTTTGTAAAAAATATTATCTACAACATATTCTACTTTACTAAATTATAAATAACAAAATATTCTATTATTCTATTAGTTCTATTAGTTCGATTAGTTCTACAATAATTCGATAATAATGAAATTTGATTAAAATAATATTAAAATACTTATGAAAATAAACTGAAATGTCTATTTAAAAATAAAATGAAAATTGTTTTAAAAATAACATGCTTATCTACTATCTTTTAGTATAATTACTTTTATAATAACATAAAAATAATTATTAATCAGAATTATTAAAGAATATTTTTTAAAAAATATAAGTATTATTTAGGAGTATTAATATTATTTAAAGGTATTAAACAATATTGATGAAATACGTGAAAATAATGGCGGACTCAACAGATTTTTTACGTTATAATAATATAATTATCGTATTTAAAAATATAATCGAATATTAAAATAAAATTATAAAATAAAATTAATAAAATATGTTTATTACTATTTCTAAAAAAGAAAAATAGAAAATTTTTATTCTTCTAACAACAAATCAAATCAGAAAAAGGAGATTTAAGCGTCAATTATTCGAAATGTAGATCACATTAAATTTATGTATGTATTTAAATATAAAATGGTAAAAATATAATAATTACTTTTGCTAATAATTAACACCTTCTAATAACTAACATAGTAAAAATCAAAAGAAAACAAATAAAATTAATTTTTAAGTAAATAACGAGAATATAATTATTAAAGTCCATCTAAATTTTTAATTATATGTATTAAATTTTAAATTTAAAAAATTGATTTTAAACTTGTATCTAAAGAAAATTTCTGCTTCTACACAGATCTCTTTTTAGCTTGTAGACTTTGATTTGACTTATGAAAAAATTTATATTAAAAAATAATATAAAAATTTGTTAAAAGTATCTTTATTTGATCAAAAAATTAATAAAATATAGATTAAAAAGCCATTTAAAATTTTTTACCTAAAATAATTTAATTGTTCCCCGTACTGTGATACAAAAAATATACCAATGAACATTGTGAGATATTTAAATTAAATCGATTATAAAAGTTAAACTATCGAATTTCATTATTATAATATATATAGACATGTAAAATACATTATATAAATAGTATCTATAATAAAAATAATTTTAAACCCCTGGACCATGTAGATTATTAGTTATCTAAAAATAAATTTTAAAGGTTTATTAAAAATAAAATTTTAAATTACTTTATCAAGTAAAAATAAAACACATTTGAATCCAAAGGCTACAGTTTTCATGAAAATAACAAATTAAATTTGAATCAGATTATATTAAAATGGTTATTATAAAATAAGAGCTAATATAAAATAAATATATAATAAAAAATAATAATACTAAATATCGAAAATTAAATAAATGTCAAAAAATTAATTAGAACTATAACAATATTATAACAACTATAATTAATAACTATAACAACTATAATTTTACATAGATAGAATTATAAACGATTTAACAAGTTTATATTATTATATAAAAATGAATTAAATATTTTTTAGGTAAGGATTAAATTTAAACTTTCAATTTAATTTATACGTCATATGTTCGTATATAATTTTATTTAATTGTAGAACTTTAAAAAAATTATAAAAATTTTATAGGTACAATAAATAATGGGTACAGCAATAATTAATTTATTTTACATTCGGAAAATTTTATTGAAAATAATTGCACATCGTGTACGAATAATGTCGTTGAAATGGAGCATATAAGAGATTTCCATATGACTAAAAAATATTATACGTTATTCAAATTATTATAAAAATAATTAATTTTAACTAAAATGATTTAACTAAAAGATATCGTCAATCTCATTCGATACAGAATTTGATAATATTTAAAAAATATTTTTTTCTTGCCGGAGTATTGTTTATACTCCGGCAAGACGTATGAAATTTAAAAAAGTAACAAATGCCTGGATATAATACAAAATTTAATCAACAAAGTAGAGAGTTCTACCTTTTATATAGCAAATAATAATCTCCATTTGAAAGGAAATGATGATGTTAGTTGTTAGTTAAATGTTAGTGTTAGTTGTTAGTATTAGTGTTGTTAGTTAGTGTAGTGTTAGTTAAAAATTAAATGTTAGTTAAATGTTAATCAAAATAATTATATTCATCACGACTTTCTTAAAAAGAAATTAGATTATAATAAATAAATGAAAATTAAAAAATAAGAAACTTCCATATTTATGTTTGGAATATTTTAGGTCACGAAACTCTGTTAAAATAGTAGAGAGTGCAAAAATTTAATAAAATTATAGAAAAATTAAAATATAATTTCTTGATTATAAACAGCATCTGCAACACAGCGACAACTTAAAAGTAAACGCAATATTTTGAAGGTTGTTATAACAAATTATAACATTTAATAAATTTATAAAAATTAAATTTGCATTGTTGAACATTATGAGAGATTTTAAAAAATAATAAGGTTAATACATTAATAATATTTCAACTAAATGCCATTGAATTAATAAATTTGTACCCAAAGATGATCACATTAAAGATCTCAATATGCAAGTATTTTAAATATTAAATCGGTTATAAACTTTAAACTAAAGTATTACATTATAATTTAAAAATAAATATTTTGAAACTGAAAATTTTTAAAATATTTCTAGAATTGTGAAAATATTGAAAAATTTATAAAAATTATAAAATATTTCGTCACATCTTAAAGTCAAAACTCAAATACATACACTGACAAATTTGTTAAAATAAAAGTTGTAGCGAGTTTTCTTATAAAAACTGCGCAGAGCTTGTCAATTACAAAACGTAATTATTAATAAATTTTCAAATATTAACTTTCTTTCTTTGAAAGCAATTTAAAAGTTAAAAAATCATATCAACAACGATGGAATTATAATATAATAAAAATACAGAAATTATGTATAATAAACAATGTAAAATATAAAATCGCAAAGAAGAAACCTATTCACGACTAGACAAAGACAACTTAACAACCAATAAATAAAAGTAATTAACTATACTAAAACGATATAATTGTTTACATGTTTTTCATCTTAGAAAAGTGAATATTTTTTGAAGCGAAAATTTTTTAATGTTAATTCAGAGAAAACAAACAAAAGACTGAAAATAAAAGAGAATAATAAAGAGAATAAACCTCTCTAACACATCCGCGTAAGTGTTCTCTTACTTAGCACTTTTTCGCAAAGAAAGTTGTTTTTCTCTAATTTTCGTTGAAAATTTAACCGTAAACAAAAAACAACCAGCCGTCCGCCATTTAATCGCAGGGATTACCAGCCGCGTGCCATATAATCGCACACATTTAATTTGTTGAAATTAATCGCAGCCATTTTGTATCAGACTTTAGCAACTATCAAACTTTAATGGAACACTATTTGGTTAACACAGTTGAGTACACCCAAACACAGAGGTTTATGGGGTAATGAGGAATATTAGAGGATTTTAGGGGAGGAAAAAAAGGCTTATCTGGCGACTTGGGGAGTAAGCGGGATAAAGAGGGTTTTGTGGTATCAAGAGGGATTTCGGGATTTGCAAGGGATTTCGAGGAATATTGTTGATTTGGAGGCTTAGATATTTCTAATTTATGCGAAAATTTAACTGCTGAGATAAGGCTGTAATAAAACTACCGTATTTACTCAAATAATTACCCTCTCTCAAATAATTACCTCCTATTTTTTCTACTGATTTTAAAAATATTTATTGAAAATCATCGAATTTAATAATAAAACATTTTACCGATCAATATCATGGAATAAATCGAGACATTAAAAGATTTAGGGGAAAATCGAGGATTTTTTGGATTAAGAGGGAAATCGAGGGGATTAAGAGATTTTGTGAGATAATGTTAGATTAAGATTTTTAAGGATATAAGCCTTATTCCTTATATCTCACTAAATCCTTCTAAATACCTTTAATCCACGCTTGACTTTATGCCTTTAAAAATCCCAAGACGGAATTATTGTTGGCATAGTACTATTTTGAGTACATTATATAGCATATATTAAAAAATAGATATTTCAACCTCTAACCAGGAAATATACGTATTTAAAAACATGCCCATGATGCTTTTATATATCCCAGGACGGAAGTATTAATGTTATAATACCGTTTTGTGGGAAATATGTATTAAGGAGTAATAAAGTTAAAACGCAACTTTTTATCACCGTATTTGGTAACGTATTGTATATTCCTGTTCATATGCCTATGATAAAATAAAAATATAAAGGTTGGAATAATAATCGCCCTCACACAAATAATTACCCCCTCCCTATTAGTTACCCCCTCCGGCGAGAGATCGAAACAATAATTACCCAGGGTAATTATTTGAGTAAATACGGTATGTTGGATCATTAAGTTATTTTGAAGTTGGAAAATCTGCGAGGCAAAACATAAATCAGAGAGTAAAATTTTGTGAATAAGCTGAAAGCGTTATATCTAAAAATATAACGCTCACGAGATATATTGGTTAATTCTTAGGAATTAATGGGGATTTGGAGTGACTAATGGGTATATCTGGGAATATAAGTGATTTTGCAGAGATCAAGTGGATTTGAAGGGAATAAATGTTTCCCTGAAGATAAGAGTGGCTTAAGAGGTATTAAGGGTAAAAAGGATGCAAGGATGTTTAAAAGGATGAAAGTAATTTTGAGGGTTAAGTATGGAGATTATGGATTTGAAGCAAATAATGTAGATAAGAGATTTGTAAGGTTCCTTCTTTAATTAACTTAATATATTACTTCAAACAGCCGCACTTTAAGCAGTTGCACTTTAAAATTTTAGGAATCAAGCAGTAGATTTTGTACTTTAATGCGTCGCAGGTGGAAATTGAGAATTTTGGAAGCAAAAAGCCAGATTTGTTCATTTTGAGGACCCATTTAAACCCACGATTTTCCCCCGAATCCATACCACCATATATCACATTTAAACTACTGTTATCCCTACAAATCCCCATATATCCATCTTAATTCCCATATAACCCACGCAATTCCCATACAACCCCCAGATATCACTTTTAATCTCCAAATAATAAAAAAAACACCGCAAAATCCAAACAAACCAAAATACAAACTCAGAGTTATATTCGATAAATGCTTTAAAAACCCGTAGTTAGTACTGTGAAAAGATTCTTAATTTAAAGACGCTATACAAATAATTGATCAAAAATAACCTTTAGCACCAGCGGCAAAATTTGAAAAAAATATGGTGTTAAATAGCTTTTCACCATTTTCTAACCAAAAAAATGTTTTTTTGGAAAAACTAATAATTTCCAAATTATTTGATCTAATACATCATCAAACACGTATTTGTGCAAACAAAATCAAAAAAAAATGATCAAATATTTGATGTTCTCTCTAGCGGCATTGAGAATTTTATGTATCTTTGGTGCATGATTTACTAAAAACGTTGCCCTTCGTACCCTATATCAGCAAAGCAAATCGTTTTTTATTTATCGAAAATTTGTAAAAATATCGAAAGCAAATCGCAAATTTGTCTTAATATTAGTTTAGCAAGATAAAATGTATTAATTGGATAATGTGTGTTTTGAAAATTCAAAAGGAATTCATGTGCTCTGTGGATTGTATGTAGGATCTAGATGAGATATGGGCGGATTTGAGGGGATAAATTTCAATGAGTGAAACCAAGCGCAGACATGCACTGTAAAAAATTTTATGGACGAAACAAAACAAAAAACTTTTTAAAAACGTTTCAGTATCGAAAGAAACACAATTTTAGAAATTTAAATTTAGAAAAACAAGACAAAACAATTTAAATTGCAAAAATTTTTTTAAATAGCTTTAAGTTTTACTTCTGCTTTTTAAGCTCGCATTTTTTGGCCCCGAAGTCCTAAAACAGCAATTTCCCAAATTCTTAAAAACGAAAAAATAGGCTATAATTAGTGCCAAAACGCCTTGCAACGAAAAAAAAAGAAAACAAATGGAGTTTTTGCAAACGCTACTCTGATAATACTTAATCCCTCCAAATTCCCATAACACAATCAAAATCCCTGATATCCCACAAATATTAAATTTGGTTTGAACAAGTGCGAAATAATTTAGGGGCATATGCATTCAGATTATGTATAAGTTTTCCAGATATCTCCCTTTCCTCAAATCCTATGTTTAGATATGCGCATGTTTCTTTATTCTGTGTGATTTCGTTTCATTTCCTTATAAAAACTGACTTCTTAAAAAATAAAAGCAAAAAATTTAAATTCTGGTTTTTTATTTAAAAACTAATGTACGAGCGTTTAGGTGCCGCGAAGCGGCACCTAAACGCTCGTAATAATTTATAGAATTAAGGATATATTTTATTACATATATATTGATCTAAGAATAAACCAAATGATATTGTAAAAATAAAAATATGATAATTAGCATTAATTTATATAAATTTTTAATTAAATTATAAAATATTGTACATAAATAATATAGAATATAAACATAAATTTTCAAAAAATTATTCAAAATTTAATGAACGAATTATGCAAAAGTAATGCGGACTGTTATGGAGGAAGTCATGTCAAATTAAATTTTTAACCATGTATAGCTGTGCAGCTTGCACAAGAAATTTTGCACATTTAAATGTATAAATAAAATAAATTTCCATTAATATTTCATATGAATATTATTTATAAAATTGATAGTAAATAAAACGTCACTCTAAATAATTTGAATAACAATATTTACTAAGTGCCGTTAAATTAATAAATATTTATTCAAAGATCATAACATTAAAAATATCTCACTATAATTTGAATAATTAAGTTATAATATTAAATCAATTATAAAATTTAATTGAATTTAGAGTCTACTATATAAATATATCAAATATTATGTTTTAATTTTATTAAAATATATTTTATTTATGAATAATGTTTCTACATTTAGATAATTTATTAATTGAAAGATAATAAATTTTAAATTTATGAACTTGCAAAGAATTCGTTTGAAAGAGATGATTAACTGGCGAATTAGTTAAAATAAAAGTATATTCAGCTACAAATATAAAATTAAAAATATCGCTTTTATTAAGCAGTCTTATTATGGAAAATAAAATTTTTAAATTACCTCATCAAAAATATATAAAAATTATTAATTGTGCAAGGATACCATTTATATGAAAATAGCAAATTAAATTAAAATTAAACTATATTTAAATGGTTAGTATAAAATAAAATTTCTTCTTAGAAAATAAATTAATTATAATGTACTGTCATAACTAATTCTCCATTTTTATGTAGTTGAGTATTAAAAATAAATTATTTTTAAAACAAATACTCAACTTAAAAATATGTAGAATATTATTTAAATTAAATTAGTTTACTTACAAATATTTAAAAATTTAAGATAATAAATATTAATTGAAAAATATTAAATTACAAGTGTATAAAAATGACTTTTATTCAGAAAAAATAATAAAATTTATGTCTCCAGTTATTAAATAGATTTGCTATTAGAAATCAAATTTTTAAATAATTAATAACGTAAAAAATAAAAATTATTTGCTGAAGATGCAATTAATTTATTGGAGAAGCCAAACAGCATCAAAAAAATCTAACCATTTTATTGAAATATTATTAAAAAAGAGTTATAAAAAATAATTATATATACATAGAAATATCGAGCACTTGATCTAATGATAGAATACACGACAGTATCAATTTTTAAAGTAAAATTGCTTAAAATAGTTGACAAAAATAATTAAATTGTTTGACTTGATAAAAATTACATGAAGGCAAAATTTCAATCTAGATATGCATTTGATTATGAGGAAAAATTCGGCATTTTTTACGATAATAGTTTAAAATTATGCATATAATAATAATTAACAAATATTAAAATATTATTGAAAATATCACTAAAATAACCAATATTAACTTTTTCCTATATAACCTCGAATATAAAAATATTTAACAAAATTACAAATACACCAGAAGAAGAATATAAATTACTCGACGAAAGATTTATATTGACGATAATGTCACCTAATTTAATTGGTGAGAAAAATTTAAATTTAGCCTTATTAAGCAAATAAATATAAATTAGTTTTAAAAAATATAATGAATGAATCCACTAATTCTAATATTTTATATTGCTTATTTCTGAATGCTGCTAAAAAATATTCAACGATTTTATAAATTAACTAATATAAAATATAACTGGTTGAATAGAGCTTTCTGTTACCATAAAAGTGTAATAAATTATCTTTTATTTATTAATGTCTCGCATTTGAATATACCACAAGAAAACGGAGTGTAATTGAGGAAGTAAGAAAATTTGACTTCTTACATATCAAGAATAAATAGAAAGAAAAAGAAAATAAACATGCAGGCGGATACAGAAAATTATCGGAAACTCATTTGCTACTTATCTAAAAGTTAAGAAAATAAATAAGAGACTAAATAAAAAGAAATAATTCACACATAAAAGTGTATACCAATCAAAGTCGCCGGAGTCAAAAGAACCAACGTAGTTAATAATGCCACTGCATCTGGGCGCTAACTACAAAACTAAATGACTACAAAAATAAAATAATAATAAATAAATACTAACTAAATAATAACTAAATAACACTAACAACTAACTACATCCAACGTAGTCTATGTGTAGGTTGTATCCGGTTGGACTAAGACAATTTAACAGCCAATAATTACAATTAATACTAATTTACATAATTAAGGATATATTTTATTTTATTCATCTAAGGATAAACCAATTGATATTGCAGAAATAAAAATATGACAATTAGCATTAATTTATAATTTTTTAATTAACTTATAAAACATTGTACATAAATAACAAGAATATAAATATATATTTTCAAGAAATTATTCAAAATTTAATGAACGATTTCTGCAGAAGTATTCAGACGCTATGGAGGAATCCATGACAAATTAAAACTTTCAATAAATTTTTAAAATTTAAAATTGCTTTGTTGAAAGCAATTTATGATAGTTATAAAAATAACAAAAAGATTAATAATATAATAATTGAACTAAAATTAAAATTATTACTCTAAAAATGAACTTATTACTAGTTTTTTTCGTCAATTTTAAATTTGTTTGCAAATAACAAGCGATTATAAATATTTAGTTTATCTAGTTATATCTATGTAAATTTTTCGAATATAATTGATAATTAAATTAAATAGCCTAAAAATAAATGTTTGAAAAATAATTTTAAAGATAATTATCGTTATAATAAAATTTTTATTTTAAAAATAAATTAAAATATATTTAAAAGAGTTTTGAACAAAACTAATGATTTTCTAGAAAATAAATTTTTCAAAATACTCAACCTATTGGAAACAAAGAAGAAAAAACATTTAATTATATGTAGTTATACATATAAAACTTATTAAAATATTTTTTAATAAATTTATTTAAAGGCAATTATCGTTAGTTTACTTAATAATAAAAAATATTTAAAAAATTTAAGCTATGAGGATTGAAACTATCTAAACATATGAATCAAATAATATTTAGTAAATCGAATTTGTTTGAAGAAGCTGAAGCTTGCTTTAATTCCTATAAAGCTTCCTTTAAAAAAAATCCTTTAATAAACCTTTAATTAAAATAATTAAAGGATTTATAAGTAATATTAAATTATCAAATTTTGCTTATCAAATTTATTAAATTATCAAATTTTAAATAATAATTATTTTGTTTTAGATTGGAAAATTTTTAACAAAATAATTGCAAATCATGTACGAATAACGTCATTGAAATGGAACATACAAGAGATTTCCATATGATAAAAAAACATAATTTAACAATATTCAAATTATTATGAATGCGACTTAATTTTAAATAAAATGATTATATAGCTAATTTATATATCGTCAATCTCATCTGATACGCATTTTAATCATATTTAAGAAATATCAATTATAACCAATAAAATAACTATGTATGCTCATAGTTATAAAGTCTAGTAAATAATGTCATAAACAGCTTAACAACAAGTTTATAATATAATAATTATGTACGTATTATTTTATTTTTGTGAAAATGAATTACATGAATTTATACAAATAAAACACTAACAATTTTTATTTAAATTTATTAAAGATTTAATTAATTTAATCAACTCATGTATTTGGCGATAGCCATGACAAATTATAACATTTGATAAATTTTTAAAAATTAAATTTGCTTGTTGACAGCAATTTATGAGTGAACAGAAAATAAATTAATCTTATAGGATTAATCAGATTAATATTTAATTGATTTTACTTAAGAAAATATTAAATATTATACTTTAATTTTATTAAATTGTATTTATTTACAAATATGAAATTTCAATTTATCTATGTATTTAAAAAATTTAGACACAAAGAAGAACACGATTTAAGGTAAAAGATTGCAATTAGCAAAATATAACAAAATGCTTAGATTAATGCTTAGATTAAAAATAGTAGCATAAATTTAAATTGATGTATTATAAAATTTATTATTCGATTAAAAAATAATAAAATATTAAATTTTAGATGATTTTTACCCCATGTAAAACATTCAGACAACACGTTCACAATATTTCTTCAAATAAAATAAATTTTTAAATGATTATTTATTTTAAAAATAATGAAAATAAAAATATTGTAATAAAATATTGAATTTTTGAATAATTATTTAAATATATTATTGTAAAAATGTTCTAAAATAAAATTAAAAATAAAATAATAATTATACAACAATGTACCGTAAAAATGTCCAGAACAGTAAACTTGTGGATGAACATTTTGTAAATTAAATATAATAAATTTATTAATGGTTATTCAAATAGTAATGAAAACTTTATTAGAATATAATTAAAAGCATAATAATGAAAATAAAATAACCACATATTTTACATAAAAATTTAAACATATTTTAAAAATACGTTAATGATAAAATATTAATAATAAAAATTTAAATTTAATAAAGATTAAATTATCAATAAATATTACACGTGAAATTTGCTGAGGAGATATCGCACTTTTAAATATTAATATAACACATTTTCGATGGTCATTAAGAAATAGGATAAAAATTTTTAATAAAATAATATTAACATTAAATAATGAACATAAAAGCATGAAATTATGTTAAACAGTGAACAGTGAATGCAGATCAGATCTAGTTAAAATAATCAATAAATTAATTTAATTCTCTGACTTTATAACCTATATATAACGTAGTTGCTCGAACATAACATTATCTGCCACATTCGACAGGATTCCTTATAGAAATTTCGAATCAACGATCTCATTAATATTTTTTATATCCATGACAAGGAATTCTAATTTAATATTTATATTTGTTTGTGTATTTAAAGAATCAACTCTCCGAACAAATTAAATAAACAGGCCACATTTTAATATATTTTACATTAAAACTAATATCTGTCAAAAGATTTAATATCAAAAATATATTCCCTAATAATTTATTATCTATTTTAAATATTTTCTAAGAGTTGAAAAAAATTCTTATATTTTAAAAAGTCACTAATATTTTTTAACTTCTTCCTCTAATAAAATATCAAAAGCTTTTAAGATCATCTTCCTTTTACTATTATTTGTAAAAATTTGCGGAATATCAAATAATTTAGATGCTAGATAGTGTAGCCAAAATAAATTTGTTTTTACATTGAAGGGTTCCCAGATGTTCCTAAAATTATGTATAATAATCCAATCTAAGTTATGTTTATTTTGAAAAAATTTATCTTTTTAAATTTAAATTTAAATCATGGTAATTATTATTAATATCCATCTGAAAGCAATTAATATTCTCTGTACATGTTTTAGATTTCCCTCATACTCATACTCGTACCCCCATTTTTATGTTAGTGCCCGTAGTTATGTTAGTTAAAAAAGTTATAATTTTTTTATGATTTTTTTGGAGCAATTAGTAATTGTTTTTAGAATATTTTAATATTATTGAAAAAATTTTAATTTTTTAAATTTTTAAATTTTAAATTATTTTACCCATTATACTTTCTCATCATTCTAGGTATCTCAAATTGATATTCCTCCGAAGCATCACTATCAAAAATTCCTTCAGCATCTGCAAGGTCAACAAATATTGGGATTCCATCAGAATTAGTTATTCTGGAATTAGTGAAGTCAATTATTTTGACATTTAATCCGTATGTATTTATTTTAATTTCATTATTATTGTACAAAAATCTAAATATTGAAATAATTACTCTATTTTTGTTTAAAAATTTCTAATATTTATCCAAAAAACTCCACCTCAAACTCTCATTACCCATTATTAAAAAGCCCTATCATTATTTATGATATTGAGTGTTAGTTAGTTCTTATATTCTGTTATTTCTCCAACGTATTCGTTGCTAACAGTATTCCTATTATACATTGATATCGGGTGATTTTTATAAGGCATTGTTTGTTAGTCTTATATAGGGTATATTATATATTATTATGTTTATCTTTATTATTATTGTATATTATTATATTTCTTATGGCGTTTCATTTTCGAGTTTCGAGTAGAATTTGTCTCTATTGTTATTCGAAATGTATATGCAAAATTTATACCTTTTCTCATCCTCCCATTTTTCTTTACCAGAATCACTATAAAGATATTAATATATTCCCAATATGCAGATCGCGATGCTCAAATTCAAATTTTTTTTTCGGCAGCTGCTAAAGTAAACAGTACTTGGAAAAATATTGAACCACATTCCGAGAGACATTCCATCTTAAAACAGAAGATATATATGTATCTAATTACAAATATCTTCATAAAATTTATTAATAATAAGCTATTACTAGGGCGGGTTATGTCGTGTATATTATTATCAAAATTTAGAATAATAATAGAAATTACAGAAAATGTGATTAAAATAAGTATACTATAATATTTACATAATATAGACTTCAAATAAATATTTATGCGCAAAATCTGAATATGAATTACACAATAAGTTTATTCGAAAATAATATTAATCCTATTAATTAATCATATTTTGGAAAAAAATTTAGAATAAAATAAACTCATTATATTTATATTGTGAATTATAAATATAATTAATTTATATAATTAATTTATAGAATTGATTTATATAATTATATTGAATTATTTATATTATGAAAGATGAAAGAATCCTGGTTATTATTAAGTTAATGAATAAATAATCCAGAAACTTAGCAGAAAGATATTTATTTTATTGTTTAAAAATACACCGACTATCTACGATAAAACAAGATAAAAATATCGAGATAAATATTTTAATGAAATTTGTGTACAAATTTTAAATTATTCCGTTTTAAAAAATAATAACTTAAAAATTAAAAAAAATTAATAAATTTGATTCTCTATAGATTATAGATTAGAATATATTCTCTATAGATTATAATAAATTTGATTCTCTATAGATTAAGAAAATTTATGAATATGTATCTATATAATTAATATACAAATATAACTGCCAAACAAACAGTCACTTAACCAGCCCGAGTAATCTGCCAAAAATTATTTTTAAATTATAAATTAAATACTTTATGTTTCAAAAAACTTTGTAAAGTAATCCCGCCATTTTCCATAAGTAAGACACAATATTTATTATTTTCATCTAGAGGTGGAGGATTATTAATTGCCTCGCCGTCTTTATATTATTTTTATATTTATGCCATTTGTCAAGTAATTTATCATGATAAATTCCTTTGACTACAGAGGCTCGTTAAAGTTTTATGAAACATATATCGCTATCATTAAGCTCAGAAACTTGACGCGAAATAAAAACTTCACTGTATATAATTTCAGCGCTATTCGTATCGGTAATTGTAATTACCTGTAAAAATTTATTTTTAAAATATTTAAAAAATGAAATTATAAACAGTTTTTGTAATTATAAATAATTTTTATTATATAATATAAAATCCAGAGCCCAATTAAATTAAAAAAATTAAGGCTCCCGGCCGAAGGCCGGGAGCCTCCTGAAAGTTGTGGATCCCGGGGGGTACTTTTTATGGCGCATCTGGGAAAAATATCGATTTGGCGCCACGACTTTCCCTTTGCGCCGAAACGATCCCACGAGTTTTGCTATCTCGTGAACCAGAACCTGGAGCGGAAAACTTCTGCTGGTAGGAACCTAAGTTGGAGTAGGTAGATATATGTAGGAAAAAACCCGGGACCAAAATCCGAACTTGGAGGGTAGTTATGGGTGCGCAAAAATTCACCGACTGACGGTGAATTGTCCGATTTTGTCGGACTGCCTCGGTTTATGAGGTATATCTCGGGAACGGCTGGGGGAATTTAGATGGGACCTGGGGGTATTAGGTAAGTGTCTACGGGGAATTTTTTGGGATAGGCCATTTTGGTGCCGCACTTGAGTGTGGCACCGAAATGGCCGGATGCATGTTTCAAAGTGTTATAGTAATTTTTAGAGAAGTGGGGGGTTCTTGGGCCTGGGAGTGGTATTGTAGGGCTGGATGTTGGGAAAATATTTGGTGTTGGACACTAGAGTCTCGGGTGAACTTTTGGGGGTGTTATGGTCCAAAGAGTCGGGGCCGAAAAATCGACTTTTTTTAAAAGGTCGTTTCAGGTCTCTTCGATAGCCAGTTCGAAAGAGCGTCCCCTGGCGGTCAGAAAAAGGTATAATATGTTGGGTGTCCACTTGAGTCTCAAAAAGTTATAGCCAATGTGGCAAAATGTCGTAAAACTTTATGAGACTCTAACGTCCCGGGGAAATTTTTTAAAATTTTTCTGACGCCGGATTCGTACTCAGCGCATGTCAGAGTACCATATAAGTCGACTTTAGGGTCAAAATTCGAAAATTTTGTCCCCGCCCTTAGAACCAAAGGGGTACCCCTTTTGGGGAAATTTCGGGATTTTTTGGGGGACCTTAACTTTTTTTGGGATTATCGGATTGGGATGTGGTTTGCTTTAAAAAATCAAGCAAAAAATTAGGTGTTTTTCGACCGAAGAAAATTTCGAAAAAATTCGAAATTGGGGGTGTAGGGGTCGAATTTCTAAAATTCGAAAAATTTTCGGTTTTTCGAAAAAATTTCGAGATTTTTGCCGGCGGTTCGCGCCAAAAGTATTTTTCCTGGATAGAGCAGAATTTTCTGCACCGGACAAGCTTTTAAAATTTATAAAAAAGGTCTAATTTGGTGAAGTTATGATTTTTTGAAAATTTGGTCGATTTTTTCGGCCAAAATTTTCGACCAAAAAAATATTTTTTTCAAAATGGGTAGCAATGGGGCAAATGTTATATCAATCGAAAGCTCTCATCGAGCTGAGCTTAAAAATATTTTTTGCAAATTTTTCTGACCATTTTTTTACAAAGTTATTAAAGGTCGAAATTTTGGGTGTGGGCGTACCGTACCCATGGGGGTACCAAAGGAGGTGCAATAAATTAAAAAGACTTACGTTATATTGTAGAGCATTCATAAATGCATCGAAAAATATATACTCTGTTTGGGTGGTCACTTGAGTCTTAACAAATTATTGCGGGCAGTTTTCTGTTTTGGGGGTTTTGGGGGCCGAAGGCCCCCCAAATCGAGGCCGAGGGGGATCTAACGTCGCGTTTGGGGGGCCTAAGGCCCCCCAAACGGGGGGGGGGCCTATAAGCAGCTATGGTGGGTTGACTCGAAGCGTTTGGGGGGCCTTCGGCCCCCCAAAACCCAAAGTTTAGGAGGATACTTTGCCTTTTGGCAGCGTTATGGGTTGTTTCGGGGCGTTTGGGGGCCTTCGGCCCCCCAAACCCATCGTTTAGAAGGTTACTTTCCCTTTAGGCCCCCCCCCAAACGGGGGGGGGGGGGCCTAAGGCCCCCAAACGCCCCGAATCAACCCATCAACGCTACGAAAAGGGAAAGTAACCTTCTAAACGATGGGTTTGGGGGGCCGAAGGCCCCCAAACGCCCCGAAACAACCCATAACGCTGCCAAAAGGCAAAGTATCCTCCTAAACTTTGGGTTTTGGGGGGCCGAAGGCCCCCCAAACGCTTCGAGTCAACCCACCACAGCTGCTTATAGGCAAAGTATCCTTCTAAACGGTGTGTTTTGGGGGCCGAAGGCCCCCCAAACGCCACGAAACAACCCAACAAAGCTGCCAAAAGGCATAGTATCCGTCTAAACGTCGGGTTTGGAGGGCCGAAGGCCCCCCAAACGCCCCGAGTAAACCCACCACAGCTGCCAAAAAACAAAGTATCCTTCTAAACGTTGGGTTTGGGACCGAAGGCCCCCAAAATGAAAGCCATTGAATCCAAACATATTTAACGTACATCGCCAAGCAAAAAAGTAAATCTAGCGTCCTTTTAAAGCCGCAGGCTTTCCACGCGCGTCCCTGGACGCGCTCCATGTTCTAACAGCGCGCGAAGTGCGCCCCAAAGCCGTCAGGTATTCCAAAACCTGAAAGTATGGTATCAAAGGCTCCCCCCGATGTATTTTACCGCCAGAGTATCTTAATACCCACCCAGCTACTCACCCTGAGCTAGTTAATATAAAAAATTTTTGTTTAAATTATAAACAACCCTTAAAAATATTTTTATTTTTCATTACGACTCATTAGAAAAGCTTGAAATTTACTGGTAAAAAATTTAATTTGTAAAAAATATTTTGTGTTTGACTGAAAATGAATACATTGCTAATTTTTAAAAATTTAAACAGTTAGAATGAACTCAAAATGAAAATTTAAAAAATTATTATCTTATAGCTATGGGCAAATTTTATTTTATTTTATCAGAATATCATTATTTGTGTTTGCTGGAATTTTTGTAGATTTTTCCTAATGTCAAGACACGAAAGTTAAAGTGTACTTAAAATTTTGAACAAGTCAGAATTCAGAAAAGTAAAATATTATTAAAATCTTATAATATAATCATATTTCATTGCGTTATTTTAATTTATTGCAAAATTTGTTAAGACAGATTTTGATTATTTAAAATAATTAATCTAATTCTCACTTTTAATGCATATTCCTTTTCATTATAAGCGACACGGAATAACTCGCCATAATTCATTCCTCGCCATAATTCATTCATTCCTTCATTTCTAATAATGCAATTTCCTTGGTAAATTTAGTTTTACATTTTATAATATTTTCATCAACTTTCTCAATACCCTTCTTAAAATCCCCAATTAATTTTTCAGTTTCATTTTTTAAATTTTTTTAATTTTCTCTTGATTTTGTTGAATTATCTGTGATTTGATTTTATTGTCTAACGCGTTCAAGCGTTTATTTAAACTGTCAAGTGACTTTTCCGTATGTACCTATTAAATAATTATGTTTTTATAAAATTTTGCAATTTTATTAGTATTATTTTAATTATAAAGCAGGGGTAGCTACTCTACAAAATACAAGACAAGAGATTTTTACCAGATACGTGATTCCCACAAAAATACAAGAACAAGATAAAACGAGATACGAGAACTCTAAAAAATTACGATATTTCACGAGTTACGAGACACTAATGACACCCCTAATTAGTATGCTTTGGAATATTAATATAGTCAGAAGATTTAGTGCCAATCGGTGGATTGGGGGATATGAGTAGATTTGGAGGATATATGGGATATCGGTTATTGGGAGCTATAGTTCTTAAATTAGATGGAAAATTCGTGGATCAGGTGTGATATAAGATTCAAAGTAATTTGTGTTTAATTAAAATTATAGAAATGCTTTAATTAGAATCAAATGTTAAATAAGGACCACAAGTGCTAAATTTGTGTGATTAAGTTGATTTAGAGGGATATTAAGTAATAAAGGTGTATCTGCGTGGATTAACACAGAACTCTCAAAGATGAAAGGATTTCCTAATTCTTGTCATTATTAAAAGCTAAAAAAAGAAGGGATACATATTGCATAACCCTCCCCAACTATTTTGGGTATCAGTTATTATTTCCTTATTTAGAAAAAATTTTTAAATTATTTTCAATTATCCTCCTCATGATAAATATATTTTTTGTAAATATTTAAATATGTTTAAATACAATTTTTTATATTTATCACTATCACCAAAACATGCAGCTCTTCGAGAAACCCTAAAAGCAACATGATCAATTCGTCCTCTATCTGCAGAAAGTGTATGTTGATTAAAACCAGAGGCCGAATCATAAGAACTCGGTTTCTGGTTAGGTAACCACCAATACAATAACCTTGTGGTTACCTAACCATGGTTAGGTGACGACTGACGTATTTAATTCTAATTGACGTATTTAATTATAATTAGAGGGAGTTTTTAGGATCAAAAAACTGATAATAGGTACCTAAATAGGTTAGAAAAAAGGCTTAAAAATGTTGCTTCTACTTAAAACCATTATACTTAATTAAAATAAATCAAATCAAAATTTTTAATAATTTAAATGCAAAAATAAAAATTTTGAATAATTTAACAAATAATAAATTAAGAATAAAGCTCTTTATAAGCCCTATTTATCGTAAATACTGTAATATTACAATTGGGATCCCAGAGTGATGTAGGTATTAAGTTGATAAAATTATAGCGAAGGGGTCGACTGATAATATGAATATATTTCACTATATATATCAGGGGTGCATCTCGTCTCGTATCTCGTGAAATCTCGTGTTTTTAGAGGTCTCGTATCTCTATTTTGCCACAAGACACGAGATATTTTCAATGTATTTTAGAAAAAAATGTCAAAAATTTTGGGCTATATCAGATCCTAGAATTAGGAAAAAAGGAAGAAATCCTGTCCATTGGTCTTACAAAATTTTCAAATCTTCGCTTGTGGCGCTAAAAGTGAAGAATTTTGCCTCTTGGACTTCCATAAATTCAGAATTTTCGCCTGGGTGTCTTGAAAAGAAGAAAAGGGGTTTTTATGTATATCGGAGGATTAATCTCAAATTCCTTCGATATCCCTATTAATCACCAAATATCAGTGGATTTAAGGGAAAAGTTGGATTTGAAGAGGAAATCGGAGGATTAAGTTGGATATTATTAGATTTGTAAGGTCTTCTCTTGGTTCCTGATATGTTTTTGTCTTTAATTTGGCTTTTGTGATCCTAATTTAACATTTAATTTTGATTAAAGCATTTTTAAATTTTAATTAACCCCTTTGATTTTAATTAACCAAGAATTAGGAAAAAGGAAGAAATCCTGTCCATCGGTCTTCCAAAATTTCAAATTGTCGCCTGCGGTGCTGAAATCCCCGATATCTCAATAAACCCCCTTGGTCCACTAAACCCCCAATATCCTTCATAATACAACTGTAATCATTATCCATTCAAACCCTTATATTTTCGGCCTTACAATTTTATGTATGAATAATTTTGAAAAAATTAAATACTTAATATCTCGTGTCTCGTATCTCGTGAAATCTCGTAAGAAAGGATGTTGGAAGAAAGGATGTTGTTATCAAACATTCATAGAGTCAATGTAGATTAAATCATGAATGCACGAGGAATTAGAAGTGATTAAGAGGATATCTGGGGATTAACAGGTACCTTCCACTGCTGTAAAATGTTCAGTTTTTTGAACAGATAAAATCCCCTGATTTCCACTTAGAACTTCTTCGCAGCAGTGGAAGTGTTGCCTCCCAGCTGCTGCAGGGACTAAGTGGAAATCAGGGGATTTTCGCTGTCCAAAAAGGCTAAACTTCTTCGCAGCAGTGGAAGTGTTGCCTCCCAGCTGCTGCAGGGACTATAAATCAGGGGATTTTTTTGTCCAAAAAACTGAACATTTTACAGCAGAGAAGGTACCTGTTAATCCCCAGATATCCTCTTAATCACTTCTAATCCCTCGTGCATTCATGATTTAATCTACATTGACTCTATGAATGTTTGATAACAACATCCTTTCTTCCAACATCCTTTCTTACGAGATTTCACGAGATATGAGACACGAGATATTAAGTATTTAATTTTTTCAAAATTATTCATACATAAAATTGTAAGGCCGAAAATATAAGGGTTTGAATGGATAATGATTACAGTTGTATTATGAAGGATATTGGGGGTTTAGTGGACCAAGGGGGTTTATTGAGATATTTTTACGAATTTTACGAATAAAATTTTTTAGAAATGTTAATTTTTTTAGAAATGTTAATCTAGTATTTAAAAGTTATTAATTTATAAATTATCATATGATTATTATAATATTATGAATATAATTTAAAAAATATAATGTTATAAACAATGGGATATTCTAGAAAGTACATATTATGATTAATTTAAATTAAATATTTATAAAAGCAACAAAAAAAGTATTTGAAAGCAATTGGGTTTTTAAAAATGAAAGCTATGATTAACACAATTATTTACAAATAATTTGATAAATTATTATTATAAATTATTAATGCAAATTATAATATCGACTTATAACAAATTTTCGAATAAAATAAATTTATTAAAAAGCTATAATTTTTAATAATATTAATTTACAAATTTTATAAATAAATCATGAAGAATTATGAGAAATTTAATATGAATAAATTATATCATTATCCCTTACTATAAAAAATTATAGAGTAAACTTCTGACGATGATCTGTCCATTTAAATATAAAAAAATTGACAATAATTATTTATTTATAATGAAAATTAATTTACAATGTTAAAAAAAGAATTTTCGTATGGTGTAAATATATACTAATAATAAAATTACAAATCAATTATTAATTGAAAATTGACAAAAATTATTCACACAAAATGACTAAAATTTAAATTTGTTAGAAATGTTCAAATGTCAGATCCGTTGCAGTAACATTTAATTGAATATACATAAATATAATAAATTTTCGAATGGTTCTTAAAAATATAAAAAAAATTTTAAATAATATAAAAATTAAATGATGTGAAAAATAAAATGTTTATTTGAAAATAAAATAAAATTACAAAAATAAAATTAAAATCATCAAGCTAATAAAACATTAGAAAATTATTTGGTTAATAAATTGTTTGGCTGGATTAGTAAAAGATTATTAAGAATGGTTATTATAATAATAAATTATGAATGATCATTTAAAATAAATAAAATGTTATTGTAATAAAAAATAATGAGAAGATAATCGAAAGTATATCTAATAATAAAATTCTACAAACCAACTAAATGTAATCCACCTTTAAATCAAAATAATAAATATTGCCTTTTGCTTATGGAAAATGGTTGAATTACCTACAAAATTTTTTGAAAAATAATGTATTTAATTTATAACTAAATGTAATAATTGCGGTGGAAAATTAGCAAAAGTGGAATTTAAAATGAATATAATGAGAATATTAAATGAAAAAATACTATTTTTAAACTGCGAAATGAGAAGGAAACTGTAGTCAATTAAAATAATAAAATAAATTTAGATTTTAAAGGAGCTTAATACAAAGTCATAAAAAATTATTAACAATTAAATGAATAAGAAATTAATAAAATTACAAATAAATTATTAATTGAAAACTGATAAAAATTATTATTACAAAATGAATGAAATTTTAATTTTTCAAAATGTTCAAATGCGAGATCTGCAGATGTAACATTTAATTTAATTATAAATATAATACACTTTCAAATGATCATTAAAAATATAAAGAAAATTTTTTAAAATAATATGAAAGCATGAAATGATGAGAAAAATAAAATGTTTATTTGAAAATAAATTTTAAAATTTATTAAAAATAAACTACAAATGATCAAGCAAATGAAATATTAAATAAATTTGTTGGGTATTATTAGATTAATAAATGTTTGACCGGATCAGTACAATATTATTTAAGAATGCTGATTTAAAAAAATGAAGTTATGAATGATCATCTATAATATAATAAAATGGTATTATATGTATATAGTAAAAATAATAATGAGAATAAAGTATAAGTATATTTGTTAATAAAATTGTAAAAATACTATTAAAAAGTAAAATCGAGTATTAAATGATAAAATTTACAAACAAACTAAATGTAATATTTGCGGTAGGTCATAAGCAAAAGTAGAATTTAAAATAAATATAATGATAGTTAATGAATAATAATCAAATTTAGTGAATATAAAAAAGGAGAATAACATCGAATGATTACTCAAAATAAAGCTAATAAATAAATCATCAGCATATTTAAAATTCATTTAAATATTAAACTTAACTTAAATATTATGCTTTATATCTAATTAAGATATAAAAAAAATTCTATATTTTATTTAAATCTGGATTATAAATAATATCCTTATAAAGGATATATAATATAATATAAATAATTTCCTAATAAGGTACAAGTTTATCTTTATAGATGATATCTACCTTTATAACAACATATTGTTAAAAAATATTTAAGAACCATGAACACAAAAATGCTATTGATATACTGAACATAAATTGATAAACCTGTAAATATTAATTATAAAATAAAAATAAATTAGGCAGAAGCTACAAAAATGTTATTTGAACACTTTGAAGAATTCTAAAAATGATATAAACCTTACATTAATTAATTATTTACTACTCATTTAAACTTACATTAACAACCCCTAAAAATTTTAATTAAAAAGCGAGATGATAAAATTTTATTCTTCTAAATTCTACTAAATGTCTATATACATATAATGTTTATTCTACTAAATGTTTATATTCTACTAAATGTTTATATATAATGTTTATATACTAGTACTAAAATATTAATATATTATAATTTCTAAAATAAAACAAAACTACAGCATACAGCTAATAAATCCTGTAGCAGTAGTCTTAAGGGGACAGACGCTGCAATGCTAGATTCTACAGAATGTGAACGATAAAACTTTAAAAAAATGATGGTGCTATGTTCTGAAGCTTAGAAAGGAAAAAATTTTAATCATAAAAATATTAATCATAAAGCTAGCTTATAAAACTTTATTCTTCTAAATTCTACAAATGCCCCATCGACATATTTAAATATTGATGTAAATATTATACTTATCTTAAATATAAACTTTAAATTTAATTAAGAATTTACATAATAAAAATTCCACCATTTATTATTAAAATCTGGATTATTAATATATTCTCAATACATTGATGATAACTATTGTCTGGAAGTCTGAAGTTTAAAGAAAGCTCAAATAGATAATACAAACTACAAATAAATAACTAGTTTATGATAAAAAAATAGTTTAAACATAATTAACAAAATAGAGTGCTCCTTAATTTAAAATTTTATTTAAAAAATTACGATTGCTTGAAAGTGAAAAGCGTCGAAAAAAAGTCAATTGAACGTTGAAAAATTCAACAAAAGAAAGTATAAATGGTCGAAAAATTCAAATGGAAATTTCTTATTTAAAAAATATACTAATACTTCATTGATAATAAGAGAAATGTATAGTCTACCAATCATTATTTCCTTCTAAAATGATTAATTATTAATAATAACAAAAGGAATTCTAAAATGTATGCTTCATATGATAATTGCGAGAGCACTTCATTAATTCAAAATTAAGTTAGATTATTATAAAATAAGACTAATGTTAAATGTGTTGAATTAATATAAATTATTACTAAAAGATATTTTTGAAAATTTATTTAGAAGATTAATATTATTCTCAAGATAGTAAATAATGATAAATAAACTACTACACTACCTTGCCTATGAGTTATTTGATATATTCTACGGGTTTTTACTAATAAATTAAAAGTAAGCAGATTTTGAAAGCATTTGATATTTTATTGAGAGAAGTGACATTTTAAAACAAGAAAAAAAATTATGTGATTATAAAATAATGAAAAAGAGCTTCAAAAATTTTTTTAAAGAATCTAAAGAAACATCGTAATAATATAGCATATAATAATATAGCTATTATAATATTAATAATTTATATAAAAATATTAGTTTACATAGAAAAACCTACGTACTCACGATGACAATTTTAATTATAAATAAATAAATTAGCAAAATAGTGTAAATATTTTACTAATATAATGTAAATAATATGTATTGATGATAAAATAATATTAAGAATCAAACTGAATGTAATAATTATTAAAAATTTCAACTGAAACTAAATAATTATTAAAAATCAAACTGAAACTAAATAATTATTAAAAATTTTAAATCAGTTATAATAGAATTTAATAAAAATTAATGAGTAGAATTTATTTTATGTATATAAAAATATAAAAAATAAAATTACATAGAAGGATTATACATCATCATGACATACGATATCAATTTTAATTAAAAAAATATATTTTTAATTCTACAATAAAATTAATTCTACACAAAAAATGTTGAATTTAAATATAACAACAAAACGCCATTTTAAATAAAAATGTAAAAATAAAATTAAAAAATAAAATGGTAAAAATAAATTTAAAGGAACAATACATAGTAAAAATGAAAATTGCATAAAAAATAATTGAATGATTTAATGATTAATCTAAATTTATAAAATTGTGGTACAAAAATAATTGATAAATAAGTCTAAAACCAGTAACGTATACTCATTTATTCAATTGAATTATTTTTATTTAAATGATAGATAAAATACTACACTACCTTGCCTATGAGTTAGTTGATATATCAACGGATTTTTACAAATAACATTACAAGAAAGCAGATTTTGAAAGCTTTTGATGTTTTATTGTGAGAAGTGACTTTTTAAAACTTAAGAAAATTTTATCAATTTATAAAGAATAAAATTATTACTCAAAATTATTTAAAGAATACAAAATGAATTATTAAAGTAGATTATTCAGAAGATGGCTAAAAGATTATTGAAAGAAATTATTAGATGAAATTGTATAAAAGTTATTTAAATTGTTATGCTTCAAGTAAAACTGCAAAGAGGAACGGAACGATAACTTAAAAGTGAATTTAATTATCTTTAAATCGACAAAAAATACAATAATTACCAATTTTTATTAAATATTACTAAACAAATTTCAAAGAAATTATTAAAAAATTATTTATTTAGATAATAATGAAAAAGAGCTTCAAAAAATTTTTTTAAAGAATCTGAAGAAACATCAAATTAAAATGATTATTAAAAGAAGCGTTTTTCAAATTAATCTTTAAAAAATTATTCGAATCAGACTCGCAAACGACGATGTAATTGAAATACAGAGTGTTAATTTCAATAATAAAAATGATAATTATTTTATCAAAAATTAATTTAGAAATATTAATATACCTAATTTTAAAATAAAACAGAAAACAAATGTTAATTATTGACTAAATTTAAGCAAAGAAATTTTGTTGAAATTTACAAAATTTAGCCTTATTATTATAGAAAATACTACATATTAATAAATTTAAATAAGCATTAAATAAATAATTTAAATACTGTCATACTTGATAATTCGAAAAATAAAAATCTTAATAATATAGTAATAAAAAAATATTAAAAGAAAGCATTGTAAATTTTTTATTTAATTAATTATTATAAAATTATTAACTTCAAAGTCATCGTCAGCAAATCAATTGAAAAACACAACATTATTTAGTTATAAAATATTTTTAACTAATGAAATATGATAATAATTTTATCAAAAATTAATTTAAAAATATTAAAATTTTTAAAATAAACACAAAATAAATAATAAAAAATGATTATTTAAAAAACATTCAAATCAAAATGTCATAAACAACAAAGCAAGTGACATATTTTTAATGATGAAAAATAATAATATTGGATTAAAAAACTTAAAAATAACAATTTAATGCTTTAAAGTAAAAGTAAGAATCATCTATTTTATTGAATGTTACTACAGGAAATTAAAAATTTATCAATAAACTATTCAGGAAATAAATTAAATATTATCAAAGGAATTAATTAAAAGAAATTATAAAACGCTATTAAACAGGTCATTATAGAAATAATTGAATGGTAATTAAAAATAAATATGGAGTTATACAAGCACTATACGAAGTCAATAAAGATAATTAATTATATTATAGTAATGATACTACATATAAATATATAATTAAAATTGCTGGAGGTAAAACTGTATTAATTATATGTATGTATTAATTACATTATTATGTATTAATTACATAAAAATTTATTAGAAATATAATTAATTTTAAGCTAATTAACGTTGTAAATGACGATATTTGACATGTAATAAAAATTAAAATAATTTTATATTTATTATGTAATCTATCACGATGTTAATTCAATAATTTAAGCTAAGATTTGCAATAAATTAAAGTTGAATGAGAAATAAATTAGATAGTTGCTACAAAAGTTTCATCAAACATAAAAAAAAGCATTAAAGGGCATATAAATTGATTTCAGAAGTATATTATTAATACCATGATATAAATTTAAATTAAAAAATATAAATGTTTGTCGAAATAAGCATAACTTAAGTTGGATTATTCTACATAATTTTAGGAACATCTGGGAACCCTTCAATGCAAAAACAAAGTTATATTGGCTACACTACCTAGCATATAAATTATTTGATATTTCGCCAATTTATACAAGTAACATTAAAAGAAAGATGATATTGAAAGCTATTGATATTTTATTAGAGGAAGAAATTGAAAATATTAGTGAGTTTTTAAAACATAAGAATTTTTTTCAAATTTTAGAACTTAATTTAAACTGTCTGGGGAGGATATTTTAGTTAAATAATACATACTACAATTAAATTTAAGGCTGGTTTTTATTGCAAAGTTATTAATAATGATGAGATTAATGTGAGTTTATTAAATAAATTAATTGAAGCTATATTTTTATTTAAAAAATTAATTGTTTATTTTGTTTTTGAATAATCGTTTAACTCAAATTTAATACATTAGGTTGTTGATCAGACACCCGACGAAATAGAAGTTGCTCGCCAATCAAGCCTATCCCCTGACAATTTAAATGATTTGATAATTATTTTGAACATCAACAACTTTGTGAAAAAACTCCTGGTAAATTTTGAATATAATTCGCAAATTTTCTAGGCGTATGCTATAAATAACAATAATAATATGCAATGATTTCTGTCCCGTATGCAATAATAATATTGCTTTTAATATGTCATAAAATACATCAAAATATCTAAAAGATGTTATTGTTAAGAAATAACAGACTTCGGTCTGGTATTAGATTTAATTGAAAATTTCATTTTAACGTATTTTATATAGAGGCCAATTGATAATGGTCTGGTGAGAATTTGGGTGGGTTTTAGCCAGAAATATCTGGTTGGGTTCGACTTTAGCCGGGGTCGGGCTGCAATTATAAATTAAAATATTTTAATAATAAATAAATTAATAATTAGAAGAAACAACGGAAGAAAAAGCAGTTACAAAATTAATTGAATTATGTGATGAAGAGAATTATAAATTGGGAGGAATTCATAAATTTTTTTGAAAATTTTAAATGTATTGAGAAGTTAGGTGAAGGAGATTATGGCGAGGTATTCCGTGTCGCCTATAATGGAAAGGAATATGCATTAAAAGTGAGAATTAAATCAATTAATACAATATTAATTATTAACAACCCGCCCTAGTAATAGCTTATAAAAATAAGATTTATGAAGATATATAAATAATGGGAGGGCTTTTTAATAATGGGTAATGGGAGGTTAGGGCGGAGTTTTTTGTGATAAATATTATGAATTTTATCAACCAAAATAGAGTAATTATTTCAATATTTAGATTTTTGTACAATAATAATGAAATTAAAATAAATACCTACTGATTAAATGTTAAAATAATTGACTTCACTAATTCCCGAATTACAAATTCGGATGGAATCCCAATATATGTTGACCTAGCAGATGCTGAAGGAATTTTTGATGGTGATGCTTCGGAGGAGTATCAATATGAGATACCTAGAAATATGAGAAATTATAATGGGTAAAAACATTTTAAAAATTCAAAACATTATAAATTAAAAAATTTAAAAAAAAATAAAAAAAAATTGAAAAAAATTTTTCATTAGTATTAAAATACTCAAAAATCTTTACTTATGGCTCCAAAAATCACGAAAAAATTATAATTTTTCAACTAACAAAAGTACTGTGCACTAAAATAAAAATGGGGTACGCGTATAATTATAAGGGAAATCTAAAGCATGTTCAGAGCATATTAAATGATTTCAGAAGGATATTAATAATAATTACCATGATATAATTTAAAAATATAAATTTTTGTCAAAATAAGAATAGCTTAAGTTGGATTATTCTAAATAATTTTAGGAACATTTGGGAACATTTTAATCCAAAACAAATGTTTTTTTGTCACAATACCTTGGCTATTAGTCTACTAAACTCTACTGAAATGATTATACCAAAATAATGAAAATTTTTTTAAATAATATTAAAAATAACGTAGCGAAAACAAACTTGAATGTTTATTTAAAAATTAAATTTTTTTAAATTATATGTTCATAAATCCATTATAGAATTAATTTTTATAATAACATAAGTAAAATTTTTAATCAAAATTATGAAAGAATATTTTTTCAATGATATATGTAATTATTACTTAATTAGATAATTACAACTATAATAAAAATATTGATGATGAACTTCCAGATATTGACTCAGCCGATTCGAGTTAAATTTTATAATATTATAATATATTTTTCGCATTTTAAAATTTCGCATTTACTAATTAAAATAAAAGAAATAAAATATTAATAAATAAAAACTTTTATTTGATTCTTCAAAATTAAAAGCTTAAAATAAGATATATAAATTAATTAAATTCTCAGAATCTATGGACTAAATTTAAGTTATTATTAATTATGAATTTAATGAATAATTATAAATCTATGGTAATTATATTTGCATAATTTCAAAAAATTTTTCAGCAACAGGATTATTTGATAAAAAATTAAAGCTACATTTATACTAATGAAAAAATTCAAAAATTCGCAATATTTTTTCAAGTTCTGTTTTCGTTAGCAGCTGCTGAGTAAATTTTCTACGGTCATTAATACAGAATTAAGCAACAGAAATATTTGTTATAAATTAAATTTTCAACTGATTTTAATATAACTAAAAAATTTATGATAGCTAATTCAAATAATATTGTCAAATAAACAAAAAGAACAAAGATATAAATAACAGAACCATAAGTAGAATTAATTTTTAGAAAACGTTATTAATTATAAGTATTAAATTTTTTAAATATAATATTTAAAAATAAATATAAGACCATTAAAGAAATTTATTAAATTAATGTTTAATTCAGATAAAATAAACTATAAAAGCTTCTACAAAAAGTAAAATCGAATACAGTGGATACTTTAGTTGAAAGCAATTTATGCTAAATTATAGAAAATAATAAGGTTAATAATATAATATATTAGTTACATTAAAAAATTATTATTTCATAAGTTTCTTCATTATAAATTTTTTAAATTAGCAAGAGATACTTTTCCCAAATACTACCCACTCATAAACAGTGAAGGAAATTATTTAATTAGAAATATACATAAACTGAATTAAAATTCATTAAAAAATTTAAAAATATCTGTTAAGGCATCATCTTCGTATATTTAATAGTAAAAAAATATTTTAAAAAATTTAAACTATTGTCAATTGAAAATATTTATGCATACATATGAATAAAATATAGACATTCGCCTATATATATAGACAATCACAACTTTCGATTTAACAATATTTAATGAATTCAGCAACAGATAATAATTATAAATATTTTTATTTTTAAATAATGTAGTTATTCAAGATGAAAATTTTAAAATGATTATTCAAGTAGTATATAAATAAAAATAACTGAAATATGTTTAAACGGAATTACTGTAATGATATAATTTCATATTTAAATTTTTTAAAAATATATTTTTTAAAAGGTAATACCAATTATCGCCAAGAATAGTGCTGAACTCATATATAGTGAAGTTTTATTTCACAAAATGTATAATGGAGAATTAAGTTTCATAAAACTTGACGTGCTTCTTTAGTTCAAGGATTTATCACAAAAATTTATTATCGCTAAATATTTTAAATAAATGAGTAAAAATATTTTAAAAATCCGTTAATAATAAAATATTTGTATTTGGGTAAATAAAATTTAAATTATCAAAAAATGTTCAAATGTGAGACTTGCAGTAGTATGTACATTTCACTGCATTGAATTTGAATATAAATATTATAAATTTTCGAATTGCTATTAAAAATATGATAAAATTTTTTAAAAATAATAGACATAAAATAAAAAATATCAAATATATATTCGAAAATAAAATTACAGATAAAGCTGTGCATAATGTATGTTATAACTCTACAAAAAAGGCGATTTAAAAATTATTATGTATTAAACGAATTTAAATATGCTAATTATTAAAAATTTATTTTTAAACTTTATAAGTATTTTAAATACTTTGAGATGTTAATCAAAAGTTATAATTAATTGTAATAATATTTTTTAACCATAATTTACAAATTTTAATCAATAAATAATTTTACGAGTTATTATGGCACGTTATATTAAGTCTACGACTGGATAACGAAATTATTTTGCGTTGACTACTAATATTATAATCAACAAAATGTTTACTAAATAAACTGAAATTATACCTATATTTTAAACTTGATATATTATTTATTCATTAAATAAATAAATATTTTATAAATTTAATTTTTTGCATTATGCCATGTTTTTCACAGATTCTGAAGAATGAAAGTGATTCACCAATCGCAACAAAAGAATGAAAAGATTAATTTGAGAATTTTTCAAAGTTAAATTGAATTTCAAATAAATAAATTTAAATTGAATAAAGTTAAATAAAAATTTATGCAATAACTACATATGTATATGGTGGAAATTAAAAAAAAAATAAAATTAGAAATGATATTCATGTTAACTAATATCTGTATTGCTTAATAAATTATAATTAATTTCTATAACACTATATGTACACGTGTAACGTGTATAACGTGCTTTAATAAAAATAACGATGAATTCTTTTAGAATGAATCATTATAACATTTTATAATGTTATAATAATATATTTTACAAATTTGAAAATAAAATCAGATTGTTATAATAAAATAAAATTTTTTACTTATATAACTTAAACGTTAAATATTAGAAAAAAATAGAAAATTATGTTATGTGAACATATAATCGAATTTATAAATAATTGTTTAAACGATATTTAGATAACAAAGTATTACTATAGTATATATAATAAATATTATTCATAAAAAAATAAAGTATAATTGATGTTTTTGTTAAGTAATTAAAAAAAAATTAAATTTATCAACTATTTATCAAATTATATTACAAAGTAAATTAATTCGGTTCTTTACCATTTGGTCATTTTTTATTGTATAAATTAATAAATTTATAATTCAATGCTGGTTGCATTAAAGAATTCTTAATAAAAAGCTATATTTTTAAATAATAAAAAGGACAAAAACTTCGATTAAAGAAAAACTATTCTTAAAAGAAATGGACAAAGAGGTACCGAATCATTTTTTAAAAGTAAATATTAATTTAATTTTTTAAAATAAATAACAAAATAATTATTAACCTTAATTAATAAACAAATTTCAAAAGAATTATTCAGAAAATAATAAAATAATGAGCAAGTATGGAAATAATTTTTAAAACATATTATAACTACTATATTACCCCTATTAACTTATTGATTAGTTAGAACAAGAGAGCTCTGAAGAGACTGCCTATTGGGTGAGAGAAGTCAGAGAAAAAATTTTTTTCTCTCCCCAAATAGGCAGTCTCTTCAGAGCTGTCCTGTTCTAACTAATCAATAAATTAAAATTGTACCCAATCCTATTGATACCCCCCCTCCCCCATCTACAGTAGACAAAACCAAAACCTTTCAGGACGTTCCGCGGCGAAGAACATTTGAGTGCCAAACATTTTCAGGGACGGTTCGATGCCCGAGCAAAAAATTTTTTCCAGGTTTAGCAATATCGATTTTGAGTTATTTGTGTACTTATTTTATTGTGTACTTATTTTTTTATTTGTGTACTTATTTAATTTTGTTTTTAGGGTAATTAAACCTAAATTTTTGGAAGTCTTCAGAAAAATATTGAAGACTAATTGCCGGTACTGGTTCTTACCGGTACTGGTTCATCTAATTGCCGGTACTGGTTCTACTTGTTGTCTTTTGAAGGTATTAAAAAATTTTTAAATTATTTTTGAATAATTTTCTCCTTTTAGTCTGATGGTAGTGTGCATGGAGTTGATTAAAACTTTCTCTTAGCTTTTCAATTTTTTTGTATTTTCAAGTTGGTGGTTGGGGACATTTGTTAGCTGATGAAGGCGGTGCTTTTTGGATTAGCATGAGGTTTTGAATTAAAATTTTTTTCTTTTACTGGATATCAGGGATGTCCCGGGTCAACCAAAACCTAGACTTTTTTCATTACGAAAATGTTGACAAAGTCTGACTCAACTTTTTCTCTCTTAATTCCGCTAACTGACCTGATCCGAAACCCGGACTTTTTTCTACCGGAAAAGCGATCCGAAGAAACAAAACCCAACCCGATTTTTCTCAACACTGATATCACATCTATGATTTAAATTCTGAAAATTTTAATTTTCTTTTTTATAGAAATTCGTTATATTTTCTGTTTTGATCATGGAATGCTTGAAAATTCATTTTTAAACAATTCTATGATTGACGAGATTGAAGATGTTCCAGATATCCAAACTGAAAGAGCATTTACTTAAACATTTTCAAATTAAAACAAAAGAGGAAATGATAAATATTTTGTATGGACCGAGAAATTATTAAGGCAATAATGCAAAATCGTGGTCTTACAAAAGTTGGTATTAATTTAAGATTGCCTGAAGGTCGATTTAAAGTAGAACAAGCTACTATTAGAACTCAGGAAATTACTAAGGTTATTTTATTAATTTTTGGGGAGGATATTTTACTAAAAAGACATTTTACGGTATTTTCTTAATTTTAGGGTATGTAAAGGATTTATAAATTAATGGATCAATTACCTTTCCAAAGGAATCCGAAATGTCCTTTTTGCCCAGTCTTAAGTTTTATTTTGTCTGGAAAGCTAGAAAAAACAGCATATTAGTGTGAAGAGAACATCCCCATTCCACCATAGATTATGTGCTTATAATACCTAGATATCTGGGAATATTGGGTAAATTATAGTTGATAAATTAGGAGTCAAATCTATGCCAAGTTTTGAAGAATACAAAAAATTTTTAATCAAAAAAAGGAAGAATTCTTCGACGTCAAATGTTGTCTGAACAAAAAGCTGCTGTAGAAGAACAAAAACCCAATCCAACAAAAATACTTCCCAAAAAATAAGAAAAACAGGAAGAAAAGAAAACATTAAAAAGGCAATATTGTGGTGCTGCAGCAGAATTAGCTAAACAACATATTCGTGCAAAATTGGCAATTGCATGGGTTAATACACCAAGGCCTAGTACTTCTGAATCTGAACCTATTTATTTGGAGAAAGGTTTGTGAAAAATTTTTCTTGACAGACATCCCCTAGTTAGTATAACTCTATTTAATGTACGTCCTAGACTCTATATAGTTGACAATATTTATAGTGAAAATTAAATATCTTCCTCATTCCCAATAATTATGTATTTGGTACCTGGATAGGCTAAAAGGAACCCTATGCACAGGTTTTCTTTGATGTTGTTGCCTAGCCTTTTTTCTTCTAAATATCGTGAGTATGCTAGGATTGATAGCGACTAGCATTTCCACTACGTAGACAAGTTAAATTGTTTTCAATAACCTTAAAGTAGGGTGAAAGCTATCGAATCGTATGTTCACTAACATTCGATTCATAAATTTGGTTTTTTCCTTCTTAATATCTATTAAAAATTTGTATATTCCAATAAAATCTATATTCAATTAAAGATTTCCACAACCATTAACATTTTGTGGAACGATGTGTTATTTTTGATAAATGTGAAAAACTTTCTCCTTCAATTATGAATTGAATAACAAGGAAAGTTATTCAAAGTGCTAAAGTTGTTATTGAAGAAATCGATGAATTTAAAGATTTTCAGGGATCCAGAAATTCGTTTTTGGAGGAAAAATCGTTTACCGACGCAATGTACACAAATAAATACTGGTAATTAAATTTATGGAATTTAATTTCAATAAATAAATTGGGAGTAAATAATACAGGAAATTAATTAAATATTCAAATAGGAAATTAAGTTTTTGAATAACTAATTAAATAAATCTGAACTGGGCTAGATCTATTTCTCTTTAAGCTAATGAAGGTTATTAGGAGCAAACCAGCATCTTTAGTTAACCGGACTATTGTGTTTGCTATATATTTAGTTGATTATTTTTAGCCAATCCCTAAATTAATTAGAACAATTTTTATTTTATCATTTTAATCATTAAATCCAAAAAATTTTATTTAAACAGGTTTTTACCCCTCCAAATACTCAATGTTGTCAAGGTGTTGATTTAAATAGAAATTTTGATTGGTTTTTTGGACAAGTTGGTTTTTCTTCAGATCCTTGTTCTGAAATATTTGCTGTAAATGATTTCTATTTGAAAAAAATAATTTTCAATTAATAATTTTTAGGGGGGATTTTGCTTTCTCAGAGCCGGAAACTCAATCAGTTAGAGGTAATATTTCTCAACAGCAAGGAAGAATTAAAACATTTATGACATGTCATAGGTTTCTACATATATTTAAATAATTATAAGAGCTTTACTAAAATAGCTTTTTTAAAAGGCTTGAAAGGAAAAAGAAAAAAATTAAATAAAATTAAAATAAATATGAGAAGTTTCTTTTTAATTTTTTTATTTAAAAAATTAATACGTTCACTTATTTAAAAAATTTTATTTTAAAGTTGTTCTCAAGTATTAATGATCTATTTGGCCATTCATTACGTACATATCCACAAGATGTAAATTCATTTTTTAAAAAATTTAAAATTAAATTAAAAGGTATAATAAGTAGTGTAGCAGTACAGGCTGCTCAAGCATTGTAATCAACTTATGGACCTAAATATACAGTCGGAACTGATGCTGACACTATGTTCGTATTTATAAAGAACGCTTAGTATTTTTATAAAATAATTGAAGGAAAATATTAAGTAGGTAAAAAATTGTCTTCTTTGCAGGTATCCGGCATCTAGTGACAGCGAAGACTGAGGAAAAGGCAGAATGGGCGTTAAATTCTTTTTCATTGTTGAACTGTGACCCGAAGACTGTTTGTGATGGAAATTAGGTATTTACTTGTAGGGAAATAATTTAGGAATATGTAAACAAAATAATCACTTAGAAAGAAATAAACACAAAATTTTTAATTAGGGGATACTCCTCCTTAAAAATAAATTTAATTTCGTTTAAAGATTGTTCCAATAGCAAAAGAAACTTGGGAAGCAGTTTTGAGGTATTTTTAAATTTCTATCCAAACAAAATGTTTAATTTAAAAAAAAAAGACTTCAACAATAAAACAATTTCAACAAACAAATATTTAATGGAATCCTACAAACAAATACTAATAGAACAAAACGATTTGTAGAGATTCTGATTCTTTATGTTTATATTGGACACAACAAGTAATTTTAATTTAAAAAGAATTTATTTATATAAAAAAAAGTTTTCAAGTTGAATTGTATTTTTTAAGTAAAAGATCTAATCTATATATATTTTTTTGGTTTATACAATGAAAATAAAAAAAGCATTTTATTACAAAGGAATTTTTAAAATCTAAATATTTTCATTCAAAACAAAAACTTTGTCCATATATATAAGCACATTATTCTAACTATAATATTTAAATTAATCAACAACTTAGCTAATTTAAAATAATTTATTTTTAGTAACTAATGGTCGGAAAAAAAAGATCATCTACTGATTCAAGCTACCAACCTCAAAGTCGAAGACGTATAGACTCACCTATTACTGAACAACGTGTAAATCAGGCCAATAATAATAATAATAATCAACTTCAACAACAACAACAAATTCAACCTGTGATTCCACCAGATGTTTTGGCACAGGTAAAACAATTTTTAAAAAATTTTTACAAAAAAATAAAATTTTACAATAAAATAAAATTTTACTGTATTTTCTCGATTAATTCCTCTTCCTCGAATAATTCCCTTTCTCGATTAATTCCCCATGCCAGAATTGGGTTGAAACAATAATTCCCCATTCCCAAATACAAGACTGCACGTCAAATGCCAAAACTCGAATAATTCCCCTCCCTCGATTAATTCCCCATGCCATGGAAGGGTTGAGAAAATAATTCCTCGGGGGAATTAATCGAGTAAATACGGTTTCATATTAGTAAAAGCTTTTTTAATAAAAATTTTAGATCATGGAAAAACGGCGTCAACGGTCGTACTCAAACAAGCCGGAAAATTACAGCTTAGTACCACAAATCGACAATGTTACGCGATGCACTTCAACAAATTTGCTCTTGTTAGATTGGAAGAAAGACCATGTTTTTGAGTAATAAAATTTTATTTCGTTAATTCTTTCTAATCTTAAATCTCTAATCTATTATTACTGTCTCTCTTCAATCCTATATTTTAAAAATGAAATTTTTCATATAAAAAAAAAATTAAAAATTAAAAAAAATTTTTAAATATAAATTTAATTTTCATATTAGTGAACTCATTGGATTTGTTGTTTTCTGTAAACGTGCACCTACCCCGCGTAATTTATGGGACCGTTGTGATGTGATAATTCAGCTCGGCAAAGAGGGTGAAACTGAACGCTTGAATGTATTTTCGTGGAAAAAAAATGCGGAAAGATTGGAAGAAGCTACATTGAATAGCGTAAGTTATTCTAAAAACTTATAAAAAATTTTCAATATTAAAATTAAATTTGAAGATTATTTTTTATAAAAATTCAATTTTAGCTTGTCTCGATTAAAAACTTAATGGTTGTTCCCGAGTCGCCCAACAGATCAGAATGGTCTGGAACTATTGAATATAAACTTAAATTTGTAAATGGATCAACTTTGCAAATATTACAACAACAACAAAATAACCAAATTCAACCTTTTTTAAATAATCAACAACGTGGAATTGGTACTGTCCCTACCCCATCAAGTTTACAACAACAACAACCTTGTACTTCGGCTGAAGCTTTGCGTTATGGTGGGCCTCCTCCTTTACGTGGACAGTTTACGGATGATGAGGAAGATGATGAAGATGATTTAACGGTAAATTGAAAAAAGTAAAAAGAATACATCTATTAAAACACATTTTTCAAAAAGAAACATAATTCGTATCACTTAATAAAAAATATATCTTTTTAATTAAAAATCAAATAAATTTTAATATAAATTAATTACTTATTAATGACTATATAGAACTAAATTTAATTAATTTGCATTTATCCATGTTTCTTACTATTAAAATCAATAAAATTGTATTTTTTAATTATTAATAAAAATGAATAAAAATTTTTTGAAAATTAAAAAAAATTTTGTTTTTATTTAATTAACATTTATATTAGTTCAAATTAACTAAAATTAAGTTTTTTTCTCAATCAAATTAAAAAAATTTTTTAAATAAAAAAATGTTTTTAAAATTAACAAAAATTTTGGAAAATGAAAAAAACTAGTGATCGAAAATGTTGTTGAAATTTGTTTTAATAGTTGTATTGTTAAGAATAAAAAATCCATACAAAAAATACTATTAAGCATATCCGTGCATTAGCCGCTGTCATTAATTCCTGTCCAATACCTCCGACTTTACAAGTGAAAAAAAATCAAATATTTATTTTTTAAAAAAAAAGTTAAATTTTAATTTAGCAATTGGCTCCCTGCGAGGCTACTGCACATGTCGAGTTAAATCAAATGTTTAATACACAAGTATCTATAAAAATAAATTTTTTCGTAAAAACAAAATAATTTTCAGGAGACTTTTTTATGTGGTGATCGAATAAATGAACAAAATTCAAATTCACAAACTTTTGTAAATTTTTAATAAATTTAATCATTAAAATTTTCATATTTTATTTACTCAGGTCTCTCAAGCGCCTGGTCTATCAAATGCATGTGGTGAAAATACAGAAACTCATGTATGTTTGTTATTTTAAAGTTATAAGATGCTGTTAGCTTAGAAAACAAGTCTCCTCTATCCTAAATTATAGAATTCAACTATCGGCCGTACTCCTCCGGCTACACAAAATGATGTTTTCGATTCTAACTGGGAAAGATCTTTTGGGTTTCACCCTCCTGGTGGTTTAAATTTATGTGAAAGAAATTCTTTGCTTATTTCACGAGTAAAACTCCCATCAACATATAAACCAGAGGAAGATGAGGAAAAATGTCCCATATGCATTGAGGGTTTTTTACCTGGCCAAAGTGTAATTTTTTTACCTTGCTGCCATAAGATCCATAAAACCTGTTTTTGGAAGTTATCTAAAGATTATAGATGTTGTTCTATATGCAAAATGGACATGTCTAAAGGAATTTACTATAGGAATTAGTTTTTAATTGGCTGTCTTGTTGTCCAAATATAAAATTACATAATATAAAACTAAGACAATATAATATAAAATTTGGATTTGGAAATTTTTTTTTGGAAAAAAATTATATTTGGACAACATTTTCTAATAAAAATTTCAGAAATTTAATTCCCAATCTTAAAACCATCTTAAAAATGTTGTCCAAATATAAAACTTATTATACAAATATAAAACACGTAAAATAATATAAAACTTATATTTGGACAACATTTTCTGGTACTTATAGGGTTTGGCTCCGCTGGAAAAAAAATAATTCTATCTTTTCCTTAATTTGTATGAAATGGTCAACTTTCTTCTTTTCAATTTTTATTCATTTTCCCGGTGATATATTCAAATGATAGACATTAATATAGAAAAGATTATCTTTAATTTTGCAATAATTACTGAAATGGCAAAAATGAAAATATTGATCCTAATGTTTGATGATATTGGAGAAAAATTATTTTTCCTTTATTAATGTCTATAATTTGTAAGAAAAAATAGAATTTTCCACCTGACCCAAACCCTATAAGTACCCATTTTCTAATTAAAATTCTATAAATTTAATTCCCAATGTAAAACCACTCTAAAAAATTTTTTATTGCCTTTAAATACACTTACTTTTATTTCCCTGCCTTTTTAAATAATTTTATTTGTTTGCCTTTCCAAATTATTTTTATTAATAATATATCAATTCACTAATTATTTTTTTAAGGATTTTTTTTTGAATTAGTGAATTGATATATTATTCTTATTATAATGTATTTCTTTTGCCTTAAATAAATTTTTATAATTTTTAAACAAATTAGTAGGGAATATGAAATTAAAGTAACAGATTCTAGTAAGTAGTAAGTCCTCGTTTCAGTTTTGTCGTTCACAAATTATTGCGTAGTTAAATAAATACTATCTTCCTTAAATAAAGATAAAAGATCTTGTCCTGATATACTCTTACCACATTTTCAGTTATTTTATAAATAAACTATTAGTTTTAATTTAGATTGAAAACATGAGAAACTACTTTGTTATTGAAAGAATAGAGCCATTCGCCTCCCAATCACGCAATACTCGTGGAGAAATCGCCCACATAAGATTTAATAATCTGGCCGATCACCCCCGACCAGATTTGGCTCTAACTACACTTATTGAACAACTTTTGGATCGGGTGCTCAATGGAAGGCCAGCGCCTCTCCGCGTTGGTCTTCAGGTGCAACCCCCAAATTTCCATCACCCGTTTACCGTGCCACTCCGGCCATTGGAACAAAATAATGCTTCAGCATTAGCCGCAGCTATTGAGAGATTGAACGAAATATCCCAGGCCGGGATAGACCTTCTCTCAGGAACAACAACAACAAAAGTTGTAGCTGTATGGCCTTTAACTGGTCAACGCACTAATAATCCTGCAACACATTCGGGTAGGTTCATACTAGTCTTACATTTTTTTAAATAAATGTAAGGCAGTCATGTTCCTACAGGTAGTTGCAATCTTGACCAAGAACATGCAGTGTCTTCTCGATGTCGTTCAATTGTGCGCGTCCGCAATCCAAACGACCGCTACTGTCTTGCTCGAGCAGTAGTGATTGGACTTACAAAAATTACCCTTGTTGATCAAGGTGATGCTAATAATGGATCCGCTCATTTTAGAACTTTTTGTCAACAACAAGAACAACATGAAATTTTTGTAAACTACTTAATGGATATATCTGGACTTCCAAATGGATTACAGGTATTTTTTGAATTCATTTTTTTCAGATTTATTTTTTATAGGAATATTCGCTTGAACATGTAGCGATTCTCCAACGATGGTTGAATCAATATTATGGAGAAGGTCACATCCGTATTGTTGTTTTTCAAAAAGAGCAGCAGTACCGAGTTGTATTTAAAGGAGATGGAAGAGCAGCACGCTATAATTTATGTCTGCTCTTGGAGAATCGCCACTACAACTACATTGGTCGCCCTGAACAACTTTTGGGTGTCAAGCGTTATTGTATTGACTGCGAACGTTCTGTAACGCGATGGTCACATTGGGCCGGTTGTAGGGTTGTGTGCCGGTTCTGTATGCGCACAGGTCCAGACTTTCCTTGTCAGGTTAATTTCTTTCTTTTTTACAATTTCTATTCAATATTTGCTAGGAGGAGGAAAGAATTCCATGTCAAAACTGCGGCTTCATTTTTCCGCGTCGTTCCTGTTATGACTATCATCTCATCAACACTGCGCCAGATGAAATGATTCGACGTGATTCGCGCACATTTGCATCCATTTGTCAAATGAGGCGCATCTGTCCTAATTGTCATCATATTATCCTAGCTCAACAACGCCACGATTGCCATCAACAACAACGTGACCAACCTCAAATAATTTGTAATATATGTAATGGTCCTCACACTGAGGAACAACCATGTTTTATTCAGCCATTAAATGCTGAAGAGGATGAAGAAGAAAATAATACTGAAAATAATGATGAACAACAACCTCAAAGAGTAAGAAGACATCGACGTCCAATTCGTCTTTGCTTTTTCGATGCTGAAACCAGTCAGGATGACCCTGTGCAAATAAGCCAAAATATCAATGGCTATAGGCATGTACCTCTTCTGATTATTGCAGAGGTAATAACTCTTTTATTAATCAAAATATAACTTGATTGTAGGTTATCTGTGAAGCTTGTATACGTGCTGGTATTAGTATTGAGAATGTTGGACAACGTGCCCAAGGGTGTTTTTGTGGGAAACCCAGAGGAGAACGATGGCGGAATTGGTGTTCCCCACCCTTCAAAAATGCTCCAGGAGACAACACCGCCTTTCCAAATAACATCACGTTCAATCCACGGCGTATGTTTTTCCATTCGTTCGACAACGCTGACCATAATCCAGTGGATCAATTCTTAGACTACCTTCTTAATCACGGTTCACAAAATATGCTAACAATCTGCATAGCTCATAATGGAGGAAAATATGATTTTCACCTGTTATTAGAAGCTCTTCATAGGCGTAGTCACCCACCAACAAGATTATGTACAACAGGACTCAAAATCTATTCTATGAGTTTAGGAGGTTATCATCAGAGAAAAGTGCTTTTTAAAGACTCGTTAAATTATTTCTTTTGCGAGCTTGACGCACTTACAAAGGTTTTTGCTCTGCCCGACGATTTGGCTACTTCAAAGCCATTTTTCCCTTATCTCTTTATTCAAAGACAACATTTACATCAGAGGATAAGTGGGCTCCCTGCAATTCAATACTACCAACCTGAATATAAAAAGGCTGAAAAGAGGGAAAAGCTCATTGAGTGGTATGTTCAACAAACATCAGAACGAACAACAAACTTTCAGCTTCGTGAACAATTAATTCAATACTGTGTAAACGATGTAGCGATTCTTCGCGAAAGTGTACTCCGATTTCGACAACTTATCGGAGAAAACACAAAAAATCTTGACCCTTTTTTGTCGGTATCAACGGCAGCGGGACTCGCTTTAACAACAATGCGTCGCTGCTTTTTACCAGAGAATTGGATTGTTCACTCGCCTGAAGGTGGTTATTTAAGAGGACGACGAGCTTCAGCCGAATCGCAGCGATACATCCGCTTTTTTGAACTACAACATCCAGAGTCTGCAGGTCAAATTCAACATGCACAATGGGCAATTGGAGAAGCTCATGTTGAAGACTGCGGTTATAGACTCGATGGACTATGGCAAAGATCGCCTCCACTTCGCCCTTTAGCTATTGAATATATGGGATGCTATTATCACGGTATAATGTTTTAATAAATCTAATCAATTTTATTATAAATTTAAGGTTGTCCCGATTGCTTCCCAGTACGTAACCAAATCTTAGCAGCTGGGCGTACAGCCGAAGAGCTTTTTGAAAGAACCCAACAACGCCTATGGGAATTGGAGCATCAACATGGATATCAACTTCACGTAGTCTGGGGACATGAGATTAAAGAAAAGCTGAGTAACAACACACAATTACGAAGAAAATGGTTCGAAATTGACTGTGTTCGGCCTATGGATCCCAGAGAGGACTGCCTTAGAGGAGGAAGGACAGAACCCTTCAAACTTCACCACATGTGTGCTGAAGATGAAGAGATCCTTTACATCGATATTGTAAACATGAATCTAAATTTAAAAATAAATTATAAAAATTTTTAAGGTAAGTCTCTACCCTTATATAATGAAGGCAAGATCTTTTCCTATTGGTCATCCAAATGTACTGACTCGCGACACGTTGCTTCTTCCACCAAACAACCCTTTGCCTTGGACAACTCCTGAGCATAACATCTATAAGGGGTTACTTCTTGTTCGAGTTCAACCTCCGAACTTTATGAATGGAAATCTTCCACCAGTTCTTCCATACAGAACTCATGATGGGCGACTCACGTTTCCTCTTTGTGCAAAATGTGCTGATAACAGACAGCAGCGGCCTTGCACTCATGGAGAACGTGAACGTTCCTGGCTGACTGGTTATACCCATGTGGAGCTTAATTATGCTTTGGAACGTGGATATAAAGTCGTCGACATTTATGAGGTAACAATATAATAATCATAACTATAACTTAATTTGGTATTTAGGTTTGGAATTATGAAAAATGGGATCCGAATCTATTTCGATCCTATGTCAACACATTCATTGGATTAAAGCAACAGGCTAGTGGATGGCCAGATGGTTGTGCGACAGAGTTGGACAGAGCTGAATACCTAGCTGAGTTTGAGCGAGTGGAAGGGATCTTCCTTAACCCGGAGAAGATTGAAACAAATCCAGGATTGCGAATGATTGCGGTGAGTTAACTTAGAAAAAAAAAATAAAAATAAATTAAATTTTCAGAAATTATTAGCAAACTCGCTCTGGGGAAAACTGGCGCAACGAGTTTGTGGAACTGAAGTTCGATATGCCAAAACACCGGCAGAGTTTCACCAATTGTTAGAAGACCCAACAATTGATATGCTCGACTTTGATCATGTCAGCGAGCATTTGGACCGTTGTGTTGTGAGGAAGAAGCCCGAATTTGCCAAAGCACCAAATACCAACTGCCTCCCAGTAGCAGCATACGTCACTTCATATGCTCGACTCCATCTATATGAGTATATTGAACAAGTACATCAAATTGGCGGTGTTCTCCTGTACTGCGATACTGACTCCATCATCTATGTCGGCAAGCGTAATGGTCCGCGTGTACTTGAAGGCGAATATCTTGGACAAATGAAGCGTGAAATTCCATCACGCCGAATTCTGGAATTTATCGCAGGAGGGCCGAAAAACTATGGCTACCGACACGTCGACGCAAGTACAGGATTAGATGAGAGAGCAGAGCTTAAGATCCGCTCATTCCCGCTCTCTTATGCTACTCATCAGCTTCTAAACTTCAACACTATGAAACAACTTGTGTTGAATCAATTCAATGTTGATGGGGCAGTGTGAGTTTATCAACCAATTTATAAAAATAATAAAAATTATATTCAGTGATGACACAATTGCTGATGATGTCTTTTTCGTTGGTAATTCAATTGGTGTACAATTCCCTCAAATTGGAAGAACTCGTCGGTCTCAGCTTTACACCCATCTGGCCAGGAAGGAATACAGGCCGTGTTATGAGAAAGGCAGAATTATGCCTGGAATGGAAACCCTTCCTTTTGGACATAGAAGAAATAATTTGGTTATTTAAATTATTTAGCTTTTTAAAAATATATTATTTAAAGACATCAGCAGGACAGAGGCCTCAACAGAAACGACCAATTACATCGACAACACCACCACCAACTACAATTGATTTAAATTTACAAGATTTACCTGGATCTTCAGGTTGGACAGAAACTGATTATAGAAATAGATATTGTTCTTAATTATATTTTTATTAAAATTTGTTTATTCTGTATATATTTCTTTGAAATAAAAAAAAAATTATTTACGTGGAAATTGTCTAATATTAGGTAAAATATCATTGTTAAAAACATTTTTCATTTCATGAATAGATTTTATTCCGGTCAGTATGACACGTCCGGAAATGTAACATAAGCATGACGCTTCTCCATCTCGTTCTTCCATTTTTATTTTGAAACGGAGCGCAGGAAAAATTGTTGGGTCGTAATTGGCTTTCATATTTTGTTGTCGAAGTTGTTTAAATAATTGCTCAATTCCTAGTTTGTGTTCATGTTTGTAGGCTCCGACAATATTCGTAATCAAAAGATTATTAATTCCAATTTTCTGGAAATTTCCTGCCGCAGTATTGGAAGCTCTAATACTTTTGACAACTCTACATGCTGTTTCATTTGCTAGTTCTGGAGTAGGAACACCTGTTAAAACTACTTTTCCTGATTGAAATATTAGTGCCGCCGTTGTTTTATTTCCTTTGTGTCTTAGTCGCATAATTATCGAATGGAATTTTTTAGGATTATATTCTGTATTAATTCCAAATCTTGCAAGCTTTAAATAATTTTCGGAGGAGAATTTAACATTATCTTTGAAGAGCTTGAATACAACAGTACAATTATGGATTTGCATAATATTTACTTACTAAAAAATAAAGACAATTTAATTGTGAATTGAAAAATAAAACAATTTATATTTGGATTATAACTTTTTATTTATCTAATTACATCCTCCTTTCATCTTGTTTTTGATTACACAAAGAACTTCAAGAGGGTAAAATGATCGATGATGTCCTCCACCAAACTCAATAATACATGGTAGGTATGGATGACAAAGTTTGAAATTATGCTTTACATAATAATATCCGCGGACCTAAAAAAGAAATGATATTATTATTTTGAATAAAAGCTTACGGTTATGCCCAAATAACCACTCATTGCTGGAACAATACTTGCTGATTGTACTGTAAGATCATGACAATGTACTAAAAAGTTGCGACACGCGGGTTTGAGATGGGATGTTCTTAGCTGGACACTTTGACGTAGATGTTCAACAATTTGACGACGAGCATCAAGATTATGGAATAATACATGTAATTCCTTGAACGAACAATTTTGTAGTTGGCAAAGATATTCAATTAATGGTATAGGCATATGTGTTTTTAAACTTATTGATGTTGTTGGCTTTTTAAGTTGCATATCTTCATTTTGCTTTGCCGGCGGGGGTGGTGTAGGTTCACGAAAAGGGTTTTCTGGTTCAGCGGTCCAATCCAAAGGTTTATCGTCTTGAGTAATTCGAAGGATTTTTTCGCTTGTATCTATATTAATTTCATCTTCAATTTGGTCGTCATCCATTTTATCTTCTGTTATGTCATCCATTATTGTAAGCAAGCCAAAAGCCGGGGTAATAACATCAACACCTTTCTAAAATTTAAATTTTAATATTTAAGTATTTAATTTATTTTACCTTTTCTTTCTCTTCAACTTCGTCTCCAGAGTCTTCAACCACTATTAATGGTGGTTGGTCCGTTTGAGCTTCGCTTGATGTATTTTGTTGTTGTTGTTCTGGTTCAGGGTCGTCTTCAATAACCCCCCAAACCATAAGAGTGAGAAGAAATTCCATTACTTTCATTTTGTTAATTTTGAAATTCTAAAATCTATATATACTTATTTATAGAAATTAAATAAAATTTAAAAATGTCAGGTTTTGAAAAATTTGATTTAATACATTCACGATTCAAGCACCCTTTTACAATGATTGTATCGGGGAGTACAGGATCTGGTAAATCAGAATGGGTTAAAAAATTTCTGGAAAACTTGTCCGAAATGATTCCAGATGACAATGAGGGAGAATATCAAATTGATTTGGTCTTATATTGTTATGGGGAGTTAAATAAAAATATTATACGTATGCAGAGAATGGGGTTTGTTAATAAAAATAAGACAAGGGTTATAGTTCATAATGGTCTGCCAGTAGGAGGTGAGGAATTTATACGTACAAAGGCCATTCAATCAAATGGAAAAATGTTGCTTGTACTCGATGACTTAATGGTTGGGATGAATCAAAATCTATTAGATACAATATTTACAAAAGGATCTCATAATTGGAAAATGAGTGTTATATTAATCACACAGCATTTGTTTAGCAAAGAATTAAAAATAGCTCGTAATAATTCACATTATTTATTGTTAATGCGAAATCCTGCTGGAGCCTTACAGATAAGAACACTTGCGTCCCATTTGTATCCTTCACGTTCAAAATATTTCTTAGAGGCGTATTCAGATGCTACTAAAGACAATTTTGGATATCTTTTAGTAGATATACATCCTAGTACACCTGAATTGTTAAGACTTAGAACACATATATATCGTGATGATGAGAGCAAAACAATAGTTTATATTCCAAAATGAGGAAAAAATTTTATACAAGCGATTTAATACAGCGAAATTTAAATTTTTTTCGTTCGATTTTTGATTGTTCGAAATCTAACAAAGTATTAAAAGAAGTACTAGAAAAGGCTTCAGATGAACAATTGTTATGTTTTGTGGAAATTTGTTTTAATTTATTAAAAGGACGTTTACCTTTTCATAAAAATAGAATTACAACTTTGCAAAAACATGCAAATTTGTTGCGTAAAATAAGTAGATCCAGAAGTGCCCCATCTACCAGAATTTTATTGCAAAAAGGAAATGGAATTCCACCGATTGCTGGACTTCTTGCCAGCCTTATCATCCCAATAATTACTGACAAAATTTTAAAATAATATAAATAAAAAAATTAACAATGAAATAATAAAGTTATGAAGAATGCAAATAGAATGTTTCTAATCCCCGAAGATATTTATAAAAATATAATTGGGGGTTTCGATGAGAATAAAGATTTACATTTAAGCGGAGATGGCACAGCTATGGGTTTGATAAAGGAACGTTTGCAAAATACTAGTGCTAATAAAGAAATATTAGATCCTACAACAAGAGCAATTCGTTATGAACAAGATTTTAAAAGATATAATAAACTTTTAAAAGAGAAGGAGGAAAAACCTATTGATGTTAAATTGAAAAATTTTGAAGAAATAGCGGATGCTGTTTCAAAAAATATTGACCAGAAACCTCCATCAGCATCAAATGCTGATCCCATTAAAAAGTCATCGCGTAAAGTTATAGTAAAAAGGAAACTAAATAAAAGATCAGTAGGTAAAATTGGTATAAGGAGAAAATATCCTGTACAAGATATTAAAGTTGAAGCTGAAGAAAGTGAGGGGAAAGATAAAAGTGATGAAGAGGAAGATGAATTTTTATCGGCAGATACCGATAATGAGCCTGGTCCAAAAGAACAAGCATTGAAATATATAAGACAACATGCCACTGAATTAGGTGTTTTACCAAATGGAAGGTTAGCGAGAAAAATAGGTAGCAAAGATTTCTTCATTACAAGTAATATAGAAGATCTTATAAATCATATACTTAAAAATAAGAATAAGCGTAAAAGACCAATTCCAACTGGTTACGACGAATTTATTCGTAGAATAAACAAACATACAGTTTTACAAAATTTGCTTTTTCCATCGAAATCTACTAATAAACAAGAAGGTGAAGGTGGTTGTTTCAAAAAAGTATTTTCATATAAACCGTCCTTATGGCAGTAACGTTAACTAATAAAAAAATAATAATACTTGATAAATTATATAAAAATGTTAATTCCTCAGCATGTTTTACCTCTCTTGAACCGCTTTTGCTATCAGCTAGGAAAGTTGATCAAAATATTTCACGACAAGATGTCAAGGACTATCTTTCAAGTCAAAATGTCAATACTCTTCATAGAAGAGTTGTTAGAAAATATAAAAGAATGCCTACATTAGCTCCCGGACTTCATACAGAATGGCAAGCAGATTTGAGTGTTTTTAATCGCATAAGTAAACAGAATCAAGGATACAAGTATTTATTAGTGTGTATAGATACACTCAGTCGTCAAATATTTGTCGAACCGGTAAAGAGTAAACATAGTGATAATATGATAAATGCATTTAGAAGATTATTTTCTCGTACTAAGGTTGTTCCATGGAAATTATTAACTGATCAAGGACTTGAATTTACTGCTAAGCAAGTACAAAAATACTTCAAGTCTTTGGATATGGAACATTTCTCTATGCTTACTTCACCTCTGTGGCATGCGGGGATGGCAGAAAGAGCGAACAGAAGCATTAAAGAAAGATTATATAGGTACTTCACAGAAAATAAAACTTTAAAATGGGTGGATGTCATCCAAAAAATTGTTAGCTCAATAAATAACTCATTTAACTCCAGTATAGGTATGCGCCCAACTGATGTCAATTTTAAGAATGCTGAAAAATTAAGGCAATTACTAAAGAATAGAGCAATCGAGACACATGCCCCTTCTCAATGGAGAAGGAAAAAGTTTTCAGAAGGAGATAGAGTGCGAATCGAAAAATATAAGCATATATTTCAAAAGGGCTATTTGCCAAATTTCACAAATGAAATTTTTATTATTGATAAAGTCCGCTTAGTTCCCTGTCAACCTCCTACATACAAAATTAAAGACTCTAATGGAGAACAGATTAGGGGGTGGTTTTATTCTAATGATTTAATTTTAGTAAAAGAGAATTCTAAAAAGGATGAAAATTTATATGACATTAATAAAGTTTTGAAAAAAAGGAAACGCGATGGGGAAGATTATGTTTTTGTCAGTTGGAAGGGTTATGGCCCGGAACATAACAGTTGGATACCCGCTAATTCTATAACTTGGAGATAATTATACATAAATTAAAATTTAATTTTTTAATATGTAAAAAAAATGACTTCATTTTATATTATTATTCCTTCTAACACAAACATTGAAGGAAATAGAACAAATTCCTTCCGAGTTAGGTTACCTCATAAGTTGCAATTTAATTCTGAGTGGCATGTTGGCCTAGCCGTTATGGTTTATCCACACTCCTGGCCGTCGTTAGGTACTAATAGCGAACAAACTGTAACTGTTTATTGGAAAAGTGGTGATGTAGTTCAATTTTCGGTTCCTTCCAATACCTTAACTAATCCCCAACATTTAAAAGATAATTTAGATAGATCCTTAAACAAAGGCAGTGAAGCACTTGTTGAAAAATTTCGTAGCTTTCATATTGAGTATACAAATAAATTAAAAGAACTTCGCACCCAGGCTAAAGATAAATATAAACGATTAAAAGAACTCTCTCAGAAAAGGACAGAGCCAGTATCTAACGTGACTACAGAAGAACACGTAATTATTAGTGAAGATACTGAAGTTCCTAGCTTAAAAAGTGAAGATGAAATTTTTACAGATTTGGTGAATATCGAAAATTTAAAAATGACTGATGATTTCAAACAAATTATTTCGGTAACTAACGAGGTTGGATTTGATCTCTGGATAAAAGTATTTCGTAAACCTAGATTAGCTTGCAATTTTGAATTCCACAGTTATAAAAATAGGTTTTCCTTGCATATCGATAGTGAATATGTAGAAAAAATTGAATTAACTGAGCAGCTTGCATATATCTTAGGGTTTGATAGGCAAATTTTAACTGAAACTTGTGTTGCAAATTTTATGCCTGATATGCGAGGAGGCGTGTCCTGCTTCCATGTTTATGCACCTGGATTAATTGAACCAATGGTTATAGGCGATGTGACAGCACCAGTGCTTAGAATTGTAACAATTAGAGGTAAACAAGATGAAATAATTGAAGAGCAATTTTTATGTGTACAATACCATAAGCTACTTGTAAAAGAAATTTCTGAAATTTTTATTGAAATTAGAACTTCTGGTGGTACATTAATGCCATTCCAATATGGAACATGTACATTAACATTACATTTTAAAAAGGCTACATACTTTTAACAATGAATACCCTTCAAATTGATAAAATATTAAAAAGAAATATTGTTACAAAGGGATTTTATGTAGGATGCTTTGCTTCAGACTGTATTCCTTATAGGAGTAACTTTTTTCCATTCTGTGTTGTAGTTAATACAGATCCGAGCAATTTTTCTGGAACACACTGGATTGCATTATTTTGCAATTCTCCTAGTAGTATTGAATACTATGACTCTTTAGGTATTTGGCCACCGATAAGTCATCACATTAGAAATTATTTAAATAAGTTTAACAAAGTTCAATTTAATTCTGTCATGCTACAACGACCTTTTTCTAGTACGTGCGGGAATCATGTTATCTTATTTCTTTATATGCGCTGCTTAGGTTTTTCAATGAATAAAATCATTTCATTACTAAAAAGAACTAATGCCGATAAATTTGTATCTGAGTTTATTACTACTCAGATATTTAATATAAATAGATGACTTTAATAATATACTCATAACATACAAAATGCACATTGATTTTGATCCTGCAAATATAAACTGGTCAACATTAACTGAAAACCCCAATCAATGGGGCGGCTATAATGTTTTCCGTGGCGTTCCTTATCAACGAGGTAATGGATTGGGGTCAGTTTTTAGAAGTTTTCTTCGTTATTTAATCCCGATTGGTAAAGAAATTGGTAGCGCTATTGGAAGACAGGGTTTAGAATCCGGTAATCGAGTTTTAAGCAATGTCTTAGAGGGAAAAAATCTTAAAGAATCTCTTGTTACTGAAGGTAAATCAGGCTTGAAAAATTTATTGCAAAAAGCAGCTGAAAATGTTGATAAACAAAGTGGAAAAGGTTTTGATTTTAAACGATACAAAAATATAGAAAAGTCCCCTGCCATCGGGCAAATGAATGACGCAATTCCAGATCTTAAGCCAAAAACTATAAATAAACATCCATATTCTCTAATCGGCCCTCCTAATTTTATTCCTACTTTTAAAAAGAAAGATTCTAAAAAATCTAATAAAAAATCCCGCCCGCAAAAACGACTACGAGTAGACACGTTAGGAACATACTAAAATGAGTTGCCCAAAACAAATTAATGAAAACAGCCCTTTGGCACTGAATAGCGCATTAAGTATTTTTTCTGTACCTCCTACAAACGTTTCTGTTGTCCGATCCTTTTTTAGAGAAATTCTCCCACTTAGTACAATAACACAAGATTCTCCGTATTTGTTTCGATTGTTCAGTGATAATCTTTGGACTGACTTATCTCGAACTTATCTTTACCTCGAGCTATCCATTGAAAAGTTGGGAACTACTGGTAAATGGGTAGATATTGAAGCAACCGATAATAGCATTGGATCGATTCAAGGTATTGGACAAACATTTGTTCAACAGTTGAAGGTGACTGTTGGTAATACAGAGGTTTACGATAGTGGTACTCTTTATCCTTACAAAGCATATATTACTAATGAGTTGTCATTTCCAGACAACGTTAAATCACATTTTCTTGCATCTATCGGATATTATAGAACTGAAAAGCATGATGATCCTACAGATGATGGTTTCAAAAATCGCTGCTCTATTTTTGCAAACGGTAAACGCTCACAATTCCTTTCGCGCCTTGATTTTGATTTGGGGAATCAAGAATTATTTCTCCTTAATAATTTAGATATTCACTTTAGCATTTACAAAAGTAAGGATGCTTTTATATTACAAAATATCAAAGAAGGTGACAGTAATCAATATAGACTTTATGTCCACGACGTTAAATTATTTTCGAAAATGGTTGAAGTGCAACCATCACTTAATATGAACATTTATAAGACTCTTGAATCTAAACCTGCTACGTATGCTGTTCGCCGAACTGAAATGAAATCTACCTATCTTACTTCAGGTCGGACAGAAATTGAATATAATGCCTTCAGCTCGCTATACCGCGGCGCATTACTGTTGCCTTAGTTTCGAATAAAGCCTTTAATGGTGACATTGCTCTTTCTCCATTCAATTTTAAACCATTTGATATTAGGGATATCTCGGTTCATACTGGCGGGCATATTTATCCTATGGTCGCTTATAAGCTAAAGTTTGCCCAAGACTTATTTGTTAGGGCTTTTGTCGACATGTATGAAGCTCTTGGAATGGCTAATTCAGATCGTTCCATTGATATTTCAATGTCACGATTTAAAAATGGGTGGACCTTTTTTGTAATACCTTTGACATCGACGCTCGATGACTCCTGTGGTTTTGAGCTTCTCAAAAGTGGAACTACTAGTATTCGTTTAGAATTTAATACTCCCATTCCTGCTGGAGGTGTTGAAATGATTATTTTAGGCGAATTTGATCAGATGATTATGATAGATTACAATAGACATATAGTTACAGATTCAAATCTAGGTTGAAAAGTTGTATAAATAATGATAATTTAAAATATATTAATTTTTGAAATGCAAAATATTTCCAATACTACTCAGAATATAACATTCGAATTTTTAAAAATTGCTAGCACGAATTTACAAAATAATGCTTTGGATCCCACTGTAGCTTATGGGATACCTTTATTACTACTACTTCATTTCATTATTCTCCCTATGATTTTAATCTGTTGGATCTTACTCCTTCGAGTTCTACGTAAACTAGGATTCATAACTTCTGCTGAAGAAACCAACATTGTAAAAAATATTAGCGAGATACCTTTAGGAAATTTGCAAAGAACTTAAAAACATTAGAGGCTCATCGAACCTTTCCTGAAAATGTTTGGCTCTCAAATGTTCTTCGCCGCGGAACGTCCTGAAAGGTTTTGGTTTTGTCTACTGTAGATGGGGGAGGGGGGGGTATCAATAGGATCGGGTACAATTTTAATTTATTGATTAGTTAGAACAGGACAGCTCTGAAGAGACTGCCTATTTGGGGAGAGAAAAAAATTTTTTCTCTGACTTCTCTCACCCAATAGGCAGTCTCTTCAGAGCTCTCTTGTTCTAACTAATCAATAAGTTAATAGGGGTAATATAGTAGTATTATAAAAAACTTTATTTAAATGATTATTTAAAAAATTTATTTTTCCAAACTCAAAGCAACAATTCGATTAAGAAACGAGCATTTATTGGAGAATAATATGTATTTTTAATAATAAAAATGTTAAACTTTTATCAGAAAATATTAACTCTTTACAAATTAAATTCTACTAAAATATTAAATTCGATAATGCTAAAATGTAAATAATGAAAATTTAATGAGAAAATTGCAAAAATATATAATTATATAAACTATAAGGGAGAATAATATGAGAAAATAATAATACTAAGCTTTAAAAAAGGAAAGATGAATTTCCTGATATTGAATCAGCCGAATCGTCATAAATTTAAAAATATTAGAAGAATAGTTATAAAATAAAAATATGTATAAAATATCTATAATTAAATTAGTATTATTAAAATTGAAATGAAAATAAATAATTAATTTAATGCTATATTCATTAATAAATTCTAAAATTAAAAACCATAACAATATAGTAATTATAATTTTAATGATTTATATAAAAATATTAGTTTACACAGAAAGACTATACACAACCACGATGACAATTTTAATTTTAAATAAAATTATTTTGCAAAATTATGTAAATATTTTACAATATTAATGTAAATAAAACGTTAATAATAAAATAATATTAATAATCAAATCAAGCTTATTAGAAAATAAAAATATTAGAAATTAGAAAGTTTATGCAATAAATACATATAAATAATTATTTGATTGTTCAACAATTAATATTAGTAGAAATTTAAAAAGTTCAAATTATTTATAATAGAATTGATTAAAAATTTATATGTAGAATTTATGTTCAGTATATAAAAATATAAAAGATAAAATTACATAGAAGAATTCTACACCATCACGACACACGATATCAATTTTAATTTAAATAAATTTTTTAATTCTACAATCAAATTTAATTTTACACAAAAATATGTTAAATTTATATGAAACAACAAACTGGCATTTTAAATAAAAATTGTAGAAATGAAATTGAAAATTAAATTAGTAAAATAAATTTAAAGCAACAATACACTGTAAAAATAAAAATTGAATAAAAAATAAAATGGATGCCATAAAATAGTAGAAAAATAGCTTTTAAAATAAAATATTAAATATCATTGGTAAATACATATACCACAAATAGATTTTACTATAAATTTTACATAATTTAATAATTAATCGAAAATTGATAAAATTTGATGGTAAAATAATTGATAATACGTCTAAAACCAGTAAGTTACAGAGTAAAACAAATGAAGAATTTTGAAAAATTATGAAGTTAAAATATATTTTGAAAAGATTTCTTAATTTTTTTTTATTTTAATTAATCTATTAATAAATTAATTTTATATGCTTATATGGAAGAAGATAATGAATTTGGTTAAATAATTATTATATAATCATTGATATTTTTAAGATAATAGAATTATAATGATGTTGATATTTTACAAAGAAAGAAATATTATGTATGCAAGAACCGTAACAATTTTATAATATAATAGTAATATTATATTTTTTATATGTAAAAATACTAAACTCAAACGTTATTTAAAAAATAAACTTTATTAATAGTGTATGAACAACTTGTATCAACAATTACAAAAGATATATTTTTCCAAGATTCAAAGCAACAATTCAATTTAAAGACGAGCATTTATTAGAGGATATTATGTATTTTTAATAATAAAAATGTTAAACTTTTATCAGAAAAAATCAATTAAAAATATCATTCAAGAATTTAGAATTTATAACTAAATTACTTAGAAAATAATATGAAAGATATTAAAAGTAATTAATAGAAAATAGAAATTATAAGAGAATTTGACAAAGAAATTATAAAAGAAGTTTTATTATATATGGTAATTATAAAATAATTGAACTGTTATTAATATTTTAATTTGATAGAATTAGAGCTATCCCTCATTATACTTATAATTATAAGAATTTAATAAAAATAATAAATTCAATGATAATATTCAATGAATTATATTTCAATGAAAATAAATGATTAATTTTAAGTTGGTTACATTAATAAATTCTAAAACCATAATAATATATAATTATAATTTAATAATTTATATAAAAATATTAGTTTACAAGGAAAAAATAGGAAATCCTAACGGATAGGAAATCCTTACTTTTTATAATAATATATTTTCAAATAATTTAACCAAAAAATTTAACCGTTAATTTTTTTAGCTAAGTTAGATTAGAACCTTCTGCATATAGTGATTAAATACTACAGAAGATGTGCATTAAATGAGATATTAAGTATCATTATCAGATTTAAATTCGTGAATTATATTGATTGGGTACAGGTCGGGCTCGTATTTTAGATAAAGTATTTAATGCTAATTCGAATGGTATTTACTATTATAGATCGCCACGTATCACCTTCCAGAAAATCAAGTTTGAAAATATTCAATTAAACTTACCCCAAAGTTATAATCCCTCGAATAAAATCCCAAAATAGATTATATTTATTTTTGAAATATATGGGTAAAACAAAAAATTTTTCAAAAATCTTATCGTATAGAGAGAAATGATAGCTCATATGAAAGTACATTAAAAGCTGATAATAAAAATGGTGAGTATAGGTATATTAGATATATCGTCTTGGTATATTAGATATACATATATTTAATGGGATTCGAATGGTATATCGTAACCCAATTCGCGATGATTACTTCATCGGGCAAATCTAATTTGAAAATCTCAGTCAAAAAAAAATAACTCAAAATTATTTACCCATAAATAACTTACGGTATATTAATATGGTATAGTTCATCTTGGTATATTAGATACTATATTTAATGGGATTCGAATGGTATATCGTAACCCAATTCGCGATGATTACTTTATCGGGCAAATCTAATTTGAAAATCTCAGTCAAAAAAAAATAACTCAAAATTATTTACCCATAAATAACTTACGGTATATTAATAGGGTATAGTTCATCTTGGTATATTAGATACTATATTTAATGGGATTCGAATGGTATATCGTAACCCAATTCGCGATGATTACTTCATCGGGCAAATCCACTTTGAAAATATCAGTCAAAAAAAATAACTCAAAATTATTTATCCATAAATAACTTACTGTATATTAATAGGGTATAGTTCTTCTTGGTATATTAGATACTATATTTAATGGAGATTCGAATGGTATATCGTAACCCAATTCGCGATGATTACTTCATTGGGCAAATCCACTTTGAAAATATCAGTCAAAAAAGAAATAACCCAAAATTATTAATCCATAAATAACTTACTGTATATTAATAAGGTATAGTTCGTCTTGGTATATTAGATACTATATTTAATGGAGATTCGAATGGTATATCGTAACCCAATTCGCGATGATTACTTAATTGGGCAAATCCACTTTGAAAATATCAGTCAAAAAAAAAAACCCAAAATTATTAATCCATAAATAACTTACTGTATATTAATAGGGTATAGTTCGTCTTGGTATATTAGATACTATATTTAATGGAGATTCGAATGGTATATCGTAACCCAATTCGCGATGATTACTTCATTGGGCAAATCCACTTTGAAAATATCAGTCAAAAAAAATAACCCAAAATTATTAATCCATAAATAACTTACTGTATATTAATAGGGTATAGTTCGTCTTGGTATCTTAGATACTATATTTAATGGAGATTCGAATGATGAATCGTAACCCAATTCGCGATGATTACTTCATTGGGCAAATCCACTTTGAAAATATCAGTCAAAAAAAAAACCCAAAATTATTAATCCATAAATAACTTACTGTATATTAATAGGGTATAGTTCGTCTTGGTATATTAGATACTATATTTAATGGAGATTCGAATGGTATATCGTAACCCAATTCGCGATGATTACTTCATTGGGCAAATCCACTTTGAAAATATCAGTCAAAAAAAATAACTCAAAATTATTTATCCATAAATGACTTACTGTATATTAATAGGGTATAGTTCGTCTTGGTATATTAGATACTATATTTAATGGAGATTCGAATGGTATATCGTAACCCAATTCGCGATGATTACTTCATTGGGCAAATCCACTTTGAAAATATCAGTCAAAAAAAAAAACCCAAAATTATTAATCCATAAATAACTTACTGTATATTAATAGGGTATAGTTCGTCTTGGTATATTAGATACTATATTTAATGGAGATTCGAATGGTATATCGTAACCCAATTCGCGATGATTACTTCATTGGGCAAATCCACTTTGAAAATATCAGTCAAAAAAAATAACTCAAAATTATTTATCCATAAATGACTTACTGTATATTAATAGGGTATAGTTCGTCTTGGTATATTAGATACTATATTTAATGGAGATTCGAATGGTATATCGTAACCCAATTCGCGATGATTACTTCATTGGGCAAATCCACTTTGAAAATATCAGTCAAAAAAAATAACCCAAAATTATTAATCCATAAATAACTTACTGTATATTAATAGGGTATAGTTCGTCTTGGTATATTAGATACTATATTTAATGGAGATTCGAATGGTATATCGTAACCCAATTCGCGATGATTACTTCATTGGGCAAATCCACTTTGAAAATATCAGTCAAAAAAAATAACTCAAAATTATTTATCCATAAATGACTTACTGTATATTAATAGGGTATAGTTCGTCTTGGTATATTAGATACTATATTTAATGGAGATTCGAATGGTATATCGTAACCCAATTCGCGATGATTACTTCATTGGGCAAATCCACTTTGAAAATATCAGTCAAAAAAAATAACCCAAAATTATTAATCCATAAATAACTTACTGTATATTAATAGGGTATAGTTCGTCTTGGTATCTTAGATACTATATTTAATGGAGATTCGAATGGTGAATCGTAACCCAATTCGCGATGATTACTTCATTGGGCAAATCCACTTTGAAAATATCAGTCAAAAAAAAAAACCCAAAATTATTAATCCATAAATAACTTACTGTATATTAATAGGGTATAGTTCGTCTTGGTATATTAGATACTATATTTAATGGAGATTCGAATGGTATATCGTAACCCAATTCGCGATGATTACTTCATTGGGCAAATCCACTTTGAAAATATCAGTCAAAAAAAATAACCCAAAATTATTAATCCATAAATAACTTACTGTATATTAATAGGGTATAGTTCTTCTTGGTATATTAGATACTATATTTAATGGAGATTCGAATGGTATATCGTAACCCAATTCGCGATGATTACTTCATTGGGCAAATCCACTTTGAAAATATCAGTCAAAAAAGAAATAACCCAAAATTATTAATCCATAAATAACTTACTGTATATTAATAAGGTATAGTTCGTCTTGGTATATTAGATACTATATTTAATGGAGATTCGAATGGTATATCGTAACCCAATTCGCGATGATTACTTAATTGGGCAAATCCACTTTGAAAATATCAGTCAAAAAAAAAAACCCAAAATTATTAATCCATAAATAACTTACTGTATATTAATAGGGTATAGTTCGTCTTGGTATATTAGATACTATATTTAATGGAGATTCGAATGGTATATCGTAACCCAATTCGCGATGATTACTTCATTGGGCAAATCCACTTTGAAAATATCAGTCAAAAAAAATAACCCAAAATTATTAATCCATAAATAACTTACTGTATATTAATAGGGTATAGTTCGTCTTGGTATCTTAGATACTATATTTAATGGAGATTCGAATGATGAATCGTAACCCAATTCGCGATGATTACTTCATTGGGCAAATCCACTTTGAAAATATCAGTCAAAAAAAAAACCCAAAATTATTAATCCATAAATAACTTACTGTATATTAATAGGGTATAGTTCGTCTTGGTATATTAGATACTATATTTAATGGAGATTCGAATGGTATATCGTAACCCAATTCGCGATGATTACTTCATTGGGCAAATCCACTTTGAAAATATCAGTCAAAAAAAATAACTCAAAATTATTTATCCATAAATGACTTACTGTATATTAATAGGGTATAGTTCGTCTTGGTATATTAGATACTATATTTAATGGAGATTCGAATGGTATATCGTAACCCAATTCGCGATGATTACTTCATTGGGCAAATCCACTTTGAAAATATCAGTCAAAAAAAAAAACCCAAAATTATTAATCCATAAATAACTTACTGTATATTAATAGGGTATAGTTCGTCTTGGTATATTAGATACTATATTTAATGGAGATTCGAATGGTATATCGTAACCCAATTCGCGATGATTACTTCATTGGGCAAATCCACTTTGAAAATATCAGTCAAAAAAAATAACTCAAAATTATTTATCCATAAATGACTTACTGTATATTAATAGGGTATAGTTCGTCTTGGTATATTAGATACTATATTTAATGGAGATTCGAATGGTATATCGTAACCCAATTCGCGATGATTACTTCATTGGGCAAATCCACTTTGAAAATATCAGTCAAAAAAAATAACCCAAAATTATTAATCCATAAATAACTTACTGTATATTAATAGGGTATAGTTCGTCTTGGTATATTAGATACTATATTTAATGGAGATTCGAATGGTATATCGTAACCCAATTCGCGATGATTACTTCATTGGGCAAATCCACTTTGAAAATATCAGTCAAAAAAAATAACTCAAAATTATTTATCCATAAATGACTTACTGTATATTAATAGGGTATAGTTCGTCTTGGTATATTAGATACTATATTTAATGGAGATTCGAATGGTATATCGTAACCCAATTCGCGATGATTACTTCATTGGGCAAATCCACTTTGAAAATATCAGTCAAAAAAAATAACCCAAAATTATTAATCCATAAATAACTTACTGTATATTAATAGGGTATAGTTCGTCTTGGTATCTTAGATACTATATTTAATGGAGATTCGAATGGTGAATCGTAACCCAATTCGCGATGATTACTTCATTGGGCAAATCCACTTTGAAAATATCAGTCAAAAAAAATAACTCAAAATTATTTATCCATAAATAACTTACTGTATATTAATAGGGTATAGTTCGTCTTGGTATATTAGATACTATATTTAATGGAGATTCGAATGGTATATCGTAACCCAATTCGCGATGATTACTTCATTGGGCAAATCCACTTTGAAAATATCAGTCAAAAAAGAAATAACCCAAAATTATTAATCCATAAATAACTTACTGTATATTAATAAGGTATAGTTCGTCTTGGTATATTAGATACTATATTTAATGGAGATTCGAATGGTATATCGTAACCCAATTCGCGATGATTACTTAATTGGGCAAATCCACTTTGAAAATATCAGTCAAAAAAAAAAAAACCCAAAATTATTAATCCATAAATAACTTACTGTATATTAATAGGGTATAGTTCGTCTTGGTATATTAGATACTATATTTAATGGAGATTCGAATGGTATATCGTAACCCAATTCGCGATGATTACTTCATTGGGCAAATCCACTTTGAAAATATCAGTCAAAAAAAATAACCCAAAATTATTAATCCATAAATAACTTACTGTATATTAATAGGGTATAGTTCGTCTTGGTATCTTAGATACTATATTTAATGGAGATTCGAATGGTGAATCGTAACCCAATTCGCGATGATTACTTCATTGGGCAAATCCACTTTGAAAATATCAGTCAAAAAAAATAACCCAAAATTATTAATCCATAAATAACTTACTGTATATTAATAAGGTATAGTTCATCTTGGTATATTAGATACTATATTTAATGGAGTTTCGAATGGTGAATCGTAACCCAATTCGCGATGATTACTTCATCGGGCAAATCCACTTTGAAGATATCAGTCAAAAAAAATAACTCAAAATTATTTACCCATAAATAACTTACGGTATATTAATATGGTATAGTTCATCTTGGTATATTAGATACTATATTTAATGGGATTCGAATGGTATATCGTAACCCAATTCGCGATGATTACTTCATCGGGCAAATCTAATTTGAAAATCTCAGTCAAAAAAAAATAACTCAAAATTATTTACCCATAAATAACTTACGGTATATTAATATGGTATAGTTCATCTTGGTATATTAGATACTATATTTAATGGAGTTTCGAATGGTGAATCGTAACCCAATTCGCGATGATTACTTCATCGGGCAAATCTAATTTGAAAATCTCAGTCAAAAAAAAATAACTCAAAATTATTTACCCATAAATAACTTACGGTATATTAATATGGTATAGTTCATCTTGGTATATTAGATACTATATTTAATGGAGTTTCGAATGGTGAATCGTAACCCAATTCGCGATGATTACTTCATCGGGCAAATCTAATTTGAAAATCTCAGTCAAAAAAAAATAACTCAAAATTATTTACCCATAAATAACTTACGGTATATTAATATGGTATAGTTCATCTTGGTATATTAGATACTATATTTAATGGGATTCGAATGGTATATCGTAACCCAATTCGCGATGATTACTTCATCGGGCAAATCTAATTTGAAAATCTCAGTCAAAAAAAAATAACTCAAAATTATTTACCCATAAATAACTTACGGTATATTAATATGGTATAGTTCATCTTGGTATATTAGATACTATATTTAATGGAGTTTCGAATGGTGAATCGTAACCCAATTCGCGATGATTACTTCATCGGGCAAATCTAATTTGAAAATCTCAGTCAAAAAAAAATAACCCAAAATTATTAATCCATAAATAACTTACTGTATATTAATAAGGTATAGTTCATCTTGGTATATTAGATACTATATTTAATGGAGTTTCGAATGGTGAATCGTAACCCAATTCGCGATGATTACTTCATCGGGCAAATCTAATTTGAAAATCTCAGTCAAAAAAAAATAACTCAAAATTATTTACCCATAAATAACTTACGGTATATTAATATGGTATAGTTCATCTTGGTATATTAGATACTATATTTAATGGGATTCGAATGGTATATCGTAACCCAATTCGCGATGATTACTTCATCGGGCAAATCCACTTTGAAGATATCAGTCAAAAAAAAATAACTCAAAATTATTTACCCATAAATAACTTACGGTATATTAATATGGTATAGTTCATCTTGGTATATTAGATACTATATTTAATGGGATTCGAATGGTATATCGTAACCCAATTCGCGATGATTACTTCATCGGTCAAATCTAATTTGAAAATCTCAGTCAAAAAAAAATAACTCAAAATTATTTACCCATAAATAACTTACGGTATATTAATATGGTATAGTTCATCTTGGTATATTAGATACTATATTTAATGGAGTTTCGAATGGTGAATCGTAACCCAATTCGCGATGATTACTTCATCGGGCAAATCTAATTTGAAAATCTCAGTCAAAAAAAAATAACTCAAAATTATTTACCCATAAATAACTTACGGTATATTAATATGGTATAGTTCATCTTGGTATATTAGATACTATATTTAATGGAGTTTCGAATGGTGAATCGTAACCCAATTCGCGATGATTACTTCATCGGGCAAATCTAATTTGAAAATCTCAGTCAAAAAAAAATAACTCAAAATTATTTACCCATAAATAACTTACGGTATATTAATATGGTATAGTTCTGTAAGGCCGTGCTTGTCCTTGACAAGCAGGAAGAACACTTAAGCACCCGCCCTATAAGGATAAGGATAGGATTATTTAATGCATGGGAAAACAGTTGAAAGGGATCAGTCTAGTTGGGCCCAACGGGAGAAGAAAAGCGATCACTTTGTCGGAGAGCAGCGACGCTAGCTAATTGTTTATTAATAAGCGCTAAATTTCTTTTCCCGGGAACGTTCTCTTTTGTTATTCAATGTCGACTCTATAATCAATTATATTATTAATAATTTTGTTAGCTTTAACTTTACTTTATTCAATCGCGATTTTAAATTTTACATTTAAATAAATATTATTTTATGCGCAACAATTAGGGCCTAAGCTTTGCTTCTAACGGAGCACATACAACGTTGTATTTGAAGATAGAGTAGCCCTCACGGTGTCGATACCTCGCCTCATTTAATTTACTGGGTGGCCCAATACGTGTAAACCTCACTGGTAGCACCGGATGGTTCTTTTGAAGAACCACTTCAAATAAGAAAAACCACATCAAAAAAAGTATTTTTTTTAATAGGATTTAATTAATCTATAAGTGCGTCAAAGCTCCAACCAACACAATCATGGGGAATCACTTAGCAGAGAAAGATAAAAAGATTTGAAATTCAATCTATAGCCATAAAACGTCTCAAGATAGAACAAAATTACTTTCAAGAAAAATTCGAATTTATTCGATAACTGCTAGAAGTCCCTATAAAGTATTTATTTTGACATATTATCTTTTTGCTCAATATTACGAAATATGACAGAAAATGTTTCATTTTTAAAGATTGGTTATTCTTTTGTCTGCTCCTCACGTGATAAATTTTCAAAAATAAGGAGGGAAAAGTAATAAAACAAAAAAAAAAGAGGAAGGAAAACAAGGGAACTCAGAAAAAATCGAAATTAAAACGCCAGTCACAAAAAAAAACTCCAGGCGGAACTTTTTACAATTTTTTTATGTTATCTCTCGTGATGACTTTCTGTTATTGTATAATGAAATTTTTTTTTGCAGCCATAATTTTCTTCAGGTAAAAGGTGAATCATTACTGACAGCATTTTATTCATCGGGACATTATTATTTATTCTTATTTAGCTTTTATTTTCTATCTTTATTTATTTTCACTCTAAAGGTGTTTTAACTTTATGGTCGAATATTAATTTTTATGTTAGAATTTAATTTTAGACTTCCCTTTTGTGTTTTGATAATTTCGAATATTACACCATTAGTTAACGAGAGTATATAGAAAATACGGGGGTCTTTAGGAAATATTTACAAAATTTTAAATTAATATTGTTTTGAACTTATAATTTCAATTCTATTTTTTTGGTGTTTGTTTATATTCTTTTGGTTGTTTCGGGTATATATTAAGTAAAACATAAAATGGAGGACGTGTTCCTCACGTTACAAGAAGAGCAATAAATTTCAAAAAAAAACAATAAAAGAAAAGAAAAAGGGGAAGGAAAATAGGAAAACAAAAAAAAAAAGTAAAGTTTAAAGTGCGAATTAAGAAAATATAGACTGGTAATCTTCGATTTGGCGTTTTTTTTGGATCCATCTAAAATTTTTTAGTTTTTTCCATTTTATATGACTTTTTTCTAAAATACAAAATGAGAAAAGGATGGGACCAAAACACATCTTTCCTCCTTTTTGAGAATAAAAACATTTCAAAAGAAAAATGGTTTAAGAAACATTCATAGACCGATGGACAATAGCTATTTATTTTAGGTAACATTTGCACAAATTGTAAGAAATGTTTTAAATTTATTCCATATTATTTTCCCGCAATCCCTTTATAAAAACAGTTTAACAGTTTTAATATTAGTCATTACATTTTTATTGGAAAAATTTATTTGTTTCCTTTTTAGTTACATCCATAATTTATTATTATTGTTTGCAAACATTGTTACATTATATAAAAATCCTTTTACCAAACATAAACAGAAAATCTGTTACCGTCTATATAAAATTTTAAAATACATGTAAAGTTAGTGAACACTTTTATTGGCTTTTACTTATTACATTCGTGTTAAATAGCTTTGAGTTTTTAGATAAATTGCCTTTATTTCTCTTTTATTAATGATTCAATTAAAACTTCAAATTTTTTCTTATTTATTAGGAAATCCTTTCATGTATTTTTTATCGTTCGCAAGCTTAATAAAATCTTAATACAATTTTACTTGTGCCTCTCTCTCATTTATTAGCTAATTTTTTGAATGTAATATTAGTGAATTTCTGGAAGATAACTCAATATGAGGAAAATTACATTATCGAAGAAGAAAAAATTATTAGAATGGCCTATCTATTGTGTTTATGACTTAAAATTTTGAATAGATAGAAAAATTGATGATTTATTAAAAAGGTGGGTTACAAATGAATTAGTATCATGAGGAAGAATGTAATAAAGAGTGTATTTTCCAGAAAGACCTATAAATATATTCTCATTAGAAATAAGGATATAGAATTATCCTAAAAGATATTGGGATCTAAAGATAAGTTATCTATTTTGCGTTTAGAAAATTTACTTCTCATAATAATGAACACAAAATATAATTGACAAATTTACATAGTATGTACAAATATAATAAGAACCAACATAAATTCAATTTATTTGTGTAGAAGAACCTGTCAAAAATGTATTAAAATATTTGTTTGCTTTTACTAAAATATTTGTTTTTTACTCCCACATAAGTTTAAAGAATTAAATCCTCATTTTTTTAACAAATGCCTTTTTTATAATTTTTAGTTATTGGTTTGAACTTAAACCATAATAGCACGAATTTTTTATTTATTGAATTTTTTTTTTGTTTTATAATACTAAAAGTATCTCCTTAATTACATAATTATTTAATTAAATCATAAAGGCTAATGTCAATTATAAATATACAAGGAGGAGGTTTAATCGAGTATTTGCACTTACAATTGAGTATAATGTAAAGGGAATTTAGTGAATAGATGGAGGTTAAATCATTTGGTTTTAATCGCTTCATCAAAGATTCATAAGTACATAGTAGAGGGTGTAAAGGGATCAGGTCCTGGCCCTATTTCTTGGTTTGTTGGTCCATTTTCCAGAGTACCGACAGTGTTTATTCTGCTACAATTTCTTATTGTCCATTCACGGGTATGTAAAAATCCGACTCTCTAGTATAGAGTAGATATTGAAGTAAGGTGGAAATAAGTAAAATATAAAAATCCAAAGGTTATCCACGTGAAAACGAGAATGACTAATCAGAGGTGTAAAGGTTTCAAAATTACAATAAAAAAGTAAAGAAGACGGGATAAAATTATTACAAGTTGAAAATTTAATGGCTGGGAAAAAAGGATAAATGTATGAGAAGCAATGTAAACACTTCTAATCTTTAACTGTTATCAAATAAAAGAGCTTGTCCAACCATTATATAAAAAAAAAAAGAAAAGCCTGACAAACCATTATTAAAATTACAATAGAATTATTAATATAGTATTAAGCATTAGGGAAACAAATTCACAATTTAAATTGTTATTGAAATAGTTAAGTTTAAAGATAAATGTTAGGTTGTGAGAAATTTTAACAAAATAAAAAAATAAATTTCTGCATCTAGAAAATAAACTATAGTTTTGAAAATAAATTTTGGAGTTTTTTAATTTTTGAAATTTAGAAAATAAACTTTACAAGCACAATAAACAAACTGGTGGATGAGTGAGACAGATCCAATAGAATCAGAAACTCCATTCATCAATAAAAACCTCTACCGGGGTAAAAGCAACGAAGAATATGCAAAAATTGCTGATTTGGATAAACTACTACAAGCTACACACACTCTTGAAGATTCATTAAACAGAAACATCAGATTAATCAACAGGAGAGCAAACAGCAATACAAATGCTATAAATCAAATGGCAATGGAAGTGAACACACATTTATCAACAGTAAACTCAAAAGTGGCATTAATCTCTTCTAAAGTCGATAAGTTTAATGAAAATAAAAATAATGGGGAAAACACAGGAATTGAGGAAATCGAACCATTAAAATTGGAATTAAACATGTTAAGCCTGTTAGACAAAGAGGGAGCCACAACCACATACAGGGAAGAGTCTGTAGTGTCTTTTGACTCTTGGGCCCAGAAATTCACTGACCTAATGGATTGTGCCCCCACTACTTGGGACGAAAAAACAAAAATACATAGACTAAAATTATACCTTGAGGGAACAACTAGAATCATTTTCGATAAATTAGAGGAAAATGAAAAAAGAACAGTAAAAGAGGCCCTAGCTTCTATAAGGAAAAGATTGACAGCCCCGCATAGAAGGGAATTATTCAAACGTGAGCTTACTCTATGTAGACAAAGACCATCTGAAACGGTTTCTGAGTTTATGAAACGTCTAACCCCATTAGTAAAAGCAACTTTCGAAAATGAAACTGAAGAACAACAACAGGCAAAAATAAGGGATGAATTTTTAGAAAGATTAAAACCCAATATTAGTTTTTTGATTAGACTTGTAGGAACCGCTACGAGTCTGGATGAACTCTACATTAAGGCACAGGAAATTGAAGCGCTTTTAGCCTCTGGAAATGATTCACAAGAAGAAGCGTTAAAACGAGCCATAAATGCTATACAACCGCAAGTTGACCACTCCACTAATCAGAATATAACCTCATGGACTCCCATCTCAAATAATAATAACAGAGTTCCAAATAATCTATCGTACCAAAACCAACCTCAAAGACCTTTTGGCACTAATCAAAGACCAAACAATAATTATCGAAATTTCAGGCGTGGTGGCTCTGCAAACCAAAGAAATGGAAGATACCAAAACAACCGCCGAGGATATGGGGAAAGAAACTGGAGTGGGCGACCTATGTGTACGCATTGTGGCGTGACTGGGCATATTGCATACAATTGTTGGAGAAGGAAACAGATGCCAACAAACAGCAATGCAGTGGTTAGAGGTGGGCGAAATTTCTCAAAAAATAGAGCAAATATGGGACTAGGAGATAACAAGGGTATAAACATGATTCAATCCTCAAACAAACAATATACGGACACGCACACATTTATGACGAGTATGAACAACCAGCCAACTTATTCCCCGGGCTCTTCAAACACTCTTTCCCAAGGGTATTATCACACGTCCCCGCAAGTATTTTATCAAGGTAACCCAATGAACAATTATCCGAAAGAAATTCAAGTGTATCCGCAGAGTGTAGAAACCTCCACATTATCAAGTCAAATGCAAAATATGAACTTATATGAGTCCGCAAAGTGTAGTGCACCTGTTGAATATAAAAGTCAGGGTCAAACGAATAGAACAGAACCCATTCTCAACCGGGAACCATACAACGTTGAATCAAGTATATCTGATTGGGAACAAACCTCCACAGCTCCTAAAATGAAACAGCTATTTTACATAACACTAACGTTGATGATGTTTATGCTCCCAATAGCTAATGCAGATATACCATTTCCCAAATATCCTCTTATATGCCAAAATAGAGAACACGGGATACTCTGGAACCTTCCTAAATTTCCTGGATGCCCTGAACAAAATACAAATTTGTCAAAAAGTCCTATACCGCAAAGAAGGCGAATATATTCTCCTAATAACCTGGAACATACCGCAAAGGCGTGGGCATGCAGAAAAGTTAGAAAAGCAATGGCGAAATATACCTCACTCACAGGAGTTCATATTGAGAAACCTCTAAGTATTGACCCAATCATAGTAACACATGAAGAATGTAAAAATATGATTAAATACAAAAAATGCGAATGGGGAATTCTGAAGCAGGAGGGGGAGTTATTTCATACCGACTTTAAATTAGACTTAACACCAAGGACGTGGCTTTTAGGATCATTTAATTGGGAAAGGGTGTACACTGAAAATTGTTACCTCTTTAAAACTCCAATCACTTCAAGGTTTGGCGAGAAAAACATTCAGACCCCATTAGAGGAAAACATTCAATGCACTTATAAAAAGGGGTCTTGTTCTTTAACTGATGGAACACATTTAATATGGGAGATAGTCCCGGAAGCTAACTGTGAATATCTATCTATAGGGGATTATGATGGTTTTGTAATTGACAATTTGTGGATTGCGTCCCAGCACCCACTTGCCCTTACTGATATAAAAACAAAGAATACGGGCACAAACTGTGGGCAAAAAGTAAATCCAACAGAGCAGGGTCTAGCATACCTCATAATTCAGGAAAAAGTTAAGCCAATATATAAACGGAATAAAAGGGCACTAGAGGGGATAGTGACAGCAAGCCAACTAGCCTCTGAATTGACATACTTACACACGCAATTATCAAGCACGCTATCGTTTACCTTCTCTCATACAATGAAGACTTTGTGTGATTTTATGGAAAATACTTGGAGATGGGCTGAACTAGCACTACTAACTGACCCTACAATACTAGCACGAACAATATTTAATAACCCAGACATACATGCAGAAAGAATGGGATTCAATCTTATAAAAGTATGGCCTTGTATTCCTATCACACATGAACAATTCCGGTTCGTCCCCACTGGCTCTGTAACAGAATGTTTTGAACATTTACCTATTAGCTTTATCTCACAAAAGCAACAGCATTTTGCGTTTATAGACCCTAAAACAATGAAGATTGTTCACGATGCCCATAAGACTGACTGTGCAATGTCGCGTTTAATAATAATCCAATTAGAGAATGATACATTTGAAGTAGACCAGGTAACCGCGACTATGCGAAAGATAAATCCAAGGAACCATGAAACGTTTAATCCTCGTTTTGAAAAAATACAACCTCTATCTAGTCAAGCCTTTCACCAATTGGTATTAGTAAATATCTCAGATATTAACACTCATGCCCATTTAAGTAATGCATTTAAAATTAGTGAAATAACTTACCAAATAAGACAGAAAGACACCAAAATTATAGCAGAATTTTCGAACACATGGCAAAAAGCAAAAAGTGAATTTAGTAATCACATCTTTGGTGACTGGACCCATGAATGGAGAATCTTTATAACTATAATAACTTGTATATCGCTGATTGATTTCACCCTAAGGTTGCTAGTTATTATGATGCAAAGATACTTAGGTAATGGAATAATAAGGGATATACTAATTGGACAAAAATACAGGACCCAACACAAACCAAAGGAAGCAAAAAGCAATGTAGACCGGCCAAAACAAATATTAACCCAAACTATAGAATTAAAAGAAATAAACCCAGAAATCAAATACACTCCGATCCTTCCGCAGGAGCCTAAGGGGTTAAATCTTCTCGCAATAAAAGGACACAGTCAGTCTCTTCCTACCACTACTGTAATGATAAATAATGTAAAATTAAGGTGTCTCTTGGACACGGGAGCAAGCATATCAGTAGCACCCATTAATCTGGCAATTAAAAATAATTGGAACTTAGTGCCTACAAAAGCAGAAGCAGTTAGTGCTTCAGGTCATGCAATTAGTGCGCTTAATAAAGGGGAAGTAAAAGTAATATTAGGTAATATTGAATGCAACACCTCAATATTCTTCATAGACAATAACATATTTGAGGATAAAAACTTTGACTTAATTCTAGGATGCGATGTATTTGAACTGTGGCCCTCCCTAACCTTTGATTTTAAAAATAGAAAATTTAAAATAGGGGAAGATGAAAAGGAAAAATATGAACCAGTTAAGGAAGGTTGTTTTAAAATATCAGTAAAAGAAGCACTTTTGATAAAACCGAATTCACAAACAATTATTGAGGGAAGGTTAGACGAACACTCAGCAAGCAAGCAAGCATATTTTATAAACAATCTTGATGAGAAAATAAGTCAAATGCATTTAGGAACAATCCCAACTATATCTGAGTATAATAACAATGCGCTAAAAATATTAGTTCTCAATCCCACTCAAAGCCCGATTAAATTGTATAAAAATCAGACATTAGGTAAAGCATGGAAAATAGAAGGTGAAATTGAAACAGGCATATTTACGTTGGAAAATGACAAAAAACTAGAATCACAAGAAAATGAAATAGACCCAAAATTTGTAATTGACTATAGTAAATGTTCAGTAGATCAGAATGATTTAGGAAAACTTAAAACATTATGTGAAGAGTTTAGCGATATTTTTAGTAAAAATCAATACGACCTCGGCTCGTATACAGCGGGAGAATTCGATATAATAACCACAACTCAGGATCCAGTAGCAGTAGGTCCAAGGAAAACCCCATTTAAATATAGGGAAGAATTACATAAACACATTGATCAGCTTACCAAAGCAGGTGTTATGGTTGAATCGGACACACCGTGGTTAACACCATGTTATAGTACAAAAGAAAGATGGTGGAATAAGGCCGTGTCTTGACTTTAGGAAATTGAATGAAATAACAGTACCAGATCATTACCCTCTTCCTAGACTTGAGGTAATCATGGAGAAAGTAGGAAATTGTAATTATTATAGTTCTTTAGACTTAGCAAGCGGGTACTTGCAAATAAAATTAACAGAAAATGCTTCTAGGAAATGCGGGGTTATAACTGAGGATAACGTATACCAAATGACCCATATGCCATTTGGCTTAAAGAATGCCACAGCAGCTTTTTCCAGAGCAATGGCTAATGTGCTTAGTGGATTAGAACACGTAATTTCATATGTAGACGATATCTTAATTTACACTAAGTCCCTTGACTTTGATGAACATTTACTCACTTTAAGAAAAGTCTTTGAACGTTTTCGCTTATTCAACCTCAAATTAAGTCCTAAAAAATGCACATTCGCAACGCGAAAAATGAATTTTTTGGGATACACTCTTGACTCTAACGGGTATCATCCAAACCTTTCTAGAATAGAAATAATAAAAAATTTACCGAATCCGACAAATGTAAAAGAAATTAAAAGAGTAGTAGGAATGGCATCTTTTTACAGAAGACATATACCGAAATTCTCACATTGGGTCGAACCATTAACACGACTAACAAAAAAGGAAGTAAAATTTGAATGGGGGGAAGAACAACAAAAAGCATTTAACAAAATAAAAGAATTATTAACAAATTACCCTATACTAAAATTCCCTGACTACAGTAAGCCATTCCATATATTTACTGATGCCTCTATGGTTGGACAGGCTGGGGTCCTGATGCAAAGGGATGAAGAAAATAAAACATACTCTGCTATCTCCTATTGTAGTCGAACCCTATCGTCCTCTGAAAGAAAATGGCCACCAGTCCAAATAGAACTAGGAGCAATAATTTATGCATTAAGGGAATTTAAGCCTTATATATTTATGTCTGACATTGAACTGCACACGGACCATAAACCCTTGTCATATCTTTTGAAAAAGGCAGAAGCTCACCCAAACCTGGCCCGCTGGCTAATAGAGCTACAATCTTACCAAATAAAGATAGTTCATATAGAGGGCAAACAAAATTCTTTAGCTGACGCATTATCAAGAATTCAAGAAGAAACACAAACAGAAATTAAAAATATAGAAGAATTAAAGGATATAGCAGAATTCCCCGTATGTCTAAATATTCAGCAAAAAACTAGAATCGCGTCAGACTCATTTATCAATACATTAGTGGTGCGAAATAAAGACGAGAACCCATACACAATAGACATAAAAGAAGAGCAGTTAAATGACCCAGAGGCAAAAGCATTTATCAAATTTTTATCAGATGGGGAGATACCAGAGGGTTTTAGTGAAACGGAAAAAGAAAACTTTTCTGAAAAAGCAAAGAACCTATACATAGAAAATGAACTATTAATTTTTAAAACACCAGGATCTCAAGCAAAAATCTTTGTTCCCACCAACCTCAGATCTCTAGTATTTGACTCATTCCACTCTTCTCAGTTAGGAGGAGGACATCTATCAGTAAAGAAAACATTAAAGAAATGTCAAAAATATTATTGGCCAAAAATGCATTCCGATATAGTAACTTGGACCAAACAATGCATTACGTGCCAACTGAGACATTCTCCCACACCAGCTTATAGAGCTGAAATGAATATGGTACCTGCTGACACTTTATTCTCAAGAGTAGGATTAGACCTGGCAGGACCATTTCCAATAACTGAAAATGGTAATAAATACATACTAAACATAATCTGTTGGTTCTGCAAATATGTGATATCTGTACCGCTCCCTGACGCAAAAGCAAACACAATAGCCAAAGCCTTTTTAACAGATTGCTACCTTAAATTTGGTGGGTGTGTAGAATTAATTTCTGATAACGCGACGGCTTTCACCTCAGACTTTTTTAAAGCGTTTTGTAATATGTTATATATAAACAAAACGTATGCTATTCCGTACTGGTCGCAGGGCAATGCGGTTACTGAAAGGACATTCCGAACTTTTAATAATATGTTAGCAAAATATATAACAAAAGAACAACCAGATTTTGATGAGTTTCTAGACTTTATGAACTTTTGTTATAACACCTCGGTCCATGCATCAATAAATGAGACACCTTTTTTCATGATGTTTGGTCGAGACCCTATTTTTTGTGTTGATCAAATCCTTGACCCCAGAATTCATGACCACGCCAGTGTTATAGATGAACCCGACTTTAAATATAAGCTCATTCGGTCTCTTAGGAGTGCTTGGGAGATTGCAGCGGACTCGAATAGAAAGGCGCAAGAAAAGATGAAAAATCAATATGACAAGTTTTTTAGGGAATCAAGTATAAAAATAGGGGACAGAGTTCTACTTAGAAATTATACAGGAAAAATAGGGACGGCTAAGAAATTCCAACTACATTGGAAGGGTATCTATAGGGTTATTAATCTAGATGGTATATATGCGACTATATCTAGTTGCATCTCTCCAAACTCACCAAGTAAAACAGTTCATATTAATCAAATCAAAAAATGTTTTGAGTACCTCGGTCCTCCTTGCACAATTCCATACGAAAGTGAAGAACAAATTCCAAAAGATAACCTTATTATAGAGGATAAAATCTATGAACATACCAGGGAACAAGAAAATTCGAGACCTAATGAACCTAATCCCGAAACAGGTAATCATGAAGTAGAAGTCGTAAAACACTCACATGGTTATGATTTACGTGACCGTAACAAGATAACTAAACCAGGAAAATATAAATAATTGGTTATAAATAAAAAAAAAGATGATGGAGAATATAATATTTTTAAGTAAACTCTAAGCATTTTCAATTAATATTCATATTAATTAATCTTTAATCATTTAAGATTTCTTCTATTTAATCTTGTTACTCATACTTTTATACATATAAGTCAAATTTCTTAATAGTTTTTGTCTCAAATTATATTAATATTTTGGCGCGGATAATTAATTTGTTATTTTCATTTCGCGGTTTTTCTTTGAGAAAAAAATTAAAAAATAATATGCATATACACTTTAAATTTTCAGAAAAATCTTTAATTAAAAAAAATGGAAATTAAAAATTCTATGCGTCAATGGCGCTCACACAACGTTAATATAATTAGTAATGAATTACCCATCATTGAATTAAATAATAAAGGGGTGATTTATCCGTTCTTGGGGAAAGATCACCCCTTCTCCAACTTTGCGTATGCTAAATTTAACTACGACAACTATGAGTGGGGCTGCACTGAACAAGCATATGTAGCAGCCAAGGCAGCCTTTTTCAATCGTGGGGATATTCTGAATCAGGTGAAAGGGATGACTCACATGGATGAGGTGAGTGAGTTAACAAATAAGAGTAGAAAAATTATTGCCTCTAACGGGGCGCAAACAACGTTCAAAGGTGTTCACCCAAGAGAGTATAAATTTTTAGGAAAAGAAATAGAAGGTAATAAAAAACAAAGGGAGGAATGGAATGAAAAGAGTGAACAAATACTCGAAGCATTAGTAATCCAAAAATTCACACAAAATAAACATTTAGGGGAGTTATTAATTGGTACAAAAGATAATTGGATAGTAGAAGCAAATGGGAATGACCCAATTTGGGGTGTTGGGAAATATCAAAATGATCCGAGTCTTAAAGACTGGTCGCCAAACTCGAAGGAGTTTGGATTGAATAAAATGGGAAAAATACTAGTAAAGGTGCGTGAAATTATAAAAGGTAACATTCAATCTCAAGAGTGTCAAGAGGTAATTCCTGAAGACCCAAGTGGAGTAAATAATAATCAGTCATCGCACGGTGACAATACAACGTTTGTAATAGATACGGTAATGGACCAGCAAAAAGAAAGGTCATCTAATGAGTGGGCCACATCGAGTTCGGGGTGGGAAAATACTCCTAACAAAGAAACGGAAAAGAACACCCAGGAAGAGTCGGGAATCAACCCAAATGATCTCCCAGATGAATGCAGGGTTACGGCTAGTCCTGACGCTGATACAGGTGACCCCACGTTAAAGGATAAAGGGGTACCGAAATATTTAATCGCAAGGGCAGTCGAAGATCGGGTAATTGGTGCGAGGATTTCTGGAGTAGGTCCGTTTTTCATGGAAATTCCAGACACTGTCTTTACAAACCCAAGTCGTAGGCTACAAATGGGTGATTTGGTATTCGTTGAGGAGTGGGAAGTCAGAGAAGGGTTTGAAAAATTGGGTAAGTTAGCAGTTGACTATATGCAGGATTATTCTGGAAGGTATACGCCTTGGATGACTTCTGGCTCAATACAACACCAAGCGACGGCAACAAAAGCCGAAATGGTACTTCTAAGACCTGGAAATTGGGTAACAGGCATAATAGAAAATATTAAAATGAAAAGGGGCAAACTCTTATCGGCTGAGGTAATGGCCCCAAACATGTTAAGAAGCCAGCTAATAAACACTAGACAAATGACACAAATTCGTCCCCATCAATTGAAAAAAGGAGGAATTATTGAAGTAGAATTAGCCAAAGTAATTAACCCGCAGGTGTGGAGAATGGGGAACAACTATATATTACCCGAAAAGACTCCGTTTAAAAGGGGAGATGAATATTGGGCACATCAGAACGATGTTATAATTGGTTTGAGGCCCTCAAGAGTTCAAGAAAAATACCCAATAATGCCAACACACACTAAAGACCAACAAGAAAAAACTATGGCAGCATTAGCCGCAGTTGCTGCGTGTCATCGTAATCGTGAGGACCAAGCTCTTAGAAAATGTGCAGTAGTAACAACGCTTAACTGGTCCGCTGAAGATCGTGCGCGAGAAAAAACTCTGGAAAACACTCTAGAGTTATGGTTCTCATACAGACCGAATACCCTCGCAGACTTGGAAGCGTACACGAGTGCTTTTGATGCGGACACTCCGTGTTTAATAAAAGTAAATGATCCGGACTTGAAACCTTGTGCGAAAGGTGAAGTAAAAGAAATCACAAAGGGTGTCAATGCAGAAGGATTTTGGTTTGAAGTACTACTCAGGGCACGTCATGAGGAAGCCCATAACTATGAAAGTAGCTACGAACATTGGGAAGGTATCATCGGTGAAGGTTGGGAAGTGCAGATAACACCAATCGCCAATCTCAAAAGGCTCCAACGTAGGGAGGACGTTCTGTCTAGTGGGTTCCCATTATCATTGGCCCACTCAGGTCACATGGTTGCCCCAATTTTACGTACTTTAATAGGTATTGAAGGTGACCCACCACTCCCATGCACGTTTAATCCTTTAGAAAATGATCACCCGGCAATGAGAAGGCTAAATCCACAACAACTTGAAACGGTAAAATTATTTCTGGATGGGGAGACGCGCCTGCTTTACCAGCAGGCGCCTCCCGGAGCGGGCAAAACATTAGTTTCAGGAGTCGCTATAGCGGCAGCTATCAGACGCCATCCTGATGCAGTTGTACTGGCAGTGGCCCCAATTAATGTTGCAGTGTGTGAGTTGGCCGAGGACACAACCAAGGCCATGTCCGTAGCAGGTGAGGTTGTTCCAATGCTTGCTTTATTCTCTGGTAGAGGAAAGTTTAAATACCAACAGAGAATTGAACAGGTAGGTAGTCACTTATTGGTTTGGAGAATAAAGGATGAGGACATTAGGGATCCATTGATGGCCCGAGCTGGGAAAAAGGTTGAAAGGTATGAGCGTGATGTGAAGGTTGCACCTAAAATAGCCCAAGAGAGAACAGTGGCATTTGAGTTAACCCAAATCAAAAAGTTTAAGGTCATATTTATGACACACTCTTTGGCAGAAGAACTCCAACTCTTTCTCGACGCCAGTCCTGATAGTCCAGATCCGAAGAAGGAGGTAATTTCACCACTGATCACCCATATGGTGATTGACGAAGTTGGCCAAGCCCAACATAACAGCGTAATCTCCAGTGTGTCACAATTTCCTAATTTGAAGAAATTGCTGATGACCGGAGACTACTTGCAGCTGCAGGTACACCAACCCTCTCAACCCTTGGTCATAAGGGACAAATTGGGTATGAATTCGGTATTGGACCGATTGAGGGACTGTAATGGGGTAAGTTTTGTGAGACTTACAACATCTTACAGATCGCACCCTAAACTGGTGAACTGCTTGGCATTGAGTGTCTATGAGCCAAATGGAGAACAACTAAGGCCAGGACTAAATGAATCCCAAAGGGACCTGCTGACTAATCAAATAGGATTGAATTTACCGATTCAAAATACTCCGATAATTTTGATTCAGCAAAATACAGCAGTGGAGATGGACCCAACGTCCTTCTCATTGACCAACGGTGGGCATACAATCACAACGGTAACTTTATTAAATGAGTTAGTCCCGCCACTAGCCTCTAGGAGAATGAAAATTCTCGTAATTGGTCTGTACACTGCGCAGGTATCTAACATTAGGAGAGCTATTAAAGAGTATAATTGGTCAAATGTCACTTGCTCGACTTGTGACGCAATACAATCACAAGAGGCGGATCTAGTCATTCTCACAACCACCAAAACTAGTGTGCAACAGAAGCAATCTAGTGAGGAGGAAAAGGGTTTGTTTTGGTCTGATCCGCGTAGGACTAATGTGGCGTTGTCCAGGGCCCGTTACGGGTTAATTGTGATTGGGGACTTACCATTCCTATGCCAAAAAGGAGAAGTTTGGGAGAAATTTGTCCTTGAGGCATGTAAACAAACAGTGGTAGTGACGCCGGCGTTCATTGAGCTAATGAAGGCTGGTAATATTCAAAGGGTGAATGGGGTAATTGCCGATTATAAAGGTGAGATACCAATCGCGTGGGACTTTTACGAAAAAATGAAAATTGATAGTAATTTAGTTGGAAAGCCACCACAGACCCAACAAGCAATGGAGTGCGAGAGCACCCAATCTACTAGCGGACAGGCCATACAGCCTGTACAGATAACCTCAACACAAACACCGGCTTCAGGTGGATATCAAGGATATTATGGACCCTCAACTGCACCTCCAGGGAGCCAACCTCAATGGACACAACCAGTGCAGATGCCACAACCGCCACAACATCAATTCCAACACCCTCAACAGTCAGGTGGACCAGTAATAGGGGGAATTTATCAAAAACAAATAATAGGGGTCCCTTTGCCTTCTAACGTCCCACAGGTGACACAGTGCAGTGGCTGTCATTCGATTGTCCCGAATGTGCACGAAGACATTTGTGACTACTCTCCTTGTATGGTTTGTCATGGAATAGCTCCTCATTTGAAAGGACAGTGCCCACGACGACCATGTGGATATTGTTACATAATGGGACATCAAAGAGACAATTGCCCTCATGCGCCGTGCTCTTGGTGTGGACAACAGGGACACACGAAAATAAATTGCATGTACAGAAGATAAGAGGATTTATAAAAAAAAATATTTTATAACTTTACTTTAGCCTCTAGTATAATAGCCTCTTGTAACACACACTTTAACAGCCTCTAGCAAATGTACACTTGATCATTAGCCTCTAGAAGACTTTGTCTTAGCCTCTAGATTTGTAACTTTACTCACAGCCTCTAAATACTTATTTTTTGTCACTAACTTAAACTTATTGGGACAAATTTGAAAAGACATTGAATAGCAAACACAGGTGAAAAACCCCGAAAGACAAGCGACGCATTATATAGATGCACGCGCAGCAAATCTTTTAAAAAAAGGAGCCGAGTAATTTAACGGTCTAACATCTCCTACCATAAAGGGACACTTTAAAAGATGCATTGGGTACAAGGGTTTTATAAATCTTGTTCCCTGACCCGCATGATTGTAATTTCATTGTAATTGTTTACCTGACAACGATCTTAATGCAACAAAAACCCAAAAACAACAGGGCCTGCAAAGATACAATTTAACCAAAGAGAAACAACTCTCTCAGACAAATCATCAAAAGACAAACTTTTCAACAAAAACTGCAAGAAAAAAGTTAAAAATAAAATGGAAGAGGACAAAAGCCGAAGGCGAGTTCCGAACCATAAATAAAAACATAAAAGCGCATTATAAAAAAAAAGGGAAAAGGAAAAGAAATCATCAGAAAGTTAAAAAAAAAACATGTAAAAAGCAATCATCATTTAACGGACCAGGGACGGTCCTCGATAAGGTTGAAGGCAGATAGAATTGAAAAACAACAGAGAAACCAAAAAAAAACAACTAGGCACCAACACAGGCCCAGTAAAATCATCAAAAGAAAAATGAAAAAAACAACCTTCTCAATCAACAGAAAAACAAGAAAAGAAGAAAGCATTAATCGATAAATCTTGAAAAAAAAACAATGTAAACATAGTAGATTTATTCTAATGGGCTGACTCGTTTACCAACCCTTCGGACAGGTGTAATATAACCTAAAATGGCAGCCGAAAATGTTAAGTCTATTAGAATAAATACGAAAAAAAAAGAAAAAATTCCAAAAAAAAAAAAAAAACAAAAAAAACTTGGAAAAATATTCAAAGAAAAGACACAATAAAGTGCACTTTCTCGTAGCCCACATTCAATGCATCAAGAGCGGTCTTCAAGACCGAGGGTCCGGTCTTCCCCCAGGTTGGAGGTGTAAGGCCGTGCTTGTCCTTGACAAGCAGGAAGAACACTTAAGCACCCGCCCTATATGGATAAGGATAGGATTATTTAATGCATGGGAAAACAGTTGAAAGGGATCAGTCTAGTTGGGCCCAACGGGAGAAGAAAAGCGATCACTTTGTCGGAGAGCAGCGACGCTAGCTAATTGTTTATTAATAAGCGCTAAATTTCTTTTCCCGGGAACGTTCTCTTTTGTTATTCAATGTCGACTCTATAATCAATTATATTATTAATAATTTTGTTAGCTTTAACTTTACTTTATTCAATCGCGATTTTAAATTTTACATTTAAATAAATATTATTTTATGCGCAACAATTAGGGCCTAAGCTTTGCTTCTAACGGAGCACATACAACGTTGTATTTGAAGATAGAGTAGCCCTCACGGTGTCGATACCTCGCCTCATTTAATTTACTGGGTGGCCCAATACGTGTAAACCTCACTGTTCATCTTGGTATATTAGATACTATATTTAATGGGATTCGAATGGTATATCGTAACCCAATTCGCGATGATTACTTCATCGGGCAAATCTAATTTGAAAATCTCAGTCAAAAAAAAAATAACTCAAAATTATTTACCCATAAATAACTTACGGTATATTAATATGGTATAGTTCATCTTGGTATATTAGATACTATATTTAATGGAGTTTCGAATGGTGAATCGTAACCCAATTCGCGATGATTACTTCATCGGGCAAATCTAATTTGAAAATCTCAGTCAAAAAAAAATAACCCAAAATTATTAATCCATAAATAACTTACTGTATATTAATAAGGTATAGTTCATCTTGGTATATTAGATACTATATTTAATGGAGTTTCGAATGGTGAATCGTAACCCAATTCGCGATGATTACTTCATCGGGCAAATCTAATTTGAAAATCTCAGTCAAAAAAAAATAACTCAAAATTATTTACCCATAAATAACTTACGGTATATTAATATGGTATAGTTCATCTTGGTATATTAGATACTATATTTAATGGGATTCGAATGGTATATCGTAACCCAATTCGCGATGATTACTTCATCGGGCAAATCTAATTTGAAAATCTCAGTCAAAAAATAATAACTCAAAATTATTTACCCATAAATAACTTACGGTATATTAATATGGTATAGTTCATCTTGGTATATTAGATACTATATTTAATGGAGTTTCGAATGGTGAATCGTAACCCAATTCGCGATGATTACTTCATCGGGCAAATCTAATTTGAAAATCTCAGTCAAAAAAAAATAACCCAAAATTATTAATCCATAAATAACTTACTGTATATTAATAAGGTATAGTTCATCTTGGTATATTAGATACTATATTTAATGGAGTTTCGAATGGTGAATCGTAACCCAATTCGCGATGATTACTTCATCGGGCACATCTAATTTGAAAATCTCAGTCAAAAAAAAATAACTCAAAATTATTTACCCATAAATAACTTACGGTATATTAATATGGTATAGTTCATCTTGGTATATTAGATACTATATTTAATGGGATTCGAATGGTATATCGTAACCCAATTCGCGATGATTACTTCATCGGGCAAATCTAATTTGAAAATCTCAGTCAAAAAAAAAATAACTCAAAATTATTTACCCATAAATAACTTACGGTATATTAATATGGTATAGTTCATCTTGGTATATTAGATACTATATTTAATGGAGTTTCGAATGGTGAATCGTAACCCAATTCGCGATGATTACTTCATCGGGCAAATCTAATTTGAAAATCTCAGTCAAAAAAAAATAACTCAAAATTATTTACCCATAAATAACTTACGGTATATTAATATGGTATAGTTCATCTTAGTATATTAGATACTATATTTAATGGAGTTTCGAATGGTGAATCGTAACCCAATTCGCGATGATTACTTCATCGGGCAAATCTAATTTGAAAATCTCAGTCAAAAAAAAATAACTCAAAATTATTTACCCATAAATAACTTACGGTATATTAATATGGTATAGTTCATCTTGGTATATTAGATACTATATTTAATGGGATTCGAATGGTATATCGTAACCCAATTCGCGATGATTACTTCATCGGGCAAATCTAATTTGAAAATCTCAGTCAAAAAAAAATAACTCAAAATTATTTACCCATAAATAACTTACGGTATATTAATAGGGTATAGTTCATCTTGGTATATTAGATACTATATTTAATGGGATTCGAATGGTATATCGTAACCCAATTCGCGATGATTACTTCATTGGGCAAATCCACTTTGAAAATATCAGTCAAAAAAAATAACTCAAAATTATTTATCCATAAATAACTTACTGTATATTAATAGGGTATAGTTCGTCTTGGTATATTAGATACTATATTTAATGGAGATTCGAATGGTATATCGTAACCCAATTCGCGATGATTACTTCATTGGGCAAATCCACTTTGAAAATATCAGTCAAAAAAGAAATAACCCAAAATTATTAATCCATAAATAACTTACTGTATATTAATAAGGTATAGTTCGTCTTGGTATATTAGATACTATATTTAATGGAGATTCGAATGGTATATCGTAACCCAATTCGCGATGATTACTTCATTGGGCAAATCCACTTTGAAAATATCAGTCAAAAAAAAATAACCCAAAATTATTAATCCATAAATAACTTACTGTATATTAATAGGGTATAGTTCGTCTTGGTATATTAGATACTATATTTAATGGAGATTCGAATGGTATATCGTAACCCAATTCGCGATGATTACTTCATTGGGCAAATCCACTTTGAAAATATCAGTCAAAAAAAATAACCCAAAATTATTAATCCATAAATAACTTACTGTATATTAATAGGGTATAGTTCGTCTTGGTATCTTAGATACTATATTTAATGGAGATTCGAATGGTGAATCGTAACCCAATTCGCGATGATTACTTCATTGGGCAAATCCACTTTGAAAATATCAGTCAAAAAAAAATAACCCAAAATTATTAATCCATAAATAACTTACTGTATATTAATAGGGTATAGTTCGTCTTGGTATATTAGATACTATATTTAATGGAGATTCGAATGGTATATCGTAACCCAATTCGCGATGATTACTTCATTGGGCAAATCCACTTTGAAAATATCAGTCAAAAAAAATAACCCAAAATTATTAATCCATAAATAACTTACTGTATATTAATAGGGTATAGTTCGTCTTGGTATATTAGATACTATATTTAATGGGATTCGAATGGTATATCTTAACCCAATTCGCGATGATTACTTCATCGGGCAAATCTAATTTGAAAATCTCAGTCAAAAAAAAATAACTCAAAATTATTTACCCATAAATAACTTACGGTATATTAATAGGGTATAGTTCATCTTGGTATATTAGATACTATATTTAATGGGATTCGAATGGTATATCGTAACCCAATTCGCGATGATTACTTCATTGGGCAAATCCACTTTGAAAATATCAGTCAAAAAAAATAACTCAAAATTATTTATCCATAAATAACTTACTGTATATTAATAGGGTATAGTTCGTCTTGGTATATTAGATACTATATTTAATGGAGATTCGAATGGTATATCGTAACCCAATTCGCGATGATTACTTCATTGGGCAAATCCACTTTGAAAATATCAGTCAAAAAAAATAACCCAAAATTATTAATCCATAAATAACTTACTGTATATTAATAGGGTATAGTTCGTCTTGGTATATTAGATACTATATTTAATGGGATTCGAATGGTATATCGTAACCCAATTCGCGATGATTACTTCATCGGGCAAATCTAATTTGAAAATCTCAGTCAAAAAAAAATAACTCAAAATTATTTACCCATAAATAACTTACGGTATATTAATAGGGTATAGTTCATCTTGGTATATTAGATACTATATTTAATGGGATTCGAATGGTATATCGTAACCCAATTCGCGATGATTACTTCATTGGGCAAATCCACTTTGAAAATATCAGTCAAAAAAAATAACTCAAAATTATTTATCCATAAATAACTTACTGTATATTAATAGGGTATAGTTCGTCTTGGTATATTAGATACTATATTTAATGGAGATTCGAATGGTATATCGTAACCCAATTCGCGATGATTACTTCATTGGGCAAATCCACTTTGAAAATATCAGTCAAAAAAGAAATAACCCAAAATTATTAATCCATAAATAACTTACTGTATATTAATAAGGTATAGTTCGTCTTGGTATATTAGATACTATATTTAATGGAGATTCGAATGGTATATCGTAACCCAATTCGCGATGATTACTTCATTGGGCAAATCCACTTTGAAAATATCAGTCAAAAAAAAATAACCCAAAATTATTAATCCATAAATAACTTACTGTATATTAATAGGGTATAGTTCGTCTTGGTATATTAGATACTATATTTAATGGAGATTCGAATGGTATATCGTAACCCAATTCGCGATGATTACTTCATTGGGCAAATCCACTTTGAAAATATCAGTCAAAAAAAATAACCCAAAATTATTAATCCATAAATAACTTACTGTATATTAATAGGGTATAGTTCGTCTTGGTATCTTAGATACTATATTTAATGGAGATTCGAATGGTGAATCGTAACCCAATTCGCGATGATTACTTCATTGGGCAAATCCACTTTGAAAATATCAGTCAAAAAAAAATAACCCAAAATTATTAATCCATAAATAACTTACTGTATATTAATAGGGTATAGTTCGTCTTGGTATATTAGATACTATATTTAATGGAGATTCGAATGGTATATCGTAACCCAATTCGCGATGATTACTTCATTGGGCAAATCCACTTTGAAAATATCAGTCAAAAAAAATAACCCAAAATTATTAATCCATAAATAACTTACTGTATATTAATAGGGTATAGTTCGTCTTGGTATCTTAGATACTATATTTAATGGAGATTCGAATGGTGAATCGTAACCCAATTCGCGATGATTACTTCATTGGGCAAATCCACTTTGAAAATATCAGTCAAAAAAAAAAACCCAAAATTATTAATCCATAAATAACTTACTGTATATTAATAGGGTATAGTTCGTCTTGGTATATTAGATACTATATTTAATGGAGATTCGAATGGTATATCGTAACCCAATTCGCGATGATTACTTCATTGGGCAAATCCACTTTGAAAATATCAGTCAAAAAAATAACCCAAAATTATTAATCCATAAATAACTTACTGTATATTAATAGGGTATAGTTCGTCTTGGTATCTTAGATACTATATTTAATGGAGATTCGAATGGTGAATCGTAACCCAATTCGCGATGATTACTTCATTGGGCAAATCCACTTTGAAAAATCAGTCAAAAAAAATAACTCAAAATTATTTATCCATAAATAACTTACTGTATATTAATAGGGTATAGTTCGTCTTGGTATATTAGATACTATATTTAATGGAGATTCGAATGGTATATCGTAACCCAATTCGCGATGATTACTTCATTAGGCAAATCCACTTTGAAAATATCAGTCAAAAAAAATAACCCAAAATTATTAATCCATAAATAACTTACTGTATATTAATAGGGTATAGTTCGTCTTGGTATCTTAGATACTATATTTAATGGAGATTCGAATGGTGAATCGTAACCCAATTCGCGATGATTACTTCATTGGGCAAATCCACTTTGAAAATATCAGTCAAAAAAAAATAACCCAAAATTATTAATCCATAAATAACTTACTGTATATTAAAAGGGTATAGTTCGTCTTGGTATATTAGATACTATATTTAATGGAGATTCGAATGGTATATCGTAACACAATTCGCGATGATTACTTCATCGGGCAAATCCACTTTGAAAATATTAGTCAAAAAAAATAACCCAAAATTATTAATCCATAAATAACTTACTGTATATTAATAGGGTATAGTTCGTCTTGGTATATTAGATACTATATTTAATGGAGATTCGAATGGTATATCGTAACACAATTCGCGATGATTACTTCATCGGGCAAATCCACTTTGAAAATATTAGTCAAAAAAAATAACCCAAAATTATTAATCCATAAATAACTTACTGTATATTAATAGGGTATAGTTCGTCTTGGTATATTAGATACTATATTTAATGGAGATTCGAATGGTATATCGTAACCCAATTCGCGATGATTACTTCATCGGGCAAATCCACTTTGAAAATATCAGTCAAAAAAAATAACCCAAAATTATTAATCCATAAATAACTTACTGTATATTAATAGGGTATAGTTCGTCTTGGTATATTAGATACTATATTTAATGGAGATTCGAATGGTATATCGTAACACAATTCGCGATGATTACTTCATCGGGCAAATCCACTTTGAAAATATTAGTCAAAAAAAATAACACAAAATTATTAATCCATAAATAACTTACTGTATATTAATAGGGTATAGTTCGTCTTGGTATATTAGATACTATATTTAATGGAGATTCGAATGGTATATCGTAACCCAATTCGCGATGATTAATTCACTGGGCAAATCCACTTTGAAAATATCAGTCAAAAAAAATAACCCAAAATTATTAATCCATAAATAACTTACTGTATATTAAGAGGGTATAGTTCGTCTTTGTATATTAGATACTATATTTAATGGAGATTCGAATGGTATATCGTAACCCAATTCGCGATGATTAATTCACTGGGCAAATCCACTTTGAAAATATCAGTCAAAAAAAATAACCCAAAATTATTAATCCATAAATAACTTACTGTATATTAAAAGGGTATAGTTCGTCTTTGTATATTAGATACTATATTTAATGGAGATTCGAATGGTATATCGTAACCCAATTCGCGATGATTAATTCACTGGGCAAATCCACTTTGAAAATATCAGTCAAAAAAAATAACCCAAAATTATTAATCCATAAATAACTTACTGTATATTAAAAGGGTATAGTTCGTCTTTGTATATTAGATACTATATTTAATGGAGATTCGAATGGTATATCGTAACCCAATTCGCGATAATTAATTCACTGGGCAAATCCACTTTGAAAATATCAGTCAAAAAAAAATAACCCAAAATTATTAATCCATAAATAACTTACTGTATATTAAAAGGGTATAGTTCGTCTTTGTATATTAGATACTATATGTAATGGAGATTCGAATGGTATATCGTAACCCAATTCGCGATGATTACTTCATCGGGCAAATCCACTTTGAAAATATCAGTCAAAAAAAATAACCCAAAATTATATATCCATAAATAACTTACTGTATATTAAAAGGGTATAGTTCGTCTTGGTATATTAGATACTATATTTAATGGAGATTCGAATGGTATATCGTAACCCAATTCGCGATGATTACTTCATCGGGCAAATCTACATTGAAAATATTAGTCAAAAAAAATAACCCAAAATTATTAATCCATAAATAACTTACTGTATATTAATAGGGTATAGTTCGTCTTGGTATATTAGATACTATATTTAATGGAGATTCGAATGGTATATCGTAACCCAATTCGCGATGATTACTTCATCGGGCAAATCTACTTTGAAAATATTAGTCAAAAAAAATAACCCAAAATTATTAATCCATAAATAACTTACTGTATATTAATAGGGTATAGTTCATCTTGGTATATTAGATACTATATTTAATGGAGTTTCGAATGGTGAATCGTAACCCAATTCGCGATGATTACTTCATCGGGCAAATCTAATTTGAAAATCTCAGTCAAAAAAAAAATAACTCAAAATTATTTACCCATAAATAACTTACGGTATATTAATATGGTATAGTTCATCTTGGTATATTAGATACTATATTTAATGGAGTTTCGAATGGTGAATCGTAACCCAATTCGCGATGATTACTTCATCGGGCAAATCTAATTTGAAAATCTCAGTCAAAAAAAAATAACCCAAAATTATTAATCCATAAATAACTTACTGTATATTAATAAGGTATAGTTCATCTTGGTATATTAGATACTATATTTAATGGAGATTCGAATGGTATATCGTAACCCAATTCGATGATTACTTCATTGGGCAAATCCACTTTGAAAATATCAGTCAAAAAAAATAACTCAAAATTATTAATCCATAAATAACTTACTGTATATTAATAGGGTATAGTTCGTCTTGGTATCTTAGATACTATATTTAATGGAGATTCGAATGGTGAATCGTAACCCAATTCGCGATGATTACTTCATTGGGCAAATCCACTTTGAAAAATCAGTCAAAAAAAATAACTCAAAATTATTTATCCATAAATAACTTACTGTATATTAATAGGGTATAGTTCGTCTTGGTATATTAGATACTATATTTAATGGAGATTCGAATGGTATATCGTAACCCAATTCGCGATGATTACTTCATCGGGCAAATCTACTTTGAAAATATTAGTCAAAAAAAATAACCCAAAATTATTAATCCATAAATAACTTACTGTATATTAATAGGGTATAGTTCATCTTGGTATATTAGATACTATATTTAATGGAGTTTCGAATGGTGAATCGTAACCCAATTCGCGATGATTACTTCATCGGGCAAATCTAATTTGAAAATCTCAGTCAAAAAAAAAATAACTCAAAATTATTTACCCATAAATAACTTACGGTATATTAATATGGTATAGTTCATCTTGGTATATTAGATACTATATTTAATGGAGTTTCGAATGGTGAATCGTAACCCAATTCGCGATGATTACTTCATCGGGCAAATCTAATTTGAAAATCTCAGTCAAAAAAAAATAACCCAAAATTATTAATCCATAAATAACTTACTGTATATTAATAAGGTATAGTTCATCTTGGTATATTAGATACTATATTTAATGGAGATTCGAATGGTATATCGTAACCCAATTCGATGATTACTTCATTGGGCAAATCCACTTTGAAAATATCAGTCAAAAAAAATAACTCAAAATTATTAATCCATAAATAACTTACTGTATATTAATAGGGTATAGTTCGTCTTGGTATCTTAGATACTATATTTAATGGAGATTCGAATGGTGAATCGTAACCCAATTCGCGATGATTACTTCATTGGGCAAATCCACTTTGAAAAATCAGTCAAAAAAAATAACTCAAAATTATTTATCCATAAATAACTTACTGTATATTAATAGGGTATAGTTCGTCTTGGTATATTAGATACTATATTTAATGGAGATTCGAATGGTATATCGTAACCCAATTCGCGATGATTACTTCATTAGGCAAATCCACTTTGAAAATATCAGTCAAAAAAAATAACCCAAAATTATTAATCCATAAATAACTTACTGTATATTAATAGGGTATAGTTCGTCTTGGTATCTTAGATACTATATTTAATGGAGATTCGAATGGTGAATCGTAACCCAATTCGCGATGATTACTTCATTGGGCAAATCCACTTTGAAAATATCAGTCAAAAAAAAATAACCCAAAATTATTAATCCATAAATAACTTACTGTATATTAAAAGGGTATAGTTCGTCTTGGTATATTAGATACTATATTTAATGGAGATTCGAATGGTATATCGTAACACAATTCGCGATGATTACTTCATCGGGCAAATCCACTTTGAAAATATTAGTCAAAAAAAATAACCCAAAATTATTAATCCATAAATAACTTACTGTATATTAATAGGGTATAGTTCGTCTTGGTATATTAGATACTATATTTAATGGAGATTCGAATGGTATATCGTAACACAATTCGCGATGATTACTTCATCGGGCAAATCCACTTTGAAAATATTAGTCAAAAAAAATAACCCAAAATTATTAATCCATAAATAACTTACTGTATATTAATAGGGTATAGTTCGTCTTGGTATATTAGATACTATATTTAATGGAGATTCGAATGGTATATCGTAACCCAATTCGCGATGATTACTTCATCGGGCAAATCCACTTTGAAAATATCAGTCAAAAAAAATAACCCAAAATTATTAATCCATAAATAACTTACTGTATATTAATAGGGTATAGTTCGTCTTGGTATATTAGATACTATATTTAATGGAGATTCGAATGGTATATCGTAACACAATTCGCGATGATTACTTCATCGGGCAAATCCACTTTGAAAATATTAGTCAAAAAAAATAACACAAAATTATTAATCCATAAATAACTTACTGTATATTAATAGGGTATAGTTCGTCTTGGTATATTAGATACTATATTTAATGGAGATTCGAATGGTATATCGTAACCCAATTCGCGATGATTAATTCACTGGGCAAATCCACTTTGAAAATATCAGTCAAAAAAAATAACCCAAAATTATTAATCCATAAATAACTTACTGTATATTAAGAGGGTATAGTTCGTCTTTGTATATTAGATACTATATTTAATGGAGATTCGAATGGTATATCGTAACCCAATTCGCGATGATTAATTCACTGGGCAAATCCACTTTGAAAATATCAGTCAAAAAAAATAACCCAAAATTATTAATCCATAAATAACTTACTGTATATTAAAAGGGTATAGTTCGTCTTTGTATATTAGATACTATATTTAATGGAGATTCGAATGGTATATCGTAACCCAATTCGCGATGATTAATTCACTGGGCAAATCCACTTTGAAAATATCAGTCAAAAAAAATAACCCAAAATTATTAATCCATAAATAACTTACTGTATATTAAAAGGGTATAGTTCGTCTTTGTATATTAGATACTATATTTAATGGAGATTCGAATGGTATATCGTAACCCAATTCGCGATAATTAATTCACTGGGCAAATCCACTTTGAAAATATCAGTCAAAAAAAAATAACCCAAAATTATTAATCCATAAATAACTTACTGTATATTAAAAGGGTATAGTTCGTCTTTGTATATTAGATACTATATGTAATGGAGATTCGAATGGTATATCGTAACCCAATTCGCGATGATTACTTCATCGGGCAAATCCACTTTGAAAATATCAGTCAAAAAAAATAACCCAAAATTATATATCCATAAATAACTTACTGTATATTAAAAGGGTATAGTTCGTCTTGGTATATTAGATACTATATTTAATGGAGATTCGAATGGTATATCGTAACCCAATTCGCGATGATTACTTCATCGGGCAAATCTACATTGAAAATATTAGTCAAAAAAAATAACCCAAAATTATTAATCCATAAATAACTTACTGTATATTAATAGGGTATAGTTCGTCTTGGTATATTAGATACTATATTTAATGGAGATTCGAATGGTATATCGTAACCCAATTCGCGATGATTACTTCATCGGGCAAATCTACTTTGAAAATATTAGTCAAAAAAAATAACCCAAAATTATTAATCCATAAATAACTTACTGTATATTAATAGGGTATAGTTCATCTTGGTATATTAGATACTATATTTAATGGAGTTTCGAATGGTGAATCGTAACCCAATTCGCGATGATTACTTCATCGGGCAAATCTAATTTGAAAATCTCAGTCAAAAAAAAAATAACTCAAAATTATTTACCCATAAATAACTTACGGTATATTAATATGGTATAGTTCATCTTGGTATATTAGATACTATATTTAATGGAGTTTCGAATGGTGAATCGTAACCCAATTCGCGATGATTACTTCATCGGGCAAATCTAATTTGAAAATCTCAGTCAAAAAAAAATAACCCAAAATTATTAATCCATAAATAACTTACTGTATATTAATAAGGTATAGTTCATCTTGGTATATTAGATACTATATTTAATGGAGTTTCGAATGGTGAATCGTAACCCAATTCGCGATGATTACTTCATCGGGCAAATCTAATTTGAAAATCTCAGTCAAAAAAAAATAACTCAAAATTATTTACCCATAAATAACTTACGGTATATTAATATGGTATAGTTCATCTTGGTATATTAGATACTATATTTAATGGGATTCGAATGGTATATCGTAACCCAATTCGCGATGATTACTTCATCGGGCAAATCTAATTTGAAAATCTCAGTCAAAAAATAATAACTCAAAATTATTTACCCATAAATAACTTACGGTATATTAATATGGTATAGTTCATCTTGGTATATTAGATACTATATTTAATGGAGTTTCGAATGGTGAATCGTAACCCAATTCGCGATGATTACTTCATCGGGCAAATCTAATTTGAAAATCTCAGTCAAAAAAAAATAACCCAAAATTATTAATCCATAAATAACTTACTGTATATTAATAAGGTATAGTTCATCTTGGTATATTAGATACTATATTTAATGGAGTTTCGAATGGTGAATCGTAACCCAATTCGCGATGATTACTTCATCGGGCACATCTAATTTGAAAATCTCAGTCAAAAAAAAATAACTCAAAATTATTTACCCATAAATAACTTACGGTATATTAATATGGTATAGTTCATCTTGGTATATTAGATACTATATTTAATGGGATTCGAATGGTATATCGTAACCCAATTCGCGATGATTACTTCATCGGGCAAATCTAATTTGAAAATCTCAGTCAAAAAAAAAATAACTCAAAATTATTAATCCATAAATAACTTACTGTATATTAATAGGGTATAGTTCGTCTTGGTATCTTAGATACTATATTTAATGGAGATTCGAATGGTGAATCGTAACCCAATTCGCGATGATTACTTCATTGGGCAAATCCACTTTGAAAAATCAGTCAAAAAAAATAACTCAAAATTATTTATCCATAAATAACTTACTGTATATTAATAGGGTATAGTTCGTCTTGGTATATTAGATACTATATTTAATGGAGATTCGAATGGTATATCGTAACCCAATTCGCGATGATTACTTCATCGGGCAAATCTACTTTGAAAATATTAGTCAAAAAAAATAACCCAAAATTATTAATCCATAAATAACTTACTGTATATTAATAGGGTATAGTTCATCTTGGTATATTAGATACTATATTTAATGGAGTTTCGAATGGTGAATCGTAACCCAATTCGCGATGATTACTTCATCGGGCAAATCTAATTTGAAAATCTCAGTCAAAAAAAAAATAACTCAAAATTATTTACCCATAAATAACTTACGGTATATTAATATGGTATAGTTCATCTTGGTATATTAGATACTATATTTAATGGAGTTTCGAATGGTGAATCGTAACCCAATTCGCGATGATTACTTCATCGGGCAAATCTAATTTGAAAATCTCAGTCAAAAAAAAATAACCCAAAATTATTAATCCATAAATAACTTACTGTATATTAATAAGGTATAGTTCATCTTGGTATATTAGATACTATATTTAATGGAGATTCGAATGGTATATCGTAACCCAATTCGATGATTACTTCATTGGGCAAATCCACTTTGAAAATATCAGTCAAAAAAAATAACTCAAAATTATTAATCCATAAATAACTTACTGTATATTAATAGGGTATAGTTCGTCTTGGTATCTTAGATACTATATTTAATGGAGATTCGAATGGTGAATCGTAACCCAATTCGCGATGATTACTTCATTGGGCAAATCCACTTTGAAAAATCAGTCAAAAAAAATAACTCAAAATTATTTATCCATAAATAACTTACTGTATATTAATAGGGTATAGTTCGTCTTGGTATATTAGATACTATATTTAATGGAGATTCGAATGGTATATCGTAACCCAATTCGCGATGATTACTTCATTAGGCAAATCCACTTTGAAAATATCAGTCAAAAAAAATAACCCAAAATTATTAATCCATAAATAACTTACTGTATATTAATAGGGTATAGTTCGTCTTGGTATCTTAGATACTATATTTAATGGAGATTCGAATGGTGAATCGTAACCCAATTCGCGATGATTACTTCATTGGGCAAATCCACTTTGAAAATATCAGTCAAAAAAAAATAACCCAAAATTATTAATCCATAAATAACTTACTGTATATTAAAAGGGTATAGTTCGTCTTGGTATATTAGATACTATATTTAATGGAGATTCGAATGGTATATCGTAACACAATTCGCGATGATTACTTCATCGGGCAAATCCACTTTGAAAATATTAGTCAAAAAAAATAACCCAAAATTATTAATCCATAAATAACTTACTGTATATTAATAGGGTATAGTTCGTCTTGGTATATTAGATACTATATTTAATGGAGATTCGAATGGTATATCGTAACACAATTCGCGATGATTACTTCATCGGGCAAATCCACTTTGAAAATATTAGTCAAAAAAAATAACCCAAAATTATTAATCCATAAATAACTTACTGTATATTAATAGGGTATAGTTCGTCTTGGTATATTAGATACTATATTTAATGGAGATTCGAATGGTATATCGTAACCCAATTCGCGATGATTACTTCATCGGGCAAATCCACTTTGAAAATATCAGTCAAAAAAAATAACCCAAAATTATTAATCCATAAATAACTTACTGTATATTAATAGGGTATAGTTCGTCTTGGTATATTAGATACTATATTTAATGGAGATTCGAATGGTATATCGTAACACAATTCGCGATGATTACTTCATCGGGCAAATCCACTTTGAAAATATTAGTCAAAAAAAATAACACAAAATTATTAATCCATAAATAACTTACTGTATATTAATAGGGTATAGTTCGTCTTGGTATATTAGATACTATATTTAATGGAGATTCGAATGGTATATCGTAACCCAATTCGCGATGATTAATTCACTGGGCAAATCCACTTTGAAAATATCAGTCAAAAAAAATAACCCAAAATTATTAATCCATAAATAACTTACTGTATATTAAGAGGGTATAGTTCGTCTTTGTATATTAGATACTATATTTAATGGAGATTCGAATGGTATATCGTAACCCAATTCGCGATGATTAATTCACTGGGCAAATCCACTTTGAAAATATCAGTCAAAAAAAATAACCCAAAATTATTAATCCATAAATAACTTACTGTATATTAAAAGGGTATAGTTCGTCTTTGTATATTAGATACTATATTTAATGGAGATTCGAATGGTATATCGTAACCCAATTCGCGATGATTAATTCACTGGGCAAATCCACTTTGAAAATATCAGTCAAAAAAAATAACCCAAAATTATTAATCCATAAATAACTTACTGTATATTAAAAGGGTATAGTTCGTCTTTGTATATTAGATACTATATTTAATGGAGATTCGAATGGTATATCGTAACCCAATTCGCGATAATTAATTCACTGGGCAAATCCACTTTGAAAATATCAGTCAAAAAAAAATAACCCAAAATTATTAATCCATAAATAACTTACTGTATATTAAAAGGGTATAGTTCGTCTTTGTATATTAGATACTATATGTAATGGAGATTCGAATGGTATATCGTAACCCAATTCGCGATGATTACTTCATCGGGCAAATCCACTTTGAAAATATCAGTCAAAAAAAATAACCCAAAATTATATATCCATAAATAACTTACTGTATATTAAAAGGGTATAGTTCGTCTTGGTATATTAGATACTATATTTAATGGAGATTCGAATGGTATATCGTAACCCAATTCGCGATGATTACTTCATCGGGCAAATCTACATTGAAAATATTAGTCAAAAAAAATAACCCAAAATTATTAATCCATAAATAACTTACTGTATATTAATAGGGTATAGTTCGTCTTGGTATATTAGATACTATATTTAATGGAGATTCGAATGGTATATCGTAACCCAATTCGCGATGATTACTTCATCGGGCAAATCTACTTTGAAAATATTAGTCAAAAAAAATAACCCAAAATTATTAATCCATAAATAACTTACTGTATATTAATAGGGTATAGTTCATCTTGGTATATTAGATACTATATTTAATGGAGTTTCGAATGGTGAATCGTAACCCAATTCGCGATGATTACTTCATCGGGCAAATCTAATTTGAAAATCTCAGTCAAAAAAAAAATAACTCAAAATTATTTACCCATAAATAACTTACGGTATATTAATATGGTATAGTTCATCTTGGTATATTAGATACTATATTTAATGGAGTTTCGAATGGTGAATCGTAACCCAATTCGCGATGATTACTTCATCGGGCAAATCTAATTTGAAAATCTCAGTCAAAAAAAAATAACCCAAAATTATTAATCCATAAATAACTTACTGTATATTAATAAGGTATAGTTCATCTTGGTATATTAGATACTATATTTAATGGAGTTTCGAATGGTGAATCGTAACCCAATTCGCGATGATTACTTCATCGGGCAAATCTAATTTGAAAATCTCAGTCAAAAAAAAATAACTCAAAATTATTTACCCATAAATAACTTACGGTATATTAATATGGTATAGTTCATCTTGGTATATTAGATACTATATTTAATGGGATTCGAATGGTATATCGTAACCCAATTCGCGATGATTACTTCATCGGGCAAATCTAATTTGAAAATCTCAGTCAAAAAATAATAACTCAAAATTATTTACCCATAAATAACTTACGGTATATTAATATGGTATAGTTCATCTTGGTATATTAGATACTATATTTAATGGAGTTTCGAATGGTGAATCGTAACCCAATTCGCGATGATTACTTCATCGGGCAAATCTAATTTGAAAATCTCAGTCAAAAAAAAATAACCCAAAATTATTAATCCATAAATAACTTACTGTATATTAATAAGGTATAGTTCATCTTGGTATATTAGATACTATATTTAATGGAGTTTCGAATGGTGAATCGTAACCCAATTCGCGATGATTACTTCATCGGGCACATCTAATTTGAAAATCTCAGTCAAAAAAAAATAACTCAAAATTATTTACCCATAAATAACTTACGGTATATTAATATGGTATAGTTCATCTTGGTATATTAGATACTATATTTAATGGGATTCGAATGGTATATCGTAACCCAATTCGCGATGATTACTTCATCGGGCAAATCTAATTTGAAAATCTCAGTCAAAAAAAAAATAACTCAAAATTATTTACCCATAAATAACTTACGGTATATTAATATGGTATAGTTCATCTTGGTATATTAGATACTATATTTAATGGAGTTTCGAATGGTGAATCGTAACCCAATTCGCGATGATTACTTCATCGGGCAAATCTAATTTGAAAATCTCAGTCAAAAAAAAATAACTCAAAATTATTTACCCATAAATAACTTACGGTATATTAATATGGTATAGTTCATCTTAGTATATTAGATACTATATTTAATGGAGTTTCGAATGGTGAATCGTAACCCAATTCGCGATGATTACTTCATCGGGCAAATCTAATTTGAAAATCTCAGTCAAAAAAAAATAACTCAAAATTATTTACCCATAAATAACTTACGGTATATTAATATGGTATAGTTCATCTTGGTATATTAGATACTATATTTAATGGGATTCGAATGGTATATCGTAACCCAATTCGCGATGATTACTTCATCGGGCAAATCTAATTTGAAAATCTCAGTCAAAAAAAAATAACTCAAAATTATTTACCCATAAATAACTTACGGTATATTAATAGGGTATAGTTCATCTTGGTATATTAGATACTATATTTAATGGGATTCGAATGGTATATCGTAACCCAATTCGCGATGATTACTTCATCGGGCAAATCCACTTTGAAAATATCAGTCAAAAAAAATAACTCAAAATTATTTATCCATAAATAACTTACTGTATATTAATAGGGTATAGTTCGTCTTGGTATATTAGATACTATATTTAATGGAGATTCGAATGGTATATCGTAACCCAATTCACGATGATTACTTCATTGGGCAAATCCACTTTGAAAATATCAGTCAAAAAAGAAATAACCCAAAATTATTAATCCATAAATAACTTACTGTATATTAATAAGGTATAGTTCGTCTTGGTATATTAGATACAATATTTAATGGAGATTCGAATGGTATATCGTAACCCAATTCGCGATGATTACTTCATTGGGCAAATCCACTTTGAAAATATCAGTCAAAAAAAAATAACCCAAAATTATTAATCCATAAATAACTTACTGTATATTAATAGGGTATAGTTCGTCTTGGTATATTAGATACTATATTTAATGGAGATTCGAATGGTATATCGTAACCCAATTCGCGATGATTACTTCATTGGGCAAATCCACTTTGAAAATATCAGTCAAAAAAAATAACCCAAAATTATTAATCCATAAATAACTTACTGTATATTAATAGGGTATAGTTCGTCTTGGTATCTTAGATACTATATTTAATGGAGATTCGAATGGTGAATCGTAACCCAATTCGCGATGATTACTTCATTGGGCAAATCCACTTTGAAAATATCAGTCAAAAAAAAATAACCCAAAATTATTAATCCATAAATAACTTACTGTATATTAATAGGGTATAGTTTTTCTTGGTATATTAGATACTATATTTAATGGAGATTCGAATGGTATATCGTAACCCAATTCGCGATGATTACTTCATTGGGCAAATCCACTTTGAAAATATCAGTCAAAAAAAATAACCCAAAATTATTAATCCATAAATAACTTACTGTATATTAATAGGGTATAGTTCGTCTTGGTATCTTAGATACTATATTTAATGGAGATTCGAATGGTGAATCGTAACCCAATTCGCGATGATTACTTCATTGGGCAAATCCACTTTGAAAATATCAGTCAAAAAAAAAAACCCAAAATTATTAATCCATAAATAACTTACTGTATATTAATAGGGTATAGTTCGTCTTGGTATATTAGATACTATATTTAATGGAGATTCGAATGGTATATCGTAACCCAATTCGCGATGATTACTTCATTGGGCAAATCCACTTTGAAAATATCAGTCAAAAAAATAACCCAAAATTATTAATCCATAAATAACTTACTGTATATTAATAGGGTATAGTTCGTCTTGGTATCTTAGATACTATATTTAATGGAGATTCGAATGGTGAATCGTAACCCAATTCGCGATGATTACTTCATTGGGCAAATCCACTTTGAAAAATCAGTCAAAAAAAATAACTCAAAATTATTTATCCATAAATAACTTACTGTATATTAATAGGGTATAGTTCGTCTTGGTATATTAGATACTATATTTAATGGAGATTCGAATGGTATATCGTAACCCAATTCGCGATGATTACTTCATTAGGCAAATCCACTTTGAAAATATCAGTCAAAAAAAATAACCCAAAATTATTAATCCATAAATAACTTACTGTATATTAAAAGGGTATAGTTCGTCTTGGTATATTAGATACTATATTTAATGGAGATTCGAATGGTATATCGTAAGACAATTCGCGATGATTACTTCATCGGGCAAATCCACTTTGAAAATATTAGTCAAAAAAAATAACCCAAAATTATTAATCCATAAATAACTTACTGTATATTAATAGGGTATAGTTCGTCTTGGTATATTAGATACTATATTTAATGGAGATTCGAATGGTATATCGTAACACAATTCGCGATGATTACTTCATCGGGCAAATCCACTTTGAAAATATTAGTCAAAAAAATAACCCAAAATTATTAATCCATAAATAACTTACTGTATATTAATAGGGTATAGTTCGTCTTGGTATATTAGATACTATATTTAATGGAGATTCGAATGGTATATCGTAACCCAATTCGCGATGATTACTTCATCGGGCAAATCCACTTTGAAAATATCAGTCAAAAAAAATAACCCAAAATTATTAATCCATAAATAACTTACTGTATATTAATAGGGTATAGTTCGTCTTGGTATATTAGATACTATATTTAATGGAGATTCGAATGGTATATCGTAACACAATTCGCGATGATTACTTCATCGGGCAAATCCACTTTGAAAATATTAGTCAAAAAAAATAACACAAAATTATTAATCCATAAATAACTTACTGTATATTAATAGGGTATAGTTCGTCTTGGTATATTAGATACTATATTTAATGGAGATTCGAATGGTATATCGTAACCCAATTCGCGATGATTAATTCACTGGGCAAATCCACTTTGAAAATATCAGTCAAAAAAAATAACCCAAAATTATTAATCCATAAATAACTTACTGTATATTAAGAGGGTATAGTTCGTCTTTGTATATTAGATACTATATTTAATGGAGATTCGAATGGTATATCGTAACCCAATTCGCGATGATTAATTCACTGGGCAAATCCACTTTGAAAATATCAGTCAAAAAAAATAACCCAAAATTATTTATCCATAAATAACTTACTGTATATTAAAAGGGTATAGTTCGTCTTTGTATATTAGATACTATATTTAATGGAGATTCGAATGGTATATCGTAACCCAATTCGCGATGATTAATTCACTGGGCAAATCCACTTTGAAAATATCAGTCAAAAAAAATAACCCAAAATTATTAATCCATAAATAACTTACTGTATATTAAAAGGGTATAGTTCGTCTTTGTATATTAGATACTATATTTAATGGAGATTCGAATGGTATATCGTAACCCAATTCGCGATGATTAATTCACTGGGCAAATCCACTTTGAAAATATCAGTCAAAAAAAAATAACCCAAAATTATTAATCCATAAATAACTTACTGTATATTAAAAGGGTATAGTTCGTCTTTGTATATTAGATACTATATGTAATGGAGATTCGAATGGTATATCGTAACCCAATTCGCGATGATTACTTCATCGGGCAAATCCACTTTGAAAATATCAGTCAAAAAAAATAACCCAAAATTATATATCCATAAATAACTTACTGTATATTAAAAGGGTATAGTTCGTCTTGGTATATTAGATACTATATTTAATGGAGATTCGAATGGTATATCGTAACCCAATTCGCGATGATTACTTCATCGGGCAAATCTACATTGAAAATATTAGTCAAAAAAAATAACCCAAAATTATTAATCCATAAATAACTTACTGTATATTAATAGGGTAT